>CM059425.1:8369115-8919087 GCA_030390025.1 Squalus acanthias
GTGTGTGGGGGGTATCTGTGTGTGTGTGTGTGTGGGGGGGGGGGTATCTCTGTGTGTGTGTGTGTGGGGGGGGTATCTGTGTGTGTGTGTGGGGGGCTTTCTGTGTGTGTGTGGGGGGGGGGGTATCTGTGTGCGTCTGTGGGGGTTGGGTATCTGTGTGTGTCTGTGGGGGGGTATCTGTGTGTGTCTGTGTGTGTATGGGTGGTTATCTGAGTGTGTCTGTGTGTGGCGCGGGGTATCTGTGTGTGTGTGTGTGTGGGGGGTATCTGTGTGTGTGTGTGTGGGGTATCTGTGTGTGTGTGTGGGGGGTATCTGTGTGTGTGGGGGGGTATCTGTGTGTGTGTGTCTGGGGGGTATCTGTGTGTGTGTGGGGGAGGGTATCTGTGTGTGTGTGTGGGTATCTCTGTGTGTGTGGGGGGTATCTGTGTGTGTGGGTATCTGTGTGTGTCGGGGTATCTGTGTGTGTGGGGGGGTATCTGTGTGTGTGTGAAGGTCATAGAGTCACAGAGTTATACAGCACAGAAAGAGGCCCTTTGGCCCATCGTGTTCGCGCCGGCCATCAAGCCCTGTCTATTTTAATCCCATTTTCCAGCACTTGGTCCGTAGCCTTGTATGCTATGGCGTTTCAAGTGCTCATGTAAATGCTTCTTGAATGTTGTGAGGGTTCCTGCCTCTACCACCCTTTCAGGCAGTGAGTTCCAGAATCCAACCACCCTCTGGGTGAAAAAGTTTTTCCTCAAATCCCCTCTAAACCTCCTGCCCCTTACCTTGAAACTATGCCCCCTGGTTATTGACCCCTCTACTAAGGGGAAAAGTTCCTTTCTATCTACGCCCCTCATAATTTTGTACACCTCAATCAGGTTCCCCCTCAGCCTTCTCTGCTCTAAGGAAAACAACCCCAGCCTGTCCAGTCTCTCTTCATAGCTGAAGCGCTCCAGCCCAGGTAACATCCTGGTGAATCTCCTCTGCACCCTCTCCAATGCAATCACATCCTTCCTATAGTGTGGTGATCAGAACTGCTCACAGTATTCCAGCTGTGGCCTAACTAGCGTTTTGTACAGCTCCATCATAACCTCCCTGCTCTTATATTCTATGCCTCGGCTAATGAAGGCAAGTATCCCATATGCCTTTTTAACCACCTTATCTAACTGTACTGCTGCCTTCAGGGATCTATGTACATGCACACCAAGGTCCCTCTGATCCTTTGTCCTTCCTAGGATCCTACCATTCATTGTGTATTCCCTTGCCTTGTTAGTCCTCCCAAAATGCATCACCTCACACTTTTCAGGGTTAAATTCCATTTGCCACTGTTCTGCCCATCTAACCATCCCGTCTATATCGTCCTGTAGCCTGAGGCTTCCTTCCTCGCTATTTACCACTCCACCAATTTTCGTGTCATCTGCGAACTTACTGATCATACCTCCTACATTCAAATCTAAATCATTAATGTACACTACAAACAGCAAAGGACCCATCATCGATCCCTGCGGTACACCACTGGACACAGGCTTCCAGTCACAAAAACAACCTTCGACCATCACCCTCTGCCTCCTGCCACGAAGCCAATTTTGGATCCAATGTGCCAAATTGCCCTGGATCCCATGGGCTCTTACCTTCTTGACCAGTCTCCCATGTGGGACTTTGTCAAAAGCCTTACTGAAGTCCATGTAGACCACATCAACTGCACTACCCTCATCCACACACCTAGTCACCCCCTCGAAAAATTCAATCCCCTGACAAAGCCATGCTGACTATCCCTGATTAATCCTTGCCTCTCCAAGTGGAGACTAATTCTGTCCCTCAGAATTTTTTCCAATAATTTCCCTACCACTGATGTTAGGCTCACTGGCCTGTAATTCCCTGGTTTATCCCTACTACCCTTCTTGAACAATGGTACTACGTTAGCTGTTCTCCAGTCCTCTGGCACCTCCCTTGTGGCCAGAGAGGTTCTGAAAATTTGTGTCATAGCCCCTGCAATCTCCTCCCTTGCCTCACTCAGCAGCCTGGGATACATCCTGTCAGGACCTGGAGATTTATCCACTATTAAAACCGTTAAAACCGCTAGTACCTCCTCCCTCTCAATACTAATTTGTTCAAGTATATCACAATCCCCCTGCCTCATTTCTATGCCTACATCACCCTTCTCCATAGTGAACACAGATGCAAAATATTCATTTAAAACCTCACCTACATCTTCCGGCTCTACACACACATTGCCACTTTGGTCCCTAATGGGCCCTACTCTTTCCCTGGTTATCCTCTTGCCCTTAATATACTTATAAAACACCTTAGGATTTTCCTTTATTTTGCCCGCCAGTGTTATTTCATGCCCCCTCTTCGCTCTCCTAATTTCTTTTTTTAAGTACCCCCCTGCACTTTCTATACTCCTCTAGGGCTTCTGCTGTTTTTAGTCCTTTGTATCTGAGTGTGTGTGTGTGGGTATCTGTGTGTGTGTGTGTGTGGGTAATCTGTGTGTGTGTGTGGGTAATCTGTGTGTGTGTGTAGGGGTATCTGTGTGTGTGTATGTGGGTATCTGTGTGTGTGTGTGTGTTGGGGTATCTGTGTGTGTGTGTTGGGGTATCTGTGTGTGTGTGGAGGTATCTGTGTGTGTGTGGGGGGGTATCTGTGTGTGTGTGTGTGGGTATCTGTGTATGTGTGTGTGTGTGGGTATCTGTGTGTGTGTATGTGGGTATCTGTGTGTGTGTGTGTGTTGGGGTATCTGTGTGTGTGTGTTGGGGTATCTGTGTGTGTGTGTGGGGTATCTGTGTGTGTGTGGGGGGGGTATCTGTGTGTGTGTGTGTGGGTATCTGTGTGTGTGTGTGTGGGTATCTGTGTGTGTGTATGTGGGTATCTGTGTGTGTGTGTGTGTTGGGGTATCTGTGTGTGTGTGGGGGGGTATCTGTGTGTGTGTGGGGGGGTATCTGTGTGTGTGTGTGTGGGTATCTGTGTGTGAACATAGAAACATAGAAAAATAGGAGCAGGAGTAGGCCATTTGGCCCTTCGAGCCTGCTCCGCCATTCAATATGATCATGGCTGATCCTCTATCTCAATACTATATTCCCGCTCTCTCCCCAGACCCCTTGATGCCTTTTGTGTCTAGAAATCTATCCATCTCCTTCTTAAATATATTCAGTGACTTGGCCTCCACAGTCTTCTGTGGTAGAGAATTCCACAGGTTCACCACCCTCTGAGTGAAGAAATTTCTCCTCATCTCAGTCCTAAATGTCCTACCCCGTATCCTGAGACTGTGACCCCTCGTTCTAGACCCCCCAGCCAGGGGAAACATCCTCCCTGCATCCAGTCTGTCTAGCCCTGTCAGAATTTTATACGTTTCAATGAGATCCCCTCTCATTCTTCTAAAATCTAGTGAATACAGGCCTAGTCGACCCAATCTCTCCTCATACGACAGTCCTGCCATCCCAGGAATCAGTCTGGTGAACCTTCGCTGCACTCCCTCTATGGCGAGTATATCCTTTCTTAGGTAAGGAGACCAAAACTGCACACACTACTCCAGGTGTGGTCTCACCAAGGCCCTGTATAACTGTAGTAAGACATCCTTGCTCCTGTACTCAAATCCTCTTGCAATGAAGACCAACATACCATTTGCCTTCCTAACTGCTTGCTGCACCTGCATGTTTGCTTTCAGTGACTGGTGTACAAGGACACCCAGGTCCCTTTGTACATCAATATTTCCCAATCTATCACCATTTAAATAATACTCTGCCTTTCTGTTTTTCCTACGGAAGTGGATAACTTCACATTTATCCACGTTATCCAGAATCTGCCATGTATTTGCTCACTCACTCAACTTGTCTAAATCGCCTTGAAGCCTCTTTGCATCCTCCTCACAACTCACAATCCCACCTAGTTTCGTGTCGTCAGCAAACTTGGAAATATTACATTTGGTTCCCTCATCCAAATTATCTAGATCTCTCCGCCTCTCTACTTCTCTTTCCTCCTTTAAGACTCTCCTTAAAACCTACCTCTTTGACCAAATTTTTGATCACCTGCCCGAACATCTCCTTATGTGTCTCAGTGTCAAATTATTTTTTTTGATAACGCTCCTGTGATGCGCCTTGGGACATTTTTACGTTAAAGGCACTTTATAAATATATGTTGTTGTTGTGTGTGTGGGGGGGTATATGTGTGTGTGTGTGTGTGTGGGGGGTATCTGTGTGTGTGTGTGGGGGGGTAACTGTGTGTGTGTGGGGGGTATCTGTGTGTGTGTGTGGGGGTATCTGTGTGTGTGTGGGGGTAGCTGTGTGTGTGGGGTATCTGTGTGTGTGGGGGGTATCTGTGTATGTGCGGGGGGTATCAGTGTGTGGGGGGGATCTGTGTGTGTCTGTGTGTGTGGGGGTATCTGTGTGTGTGGGGGGTATCTGTGTGTGTGGGGGGTATCTGTGTGTGGTGGGGATCTGTGTGTGTCTGTGTGTGTGGGGGTATCTGTGTGTGGGGGGGTATCTGTGTGTGTGTGTGGGGGTATCTGTGTGTGTGTGTGTGTATTGGATTAGTCGTTGGTTGTACCTCCCGCCCGATCTTCCCTTCCACTGTCGTCAATGGCCCGGAAACTGGGGTGGGTGTACAACGGGCGGGTGTACAATGGGCGGGTGTACAATGGGCGGGTGTACAACGGGCGGGTGTACAAAGGGTGGGTGTACAATGGGCCGGGTGTACAATGGGCGGGTGTACAATGGGTGGGTGTACAATGGGCGGGTGTACAACGGGCGGGTGTACAACGGGCGGGTGTACAATGGGCAGGTGTACAATGGGCGGGTGTACAATGGGCAGGTGTACAATGGGCGGGTGTACAATGGGCGCGTGTACAACGAGTGGGTGTACAACGGGCGGGTGTACAACTGGCGGGTGTACAACGAGTGGGTGTACAACGGGCGGGTGTACAACGAGTGGGTGTACAACGGGCGGGTGTACAACAGGCGGGTGTACAACTGGCGGGTGTACAACGGGCGGGTGTACAACAGGCGGGTGTACAACGGGGGTGTACAATGGGCGGGTGGGTGTACAATGGGCGGCTGTACAACAGGCGGGTATACAACGGGGGTGTACAATGGGCGGGTGTACAACGGGCGGGTGTACAAAGGGCGGGTGTACAACGGGCGGGTGTACAATGGGCGGGTGTACAACGGGCGGGTGTACAACAGGCGGGTGTACAACGGGCGAGTGTACAACGGGCGGGGTGTACAACGGGCGGGTGTACAACGGGCGGGTGTACAACGGGCGGGTGTACAACGGGCGGGTGTACAATGGGCGTGTGTACAACGGGCGGGTGTACAATGGGCGGGTTTACAACGGGCGGGTGTGCAATGGGCGGGTGTACAACGGGCGGGTGTACAACGGGCGGGCGTACAACGGGCGGGTGTACAACGGGCGGGTGTACAATGGGCGTATGTACAATGTGCAGGTGTACAATGGGCGGGTGTACAATGGGCGGGTGTACAATGGGCCAAGTATGTGATGAGGGTTTCTGCCTCTACCACCCTTTCTGGCAGTGAGATCCAGACCTCCACCACCGTCTGGATGAAATAAGTTCCCCTCAACTCCCCTCTAATCCTTCTACCAATTACTTTAAATCTATGCCTCCTGGTTATTGACCTTTCTGCTAATGGAAATAGTTCCTTCCTATCCACTCTATCTAGGCCCCTCATAATTTTATACACCTCAATTAAGTCTCCTCTCTGTTCCAAGGAAAACAACCCCAGCCTGTGCAATCTTTCCTCATAGCTAAAATTCTCTGGTCTTGGCAACATCCTTGTAAATCTCCTCTGTACCCTCTCGAGTGCAATCACATCTTTCCTGGAATGTGGTGACCAGAACTGCACTCCGTATTCTAGCTGTGGTTTAACTAGTGTTTTATACAGTTCACGCATAACCTCCTGCTCTTATATTCTATGCCTCGGCTAATAAAGGCAAGTATCCCATATGCTTCTCAACCACCTTATCTACCTGTCCTGCTACCTTCAGGGATCTGTGGACATGCACTCCAAGGTCCCTCTGTTCCTCTACACTTCTCAGTATCCCACCATTTATAGTGTATTCTGTTGCCTTGTTAGCCCTCCCCAAATGCATTACCTCACACTTCTCCAGATTGAATTCCATTTGCCACTTTTCTGCCCACCTGACCAGTCCATTGATATCTTCCTGCAGTCTGCAGCTTTCTTCCTCACTATCAACCACACGGCCAATTTTTGTATCATCTGCAAACTTCTTAATCATGCCCCCTACAGTGAAGTCTAAATCATTGATATATACCACAAAAAGCAAGGGACCTTGTATTGAGCCCTGCGGAACCCCACTGGAAACAGCCTTCCAGCCACAAAAACCCCCGTCGACCATTACCCTTTGCTTCCTGCCACTGGGCCAATTTTAAATCCAACTTGCCACTTTGCCTTGGATCCCATGGGCTTTTATCTTTCTGACTAGTCTGCCATGTGGGACCTTATCAAAAGCCTTGCTAAAATCCATCTAGACTACATCAAACGTGCTGCCCTCATGAACCCTCCTTGTTACCTCCTCAAAAAATTCAATCTAGTTAGTCAGGCACGACCTTCCCTGAACAAAATTCATACTGACTGTCCTTGATTAATTCGTGCCTTTCTAAATGACGATTAATACTGTCCCTCAGAATTTTTTCCAATAATTTGCCCACCACCAAGGTTAGGCTGACTGGTCTGTAATTACTCGGTCTATCCCTTTCTCCCTTTTTAAACAACGGTACAATATTAGCAGTCCTCCAGTCCTCCGGCACCACACCTGTAGCCAGAGAGGATTGGAAAATGATGATCAGAGCCTCTGCTATTTCATCCCTTGCTTCTTTTAACAGCAATGGGATACATTTCATCCAGGCCTGGCGATTTATCTACTTTCAAAGATGCTAAGCCCCTTAATAATTTCTCTCTCACTATGTTTATCTCATCTAATATTTCACACTCCTCCTCTTTAACTACAATGTCTGCATCGCCCCTCTCTTTTTGTAAAGATAGACGCAAAGTATTCATGAAGAACCAAACCCATGTCTTCTCCTCCACACACAGGTTACCTCTTTGGTCTCTAATGGGCCCGACTATTTCCTTCGTTATCCTCTTGCTCTTTTGATATTTATAAAAACATCTTTGGGTTTTCCTTGATTTTACTTGTCAATATTTTTTCATGCCCTCCCTTTGCTTTGTTAATATCCTTTTTAATTTCACCCCTGCATTTTCTATACTCCTCTCGGCTTTCTGCAGTATTTAGCTCTCGATATCTGACATAAGCTTCCCTTCTTTTCCTTTTCCTACCCTGTACGCCCCTTGACATCCAGGGGGCTGTAGATTTCGGAGTCCCACTCTTTTTCTTTGTGGGAACATATTTGCTCTGAACTCTCACTATCTCCTCCTTGAATACCTCCCACTGCTGTGACACTGATTTACCTTCAAGTAGCTGTTTCCAATGTGGGTAGATGGAGTTAAGATACAGTTCAGCCATGGCAGAACAGGCGCGAGGGGCTGAATGGCCTCCTCCTGTTCCGATGCTGCTATGCACCTTTATCCGAAGTTGAGTTTTACTCCCGTTATATCTACACAGCACCTCAAACGTTTTTTTAATAACATGTTTTTTTTTGCTTTTATTTCACCCCCCCCCCCCCTTAGGAAGATCTCTCAACTTGAAGCCTTAAAAAACGAACCGGTTTGATTTCCTGGCTGACTTGAAGACTGCAGTGAGGGGAAGCAATTCGAAGAGCTCTCTGTTTTCATATCGTCTCTGAAGATGGCCAATCAAACGGAATGCAACAAAGACAATTGCACCAATTGTACACTAGATTACTCTATCCACCGGGCCGTGTTTCCCACCGTCTACATCGCTGTCTTCATCGTCGGCCTCCCGACTAATCTCCTGTCCCTGTATCACAGCTACCTGCAGATCAGGCAGAGGAACGAGCTGGGAGTCTACCTCTGCAACCTGACCATCTCAGACCTATTGCACCTGGCCTGTTTGCCCTTGTGGATCCAATACTTGTTGATGGAAGATAATTGGGTGAACGGCGAGTTCCTTTGCAGGGTCACTGGGCTGGTCCTCTATGAGAATATATACGTAAGCATCGCATTCCTCTGCTGCATCTCCATGGATCGCTACTTAGCAGTGGTCCACCCTTTAAGATTCCATTCCTTCAGAACTTTGAAGGCTGCGGTCCTGGTCAGTGCCCTGGTCTGGATCAAAGAGCTCGGAACCAGTCTTTTCATTCTCAACCACCACGAGACGGTGAAAGATCAAAATAATCATTTATTGTGTTTCGAACATTATCCACTGCAGTCCTGGCAAAGGAAACTAAACTATTACCGTCTCTCGGTCGGGTTCCTTTTCCCCATTCTTCTGCTGGCCTTTTCCTACCGCAGGGTGTTGGTATCTGTCCGGGAGAGTCAAGGCATTCAACAGGATCAAAAGCTAAGGATCAAGAAGTTGGTGTTAAGCACCATTTTCATTTTTTGCATTTGTTTCGCCCCTTATCACGTGCTGCTGCTGGTTAGAACGCTCTTCGAGGACAACTGCGACTTTGTGAGGAACTCCTTCCACTATTACCACTTCGGGCTGCTGTTGACCGGTTTGAACTGCGTGGCCGATCCCATTCTCTACTCCTTCATCTCCGAGAGCACACAGGGGCTCCTGATGAGGCTCCTGGAGCCTGTGGTGAACCTCCTTCATCGCAAAAAGAACGCAAGTGAATGCTCGCAGGTCATCCCACCAGAAAGCTACAGATTGAACTTCAACCTCATGTCAACCGAGGTCAGCCATGGCTCAGTTGGTAGCGCACCTTCCGAGTCAGAAGGTTTTGGGTTTAAGTCCCGCTCCAGAAACCTCAGCTCATAAATCCAGGCTGACACTACCAGTGCAGTGCTGAGGGAGTGCTGCACAGTCGGAGGTGCCGTCTTTCGGATGAGACGTTAAACCGAGGCCCCGTCTGCCCTCTCAGGTGGACGTAAAAGATCTCATGGCCACTGTTTCGAAGAAGAGCAGGGGAGTTCTCCCCGGGATCCAGGCCAATATTTATCCCTCAATCAACATCACTAAAAAACCAGATAATCTCTCTTGCTGTTACCATATTTGTTGCTATCAGCTGATGCTGCTTTAGAGGGGAGGGGAATGTGTCATGCAATACCCTCGATTCACAGACGTTCCTCTACTTTTATTTTGAATGTATTAAATAATTAACCAATGCTTCAAAACCCCATCCTGACATGAAAAATGCCGGCCGAAAAATAGCTATCCCGTCTAATCCCACTTTCCAGCTCTTGGTCCGTAGCCCTGTAGGTTACGGCACTTCAAGTGCACATCCAAGTACTTTTTAAATGTGATGAGGGTTTCTGCCTCTACCACCCTTTCAGTGTTCCAGACCCCCACCACCCTCATGGTGAAATAAGTTCTCAAGTCCCCTCTAATTCTTCTACCAGTTACTTTAAATCTATGCCCCCTGGTTATTGACCTCGCTGCTAAGGGAAATAGATCCTTCCTATCCACTCTATCTAGGCCCCTCATAATTTTATACGCCTCAATTAAGTCTCCCCTCGGCCTCCTCTGTATTGGAATAGAGCTCCCAAGAAATATTGGGATCAGATTAGAGTTTTCAGGAAGGATCAGGATTGGATTGGAGCTTCCAGTAAGTATTGAGATTGGATTAGAACTTCTGCTAAGAACTGGGTTGGTTTAGGGTTTCAGATAAGGATCAGGACTAGACTGGAGCTTCAGGGAAGAGTTGGAATCGAATTAGCGGGGGTCATTTGAACCTAACCCGCCTAGCGAAAAACTGACAAGATTAGATCGGCTGCCCATTTTACTCACTGACCCAATTTTACAACCCGTTGAAGTAAATAGAATGTAGAATCGGGCAGGCGTAAAATAGGCATCCCATCCCATCCCATCCCATCCCATCTCATCCCATCTCATCTCATCCCATCTCATCTCATCTATTCTCATCCCATCCCATCTCATCCCATCCCATCTCATCTCATCCCGTCCCATCCCGTCTCATCCCATCCCATCCCATCCCATCTCATTCCATCTCATCTCATCTCATCCCATCCCATGTCATCCCATCCCATCCCATGTCATCCCATCCCATCCATCCCATCTCACCCCATCTCATCCCATCCCATCCCATGTCATCCCATCCCATCCCATCTCATCCCATCCCATCCCATCCCATCTCATCCCAGCCCATCCCATCCCATCCCATCCCATCTCATCCCAGCCCATCCCATCCCATCCCATCTCATCCCATCCCATCCCATCCCATCTCATCCCATCCCATCTCATCTCGTCCTGTCCCTTCTCGTCCCGTCTCGTCTCATCTCATCTCGTCCTGTCCCTTCTCGTCCCGTCTCGTCTCATCTCATCCCGTCCTGTCTGTTCCTGCCTGGCCATTTAGATTAAGGCCGATAAATCCCCAGGACCTGATAATCTACATCCTAGGGTACTAAGTAGGAGCAGCATTGTTGGAGGTGCCGTCTTTCGGATGAGACGTTAAACTGCCCTCTCAGGTGGACGTAAAAGATCCCATGGCAGTATTTTGAAGAAGAGGTCGGGAGTTCTCCCCGGTGTCCTGGGCCAATATTTATCCCTCAACCAACATCACTAAAACAGATTATCTGGTTATTATCACATTGCTGTTTGTGGGAGTTTGCTGTGTGCAAATTGGCTGCCACATTTCCTACATTACAACAGTGACTGCACGTCAAAAAAGTACTTCATTGGCTGTAAAGCGCTTTGGGATGTCCGGTGGTCGTGAAAGGCGCTACAGAAATGCAAGTCTCTCTTTCTTAACAGAAGGAAAAAACTCGCCAGGAATGTTTCTATGCAACTCAACGTAAAAGAAAAAGAAAGACTTGCATTTATATAGCACCTTTCACGAGCACTGGACGTCTCAAAGCATACCAAAACTCTTCGAAAATATCATCGTTGGAACGCCTCCTGTACCTTTGATATCCCCAGACTCTTTTCAAGAACTTCTGACTTGTTATCAAGAACATACTGAAGGCAATAAAGATTTGCATTTCTATAGGCCTTTCGGAACCTCAGGAAGACGGCCCCTCCGACAGCGCAGCACTCCCTCAGTACTGCAGTGGGAGTGTCAGCCACAAGCCCACGATCTTCGGACTCCGAGGCGAGCGTGCTGTCCACTGGGCCAGGGCTGACACAGTGCATCTTCTGTACAGTTAGCCGTTACTACCCAGAAAGAACTTGCCTTTCTACAGCGCCTTTCACCACCTCAGGACGTCCCAATGCGCTTTACAGCCAATGAAGTACTTTTTGAAGTCTAGTCGATGCTGTGATGTAGGGAAATGCGGCAGTCACTTTGTGCATAGCAAGATCCCTCAAACAGCAGTGAGATACAATGCCCCGTGCTACGGGGTGAGAAGTTGCGGGTTGGCACACGATGCGTTGCTGATCAGAGGGCAGACTCCCATGCAGGGAGGCTAAGTAAACGATAGATTATTACCCTTATCTCCTCCGGGGCGTGCTCAGGTCTAGGACCAACAGAAGCCTAAAGAATGTGGAGGGAAAGTGTCATAAAGTGGGCCAATTTGATTAAGCCCTTTGTGGCAGTATTTTTAATAAACAGTTTATTTTTGTGGATACTCAACTTAAAGGTTTTATTTCTGTACCACACTTTATCACTATGAATTGTAATTATATTTTTCTTAAATTGTAATAACTTTGTAGCATCAAAGTTAATTAAAGTTTGTCAAATGCATTTTCAATAAAGTTTGTCTTGGCTTGCCCGCCTAAAAACCAACTATTGCAATCACGGAGAATATGTGACTTTGAACGGTGAGTCCCGCAGTTTATCCCACGGGATGGAAGTTCTGATTGGGAAACTTTACAGGAGTTGTGTTGGGGCGAGGGTGATGGGAAGTACTGAGTGGGAATGTCTCAGGACTCGCTGCTGGGGCAGCTTCTCTTTCTAATGTCTAATCATTGCAATCTGGTCAAATGTGAAGATAAGTTGTACCGATCAGGAAAGATTGAAGAGACTGGGGCTCTTTTCTCTGGAAAGAGAAGACCGAGGGCTGACATGACAGAGGTCTTCAAGATTATGAAAGGGTTTGATGGGGTCGACATAGAGAGGATGTTTCCACTTGTGGGGGAGACCAAGACTAGGGGCCATAAATATAAGATAGTCACTAATAAATCCACTAGGGAATTCAGGAGAAACTTCTTTACCTAGAGAGTGGTGAGAATGTGGAACTCGCTCCCACAGGGAGTGGTTGAGGCGAATAGTGTAGATGCATTAAAGGGGAAGCTGGATAAACACATGAGGGAGAAAGGAATCGAAGGATATATTGATAGGATTAGATGAAGACGAGTGGGAGGAGGCTCGTGTGGAGCATAAACACTGGCATGGACCAGTTGGGCTGAATGGCCTATTTCTGTGTTGTAAATGCTATATAATAATTAAATAAACTAGGTGGGACAGTGGAATGTAATTTCAGATATTACAGAGTGAGCTGGGAAAAAAATGTAAGTGGGCAGATCAATGGCAGATGCAGTCGTGTGTAAGGTACCACATATCGGAAGGAAAAGTAGGAGACAGATGCACTTCATTGATGGTGTGGAGGATGAGGCTGAAAGAGACCTCAATATTCAACATGTCCAACCAATTCATAGCAGCACTCAACACTTAGCGCCCCGAAAATAAAAATGGCCGCCCGACCCCTGCCCTTTAACTTTCGCCACTGCCGCTGCCAAACCGCCCCCTAATTCTGTCGGACATATCGTCCGGCAATCGGTCAGGGGGCGCAAGGGAAGTTTGCGGCCGGGGTGCGAGCGGGGTGCAGCGCATGGCGATGACGTCATCACTGGAGGTGCAGCGCCACTCGGCGCAACCGGCTACCGCCGCCGCTAACCTCCTGCTGAATTACGCAGGAGGCGCTAGCGGTGCCACGCCCGGGCGCTAGGGGGATCCGCGCCCCGTTAGCGCCCCCCGAAGGCGCAAACAAGAGGTGCAAACCAACCCAATTTTTCCCCACTGGTCCTTTCAACTTAGAAAGGAGGCGTCTGAGAGGTGACGTTATGTGACTGGATGTAAGAATGTCGTTAAGGGATGGAAGCGTAAACCCGGGAAATGACTTTAATTTGCTCCATCTCCCTCTGTTCCCTGACCGAACCAAAATCTGTCGAGCTCTGTCTTGAAAATGTCAATTGTCTCCCAGCATCCACAGCCTTTTGGGGGAGGGAGTTCCCGATTTCCATTCCCCCTTTTGTTTCTGTTCAAACTAGTGAAGGGTAAGTTTAGCACTGAGATCGGGAGGTTCGTCTGCACACAGGGAATGATCAACACCTGATCTGATGGACTCCAGGGCAAAGTGATGGAGGTGACAACCCTGGAATCATTTATGAAAGAAAGAAAAGCGCCAATGAAGTACATTCGGAGTGTAGTCACTGTTGTAATGTCGGAAACGCAGCAGCCAATTTGCACACAGCAAGCTCCCACAAACAGCCATGTGATACTGACCAGATAATCTGTTTTTAGTGATGTTGGTTGAGGGATAAATATTGGTCAGGACACCGGGGAGAACTCACATGCTCTTCTTCAAAATATTGCTGTGGGATCTTTTACGTCCACCTGACGAGGCCTCAGTTTAACGTCTCATCTGAAAGACGGCACCTCCGACAGTGCAGCACTCCCTCAGTACTGCACTGGGAAGGTCAGCCTGGAATATGTGCTCAGGAAACAATGAAGGGAATGTAGAATTGTTCTGGATGGATGACTTAAGATGGACTTCCTCACCCGTAAGTAATCTTGTGAGATTAGAAATACTTCAATGGCTCATGGTGGTATCGGGGGGTCCAGAGAACAGACGAAAAAGCTTGTGTGTCTAAGTCCCAAAATATTCCAATCATGGAAATCTTTCCTGTGATATAGGCCTCGATAGATTATAGAATTGTGCTGAACTCCTTTCCTGTTACACACATCCTGCCTTTGTTACCTCAAGTCTTGACTATTCCAACGCTCTCCTAGCCGGCCTCCCACCTACCTCCCTCCGGAAACTTGAACTGATCCAAAACTCGGCTGCCCCGTGTCCTCACTCGCACCAAGTCCCGTTCACCCATCACCCCCTGTGCTCGCAGACCTATATTGGCTGCCGGTTAAACAACGCCTCGATTAAAAAATTCTCATCCTTGTTTTCAAATCCCTCCATGACCTCGCCCCTCCCTATCTCTGTAACCTCCTCCAGCCTCCAGACCTCCGAGATCTCTGCGCTCCTCCAATTCTCATCTCTCGCGCATTCCCTGATTATAATCGCTCCACCATTGGCGGCCGTGCCTCCAGCTGCCTGGGCCCTAAGCTCTGGAATTCCCTCCCTAAACCTCTCCGCCTCTCTCTCCTCCTTTAAGACGCTCCTTAAAACCGACCTCTTTGACCAGGATTTTGGTCACCTGTCCTAATAGCTCCTTATGCGACTCAGTGTCAGATTGTGTTTGATAATCGCTCCTGTGAAACGCCTTGGAACGTTTTAACTACGTTAAAGGCGCTGTATAAATACAAGTTGTTTTTGTTAACTTCAATTAATATTTCCATAAATCAAGGACTACATTGGGAAGCTCTTTCAAAGAGCTGGCACAGGCACAATGGGCCAAATGGGCTCCTTCTGTGTTTTAAGATTCTCTGATTCTATTCTAAGGTTATTAGGAATTCGAGCTTTGCAGTAAATGAGAATAATGCTCCCTCTGCTGGCAGTGAGAGGGACTGACACCAGCCCGATCAGTACAAAAGAAAGAACTGCATTCATATAGCGCCTTTCACAACCTCAGGACGTCCCAAGGTGTTCTACAGCCAATGAAATACTTTTGCAGTGTAGTCACTGTTGTAATGTAGGAAACGCGGCAGTCAGTTGGCGCACAGCAAGCTCCCACAAACAGCAATGCGATAATGACCAGATAATCTGTTTTAGTGATGTTGATTGAGGGATAAATATTGGCCAGGACACCGGGGAGAACTTCCCTGCTCTTCTTCAAAATAGTGCCGTGGAATCTTTTATGTCCACCTGAGAGAGCAGATGGAGCCTCGGTTTAACGTCTCATCTGAAAGACGGCACCTCCGACAGTGCAGCACTGCACTAGAGCATCAGTCTAGATTTCTGTGGTCGAGTCCCTGCAGTGGGACTTGAACCCACAACCTTCATAATTCAGAGGCGAGGGTGTCACCCACTGAGCCACGGCTGAGTTCAGTCCCACAGCAGTGAAAGGTAGAAGTGGAGCTCTCTGGGCTCGACTGCAACTATCGGGCGGCCGATCGGTGCAGCTCACCAGCTGGCCTCCTGATAATGCCGACGAGAGGCCCGGTGTAGTTTGAGGGCCGGGCCTCGTCACCATGCGGCTGACCAGCTGCCGGCGCTACTCGGCCGGGGGGAGTGGGGCGGGGGGGGGGCATCACACCGACTGACAGGTGTCCATTGTCCAACAGGGATCACTGGTTGGTGATCAGGAGTGGGGAAGTGCTGCCGGGAGAGAGATTACACTCCATATTCAGGCAGATTAAGGGAAGGTCTACTTACAAGGGTTGCTCAGGATTTTGATTTGACTCTTATCACCGCGGCGATGGGTTCCCCCGTGAGTGAGACACCCAGCTGGTAAAACAAAGGCTTATAATTTTTTACGCTCCCTGTGTTAGGGACAGTAAGGCCAGTTGTAGAGACCAGCTGATGGCCTGTCTGAGGTGAGCTAACTCAGTAAATACTAGCCACGTAGCTTGGGATCTGCCTGCTCCATTGTACACAGTATTTACAGCACAGAAACAGGCCATTCGGCCCAAATGGTCCATGCCGGTGTTTCTGCTCCACACGAGCCTCCTCCCACCCCTCTTCATCTCAACCCATCAACATATCCTCTATTCCTTTCTCCCTCATGTGTTTATCTAGCTTCCCCTTAAATGCATCTGTGCTATTCGCCTCAACCACTCCCTGTGGTAGCGAGTTCCACATTCTCACCACTCTCTGGGTAAAGAAGTTTCTCCTGAATTCCTCATTGGATTTATTAGTGACTACCTTATATTTAAGGCCCCTAGTTCTGGTCTCATCCGCAAATGGAAACATCTTCTGTACGTCTACCCTACCAAACCCTTTCACAATGTTAAAGACCTCAATGAGGTTACATCTCAGTCTTCTCTTTTCTAGAGAAAAGAGCCCCAGCCTGTTCAATCTTTCCTGATAGTTATAACCTCTCGGTTCTGGTATCATCCTTGTGAATCTTTTTTGCACCATCTCCAGTGCCTCTACATGCTCTGTAGAGCTCAGTATATACAAGGCTGAGAGCGATAGATTTTTGGACGGTCGGGGAATCAGGGGATATGGGGATCGGGTGGGAAAGTGGAGTTGAGGTCGAAGATCAGCCATGATCTTATTGAATGGCGGAGCAGGCTCGAGGGGCCGTATGGCCTACTCCTGCTCCTATTTCTTATGTGCTTACGTTCTTATGGGCTTGAGTGGGATTTCAGTATAGTGACTGCGACGGCTCCACATTGAACACAGGGTGTGTGTACAGTTTGGACCTACATGTCTGTCAGCCTCTGTAATAAGATGCTGACAGTAATTGTTGCTGTGGTTTCGCTGACCATCACTTCATGTGGTTTTTCTGGTCATGCTGCTTGTTTCCATTGGCGCATTTAACTCTTTCCTGCCTAGGTTTGCAACCGCACTTCTTCTGACCCAGGCTCAGTGCTACAGCAGCCAGTGTCGACCTAAGAGAGAGAACCTTAGTCTTACCCAACTGGCGTCAACGTTAATAAGTTAAAGCTGTACAGATACTGTACGGGGGACCAGTGCTGCACCTTGTAGAAAATCAGAAAGCGATTTCTTTCCCTGGCTGGCATTCTGTGTATTATAGAGAGAGAGTGAAGCTGGGGTTGCTCTCTCTAGAGTAGAGAGATTAAGGGGAGATTTAATCGAGGTGTTCAGAATCATGAAGGGTTTTGAGAGAGTAAATAAGGAGAAACTGTTTCCACTGGCAGGAAGGTCGGTAACCAGAGGACACAGATTTAAGATAATTGGCAAAAGAACCAGAGGGGCAGATGAGGAGAATTTTTTTTAGGCAACGAGTTGTTATGATCTGGAATGCGCGGCCTGAAAGGGCGGTGGACAAATGCCTGAAAAGAAAAGATTTGCAGGGCTATGAGGAAATGGCCATGGGAGGAGCGGGGTGTGGGACTGATTGGACAGCTCTTCAAAAGAGCGGGCGCAGGCTCGATGGGCCAAATGGCCTCCTTCTGTGCTGTAAGAGTCTATGATTTATACAGTCGAACTTCACTGTAACGAGCCCCCTCAGGTCGGACAGAAAAGGTCATTAGATCACTCTAGTCGGATTTGGTGATTTGCTGCTTCAGAAACATGAAGAAATGACCAATTTGAATTGCACATTACTTGATTCTGGTAAATAAACACTATAGAGTGTACACTGCTTCATGTTATTCATGCTTTTCTCAGTGCACGCACTTTCTATCTTGTTAACCAGTCCAACAAAGATCCTCACATTAAGTGTTTGTCGCAGTCAGGCTGATTGCCATAGAACACATCGGGTATAGCCATTGGGTTCATTAAAACCGGGTGTTCGTTATAAGCAGGGCTTGTTATAGTGTATTGAGAAGCAGAAGAACTTAAGAAATAGAAGCAGGAGTCGGCCATTCGGCCCTTCTAGTCTGCTCCGACATTAAATAAGATCATGGCTGATCTTCTACCTCATCTCCACTTTCCCGCACTATCCCCACATCCCTTGATTCCCTTAATATTCAAAAATCTATCGACCTCTGTCTTGAATATACTCAATGACTGAACCTCCACAGCCCTCTGGGGTAGAGAATTCCAAAGATTCACAACCCTCTGAGTGAAGAAATTTCCCCTCAACCCAGGTGTAAATGGATGATCCCTTATTCTGAGACTGTGACCCCTGGTTCTAGACTCCCCAGCCAGGGGAAATATCCTCCCACCAACTACCTCTTCAAGCCCCTTAAGAATTTTATATGGTTCAATGAACTCACCTCTCATTCTTCCAAACGCTAGGGAATATAGCCCTGGTCTACTCAATCTCTCTTCATAGGATAATCTCCATCCCAGGAATCAATCTAGTGAACCTTCGTTGCACTCCCTCTAAGGCAAGTATATCCTTCCTTAGGTAAGGAGACCAAAACTGTTCACAGTACTCCAGGTGTGGTCTCACCAACCAGGGTAAATAATCGAGGTCCGTAGTTTAGGCCACAACAGGGCAGAAAGAAGACAATGTAAGTGAAGAATTAATGGTTGAGTGACTTCAGGACCTTTTTTCTTTCGAATTTTGTAAACTATTGGAGAGGTGATGACTGAGGGAAGTGAGGAGATCCAGATTTGAGGATCGGGTGATGGAGCGACGAGTCTTCATTTCTTTATTTTTATTCATTCACGGGATGTGGGCATCACTGGCAAGGCCAGCCTTTATTGACCATTCCTAGTTGCCCTTGAGAAGGTGGTGGTGAGCCGCCTTCTTGAACCGCTGCAGTCTGTGTGGTGAAGGTACTCCCACAGTGCTGTCACGGAGGGAGTTCCAGGATTTTGACCCAGCGACGATGAAGGAACGGCGATATATTTCCAAATCAGGATGGTGTGTACCTTGGAGGGGAACTTGGAGGTGATGTTGTTCCCAATTGCCTGCTACCCTTGTCCTTCTAGATGGTAGAAGAAGCCTTGGCGAGTTGTTGCAGTCCATCTTGTAGATGGTACACACTGCAGCCACAGCGCACCGATGGTGGAGGGAGTGAATGTTTATGGTGGTGGATGGGGTGCCAATCAAGTGAGCTGCTTTGTCCTGGATGGTGTCGAGCTTCTTGAGTGTTGATGGAGCTGCACTCATCCAGGCAAGTGGAGAATATTCCATCACACTCCTTACTTGTGACTTGTAGATGGTGGAAAGGCTTTGGGAAGTCAGGAGGTGAGACACTCGCCGCAGAATACCCAGCCTCTGACCCGCTCTTGTTGCCACAGTATTCATGTGACTGGTCCAGTTAAATTTCTGGTCAATGGTGACCCCCAAGATGTTGATGTGGGGGGGGGGCGGGGATTTGGCAATGGTTATGCCATTGAACGTCAAGGGGCAGTGGTTAGACTCCCTCTTGTTGGACATAGTCGTCCAGGTCTTGTTGCTTACGGGCATGGATTGCTTCATTATCTGAGGAGTTGCGAATGGAACTGAAATCCCCACATCTGACCTTATGAAGCAGCTGAAGATGGTTGGGCTGAGGACACTGCCCTGAGGAACTCCTGCAGTCCTGGGGCTGAGATGATTGGCCTCCAACAACCAGAACCATATTCCTTTGTGCAAGGTATCAGTGGGGCGTTTTCCCCCTGATTCCCATTCACTTCAATTTTACTAGGGCTCCTTAATGCCACACTCAGTCAAATACTGCTTTGATGTCAAGGGCAGTCACTCTCAACTCACCTCTGGAATTCAGCTCCTTTGTCCATGTTTGGACCAAGGCTTTAATGAGGTCTGGAGCCGAGTGGTCTTGGCGGAACCCAAACTGGGCATCAGTGAGCAGGTTATTGGTGAGCCAGTGCCGTTTGATAGCACTGTCGGTGACACCTTGCATCACTTTGCTGATGATTGAGAGTAGACTGATGGTGTGGTAATTGGCCGGATTGGATTTGTCCTGCTTTTTGTGGACAGGACATACCTGGACAGTTTTCCACATTGTCGGGTAGGTGGTAGAGGTCTCGGATTTGGGAGGTGTTGTCGAAGAAGCCTCATCGAGTTGCTGCAAAGCATCTTGTAGATGGTACACACTGCAGCCACAGTATGCCGGTGGTGGAGGGAGTGAATGTTTAAGGTGGTGGATGGGGTGCCAATGAAGCGAGCTGGAGGAACAGCTTGGCTAGAGGCGCGGCTAGTTCTGGAGCACAAGTCTTCAGATCGACAGCCGGGATGTTGTCGGGGCCCACAGCCTTTGCTGTATCCAGTGCGCTCAGCCGTTTCTTGATATCACGTGGAGTGAATCGAATCTGAAGACTGGCTTCTGTGATGGTGGGGACCTCAGGAGCAGGCCGAGATGGATCACCCACCCGGCACTAGATGGTTGCAAATGCTTCAGCACTCTCGTGCTGGGCTCCACCATCATTGAGGATGGGGATATTCATCGAGCCTTCTCCTCCCGTTAATTGTCCACCACCATTGACGACTGGATGTGGCAGGACAGCAGAGCTTTGATCTGATCTGTTGGTTGTGGGATTGCTTAGCTGTCTATAGCATGCTGCTTCCACTTTTTAGCATGCATGTAGTCCTGTGTTGCAGCTTCCCCAGGTTGGCACGTCATTTTTAGGTACAGCCTGGTGCTGCTCCCGGCATGCTCTTTTACACTCCTCATTGAACCAGAGTTGGTCCCCTGGCTTGATTGTAATGGTAGAGTGAGGGATATGCCAGGCCATGAGATTACAGATTGTGGCGGAATACAATTCTGCTGCTAATGGCCCACAGCACCTCATGGATTCCCAGCTTTGAGCTATCTCATTTAGCACAGTGTTAGTGCCACACAACACAATGGAGGGTGTCCTCAGTGTGAAGACGGGTCTTCATTTCCGCAAGGACTTGTGCGGTGGTCACTGCTACCAATACTGTCATGGACAGATGTCTCTGTGACAGGTAGATTGGTGAGGACAAGTCGAGTAGGTTTTTCCCCTCCTGTTGGTTCTCTCACCACCTGTCGCAAGCCCAATCCTTCAGGACTCGGCCAGCTGTGGTGCTACCGAGCCACCCTTGGTGATGGACATTGAAGTTCCCCACCCATATGTGCCCTTGCTACTCTCAGTGCTTCTTTCAAGTGATGCTCAATATGAGAGGAGTACTGATTCATCAGCTGAGGGAGGGCGGTAGGTGGGAATCAGCAGGAGGTTTTCTTGCCCGTGTTTGACCTGAAGACTTCGTGAGGTCCGGAGTCAATGTTGAGGACTCCCAGGGCCACTCCTCCCCAACCGTATACCACTGTGCCGCCACCTCTGGAGAGGACGTACCCAGGGATGGTGATGGAAGAGTCTGGGACATTGGCTGAAAGGTATGATTCTGTGAGTATGACCCTGTCAGGGTGTTACTTGACTAGTCTGTGGGACAGCTCTCCCAATTACGGCACAAGTCCCCAGATGTTGGTGAGGAGGACTTTACAGGGTTGACTCAGCTGGGCTGGGCCTTTGTCAAGTCCAAAGCCTGTGTCAAGGTCCGTCTGTTTTTATTCATTGTTGTTTTCTGTAGTGGTTTGATACAACTGAGTGACTTGCTGGGCCATTTCAGAGGGCAGTTAAGAGTCAACCATATTGCTGTGAGTCTGGAGTCACATATAGGCCAGACCAGGTAAGGACAGCAGATTTCCTTCCCTAAAGGGCATTAGTGAACCAGCTGTGTTTCATGGTCACCATTACTGATACTAGCTTTTCAGTCCTGAATTTAAATTCCACAGCTTCCTGTGGTGGGATTTGAACTCACATCTCCAGATCATCAGTCCAGGCCTACTGGATTACTAGTCCAGTCACATAACCACTATGCTACCGTACCCTGGGTGGTGACAAGACACGGCAGCATAGAAGGTCATTTGTTTCTCCCAGACGTAGCACTGGAAACAGAATCCATCATAGCTTTTCAAAGGAAACCAGATAAATACTTTAAAAATAATTAATTAAAGGGGTGTGGGGAAAAGGCAAGGGGCTCTTTCAACGAGCTGTCACAGGTTTAATAGGCCTCCACGATGTCAGCCGTGGCTCAGTGAGTCGCTCTCTCGCCTCTGTGTCAGAAGGTTGTGGGTTCAAGCCCCACTCCAGAGACTTGAGCACAAAAATCTAGGCTGACACTCCAGTGCAGTGCTGAGGGAATGCCACACTGTCGGAGGTGCCGTCTTTCAGATGAGACGTTAAACTGTCTTCACTCTCAGGTGGGCATAAAAAATCCTTTGGCACTAATTCTAAGAAGAGCAGGGGAGCTCTGCCCTGGTGTCCTGGGCCAACAGTTATCTTTCAATCAACATCACTAAAACAGATTATCTGGTCATTATCACATTGCTGTGATATGTGAAGAGAAAAAGATTGGTGAAGTCAAGCGTAGGTCCCTTGCAGTCAGAATCAGGGGAATTTATAATGGGGAACAAAGAAATGGCAGACCAATTAAATACATACTTTGGTTCTGTCTTCACAAAGGAGGACACATAGGGCAGGATTTTCATTGACCCGTGGAGGCAGGTTTGGAGGCGTGTGGGGGGTTAAAATTGCGAAAACTGGTGGCCGGGCACAAGCCCGCCTCCATCCCGCCTCCACGCAATTTTCATTAAATCGTGTCTGCTGGTCCCGACTCCGTCCCGCCTCCAAGAGGCGGGATAGGACGTTAAGGCCCTTAACAAGCACTAAATTGCCTCTATAATGCCATTTTGAAAGGCCTTTGTGATTTTAACCCTTTTTCCACGTGAAGCACGCCTGTTCTGAACCACGAATGTGAAACCTGGCATTAGCACATTTGGATTGCTGACTATCAGCTGCAGCTCAACCATGAAATAGGAGATGTGTTGTCTGAGGTCTGGGGGAACTTTTATATGGCATAACCACAGCTGTGGAAGTTTGCAGCCTGACACCTATCTCCAGTGTGACCTCCTGGGAAACCCCTCTCGCCAGCTTGACTGAGCGCTTCCTCAACTGAGGCATATACCAGAAGCATGGGAACCATTTATTTCCTTTCCTCCTGGACATCAGATTTGGATGAAGACCAGCCGTGGCAGCAGCAGAACCATGAACAACAGCACCACCAGCAGCAGCAGCATCAACAGGAGTGCCAAGCTGCTCCTCACCCACCTGAAGCTGCACAGGCCAGAAGGCGCCAGCGCGCGACCACATTGCTGCCCGAGATGCAAGGGACGCACTTGAACAGATTTGCTTAGCCTGCACAATAAAACACTTTTGCCTCGCACCTTCTTATCAGACCATCGACAATGGCCAGGAACCTGTGGATTCCTATCACTCTGACCACCATACTGACAATTGCAAGTCATGCTAAGCCCTCAATGTGGAAGTCTCATTTGCGAAATGACAGACGCCACAACTTCAGCAGTTTGCCAGCAGAATTTTTAATCACACCAAGCAAGTGCTGGCATTTCAAGATTAAACACAACATTACACCCAAGTGACTACCCCTGTGACTACTTGAACATTATTTTTCTTTTACGCGTGCTCCTACGTGGTGCTCCCCCTGTGGCTTCAGCAGATGTGGAGGCCCCTTGCTCACTTTCTTGCTGCTCCTGCCTCAACACCTTTGGCGGGCATCCTCTGGGGTTGTGAGCCTGTGAGGGCTCGGCAACAGTCTGCTGCTCCTACGGCTGTGCAGGGGTTGAGACGCCGATCTCAGTTGGGTGAGGACTCTGGCGGGGCTCTGACCGAGGGCTTTGCAGTGGCTTGGTCGTGTGAGCATTTGGAGAGGAGCCCCCACTTCCTTGTTGTCTGCGACCAACATCCCTCTCATGGGTCAGCCCCACCTCAACGCTTGCAAGTGGATTGAGAGCACCTTGCTGCACATCAGGGGGGCCATGGGGACATGTATCAGCACTGGAAGTCCTACTCAGAAGGACTTCCATGAAGGTCAGGTTTCTGTGTTCAATAGATGACCATCGCTCCTCAAGAGATGCCAGTCTATTCTGAACAATGAGCATGTTTTCTACACTCTGGCGACTTATCTCCTCCATAGCCGTAGCCAGCCTCTCCTCTACTGTAGCCATCCTTTCCACGGAGGTTGCCATCCTTTCCGTGGTGATGCGTTCATGCGCCAATGACTCCACAAAGGCTCTGCTCATGTTCGCTATGGACTCCTCCATTCGCTCCACACTCGCAGCGACCCTGGAGACAAAACCTGCCAGAGACTCCTGCATCTGTTCCTGGAGTTCCAGCACCGCTGATCTTATGGATGGCCCCAGAGACAGAGGGTCGACATGCAGCTGAGTTGAGCTAGGAGAGTCCTGCGCCCTCTGACTAGGACTCTCCATTGCTGTCCCTGTCTCCACTATCTGCTGATGCTCACTTGTGAGCTGCGATACACCAGGTGACAACACTACTCTATCTCGCGATGTTCCCTCTGAGGTGTGAGTGTCTGCGCTGGTGCTGGGTGCGCTGAATTCTGCTGACGCGGCGCCCTCAGAGGTTGCAGCTTCCTCTGAGGAGTGGTGAGGCTCATGCTCTTCCTCCTGGACGGTGGGGACGGGTGCTCGCGATGGTCCTGGGGGGGAGTAAAGGAAAGAGTCAGAGATGTGAGTCCAAGGTTACATGCACATTGCATATTGCAGATGATCATAAGTCAGTCTGCTGGAGCATCAGAATCATTATCACTGACTCATGCAATGTCAATGAGAGAGATGATAAACTATTCTGTCACCAGCTTGCTCTGATGCACCCGTCTGTCCGTCCCCCACTTGCGCATCCTCCTCCACTCCCATGATCTCCAGGGCCGCCTCTTCCCAGGTGGTGAGCTGGGCTACTGAGGGTGGCCCTCCTCCTGTCCTTGCTCTTTCCCTCTTATTGTGAGCTCTCTTTTCCTGCAATGAGGGAGACAAGTGGAGTTTGAGTGAGAATGAAGGAGTGAGTGTAGAGAATCTATATCATTGATGGTTAGAAGGAAACAAATTCGGAGTGAGGTGGCAAGACCATGGGCTCTCCCTGGGTGTTGTAAGTTGTTTTCATAGCATCACAGCGATAGGGAGTGTGAAGGCTGCATAGTCGAATAGTTAGGTGAATGTGACCATACAGAGAGAGGGAATGGGTAAGGGTGCAGGGATGTCAGTGTCAAGTGGGATGTGGAGGAAGAGGTTGTCAAAGCTGAGTGCTGGTGAGGAGAGGCAATGATAATCTACATTTTAGGGTACTTAAGGAAGTGGCCCTAGAAATAGTAGATGCATTGCTGGTCATCTTTCAAAATTCTATAGACTCTGGAACAGTTCCCATGGATTGGAGGGTAGCTAATGTAACCCCACTATTTAAAAAAGGTGGTAGAGAAAAAACGGGGAATTATAGACCGGTAAGCCTGACATCGGTAGTGGGCAAAATGCTAGAGTCCATTATAAAAGATGTAATAGCAGAGCACTTGGAAAATAGTGACAGGATCGGACAAAGTCAACATGGATTTACAAAAGGGAAATCATGCCTGACTAATCTACTGGAATTTTTTGAGGATGTAACTGGTAGAATAGATAAGGAAGAACCAGTGGATGTGGTGTATTTGGACTTTCAGAAGGCTTTCGATAAGGTCCCGCATAAGAGATTAGCGTGCAAAGTTAAAGCACATGGGATTGGGGGTAAGGTACTGACTTGGATAGAGAACTGATTGCCAGACAGGAAGCAAAGAGTTGGAATAAACGGGTCTTTTTCCGAGTGGCAGGCAGTGACTAGTGGGGTACCGCAGGGATCGGTGCTAGGACCCCAGCTATTCACAATATATATTAATGATCTAGACGAGGGAACTAGATGTAATATCTCCAAGTTTGCAGACGACACAAAGCTGGGTGGGCATGTGTGTTGTGAGGAGGATGCAGAGAAACTCCAGTATGGTTTGGACAGGTTGGGTGATTGGGCAGATGCGTGGCAGATGCAGTATAATGTGGATAAATGCGAGGTTATCCACTTTGGTGGCAAAAACAGCAAGACAGATTATTATCTGAACGGCAATAGATTGGGAAAAGGGAAAGTGCAACAAGATCTGGGAGTCCTTGTGCACCAGTCGCTGAAGGTAAGCATGCAGGTGCAGCAGGCGGTTAAGAAGGCAAATGGTATGTTGGCCTTCATAGCGAGAGGATTCGAGTACAGGAGCAAGGATGTCTTGCTGCAGTTGTACAGGGCCTTGGTGAGACCACACCTTGAGTATTGTGTGCAGTTTTGGTCGCCTTATCTGAGGAAGGATGTTCTTGCCATGGAGGGAGTGCAGCGAAGATTTACCAGACTGATACCTGGGATGGCAGGAATGACGTATGAGGAGAGATTGGGTCGATTGGGCTTGTATTCGCTAGAGTTTAGAAGAATGAGAGGGGATCTCATTGAAACTTATAAAATTCTAACAGGACTAGACAGACTAGATGCAGGAAGGATGTTCCTGATGGCGGGGGAGTCCAGAACCAGGGGTCACAGTCTAAGGATAAGGGGTAAGCCATTTAGGACTGAAATAAGGAGGAATTTCTTCACCCAGAGAGTGGTGAACCTGTGGAATTCTCTACCACAGAAGGCAGTTGAGGCCAATTCATTAAATATATTCAAGAAGGAGATAGATATATTTCTTAAGGCTAAAGGGATCAAGGGATATGGGGAGAAAGCAGGGACAGGGTACTGAATTTGGATGATCAGCCATGATCTCATTAAATGGCGGAGCAGGCTCGAGGGGCCGAATGGCCTACTCCTGCTCCTATCTTCTATGCTTCTATGCTGTTTGTGGGAGCTTGCTGTGTGCAAATTGGCTGTCGCATTTCCCACATTACAACAGTGACTACACTTCAAAAGTACTTCATTGGCTGTAAAGCGCTTTGGGACGTCCTGAGGTCATGAAAGGTGCTATAGAAACACAAGTTTTTCTTTTATTCGACTGTAGAAGGCATCCTATCCTCACCTATCGACTAGATTATATCTTTAACCTGCAATGTAGATAAGCAGAGATACCAGGACTGCAAATCAGGGCCAAATATCCAAAATCAAGGACAATGCATTTTGTTAACAGTCGTGCCATGAATTTCTACAATAAGCAGCTTTCCTTTTTGTCCTATTCTTTATGAACTTTTAAGCCATTGACGTGGTTTCTACAAATCTGAATACAAGGTAAGAGAGTTTGGGCTCTGCATGTGCAATTTATTGGATTAGTTGGTGAGTGAGATGTTAGTAAGAGGGAAAAATTGGGCGGTGCCCCTATTTGGGACACTGACTTCGCGAGGATTAGCGCCCCTCCGCCGGAAATTCAGTTGTAGCGCCCCAAGCAGGAGGTGGGGGGCTACTGGAAGCGCTGTCCCTCCTTCTGGGGGCGCTGCAACCGAAGATCGTGGCGCTACGTGCAACAGCGCCACACGCGTCGGCACGTAGCGCCGCGTCATTGCAGGACTCCTCCCCTGATTAAAGGGGAGGGGCCTAGCGCTGCGCGCACTGGGGCCCTGCTGGACCACCGGGGAGCAGGGTGCCGGGAAAACAGCCTGGCATTCAAGAGGAGTGCCGGGCTGAGCGATCGCGGCCGGCACCCCGAATGAAAGAGGGGAAGGGGGCAGGTGCTGGCAGGCAGCCAAAAAAAAAATGGCCGCCCGACACCTGCCCTTTAACTTGCGCCGCCGCCGCTGCCAAACCGCCCCCTGATCCTGTCGGACATATCGTGCGGCGATAGGTCAGGGGGCGCAAAGGAAGTTTGCGGCCGGGGCACAAGTGGGGCGCTGCGCATGGCGACGACGCTGAAATGCGCGGGAGGTGTCAGTGGCGACGCGCCCGAACGCTGGGGGATTTGCGCCCCTCATTAGCACCCCCTGGAGGTGCTAACAAGAAGCGCAAATCAACCCAATTTTTCCCCCTAAAACTTTAGTCAGCAAGATACCAGTTTTTTGTCACCAGATCTGTTGGGTGTGAAGTGATGTTGCTTTAAAGGGGAGGCCAGTTCAGTGCAGCACTCTGCGATCAAAGCACTTCCCCATGGCATTCCTCCTCTTTAATGTTGAATGTTATTAATCATTGAATATTAACCAAAGTTTCAAAAGCCGGTCCAGGCATCAGTTTCTTTTATATATGAATATATGAGAGGGACTCCTTGAATGTTTCGCGTTGGATTAGAGCACCAATAGGAATTAGAGATTTCAGGAAAATTAGAATTGGAATTATGATTTTCAAGAAGGATAGGGATCGAATTAGAGAGGGCGACGCCACTCAGGGAGCTATCCGCTCGACCAATGTTCCCTTTCATTATTTTTTGGGTGCGCGGCCCCTTTTAGGGACTGCGGGGTACATTCAAAACACTGTGCTTGCGTGGATTTTCCTATTGAAAAGCTGGTGATCCGGTGAGCTGGTGATCCGGTGATCCGGTGAGCTGGTGATCCGGTGAGCTGGTGATCCGGTGAGCCAGTGATCCGGTGATCCGGTGATCCGGCTGCATGGCCGCGCACCTTAAAGGGAACATTGCGCACGACCCGCTCCCCTGCCGGGGCACAGCAGGAGTCAGAGATCTGAAGACAGCGAGATTAACTGGGGATTGGCGGGGTGGGGTTTGCGGTCTCCGGAGAGCTGTCCCGATCAACTTCCGAAACTTCGGCAGAAGATCGGCTGGAACCCCAGTCGCCCACTAAAGATACACCAACCGATCAGGAGAATCCCCCACCCAACCCAACCCAACCCAACCCACCTCCTGATGGAATTCCCAGAGTAAGTATATAAAGGGGGAGACAGGTAGAATTCCCCAAGGAATATCGACGTGCTGTAGATCGCATTCAAGGAAAGAAAAGATATCTTCACGTGACTCGATACTGAGCTCAGTAGAATCATAGAATGATACAGCACAGGAGGAGGCCATTCAGCCCATCGAGCCTGTGCCGGCTCTTTGAAAGAACTGTTAGTCCCACTCCTCCTGCTCTTTCCCCACAGCCCTGACAATTTTGTTCCTTTTCGAGTATTTATCCAATTCCCTTTTGAACATTACTATTGAATCTGCTTCCACCGCCCTTTCAGGCAGCGCATTCCAGATCACAACAACTCGCTGTGTAAAAAACATTTCTCCTCATCTCCCCTCTGGTTCTTTTGCCAATTATCTTAAATCTGTGACAGAGGAACACAGGAACATCGGGCAACACGGTGGCATAGTGGTTAGCACTGGTGCCTCACAGCGCCAGGGACCCGGGTTCGAATCTGGCCTCGGGTGACTGTCTGTGTGGAGTTTGCACATTCTCCCCGTGTCTGCGTGGCTATGATAAATTGACCCTTAGTGTTAGGGGGGGGGATTAAATACGTGGGGTTATGGGATAGGGGTGGGATATGTGTACTGTGGGGATTAAAGCAGGGACAGGGTACTGGATTTGAATGATCAGCCATGATCGTATTGAATGGCGGAGCAGGCTCGACGGGCCGAATGGCCTACTCCTGCTCCTAGATTCTATGTTTCTATGTTTCTATGGTAGTGGGGAAAATGCTAGAGTCCATTATAAAGGATGTAACAGCTGAGCACTTGATAAACAGTGACAGGATCGGACAAAGTCAACATGGATTTACAAAAGGTAAATCATGCTTGACTTATCTACTGGAATTTTTTGAGGATGTAGCTAGGAAAATAGATAAGGGAGAACCAGTAGATATGGTGTATTTGGGCTTTCGATAAGGTCCCGCATAAGAGATTAGCGTGTAAAGTTAAGGCACATGGGATTGGGGGCAAGGTATTGACTTGGATAGAGAACTGGTTGGCGGACAGAAAGCAGAGAGTAGGAATTAATGGGTCTTTTTCCGAGTGGCAAGCAGTGACTAGTGGGGTACCGCAGGGATCGGTCCTTGGACCGCAGCTATTCACAATATACATTAATGATCTAGATAAGGGAACTAAATGTAATATCTCCAAGTTTGCAGATGACACAAAGCTGGGTGGGAGTGTGTGCTGCGAGGAGGATACCGAGAAACTCCAGGATGATTTGGACAGGTTGGGTAGTGGGCAGAAGCGTGGCAGATGCAATATAATGTGGATAAATGCGAGGTTATCCACTTTGGTGTCAAAAACAGAAAGGCAGACTATTATCTGAATGGCAATAGATTGGGAGAAGGGGAAGTGCAACGAGACCTGGGTGTCCTTGTGCACCAGTCGCTGAAGGTAAGCATGCAGGTGCAGCAGGCGGTGAAGAAGGCAAATGGTATGTTGGCCTTCATAGTGAAAGGGTTTGAATATAGGAACAGGGATGTCCTGCTGCAGTTGTACAGGGCCTTGGTGAGACCACACCTTGAGTACTGTGTGCAGTTTTGGTCGCCTTATCTGAGGAAGGATGTTCTTGCCATGGAAGGAGTTCAGCGAAGATTCACAAGGCTGATACCTGGGATGGCAGGAATGACATATGAGAAGAGATTGGGTCGATTGGGCTTATACTCGCTGGAGTATAGAAGAATGAGAGGGGATCTCATCGAAACATATAAAATTCTGACAGGTCTGGACAAACTAGATGCAGGAAGAATGTTCCCGATGGTCGGAGAGTCCAGAACCAGGGGTCATAATCTAAGGATAAGGGGTAAGCCATTTAGGACAGAAATGAGGAAGAATTCCTTCACCCAGAGAGTGGTGAACCTGTGGAATTCTCTACCACAGAAGGTAGTTGAGGCCAAGTCATTAAATATATTCAAGAATGAGTTAGATATATTTCTTAAAGCTAAAGGTATCAAGGGATATGGGGAGAAGGCAGGTACAGGGTACTGTGTTTGGATGATCAGCCATGATCTCATCGAACAGGCTCGAGGGGCCGAATGGCCTACTCCTGCTCCTATCTTCTATGTATCTATGTATCTAACAGGAGGAGGCCATTCAGCCCCCTCGAGCCTGTTCTGCCATTCAATTGATCATGGCTGATCTGTATCTTAACTCCATCTACCCGCCTTGGTTCCGTAGCCCTTAATACCCAAACCTAACAAAAATCTATCAATTTGAGTTGTGAAATTTTCAGTTGAACCCCAGCCTCAACACCTTTTTGGGGGAGAGAGTTCCAGATTTCCACTACCTTTTGTGTGAGGAAGTGCTTCCTGACATTTCCCTGAACGGCCTAGCTTTTAATTTTAGGGTTAAGCCCCCTTGTTCTGGACTCCCCCCACCAGAGGAAATAGTTTCCCTCTATCGACCCCATCAAATCTTTTAATCATCTTAAACATTTGAATTAGATCACCCATTAATCGTCTGTATTCAGGGGAATACAAGTCTGGTCTATGCAACCTAATTTCACCCTTTTAGCCTCACTAACATTCTGGTGAATCTGCGTTGCACCCCCTCCAAGGCCGATTTTTTAATTCATTCATGGGATGTGGGCGTCGCTGGCAAGGCCAGCATTTATGGCCCATCCCTAATTGCCCTTGAGAAGGTGGTGGTGAGCCGCCTTCTTGAACCGCTGCAGTCCGTGTGGTGAAGGTGCTCCCACAGTGCTATTAGGGAGAGAGTTCCAGGATTTTGACCCAGCGACGATGAAGGAACGGTGATATAATTCCAAGTCAGGACGGTGTGTGACTTGGAGGGGAACTTGGAGGGGGTGGTGTTCCCAAGCGTCTGCCTGCTGCCCTTGTCTTTCTAGGTGGAAGAGGTCGCGGGTTTGGGAGGTGCTGCCGAAGGAGCCTTGGTGAGTTGCTGCAGTGCATCTTGTAGATGGTACACACTGCAGCCACGGTGCGCCGGTGGTTAAAGGAGTGAGTGTTGAAGACATATCCTTCATGAGGTGCGGTGCCCAGAACTGAATGCAATACCCAGGTGGAAGTCTGACCTGTGGTCACCGAACCTCCCGCCAGTGGAAACAGTTTCTCCCGATTTACTCTATTTATTCACAGTGGAACGGAGGAACTTGAAGCAAACGCCCACTTTTAATCTTTAATCCTTTCAAAGTCGAGACAAGGCAAATTGCTGACGTCACATTCAAACGCCTGCTGAGCAATGTTACAGGATCGGGATACACCGCCTGAATGTGGAGCTAAGCCGGAATTTACACCATTAACCAGTCACAAGAATCAATCAATTCTAACCTTCTTCTCTTAGGCATTCCCTCGGAACCGAGGATGACTTGCTTCCACACTAAAAATGAGTTCTCAGGTGACTGATGAGTCCAATGCGGGACCTACAGTCTCTGTCACAGGTGGGGCAGACGGTGGTTGAAGGGGCGGGCGGGTGGGTGGTGTGCTTGGGTTGACGTGCGCTCCTTCCGCTGTTTGCGCTTGGCTTCCGCTTGCTCCTGGCGAAGAGACTCGAGGTGTTCGGCGCCTTCCCGGATGCTTCTCCTCCACTTTGTGCAGTCTTGGGCCAGGGATTCCCAGGTGTCGGTGGGGATGTTGCACTTTTTCAAGGAGGCTTTGACGGTGTTCTTGAAGCGTTTCCTCTGCCCACCTGGGGCTCTCTTGCCGTGTCGGAGCTCCGAGTAGAGCGCTTGTTTTGGGAGTCTCGTATCGGGCATGCGGACAATATGGCCCGTCCATCGGAGCTGATCGAGCGTGGTCAAAGCTTCGATGCTGGGGATGTTGGCCTGAGCGAGAACACTGACGTTGGTGCGCCTATCCTGCCAGTGGATTTGCAGGATCTTGCTGAGGCAGCGTTGGTGGTACCTCTCCAGTGCTTTGAGGTGCCTGCTGTACATGGTCCATGTCTCTGAGGCATACAGGAGGGCGGGTATCACTGCTGCTCTGTAGACCATGAGCTTGGTGCTGGGTTTGAGGTCCTGGTCTTCAAACACTCTCTTCCTCAGGCGACCGAAGGCTGCACTGGCACACTGAAGGCGGTGTTGGACTTAGTCATCGACGTCTGCCCTTGTTGACAGTAGGCTCCCGAGGTATGGAAAGTGGTCCACGTTAACCAAGGCCTCGTTGTGGATTTTGATCATCGGGGGGCAGTACTGTGTGGCGGGGGCAGGTTGGTAGAGGACTTTTGTCTTACGGATGTTTAGTGTAAGGCCCATGCTCTCGTACGCTTCGGTGAAGGTGTTGACGATGGTTTGGAGTTCGACCTCTGAGTGTACGCAGAGGCAAGCGTCGTCTGCATACTGGAATTCGATGACAGAGGATGGGACGACCTTGGATCTGGACTGGAGGCGACGGAGGTTGATCAGTTTCCCGTTTGTTCTGTAAATTAGCTCCACTCTAGCGGGGAGCTTACTGAGGGCGAGATGGAGCATTGCAGCCAGGAAGATCGAGAAGAGCGTTGGTGCGATGACAGAGCTTTGCTTGACCCTGGTCCGTACGTGAATTGGGTCTGTGGTGGATCCGTTGGTCAGGATCACGTTTGCATGTCGTTGAGAAGCAGGCGGAGGATGGTGACAAACTTTTGGGGGCAGCCGAATTTGAGGAGGACACTCCATAATCCCTCATGGTTGATGGTGTCGAACGACTTTGTGAGGCCAAAGAAGGCCATGTACAGCGGTTGGTGCTGTTCCCTGCATTTCTCTTGTAGTTGACGCGCGGTGAAGATCACCTCTATTGTGTCCCTTAGTGGGGGGAATCCGCATTACGATTCTGGGACCTGGGTGGAGCAACAGCGGCGAGGCGGCGGCGGTAAAAGGTGGCAGCGACCAGGTAGGCCCACAGAGGCGGCGGACCTGGGTGGAGCAACAGCGGCGAGGCGGCGGCGGTAAAAGGCGGCAGCGACCAGGTAGGCCCACAGAGGCGGCGGACCTGGGTGGAGCAACAGCGGCGAGGCGGCGGCGGTAAAAGGCGGCAGCGACCAGGTAGGCCCACAGAGGCGGCGGACCTGGGTGGAGCAACAGCGGCGAGGCGGCGGCGGTAAAAGGCGGCAGCGGACCAGGTAGGCCCACAGAGGCGGCGGACCTGGGTGGAGCAACAGCGGCGAGGCGGCGGCGGTAAAAGGCGGCAGCGACCAGGTAGGCCCACAGAGGCGGCGGACCTGGGTGGAGCAACAGCGGCGAGGCGGCGGCGGTAAAAGGCGGCAGCGACCAGGTAGGCTTTCACCAAGCCGAGAGCAGGAGAGAGGTAAAAAATAATCGAAGTGTGACGTCACCAGAAAGCAGGTAAGTGATTGGTTGGTGAGTATTTCTCTTTTTTTTTATACAAAACTTCAATTTTATTGTTTCTCGGGTATCTGTGGTGTAGCAGAGACTGCTGGCATAAATTAACTGAAGGGTAAATAATACATTTTTAATTAATTACATAGAATAGGAGAGCAGGTGATGTGTTACTGCTGCAATATGTGGGAGCTGGTGGACACCATTGATGTTCACGGTGAACACATTTGCAGTAAGTGTTGGCTGCTCGAGGAACTCCGGCTCCGTGTTGATGAGCTGGAGTCCGAGCTTCAAACACTGCGACACATCAGGGAGGGGGAGAGTTACCTGGACTCCGTGTTTCAGGAGGTAGTCACACCAATTAGAGTAACTAATTCAGAAGTAGCCCGTGGTCAGGGACAGGAAGGTGTGACTACGAGTGAGGCAGGTACAGGGATCCAGGAGGTAGTGTTGGAGGAGCCGCAGCCCTTGCTCTTGTCCAACAGGTTCGAGGCTCTTACTCCCTGTGTGGATAGGAGCGGGGACTGCAGGGAGGATGAGCAACCTGGCCACAGCACCGTGGTAAGGGGGGCCATTCAAGTGGGGGGAGTAAAAAGAAATGTTGTAGTGGTAGGGGATAGTATCATTAGGGGGATAGATAGGGTTCTTTGCAGCCAAGAGCGAGAGTCCCGAAGGCTGTGTTGCCTGCCCGGTGCCAGGGTTAAGGACATCTCCTCTGGGCTGGAGAGAAACTTGGAGTGGGAGGGGGAGGATCCAGTTGTCGTGGTCCATGTTGGTACCAATGACATAGATAGGACAAGGAAAGAGGTTCTGCTGAGGGAGTTTGAGCAGCTAGGGGCCAAATTAAAAAGCAGAACCTCGAGGGTAATAATCTCTGGATTACTACCTGAGCCACGAGCAAATTTGGCTAGGGTAAATAAAATCAGGGAGTTGAATGCGTGGCTCAAAGACTGGTGTGGGAAAAATGGGTTTTGCTTCTTGGGACACTGGCACCAGTACTGGGGCAGGAGAGAGCTGTTCCGTTGGGACGGACTTCACTTGGCCAGTGCTGGGACTAGTGTCCTGGCGAATCGAATAACTAGGGCTGTGGAGAGGGCTTTAAACTAATTAGTGGGGGGGAGGTTTCAAGAGAGCAAAAAATAAAAATGACAACAGAGAGGGTCATAGACATAGGTAGCAGTAGGGGAATCACAAATCAGAGCGTGGCAGGAAGGGACAGAGTGTGTGGAGTAAAAGGTAAACTGGTAAAAAGTGAAAAAGCAGGAACTAAGTGCCACAAAGCATATTTGAAAGTTCTCTATCTGAATGCACGTAGCATTCGTAACAAAATAGACGAGTTAATGGCACAAATAACTACATATGGTTATGATATTGTGGCCATTACAGAAACATGGCTGCAGGGTGACAATGCCTGGGAATTAAACATACCAGGTTATTTAACGATCAGGAAGGACAGGCAGGAAGGAAGGGGAGGTGGGGTAGCTATGTTAATAAAGGAAGGAATCACTGTAATACAGAGTAATGATATTGGGTCAAAAAATCATGATAATGAAACAGTTTGGGTGGAGATAAGGAATAATAAGGGGAAAAAAACATTAGTGGGCGTAGTCTATAGGCCTCCGAACAGTTGCAACTCTATTGGACGGAGTATCAATCAGGAAATAGTTGAGGCATGTAATAAGGGAACATCTATAATTATGGGGGATTTTAACTATCATATTAATTGGACAAATCAAATGGGGCAGGGCTGCCTTGAGGATGAGTTCATTGAGTGTATTAGGGATGGGTTTCTTGAGCAGTATGTAACTGAACCGACCAGGGGGCAAGCAACCTTAGATCTGGTCCTGTGTAACGAGACAGGATTAATTAAAAATGTCCTAGTAAAGGATCCCCTTGGAATGAGTGACCATAACATGGTTGAATTCCATATTCAATTAGAGGGTGAGAAGGTTGGATCTCAAACAAGCGTGCTAAGCTTGAATAAAGGAGACTATGAAGGTATGCGAGCGGAATTGAGTAGAGTGGATTGGGAAAATAGATTAAAGGGTAAGACGACACATGATCAGTGGTGTACATTCAAGGAGTTATTTTACAACTTCCAAAAAATATATATTCCACTGAAAAGAAAAGGGTGTAAAAGAAAGGACAGTCATCCGTGGCTAAGTAAAGAAATTAAGGATAGTATTCGACTAAAAACAAGGGCATATAAGGTAGCGAAATCTAGTGGGAGGACAGAGGATTGGGAAAACTTTAAAAGGCAGCAAAAAATAACAAAAAGATTGATTAAGAAAGGGAAGATAGATTATGAAAGTAAATTAGCAAAAAATATAAAAACAGATAGTAAGAGTTTTTATAGTTATATAAAAAGAAAAAGGGTGGCTAAAGTAAATGTTGGTCCCTTAGAGGATGAGACCGGGAAATTAATGGTGGGAAATATGGAGATGGCAAAAACACTGAATGAATATTTTGTATCAGTCTTTACAGTAGAGGACACTAAGAATATCCCAACACTGGACAAACAGGGGGCTATAGGGGGAGAGGAGCTAAACACGATCAAAATCACTAAGGAAGTGGTACTCGGTAAAATAATGGGACTCAAGGCGGATAAATCACCTGGACCTGATGGCTTACATCCTAGAGTCTTGAAGGAAGTGGCGGTAGGGATTGTAGATGCATTGGTAATAATTTTTCAAAACTCCCTTGATTCCGCTAAGGTCCCGGCAGACTGGAAAACTGCTAATGTAACACCCTTATTTAAAAAGGGCAGTAGACAGAAGGCTGGTAACTATAGACCGGTTAGCCTAACATCTGTGGTAGGTAAAATTTTGGAGTCCATTATTAAGGAAACAGTAACAGGACATTTGGATAATCATAATTTAATAGGACAAAGTCAGCATGGTTTTACGAAGGGGAAGTCATGTTTGACAAATTTGCTGGAGTTCTTTGAGGAAGTAACATATAGAGTGGATAAAGGGGAACCAGTGGACGTAGTGTATTTAGACTTCCAAAAGGCATTTGACAAGGTGCCACACAAAAGATTATTGCTTAAGGTAAAAAATCACGGGATTGGGGGTAATATTCTGGCATGGATAGAGGATTGGCTATCTAACAGAAAGCAAAGAGTTGGGATAAATGGTTCATTCTCAGACTGGCAATCAGTAACTAGTGGTGTTCCACAGGGGTCAGTGCTGGGTCCCCAACTCTTCACAATCTATATTAACGATTTGGAGGAAGGGACCAAGTGTAACATATCAAAATTTGCAGATGATACAAAGATGGGAGGGAAAGTAGTGAGTGAGGAGGACATAAAAAACCTGCAAGGGGACATAGACAGGCTAAGTAAGTGGGCAGAGATTTGGCAGATGGAATACAACACTGGAAAGTGTGAGGTGATGCACTTTGGCAGGAAAAATCCTAGAGCAATTTATTATCTTAATGGCAAGAAACTGGAGAGTACTGAAGTGCAAAGGGATCTGGGAGTCCTGGTGCACGAAACTCAAAAGGTTAGTATGCAGGTGCAGCAAGTGATTAAGAAGGCAAATGGAATGTTGGCTTTCATTGCTAGGGGGATAGAATATAAAAATAGGGAGGTATTGCTTCAGTTGTACAAGGTATTGGTGAGACCGCACCTGGAATACTGCATACAGTTTTGGTGTCCTTACTTAAGGAAAGACATCCTTGCTCTCGAGGCAGTGCAAAAAAGGTTCACTCGGTTAATCCCGGGGATGAGGGGGTGGTCATATGAGGAGAGGTTGGGTAGATTGGGACTCTACTCATTGGAGTTCAGAAGAATGAGAGGCGATCTTATTGAAACATATAAGATTGTGAAGGGGTTGGATCGGGTGGATGCGGGGAGGATGTTCCCGATGACGGGTGAGACGAGAACTAGGGGACATAGTCTTAGAATAAGGGGCTGCTCTTTCAAAACTGAGATGAGGAGGAACTACTTCACTCAGAGGGTGGTAGGTCCATGGAATATGCTGCCACAAAAAGCTGTAGAAGCTACAACATTAATTAAATTTAAAACAGAAATAGACAGTTTCCTAGAAGTAAAGGGCATTAAGGGTTACGGGGAGCGGGCAGGAATTTGGACATGAGTCTAGGTTCGGATCGGTCATGGCCCTGTGGGTAGTGGAGCGGGCCCAGGGACTGTGTAGCCTGATTCTGCTCCTATTTCGTGTGTGCAATTCTGTTAGATGCAGGAGATGGTTCTGTGATAGATAGTAGATTGGCGGTTAGGATCAGATCAGCCATGATCTTATTGAATGGCGGAGCAGGCTCGAGGGGCCGATTGGCCTACTCCTGCTCCTATTTCTTATGTTCTTATGTTCTTATGGGAGGAACTCTTCAGCCACTGGGAGAAGGCAATTGAGGAGGATTCTTGCGATGACTTTCCCTGTGGCAGACAGCAGGGAGACTCCTCTGTAATTACCGCAATCGGACTTGTCACCTTTCTTGAAGATGGTCATGATTACGGCGTCTCTGAGATTCCCTGGCATGCTCTCCTACTTCCAAATAAGAGAGATGAGTTCATGTATTTGCGCCAATAGTGCTTCTCCGCCATGTTTTAACGTCTCGGCGGGGATTCCGTCTGCTCCTGAGGCCTTGTTGTTCTTCAGTTGTTAGATGGCCTTTTCAACCTCATGCCGAGTTGGGGTTGTGCTGAGGTGGTGGCGGATAGCATGCTGCGGGATGGAGTTGAGGACACTCGCGTCAAAGACAGAGTCTCGGTTAAGGAGATCTTCGAAGTGCACCTTCCAGCGGGCAATGACTGCCTCTCTGTCCTTGATGAGTACCTCTCTGTTCTTGGCCCGTAGTGGGGTAGGACCTTGGGTGCTTGGGCCGTAGATGGTCTTGACTGCGCTAAAGAATCCACGCACGTCGTGGTTGTTGGCTAGCTGCTGGATCTCCTGCGCTTTCTCCACCCACCATCTGTTCTTTAGGTAGCGAGTTTTTTGTTGGACCTCGACCTTCAGGCGTTTGTAGAGCTGCTTTCTTGCTCTCGAGTTGTGTTGCTGTTTCCAGATCAGGAATGCCATGCGCTTGCGGCTTATTAGCTCCTGGATCTCCTGGTCATTCTCGTCGAACCAGTCTTGATGTTTCCTGGTCGAGTGACCGAGCGTCTCTTCACAGGTGCTGATTATGGAGGCCTTGAGTGCAGACCAGGCGCTGTGGGCACTCTGCATCACTGGGAGTCGTCAGGTTGTTTGTGATCACAATCTCAGCTCAGTTATCTCGCACAAAGAAACGGCAAGACAGGAAATTGTTGCTTGGTTTGTACTCGGCGTTCTCACGCGACCAGGCTGCCCAAAGAGGTAAGCACGGGCTCTTCAAAGCCAGTGCGCCAAAGTGCGCACTCTGTGCCATGCAGCGAGAGGGAACGGACAGCTGGGAGGGTTCAGGAGGTGCCGGGCCTGGGAGCAGTACGGACAGCACAGAGCCCACGGTCATCACCGGTGGGTTTTGGTCACTGAGGATGAGGCCGCATGGTTTTGTGGAGGTTATCGTGAACAAAATGACTTGGCGGAGACCGGCACCTACCCGATGCCGTGCGCAGACCCTGGAGAAGCTCGGGGGGCTGTGGGTGGGGGTAGGATGTGAGCACCAAGTATCTGACAGCTCTCGATTGACGAAAGGTTATCGGCATTTAATGCAGAGGATCATCCCATTCCTCACGCCTCACGCGTTGAGGGCTTTCCGCGTTTGCAGTCAGGTCTCTCGCAATGGAAAACGTCAAGGCCACATTCCAACATCTGGCAGATTCCGTTTACACAGGGGCTCCCAGCACACGTTGATGACATCGCCATTTTTAGACTGGCATGGGTGGAACATTACACCAATGCAAATTATGATCATTAATTACATAAACAAGACTTTGAATCCCTGGAATATTGAAGTTTAAGGGTTTATTTGATTGAGGTTTTTAGGATTTTGAAAGGAATTGATTGGGTAGATAGAGAAAAAAAATTTCCGCTGGCGGGAGAGTCTAAGACAAGGGGACATTATCTTAAAATCAGAGCCAGGCCATTCATGAGAGAAGTTAGGAAACACTTCTTCACGCAAATGTAGTCCCAGTGCCAGTGGAGAAGAGGGTTAAGAGTCCCAGCATTAATTGATGGGGCAGGAGGCGGGGAAGTATCAGTCTGATAGGGAATGTGAGGTGGCGGAGGGGTGGGGGGGGGTTTGGAAGAGTATCAGGTTGAACTTGGTTGGAAGGGGAGAAGAGTGACAAGTTGAATTGAGGGGGAAAAGAAAGAGGAATGGCAGCATGAAGAGGGAGTGTTGGAGGAGGAGAGAGTCTCTGTGAAGAGGGGTTGGACATGCGACAGTGCACTGGATCCAGCCAGTGTAGGGTGTCCGTGACCTGGGGCAGCGGGGGCTGGTTTTAGGAGCTACGTGTTGAGGTCATTTTTGGGGAAGTGATGGCCTGGGTTGGTCTGTTGAAAATCCAAACACTACTTTAAAAAAAAATACCAAAGTCTATTAATTGTGAATTATGAAAGTGCTTCAATTAAACCAATAGCGGGCTGGGGGGTGGGGGCGACGGTGCTGGCAGCGAGGGAGGGGAAGAGTCCGGTTTTTCTTGAAGATGGACGGCCCCAGCTGGAGTATTGCGTCCAATTCTGGGCACCGCAGTTTAGGAAGGACGTGAAGGCTTTGGAGAGGGTGCAGAAGAGATTTACGAGTATGGTTCCAGGGATGAGGGAATACAGTTACGTGGATAAACTGGAGAAGCTGGGGTTGTTCTCCTTGGAGCAGAGAAGGTGAAGAGGAGAGGTGTTTAAAATCATGAAGGGTTTAGATAGAGCAGATAGAGAGAAACTGTTCCCATTGGCTGAAGGGTCAATAACCAGAGGGCACAGATTTAAGGCGATTGGCAAAAGAACCAGAGGCGAGATGAGGGAAATCTTTTTCTCGCAACGAGTGGTTAGGATTTGCCTGATAGGGTGGTGGAGACAGATTCAGTAGCAGCCTTCAAAAGGAATTGGATAAGTACATGAAGGAGAAAACATTTGACATGATGGGCCGAGTGGCCTCCTTCTATGCTGTAACATATGACCTATGAATCTGGGGGTCACCCTGGTCCAAAGGGCTGAGTGCTTCAGTGTTAAGAGGAATTTCCATGTACTGGCTCCACAAATGGAACTTCGGATCATGAATATTGCAGCATAAACACAGGATGCCTGTATGGGTTTAGATGCAAATCTCTTTTAGCTTCTCTGATAAGATATAGATATCGATTGCTTTGAGTTTCATGTGGGTTTTCTGGTGATGCTGCTTATTTTCCATTAGCACTTTGAAATGCTTGTGAATACAATGCATTGCCAATCAGAGTGGATAGACCACGCCCACGTAAAGCCAACCGCAACCTAAAGAAAGCAGTTGGCAATCTTCAAGACGCACAATTCAATCGAGACGGACATTGTCCTGCGACTGTTCCAGCTGCCTGTAGAAAACAAACAGAATTATTTCATTGGTGGGTATCTGTTTTATATCTACAGTATTTATATATCTTGAGAATCCAGGGTAAGAAATCAAGTGTAGGGCACAAAAGGACAGAGTGAAGACAAAGTAAATGGATAATTAATGGTTGAGTGATTTAAAAAATGTTTTTCTGCGGAAGTTTGTAAACTATAAGGGGGCAATTTTAACCTAAACCCTCCCATCGGGAAACTGTCGTGATGGAGTGAAACTCTGGTTTTACACTGTGCCCGAATTTACTTTTGATTGAAGTCAATAAAACTGGCAGGCACATGGTTTTAGGGAAGGAATTCAAGAGTGTGGGGCTTAACAGATGAAGGCACGGCTACCAATGGTGTTGTGAGTGCTTAAGAGGTCAGAGTTGGAGGAACGGAGAGTTCTTGTGGGAGTGGGGGGGCTGAGTTGCAGGGTTGGAGGAAGATACTGAGATAGAGAGGGGTGAGGCCAGGAAGAGATTGAAATACATTGTTCAAGAAAGGGTGTAAGGACAATTCTAGTAACTACAGGCCGGTCAGTTTAACATCAGTGGTGGGTAAAGTTTTAGAAACAATAATCAAGGAAAAAATTAACGGCCACTTGGAGAGGTTTAAGCTAATTAGGGAGAACCAACACGGATTTGTAAAAGGCAGACCGTGTTTGACTAATCTAATTGAATTTTTTGATGAAGTAACAGAGAGGATTGATGAAGGGAATGCAATGGATGTTGTCTACATGGATTTTCGGAAGGCGTTTGACAAAGTACCACATAGAAGGCTGGTTAACAAAATTGAGGCTCATGGAATAGGTGAGTCAGTGGCAGCTTGGATAAGGAATTGGCTTAAGGACAGAAAACAGCGAGTTGTGGTAAATGGCTGTTTTTCAGACTGGAGGATAGTAGACAGTGGTGTTCCCCAAGGGTCAGTGCTGGGGCCACTGCTTTTTTTGATACATATAAATGACCTGGATATTGGAATACAGAGTAGAATTTCTAAATTTGCCGATGACACCAAACTTGGGGGTGTGGCAAACAGTGATGATGATACCAATCGACTGCAACAGGACATAGAAAGGCTAGCCAAATGGGCAGACAAGTGGCGGATGGAATTTAATACAGAGAAGTGTGAGGTGATGCAATTTGCCAGAAGGAACAAGGAGAGGCAATATACACTTAATGGCACAATTTTAAAGAGTGTGCAGGGACAGAGGGACCTGGGAGTTAATGTGCATAGGTCCCTAAAGGTGGCAGGACATATTGAGAGAGTGGTTAACAAAGCATATGGGATCTTGGGCTTCATAAATAGAGGTATTGAGTACAAAAGTATAGAAGTTATGCTGAACCTTTATAAAGCGCTGGTTAGGCCACAACTGGAGTATTGCGTACAGTTCTGGTCACCACACTTTAGGAAGGATGTGAAGGCCCTTGAGAGGGTGCAGAGGAGATTTACCAGAATGGTTCTGGGGATGGGGGATCTTAGCTACAAGGACAGGTTGGAGAAGCTGGATTTGTTTTCATTAGAGCAAAGGAGGTTGAGGGGTGATTTGATAGAGGTGTACAAGATTATGACGGGTTTGGATAGGCTAGACGGGGAAAGGCTGTTCCCACTAGTTGATGGTACAAGGACTACGGGACACAGATTTAAGGTTTTGGGCAAGAGATACAGGGGGGATGTGAGGAAAAACCTTTTTACGCAGCGAGTGGTGATGACCTGGAACTCGCTGCCGACAGAAGTGGTGGAAGTGGAGACACTCAATGTTTTCAAGGGGAGACTGGATAGGCACTTGAGGTAAATAAACTAGCAGGGCTACGGGGATAGAGCAGGGGAATGGGACTGACTGGATTGCTCTACAGATGTGCCGAATGGCCTCCTTCTGGGCCGATATGACTCTATGGGGGAGAAATTCAGTATCGCCCCATTTGGGGCGTAATTATCAGCCGGGCGCAAAGATTAGCGCCTGCCGCTAATTATCGCCTCCGACTGCAAACTTGACTTTTATCGCCCCTGGAGGTGATTGGAGCGCTAAATCAGGCGCTTCACACCTGTCTTAAGGCGCAAAGGCCGAGGAGCGAGGCGCTACCTCAGAGCGTTGGCGAAGCTCATGTGATGTCAGTCAGCAATGGAACACACACACAATGGCGCAGGCCAGTTCTTAAAGGGGAAGGTTGATCTTGCTTTCCATCCACATCCTGCTCATTGCAGCCTTGAATCTCGGCCTGGAGAGACCTGTACATCAAATCTGCTGGAAAGAACAATGGAGATTTACAGGGAAAGAGCTCAGAGTGCAGCCCCCACAGTCTCTTCTAAATCGATACAAGGAAGGGCAAATCAAAATGAACCTGCAAAGTGCTGTTCAGTACCCAAAACTCCTTCACACAGCGTTGAATCTCTCCAGAAGTCTCTCTCTCTCTCTCTCTCTCTCTCAGAATGCATGGTTCAAAAATGTCACCAACAATAAAAGGCAGGAAGCAGTCGCCATTAAATAGCGCTCCCCCAGTCCCTTCCTGACTGCAAAACGCTCCCCTCAACCTGTCGTTGCTAGTGGCAGGCGGTAAGGCAGGGGGCGCCACTCAATATCCGCTCCGGGGTGATACCGGGGTGTTGCACACTCAACTGACGTCACGATCTGCCGCCGCAGGAGATCGTGGCGGTAGTGTTTAGCGCCACCGCAAAATGTCTAGTTAATTTCGCGAGCGGCGCAAACATCGCCGCGCCCGGGCGCTAGCTGCTTTGCGCCCCATTAGCGCCCTCTTAAGGCGCTAACGGGAGGTGCAACCAACTGAATTTTTCCCCCTATGACTCTATAAGGATGAGAATTTTAAATTGGAGATGTTGGGGGACTGGCTGGGGAGGGCAATGTAGCTTGGCAAGGACAGGGGTGATGGGTGGGTGGGGCGCGGTGCAGGAGAGGGTACAGGCAGCAGAGCTTTGGATGAGCTGAAGCTGTAACAACACACCAGAAGTACGGCACTATCCAGGACAAAGCAGTTCGCTTGATCTGGCACCTCATCCACTAGCCTATACATTCACAATTGGCGTACCGTGGCTGCAGTGTGTACCATCTACAAGATGCACTGCAACAACTCGCCAAGGCTTCTTCGGCAGCATCTCCCAAACCGGTGACCTCTAGCACCTAGAAGGACAAGAGCAGCAAGCGCATGGGAGCACCATCACCTCCAAGTTCCCCTCCAAGTCATACACCATCCTGACTTGGAAATATATCGCTGTTCCTTCATCGTCGCTGGGTCAAAATCCTGGCTCTCCCTCCCCAACAGCACTGTGGGAGTACTTTCACCACACGGACTGCAGCGGTTCAAGAAGGCGGTTCACCACCACCTTCTCAAGGGCAATTAGGGATGGGCGATAAATGCTGACCCTGCCAGTGATACCAACATCCTGCGAATGAATATAAAAAAAGAAATCAAGACTCGTCGCTCCATCGCCTGAACCTCAAATCTGGATCTCTCACTTCCCTCAGTCATCCCCTCTCCTATAGTTTACAAACTTCGAAAAAAAACATGTCCTGAAGTCACTCAACCATTAATTCTTCACTTACATTGTCGTCTCTCTGCCCAGTTGTGGCCTAAACTACGGACCTCGATTGTTTACCCTGGTTGGTGAGACCACACCTGGACTGCAGCGGTTCAAGAAGGCGGCTCACCACCACCTTTTCAAGGGCAATTAGGGATGGGCAATAAATGCTGGCCTTGCCAGCGACACCCACATTTGAGAATGAATATTGTCAAAAATCACCATAGCTGGAGAGGTTAGGAGAATTTTTAACACAGAAGGTTGTTATTAAATGCCTTAGCAGAAACATAAATATTTGAAAAAGAAATATTGAAATGGTATGAGGAAAGGGCAGGCGAATAGGACAGATTGGATGGATCATTCAGAGAGCTGGCAGTGGCATGATGGGCCAAATGGCCTCCTGTGCTGTAATGTTCTATAATGATATTGTTTCATAACTTCTCTGTTTTCCCTCTAGAGAGACATGTTTCAGTAAAGAAGAATTAAACAGAAAACTATCATAAAAAGTTTTATATCACAAACAGGCTTGTTGCTGAGGAACCACTGAAAAACTATTTATTAGACGAGAAAGTTCCAGTATTGTGTTGAATGATGACCAACTGTTCTATCGACCACGGTATCCACCAGACCCTGTTTCCCACTGTCTACATCTTTGTCTTCATCGTCGGCCTCCCGACTAATCTCCTGTCCCTGTATCACAGCTACCTGCAGATTAGGCAGAGGAACGAGCTGGGAGTCTACCTCTGCAATTTGACCATCTCAGACCTATTCTACCTCATTTCCTTGCCCTTGTGGGTTCAGTATATGCTGCAACACGATGACTGGATCTTATCCCGGGAACTCTGCAAGTTCAGCGGCCTGCTCCTCTACCAGAATATCTACATCAGCATCAGCTTCCTCTGCTTTATCTCCATCAATCGCTTCCTCGCCGTGGCCTACCCTATGAACTTTAAATCCCTGCACACCATGAAGACCGCGGTGCTCATCAGTGTTATCATCTGGCTAAAGGAGACAGTCGTCTGCACTTTCTTCACAGGCTCCAAGGTTCTCAGTAAAGACGAGGAGAATGACACCTTGTGTTTCGAACATTATCCTCTGCGCCCAAAGGACAGACATTTAAATATTTACAGGCTCTCTGTTGGGTTCTTCCTCCCTTTTATATTATTAGTCTTCTCTTACTACAAAGTGTTGACGGTTGTCCACAAGGTCCGTGGGCTTAACGAAAATCGGAAATTAAGAATAAAAAAATTGGTGTCTGGGACAATCATAATTTTCCTGGTTTGCTTTGCACCCTATCACACTTTCCTAATGATTCGGACCATATTCGAGAACAGCTGTGAGTTCGCTCAAGATATTTTTGACGTTTACCATTTTGGGCTTCTGCTGACGAGTTTAAACTGCGTGGCCGACCCCATCTTGTACTGCTTTATAACTCAGAGTTCACAGAGCTGGCAAGCCAGGTTTCTGGATCCAGTTAGAAATCTCTTTCACTGCCAGAAGAGACGAGAAATTGAGACCGTGGAGCTGAAGACCAAATCACCAGTTATGAATTAAAGTAACCTTACATGTTGAGGACACCACGAAAGCTTTGAAAACAATGATGGCCTCATCTTACAGTGTGTCATAAACAAGCAAGTGCTCCTTTTATTTTTAGGTATAGAATAGAGCTCTGAATTAGAGCTTTGGGTAAGATCTAGCGTTTTCAGTCAGATTTATAATTGGATTTCGGGTAAGAAGTAAAATTGCTGTAGAGTTTCTGGTAAAGATTGTGATTGGATTACAACTATCAGTAAGAAATGGACTTAGATTAGGGATTCTGGTGAAGTCTGGGATTGGATTAGAGCTCCAAAGAAAGAAAGACTTGCATTTATACAGCTCCTTTCACGACCACTAGACATCCCAAAGCACTTTACAGCCAATGAAATACTTTTTGAAGTGTAGTCAGTGTTGTAATGTAGAAAACACGGCAGTCAATTTGCACACAGCAAGCTCCCACAAACAGCAATGTGATAATGACCAGATAATCTGTTTTAGTGATTTTAATTTGGGGATAAATATTGGCCACGACACCAGAGTTAACTCCCCTGCTCTTCTTCGAAATAGTGCCATGGGATCTTTTACGTCCACCTGAGAGCGCAGACGGGGCCTCAGTTTTAACATCTCATCCGAAAGACGGCACCTCTGACAGTGCAGCGCTCCCTCCCTTGAGCCCATAATCTAGGCTGCACTGGGAGTGTCAGCCTAGAATATGGGCTCAAGTGTCTGGAGTGGGACTTGAACCCACAACCTTCTGACTCAGAGATGAGGGTGCCACCAACTGAGCCACGGCTGACACGCAAGGAAGAATTGAGATTGGATTATAATTTTTGGTATAGATTTGGGTTGGATTTGAGTTTCGGGGTGAGAACTGGCATTGGATTAGAGCTTTTGGTAAAGTTTTGGGATTGGATTAGAGCTTTTGGTAAAGATTGTGACTGGAGTAGAACTTTTGGTAGGTTGCAATTGGATTGGAGTTTCTGGTAAAGATTGATTGATACAGATTAGAATTTTTGATGAGAACTCGAATTGGATTAGAGCTTCAGATAAGAATTGGGATAGATAAGAATATGGTTGTATTAGAGCATCTGGTTTCTAATTGTAACACTTTTATATTATAGATCTTTTAATTTAAATTGGTTAGGTCATTGAATCATAGAAGGGTTACAGCACAGAAGGAAGCCATTCGGCCCGTCGAGCCCGTGCCGGCTCTCTGCAAGAACACTTCATCTAGTCCCACTCCCCCGCCCTTTCCCCATAGCCCTGCAAATTTTTTTCCTTCAGGTATTTATCCAGCTCCCTTTTGAAAGCCACGATTCAACCTGCCTCCACCACCCTCTCAGGCAGCGCATTCCAGATCCTAACCACTCGCTGCGTAAAAAAGTTTTTCCTCATGTCGCCTTTGGTGCTTCTGCCAATCACCTTAAATCTGTGTCCTCGGCCCTTCCGCCAGAGTTTTTTTTAACATGTAAATCACAGCTGGTGTCTCTTAGATTTCCTTTGTCCTTTTGTCTTTGTGTGTGTGGAGGTGGGAAGTAGAGTCAACCCATACTTCTCTCCGAAGTCTCTACGTGGTTAAATGCAAAAGAAATTCTTTCCTCACTATGAAACTTTGGACGCTTCAGTAGCTTCTGATCTAAAGTCAAACAAATTACAAATACTCTGAAGGTCATTTCTTATTTTTTTTTAATTCATTCTCGGAATTTGGGCGTCGCTGGCAAAGCCAGCATTTATTGCCCATCCCTAATTGCCCTTGAGAAGGTGGTGGTGAGCCGCCTTCTTGAACCGCTGCAGTCCGTGTGGTGAAGGTACTCCCACAGTGCCGTTACGGAGGGAGTTCCAGGACTTTGACCCAGCGACGATGAAGGAACGGCCGATATACTTCCAAGTCAGGATGGTGTGTGACTTGGAGGGGAACTTGGAGGTGATGGTGTTCCCATGGACTTGTGGGTTCCCATCAGACAAGTATCAAACACTGCAAGCTTGTAGATGTAGTTGTTAAACCTAACAGTGGAGCCATCAAGAAAACAACTTTGGCCGAGAATTTCCTCGGAGGTGCTCCCATTCCGCTTTGTAACTTCACAGGAAGTGTGGAGGAAACCTCGCTTTCGTGTGTAAACGGGATTTCCGCCACACGTCCATGGAAGTTATGGCAGTAGAATGGGAGCAGTGCCAAGGAAATTCTCAGCCTTTGTTTGATAAAACTGTCTGGGTGCATATGGTTTCAGCACTAGGAGCGCCCTAAATCAACATCTCCCACTATTGTGTCTTTGACCTGTCTTGTTTGATAGTTCTATATCCACTCCCCGCTCAGAACGGGATAAATACACCAAGATTTTGGCCATATTTTGATTTCACCGAGCTGAACTAGAGCTGTATGGCATGGCTGTGAGGAAGAACTTCATGGAGCTGAAAACTCCATGTTATGTCAATCCAAGATCCAGTTGAAGGATTCAGAAACAATGTAAAGTATCTGTGAAAGTGAAGTACGATAATAATTTTATTATGCTGATTTACTTTGCGTCTGTATAAATTTACACATTACAATAAAAGTAATTTAAAAACTTAACCTGAAATGTATGGTGTTTTTCCACCTATTGGGGTTATCAGAAAAGTATGGTGGGCATCCCATATATCTTTCCAGTATTTAACCTCAATGTCTCGTGGGAACATTTGGGGTTCAAAGAACAGAGCTTGTATCCAAGTCCTAAAATATTCTAGTCACAACAATATTTCCTAGGCTTTTCCTTTATCTATCCAATCTTCTTCTTTAAATTTGTCAGACTTCTGAGGCAAAATGAAACCCTGAACAGTACTGGGCACAATTATCTAAAGAACAGTTTAGAAATGACTGACACAAACACTGGAATCAACTGTTTTGTGGGGAAGAAAAAAACATTTGTTGTATTAATTCCTGAAGTGAAACAGAAGCACAACACAGCCATAAAAATTACATAAATCAAAAATAAATGCAACACTGCATTATAACATACCTGTCGTGCAAATATCATTACATCGATTAGTTAGCGTAAACCTAATGAGAACTTTCTCAGTTAAAAGGTTGGCAAGAATGATTGTAATTCTATATTAAAGGTTCCCTTATTGCTCACATTGTGACCTAGTTCGATTGGGCCTGTCCTAGTGTGATCTCCAACAGCTGTTTGATCATAGTTGAGTGCGTGTCATGGAACAGCAAGCCGTCCACTTCCATTCCCAGATTCCCGGTTTTTCCGCTTCGTATTCCATGTTCCACCAGCAACTCCAGCAGCTTTTCTTCCTGAGGACAGATGAAAAGATTGACTACAGAACTGAGAGGTTATAAGCATCAGGAAAGATTGAACAGGCTGGGGCTCTTTATTCTGGAAAAGAGAAGGCTGAGGGGTGACCTGATCGAGGTCTTTAAGATTATGAAAGGGTTTGATGGGGTAGATGTAGAGGAGATGTTTCCACTTGTGGGGGAGACCAAAACTAGAGGCCATAAATATATGCTAGACACTAATAAATCCAATAGGAAATTCAGGAGAAACTTCTTTACCCAGAGAGTGGTGAGAGTGTGAACTCGCTACCACAAGGAGGAGTTGAGCCAAAGAGCATAGATGCATTTAAGGAAATGGTAGATAAGCACATGAGGGAGAAAGGAATAGAAGGTTATGCTGATGAAGAGGGGTGGGAGGAGGGTCGTGTGGAGCACAAACGCCAGCATAGACCAGTTGGGCTGAATGGACAGTTTCTGTGCTGTAAACTCGATTTAACTCGGTGTAACGTTCAGTATACGCCAAACAAAAGGATAGAGCATTGAGTTAGCAAGAATGCATTCCTACATCGAGTGTGCTGCTGGGTCTGTGCAACACGGTAGTAGGACGTGGCTTCACCCCTACAATTAAACAAAAGATGTCTTCCTGATATTACCCAGAGCAACTGAGGAGAAACTACTTGATTGAGGGAAGAGATGAATAAAAGAAATCAAAAGGGTCAGTTAACCTATACTGTTCCTCCTAACACTAAAAGCTAGTGGACAGATGCAAAAAATAATTAAAAAGGCGAATGGCCTTTATGCCACCAAGGGGGCTGGAATACAAAAAAGTAAAAGTTACGTTACAGTTATACAAAGCTCTGGTTAGCCCCCATCTGGAGTAACTGCGTTCAGTTTTGGGCACCGCACCTCAGGAAGGATATATTGGCCTTGGAGGGGGAGCAGCGCAGATTCACCAGAATGATACCGGGGCTACAAGGGTCAAATTATGAGGACAGGTTACATAGACTAGGCTTGTATTCCCTTGAGTAGAGAAGGTTAAGGGATGATCTAACTGAGGTGTTTAAAATGATTAAAGGTGTTGATAGGTTAGATAGAGCGAAACTATTTCTCTGGTGGGGGGGAGTCCAGAACAAGGGGGCATAAACCTTAAAATTAGAGCCAGGCCGTTCAGGGGTGATGTCAGGAAGCACTTCTTCACACAAAGAGGTAGTGGAAATCTGGAACTCTCTCCCCCAAAAAGCTGTTGAGGCTGGGGGGTCAATTGAAAATTTCAAAACTAAGATTGATAGATTTTTGTTAGGCAAGGGTATTAAGGGATACGGAACCAAGGCGGGGAAATGGAGTTAAGATACAGAGCAGCCGTGATCTAATTCAACGGCCGAGCAGGCTCGAGGGGCTGAATGGCCTCCTCCTGTTCCTATGTTCTATGTGTTCTTTGAGCCAGTTGCCTACCCAACAACAGCTACTGCACTTCAAAGTAATTTATTGGACGTAAAGCACTTTGGGACACTTCTGAGATAAGGCGCTATGTAAATGCAAGTCTTTCCTTCTTGACGAGAGATAGTGAAACAGGCCAATTACAGCGACAACTTGCATTTATATAGCGCCTTTAATGTAGGAAGACGTCCCAAGGCGCGTTGCGGAAGCGCAATCAGACAAAAAAAATTGACACCGAGTCAAAGGAGGAGACATTAGGGCGGGTGACCAAAAGATGGGTCAAAGAAGTCAGCTTTACCCGCCTTGTTGGAGAGGAGGGCGTGATGTAAGAAACCTAATGACGAGGAGGAAACAAAATGCACAGGAAACGACTGACACAATTCTTCCAGGCTAGCACTGCAGTCTAGGACATTATCGAGGTACTAATAGATTAGAAAACACAACAAATCAAGAAATATTGGTTTGAAAGAAAAAGAAAAAGAGACTTGCATTTCTATAGCGCCTTTCACGACCTCAGAATGTCCCAAAGCGCTTAACAGCCAATGAAGTACTTTTTGAAGTGTAATCACTGTTGTAATGTAGGAAACGCGGCAGCCAATTTAGAATCATAGAACGGTTACAGCACAGGAGGCCATTCAGCCCATCGAGCCCGTGCCGGCTCTCTGCAAGAGCACTTCAGCTAGTCCCACTTCCCCGCCCTTTCCCCGTAGCCCTGCAAGTACTTATCCAATTCCCTTTTGAAGGCCACGATTGAATAAGCCTCCACCACCCTCTCAGGCAGTGCATTCCAGATCCTAACCACTCGCTGCATAAAAAAGATTTTCCTCGTGTCGCCTTTGGTTCTTCTGCCAATCACCTTGAATCTGTGTCCTCTGGTTCTCGACCCTTCCTCCAATGGGAACAGTTTCTCTCTATGTACTCTGTCTAGACCCCTCATGATTTTGAACACCTCGATCAAATCTCATCTCAACCTTCTCTGCTCTAAGGAGAACAACCCCAGCTTCTCCAGTCTATCCACGTAACTGAAGTCCCTCACCCCTGGAACCACTCTTGTAAATCATTTCTGCACCCTCTCTAAGGCCTTCACATCCTTCCTAAAGTACTGTGCCCAGAATTGGACACAATACTCCAGTTGAGGCCGAACCAGTGTTTTATAAAGGTTCATCATAACTTCCTTGCTTTTGTACTCTACGCCTCTATTTATGAAGCCCAGGATCCTGTATGCTTTTTTAACGGCTTTCTCAACCTGCCCTGCCACCTTCAATGATTTGTGCACATATACTCCCAGGTCTCTCTGTTCATGCACCTGCTTTAGATTTGTATCCTTTAGTTTATATTGCCTCTCCTCGTTCTTCCAACCAAAATGTATCACTTCACACTTTTCTGCGCTAAATTTCATCTGCCACATGTCCACCCATTTCACCAGCCTGTCTATGTCTTCTTGAAGTCTATCAGTATCCTCCTCACTGTTCACTACACTTCCAAGTTTTGTGTCATCTGCAAATTTTGAAATTGTGCCCTGTACTCCCAAGTCCAAGTCATTAATATAAATCAAGAAAAGCAGTGGTCCTAGTACCGACCCCTGGGGAACACCACTGTATACCTTCCTCCAGTCTGAAAAACAACCATTCACCACTACTCTCTGTTTCCTGTCACTTAGCCAATTTCGTATCCATGCTGCCACTGTCCCTTTTATTCCATGGGCTTCAACTTTGTTGGCAAGCCTATTATGTGGCACTTTATCAAACACTTTTTGGAAATCCATGTACACCACATCAACTGCATTGCCCTCATCAACCCTCTCTGTTACCTCATCAAAAAACTCGATCAAGTTAGTTAAACACAATTTTCCTTTAACAAATCCGTGCTGGCTTTAATCCACACTTTATCCCTGATTATCATTTCTAAAAGCTTCCCCACTACCGAGGTTAAACTGACTGGCCTGTAGTTGCTGGGTTTATCCTTACACCCTTTTTTGAACAAGGGTGTAACATTTGCAATTCTCTAGTCCTCTGGCACCACTCCCGTATCTAAGGAGGATTGGAAGATTATGGCAAGTACCTCCGCGATTTCCTCCTTAACCTCCCTCAGCATCCTAGGATGCATCCCATCCGGTCCTGGTGACTTATCAACTTTAAGTACAGCCAGCCTTTCTAGTACCTCCTCTTTATCAATTCTTAACCCATCCAGTATCTCAATTACCTCCTTTTTTACTATGACTTTGGCAGCATCTTCTTCCTTGGTGAAGACAATTGCAAAGTACTCATTTAGTACCTCAGCCATACCCTCTGCCTCCATGCGTAGGTCTCCTTTTTGGTCCCTAATCGGCCCCACCCCTCCTCTTATTACCCGTTTATTATTTATATGCCTATAGAAGACTTTTGAATTCCCTTTTATGTTAGCCGCCAATCTATTTTCATACCCTCTCTTTGCCCCTCTTATTTTCTTTTTCACTTCTCCTCTGAACTTTCTATATTTAGCCTGATTCTCAGATGTATTCTCAACCTGACATCTGTCATACGCACCCTTTTTCTGCTTCATCTTACGCTTTATCTCTTTCGTCATCCAGGGAGCTCTGGCTTTAGTTGCCCTACCTTTCCCCCTCGTGGGAATGTACCTTGACTGTACCTGAACCATCTCCTCTTTAATGGTAGCCCATTGTTCGATTACAGTTTTGCCTGCCAATCTTTGATTCCAATTTACCCTGGGCCAGATCCGTTCTCAACCCACTGAAATTTGCCTTCCTCCAATTAAGTATTTTTACTCTAGATTGCTCCCTGTCCTTTTCCATAGCTAATCTAAACCTTATGATACTATGACCACTGTTCGCTAAATGTTCCCCTACTGACATTTGCTCCACTTGACCCACCTCATTCCCCAGAACCAGATCCAGCAATGCCTCCTTCCTCGTTGGGCCGGAAACGTACTGATCAAGAAAGTTCTCCTGAACACACTTCAGAAAATCTTCCCCATCTCTGCCTTTTACACTATTACTATCCCAGTCTATATTAAGATAATTGAAGTCCCCCATTATCACAACTCTATAGTTCTTGCACCTCTCTGTAATTTCCCTGCAAATTTGCTCCTCTATATCTTTCCCACTAGTTGGTGGTCTATAGAATACACTTAGTAGTATAATGGCACCTCTATTATTTCTTAACTCTAACCAAATAGATTCTGTCCTTGACCCCTCCAGGACATCCTCTCTCTCCAGCACTGTAACATTCTCCTTAACCAATACTGCCACCCCACCTCCTTTCTTTCCTTCCCTATCTTTCCTGAACACCTTATATCCAGGAATATTTAAAACCCAATCCTGCCCTTTTTTGAGCCAGGTCTCCGTTATCGTCATGACATCATATTCCCATGTTGATATTTGTGCCTGCAGCTCACCAACCTTATTTACTATGCTTCGCGCATTTACACACATGCACTGTAAACCTGTCTTAGACCTTCTTGTATTCTCTCTTAATCTGACCCCACCGAATACCGTACTATTTCTTACTCTAGTGCTATCTGTCACTCCCCGTTCTTTGTGCACTTTGTTTCTCCTTTCTAATGCTACATCCTGGTGCCCACCCCCCTGCCAAATTTACGCACTGCAAGGTCCCACAAACAGCAATGTGATAATGACCAGATAATCTTTTTTTTAGTGATGCTGGTTGAGAAATATTGGTCCAGGATTGAACTCCCCATCTCTTCTTTGAAAGCTTTTGGGTCTAGGAGGAGGGGGATATATAAGGAAGGATATACTCCCTAGAGGCGGTGCAACGAAGGTTCATTAGATTGATTCTTTGGATGAGAGGGTTGTCATAGAAACATAAACATAGAATCTAGGAGCAGGAGTAGGCCATTCGGCCCGTCGAGCCTGCTCCGCCATTCAATACGATCATGGCTGATCATCCAAATCCAGTACCCTGTCCCTGCTTTAATCCCCACAGTACACATATCCCACCCTAACCCCATAACCCCACGTATTTAATTCCCCCTAACATATCCCATCCTATCCCCATAACCCCACATATTTAATCCCCCCTAACACTAAGGGTCAATTTATCATAGCCAAATCAACCTAACCCACACATTTTTGGACTGTGGGAGGAAACCGGAGCACCCGGAGGAAACCCACGCAGACACGGGGAGAATGTGCAAACTCCACACAGACAGTCACCCGAGGTCAGATTCGAACCCGGGTCTCTGGCGCTGTGAGGCACCAGTGCTAACCACTATGCCACCGTGTTGCCCACCGTGTTGTCCTATGTGTAGAGATTGAGTAGATTGGGCCTGTACTCTCTGGAGTTTAGAAGAATGAGAGATGATCTCATTGAATAATATAAGATTCTGAGAGGGCTTGACAGGATAGATGCCAAGAGGCTGTTTCCCCTGGCTGGGGAGTCTAGAACGAGGGGTCACAGTCTCAGTATAAGGGGTCAGCCATTTAGGACTGAGATGAGGAGAAATTTCTTCGCTCAGAGGGTTGTGAATCTTTGGAATTCTCTACCCCAGAGGGCTGTGGATGCTGAGTCATTGAGTATATTCAAGGCTGAGATAGATAGATTTTTGGACTCTAGGGGAATCAAGGGATGTGGGGATAGGGCGGGAAAGTGGAGTTGAGGTCGAAGATCAGCCATGATCCTATTGAATGACGGAGCAGACTCAAAATGCCGTATGGCCTACTCCTGCTCCTAATTCTAATGTTCTTAAAGCGAAGAGAGGGTAGGAGTTCCATAATTTTGAGATCATGAGAAGGAACAAGCCAGAGGAGATGGTGTGATGAGTCTTGATTTCAACACAGTGAAGATGCAGGGAAGAGGAAGGTGGAGAGCTGAAGGAACAAGAGAGTAAAACTCAGGAGCAATGAGCTTAGTGGTATTGATAAAATAAGAGACTAGAAAAGGCTGCGATGGGAAGAGAGAGAGAGAGGCGATAGGAGCAAGAGGTTAGAAAAGGATCACATGCAACTCCACTGGAGGAAGGGGATAGAGAGAAATGGTCCTCTATCCTGGTGAGAAAATAAATCCCTACTGTTACCTACCTTACGGACACTAGGTAGTGCCGAGATACATCCATTCTTTTCAGACGTCTTAGGAAACCCAACCGCTTTGCGTAGGTAGCGTTCGTGGATTGTACAGGTGTTGAGAATGTACAGAGCACAGGCCACAGCATAGCCTCCCCAGTTTGACACACCTAATAAAACACATTGCTATTTAAGATTGCTTCTTCTGCTGTTTACAGACTGGAAGAGCTCTGTTTTGATTTAGCCAAATCTCAAGGAGTCAAAAGTGAGAAAGGGCCATCGGCCCATCAATCCAATAATTCCAGAGCCTGCAACTGTTCCATGACAGACATCTATTCCACACCACCTGTTGGTCTCCTACATGGAACACTCATTTCTTTCCCTCAGAAAAATAACTTGCCTAGAATTTATTGAGAGGAACTGATTATGGAGACGGCCGCCTTCAGTGTTGTAAACCTTTATGGTTCTTTAGGGCAGTGGGATTAGTTTAGGACTGCTTTAGCAAAGATCCAGCACTGACAGAATGGGCTGAATGGCCTCCTTCTGTACTGTAAACTTCTATGGTACCCCATATCCATACGTCTTCATTTCAATGCATATCCCTGTCAGCCCATCTCTGAAATCCTGACTCAACCCTATTATGGAAAGAAGTGCAGATAAATTCTGAAAAAAAGTATCTAGGTGCTCTCTATTCCTTCTTTTCTTTCACATTTTTAAGGTATGTGTAACAGGGATGTGCCCTAAACCTCCACTGGAGATTTAGTTTGCAGAAATAGATGGGCTTAGTCTGACGGTAGATTTGTAGACCCTCATCTTGCTAGGTCTACGATACCGTTGGATCCTTGTAGGTCAAAGTGTTTATACTTGGGAGTGAGGTCAACAGCAAGAAACGTGTGCATCTCTACACTTCTCTGATGTAAAAGCACCCAAAGGCCCTGATTTTGTCATCGGTCTCGGGTTGGGTGCGGGACAACTGGTTTCCGGCTTCCAGTCCCGCCCCCAGCCGCTTCCGCTCCACAGATGTGATTTTACCTTGATTGACCTTGTTAAGCCCGCCCTACGGGCTTGCCGGCCAATTAACAGGAAGCGGTCTGATGACGTCATTTGATGACACGTCATCTGACGGTTTCCTGAAAGGGACCACGCACAATTTTATTTTGACAGTTGGTTTCTCAGGGTTGGATTTTCATTGACCTGTGGAGGCGGGTTTGGAGGCGTGTGGGGGGTTAAAATTGTGAAAACTGGTGGGCGGGCACAAGTCCGCCTCCATCCCGCCTCCACGCAATTTTCACTAAATCGTGTCTGCTGGTCCCGACTCCGTCCCGCCTTTAAGAGGCGGGATAGGCTGTTAAGGCCCTTAACAAGCACTAAATTGGCTCTATAATGCCATTTTGAAAGGCCTTTGTGATTTTAACCCTTGATCTGCGTGAAGCACGCCTGTTCTGAACCATGATTGTGAAACCTGGCGGGAGCACATTTGGATAGCTGACTATCAGCTGCAGGTCCACTATTACAATGGAGATGTGATGAAGGTAGTAGTAGTATTAGGTCTGAAAGTCGCCTCTGATGCTGCTGCATTGAAGGTCTTCAGAGACTGCCTGGCCTTTGCTGTGAGAGGGCCTGGATGCAAAAGAAATTCTTTCTCTCTCTCTCTCTCTCTCTCTCTCTCTCTCTCTCTCTCTCTCTCTCCTTAGAGCTCCTCTCACAGCAAAGGCCAGGCAGTCTCCGACCTGCAATGCAGCAGCAATGATGACATCATCAGAGGCGACTTTCAGACTCAAAACACTAATTGGTTCATGGGTTCCCATATGCTGGAACTCAATTGCCCAATTAGGTGAAAATCGCATCAATCTCCCACATCCAATTGCAGTCGGGTGGATAACACGAAATGCGGATGACACGACCCCAACCCGCCCCAGTATCAAAATCCAGCCCTCAGTGTTTGACAGCATTGAGGTGCTGAAAACACTGACAATCACTGCACAAAGGTGACCTCTAGCACCCAGGTTCTCCAATGACTCCCTCCATAGGCTGGAATAGATGGCAGCTGCAGGTGAGGTGACAGAAGCGATTTGTCACTGGTGAGAGAGGTTCTCCCAATGAGGTGGCACTGGACATATAGGGCTGGATTTTACCAGCCCTGGGGAGGCGGGTTTGGAGGCGGGACTGCGGGAAAATGGCAGAATCTGGGGGCGGGTACCCCAACCCCGCCCCCGCCCCCAACCCGCCTCCGTGCCATCTTCCCAGGAGGCGGGTAGCCGACCCGTGCCGGGTCCCGTCTCCTGGAGGCGGGAAGGGGATTACAGTCACTTAACTGCCTGTTAACAGGTAGTTAAGAGGATTATCCCCATTTTTCCAGCAGAGGCGCGGGCTTCCCGATGTCCAGAAACCCCACCAGGGTCACCGAGGCGAGCAGTGGGTCTGCGGGGGTCGGAGGGGTGCAAAAGTGCGCTGTGGAGGTAAGTGATGGGTGCAAGTGTGGAGAGGTAAGTATGTGAGGTGAGTGAAAAGTGATAGAAAATGTTTACCTACCTTTGTTTCTTCCTGCAGGCTTCAATCGTTGGTAAACCGGAGACTCCCGCATCTCAATGGCAGAGATGACAGAATGGCTGCTTCATTCTCCGATGCAACAGCCATCTGATTTCTGCTCACAAAAGAGGTTTGATGAGTCTTGAATACAAGGACTCATCAAACAACAGAGAATGTCAGTGTTTGACAGCTTCACAAAGCTGTCAAACGATGACAATTCATCTGTCAAAAATTTTTGACAGATGAAACGTCATCCGCTGACGTTCTCTGTAACCGGCTTCCCCTTAATTGACCTGCTAAGCCCACTGGGCGGGCTTAACAAGGTCAATCAAGGGAAAATAGCATGGGTTGGCCACAAGTCGATGGAGGCGGGACTAAAACCCGACAAGCAGCAGTCCCGCCTCCAACGCGCCCCCAGTGGCAAAATCACCCCCATAGTTGGATTTAAAAACTTGTAAGCTAAAGAAATCTGTAAATGTTTAAAAATGCAGTAACCAACATTTTCTTTGCTCTGAAACTCACCATGTACAACATTGGATTCTTCACGCCACTTCTGCAGCTGTCATCATTCCACAAACAGCAGACTCACAACACGCCACACTGACCTGGCGTGGTGTCCGGACCTCGGGAAACCGGAGCGAGAAGCGGCAAAATCCAAAAACAGGCTGAAAACTACTGGCAAGTACCTGTTAATAGGCAGGTAATTGCTTTTAATCTGCTTCCCGCCGCTAGGTGTCGGGTCCATTCACAAATCAGGGACCCGACACTTGGGAAAGCTGTTTGGAGGCGGGTTGACGGTGGGATCGAAACCCGCCGTCAATCAAATCAAATTTAACCTCTGACGCACCTCCAAACCCACCCTCTGAGCGCTGGCAAAATCACGGCCATAGAGTCTAAACATATGAAGCCTTGGTACTCTCCAGAAACTGAACGATTTGATCGCCTCCACCTAGCACAGCCAGGAGATACCACAGCCTACACTTAGCATGGCTCAGATCAGTAAATCCAACAGTGTGCGAATTAAAACTTGCATCCTCCCTCTCCTCGGGACTTAACAACAGTTTCCTAATGATCAGCACCGCCACTTTGTTTCCAGAATATCACAGATTAAATAACTGTCTAAAGTTGACCCTGAATTTATTTAACTATTTAAAAACTTTGAATTCCACCAATTAGCGATCCTATGCTCAGTACCTATTGCATATTCAGGACCAACCTTTGGACTGTCCAACGTATTGGTACAAAGTCCAGTGAACCCACCTGCGATGACCGTAAAATCTGCTTCGACGTCGCAAGCTATCAGTTCCCCATTGTGCACATGTTTTTTGACGGCCTCTTTCACCTTTCCCATTCCCAGTTCGTTCCCTCCATCGCCAATACCTGGAGAACAAAGAGACACAATTTTGTTTTAAATTTGTTCCTGGGATGCGGGCGTCGCTGGCAAGGCTGGCATTTATTGCCCATCCCTAGTTGCCCTTCAGAAGGTGGTGGTGAGCTGCCTTCTTGAACCGCTGCAGTCCGTGTGGTGAAGGTACACCCACAGTGCTGTTAGGGAGGGAGTTCCAGGATTTTGACCCGGCGACGATGAAGGAACAGCCGATATATTTACCAGTCAGGATGGTGTGTGACTTGGAGGGGAACTTGGAGGTGGTGGTGTTCCCATACACCTGCTGCCCTTGTCCTTCTAGGTGGAAGAGGTCGCGGGTTTGGGAGGTGCTGCCGAAGAAGCCTTGGCGAGTTGCTGCAGTGCATCTTGTAGATGGTACACACTGCAACCACGGTGCGCCGGTGGTGGAGGGAGTGAATGTTTAAGGTGGTGGATGGGGTGCCAATCAAGTGGGCTGCTTTGTCTTGGATGGTGTCAAGCTGCTTGCGTGTTGTTGGAGCTGCACTCATCCAGGCAAGTGGAGAGTATTCCATCGCACTCCTGACTTGTGCCTTGTAGATGGTGGAAAAGCTTTGGGGAGCCAGGAGGTGAGGCACTCACCGCAGAATATCCAACCTCTGACCTGTTCTTGTAGCCACAGTATTTATGTGGCTGGTACAGTTAAGGTTCTGGTTAATGGTGACCCCCAGGATGTTGATGGTGGGGGATTTGGCGATGGTAATGCTGTTGAACGTCAAGGGGCGGTGATTAGACTCTTGCTTGTTGGAGATAGTCATTACCTGGCACTTGTGTGACGCGAATGTTACTTGCCACTTATCAGCCCAAGCCTGAATGTCGCCCAGGTCTTGCTGCATTCGGGCATGGACTGCTTCATTATCTGAGGAGTTGAGAATGGAATTGAACACGGTGCAATCATCAGCGAACATCCCCATTTCTCACCCTGATGGAGGGAAGGTCATTGATGAAGCAGCTGAAGATGGTTGACCCTGGGGCAAGCTAGGTTGCATCTACGATCAGAATGCAATATCTGGCCGACTTGGTTCAGGTGCACACATCAGGGCAAGGACTCAAGCTCAGAAGAGGGAAGGTGAAGGCAGAGTTTGACTTTAATCACTTTACACAAAGGATGATGAATGTACGGAACAGACCAATGGGCAGGTAGTGGAAGTGGACAGTCTTGGCCAATTCAAGAGAGAACTGGACAGATATTTGGCAGAGAAAGAGACTGAGGGGTAAGAGAGCGAGAGTAGTATATGGTAGACCAAATAGTCACTTCTAATCCTGTATACTTCTCTGCTCCTATCTTTGTTCACTTGCTTCCCCACAATCTTACAGATGCATATTTGGGACGTATTCCTAAGAAGGATTTCATAGAAAGTATTTACAGTACAAAAAGTAACATTTGCTGAAATTTTAGGCTGAACACTTATGATCACCATCGTCAAGGAGACCTTCTACATAACAAATCACCTCCAGGAATTATCATTAACTTTTGAAATAAAGGCAGGAAATGATCAGCATCTGAAGAGAATGATAGGGTAATGTTATGGGTGGATTGTTTTGCCAAAACTCGCACAGACCCTTTTCTGGGACTAACCCAGACATATTTAAGAAGGGGGAGAGGAGAGGAACAGACGGAGATCAAGATTTTAAATCCACTAACTGCTTTCATAAAGAGGCCATTTGTGATGGGTGAGCCTGCAGAGCGAGTGGACTCTCAGGGGTGGAATCGCAGCCAAATCCTCACCAATCATTTACAACAACTTGCATTTATATAGCACCTCTAACATAGTAAAACATGCCAAGCCGCTTCACAGGAGCGTAATCAGAACAAAAGTGTCTGACACCGAACCACATAAGGAGATATTAGGACAGGTGACCAAAGATTTGGTCAAAGAAGTAGGTTTTAAGCAGAGTATTAAAGCAGGAGATAAAGGTAGAGAGGTTTAGGGAGGGAATTCCAGAGCTTAGGGCTTCGGCAGCTGAAGGCACGGCCACCAATGATGGAGCGATAAAAATTAGTACACAAGAGGAGGAGTGCAGAGCTCTAGGAGGGTTGTGGGGCTGGAGGAGGTTACAGAGATAGGGAGGGGCGAGGGCCATGGAGGGATTTGAACACAAGGATGAGAATTTTAAAATTGAGGCGTTGTCAGACCGGGAGTCAATGAAGGTCAGCGAGCACAGGGGTGATGGGTGAACGGGACTTGGTGCGGGTTAGGAAACGGGCTGCAGGCACACAGCACTTCCTGCGGGGATTGCTGGATAGCAATCTGGGGAGAGAACCCTGGCTAATTTCTTCCCCCATTCCTAGTTCAGGAGGGCTGAGGCCAACCGTTGAACTTGGGCTGGATGTCAGGATTTGGACCGAGAGCCGATGAAGGAACGGCGATAAATATCCAAGTCAGGAGATTGTGTGACTTGCAGGTGATGGTGTTCCCAAGACATTGCCGCTCTTCTCCTTCTGGGAGAAACAGGTCTCAGGGGAGGGAGGTGCTGTTGAAATAACCTCGGTGAGTTGCCGCACTGCATCCTGTAGCATTTTTTAAAATTCGTTTATGGGATGTGGGCATCGCTGGCAAGGCCAGCATTTATTGCCCATCACCCATTGCCCCTTGAGAAGGCGCTGGTGAGCCGCCTTCTTGAACCGCTGCAGTCCGTGTGGTTAAGGTACTCCCACAGTGCTGTTAGGGAGGAAGTTCCAGGATTTTGACCCAGCGACGATGAAGGAACGGCCGATATACTTCTAAGTCAGGATGGTGTGTGACTTGGAGGGGAAGCTGGAGGTGGTGGTGTTCCCATGCGCCTGCTGCCCTTGTCCTTCTAGGTGGAAGATCATGGGTTTGGGAGGTGCTGCCGAAGAAGCCTTGGCGAGTTGCTGCAGTGCATCTTGTAGATGGTACACACTGCAGCCACGGTACGCCGGTGGTGGAGGGAGTGAATGTTTAAGGTGGTGGATGGGGTGCCAATCAAGCGGACTGCTTTGTCCTAGATGGTGTCAAGCTTCTTGAGTGTTATACTTATTACAGCCATAGTGAACCGATGGGGGAAGGTGTGGATAGCGAGTCGAGTGACAGCAACACCGATCAAGCAAACTGCTCTGTCCAGGATGGTGTCGAGCTCCTTGAGTGTAGTTCTGGCTTCACCCATCCAGGCAAGTGGCGAGTGTTCCATCACACTCGTGACGTACAATCCTTTTTCTCAAAGTACGTGGGACAGTTTCCAACCCAACGTAAGTTTGCACTTACCAGTTGTGACGATTCCGGGGATGTCCTCTGCTGTTAGGAACAGTTTGTCAATGGGATCCACCAAATGTTTAATATTCACTCTCTGTGCATTGTAGTAATTGCCATCTGCAGCCATTCCAGCACGTTCTATCGCTATGAGATGGTCGAACCTGTCCATATTCAAAAGTCATGCAAAATTACTCAATAACTTGTTCATGGCTGAAACCACACGTAAGTTACTTGTTACTGCAAGATGTCCATAAGAACATAAGAAATAGGAGCAGGAGTCGGCCATTCGGCCCCTCGAGCCTGCTCCGCCATTCAATAAGATCACGGCTGATCTGATCTTGGCCTCAACTCCACTTTCCTGCCCGCTCCCCATAACCCTTGATTCCCCTGTTTTTCAAAAATCTGTCTATCTCCGCCTTATATATTCAATGACTCAGTCTCCACAGCTCTCTGCGGTAGAGAATTCCAAAGATTCACGACCCTCTGAGAGAAGAAATTCCTCCTCATCTCCATTTTAAATGGGCGACCCTTTATTCTGAAACTATGCCCCCTAGTTCTAGATTCCCCCACGAGGGGAACCATCCTCCCTGCATCCACCCTGTCAAGCCCCCTCAGAATCTTATATGTTTCAATAAGATCACCTCTCATTCTTCTAAACTCCAATGAGTATAGTCCCAACCTGCTCAGCCTTTCCTCATAAGACAACCCCTTCATCTCAGGAATCAACCTCGTGAACCTTCTCTGAACTGCCTCCAATGCAAATATATCCTCCCTTAAATAAGGAGACCAAAACTGTACGCAGTACTCCAGGTGTGGTCTCACCAACGCCCTTTGTACCAATTGTAGCAAGACTTCCCTACTTTTATACTCCATCCCCCTTGCAATAAAGGCCAATATTCCATTTGCCTTCCTAATTACTTGCTGTACCTGCATGCTAACTTTTTGTGTTTCATGTACGAGGACACCCAGATCCCTCTGTACCGCAACATTCTGTAGTCTCTCTCCATTTAAATAATATTTTGCTTTTTTATTCTTCCTACCAAAGTGGATAGCCTCACATTTTCCCACATTATACTCCATCTGCCAAATTTTTGCCCACTCACTTAGTCTATCTATATCCCTTTGCAGACTCTGTGTCCTCCTCACAACTTGCTTTCCCACCTATCTTTGTATCGTCAGCAAATTTGGCAACAGTACACTCGGTCCCTTCATCCAAGTCATTAATATAGATTGTAAATAGTTGAGGCCCCAGCACTGATCACTGTGGCACCCCACTAGTTACAGTTTGCCAACCTGAAAATTACCCATTTATTCCGACTCTCTGCTTTCTGTTAGTTAGCCAATCCTCTATCCAGGCTAATATATTACCCCTAACCCCGTGTGCTCTTATCTTGTGCAGTAACCTTTTATGTGGCACCTTATCGAATGCCTTCTGGAAATCCAAATACACTACATCTACTGGTTCCCCTTTATCCACCCTGCTCGTTACATCCTCAAAGAACTCTAGTAAATTTGTCAAACACGATTTCCCTTTCCACAACTTATGATCCACAGAACTACCATTTTTATTTATTTAGGTTTCTGCCCTTAATTCAAGCCCAGTGACTTCAGCGCACAATCTAGGCTGGCACCTCAGTGCAGTACTGAGGGAGTGACCCCTAGTTTTACTGATGGACGATGTCCCAATGTAGAATGACCCTTAGTTTTACTGATGACCCATTGTAGAATGACCCCTCGTTTTACTGACGATGTCCCAATGTAGAGTGACCCTTAGTTTTGCTGATGATGTCCCATTGTAGAGTGACCCCTAATTTTACTGGTGGCAAATGTTCCATTGTAGAATGACCCCTAGTTTTAGTGGTGGACAATGTCCCATTGTAGAGTGACTCCTAGTTTTACTGATGGACAATGTCCCATTGTAGAGTGACTCCTAGTTTTAGTGGTGGACAATGTCCCATTGTAGAGTGACTCCTAGTTTTACTGATGGACAATGTCCCATTGTAGAATGACCCCTAGTTTTAGTGGTGGACAATGTCCCATTGTAGAATGACCCCTAGTTTTAGTGGTGGACAATGTCCCATTGTAGAGTGACTCCTAGTTTTACTGATGGACAATGTCCCACTGTCTCTCCAACCCATGCTTTACAGTTAAGGTTTACCTTGGAAACTGGGGCATCCCATCATGACACAGGAACATCAGGGATGAAGCCTCACCATCATCCTGGAAGCTAACAACAGGGACAGGGGTTTTCATCACTCCTGAGGACAAATAAAGGACAGAGACTTGAAGTAAAGAGAAATTGCAAATATTGAAAATGCGCAGGTGGCCAATCAGGATCTGCAAGAGAAAGAGATAGATTAACCATAACTGATGATCTGTTCCATTCCAGATATTCTGGATGTTGCCACTGCCCCCTGTGCATTTCTAGTATGTTCTGTCTTGGTATGCTTCCAATGTTCAGTGCCATCAATGATAAAAGGATTTTATCATGATGGTGACAATTCTGTTGGAGCTGGACCTATCTTTCTCTTGCGGATGCTAACTGGCTGTGCATTTCTAGGAATTGAGGTGAATTAATTAAGCATGACCTGTTAATCCTGGATGAGTGCAGCTCCAAAAACACTCAAGAAGCTCGACACGATCCAAGACAAAGCAGCCCGCTTGATTGGCACCCCATCCACCACCTTAAACATCACTCCCTCCACCACCGGCGTACCATGGCTGCAGTGTGTACCATCTGCAAGATGCACTGCAGCAACTCGCCAAGGCTTCTTCGGCAGCACCTCCCAAACCCACGACCTCTTCCACCTAGAAGGACAAGGGCAGCAGGCCCATGGGAACACCACCACCTCCAAGTACCCCTCCAAGTCACACACCATCCTGACTTGGAAATATATCGGCCGTTCATTCATCGTCGCTGGGTCAAAATCCTGGAACTCCCTCCCTAACAGCACTGTGGGAGTACCTTCACCACACGGATTGCAGCGGTTCAAGAAGGCGGCTCACCACCACCTTCTCAAGGGCAATTAGGTATGGGCAATAAGTGCTGGCCTTGCCAGCGACGCCCACATCCCATGAACGAATAAAAAAAAACAGTTCTTCCGGTTAACAGTAATGGAAAATCATCTCATTTTCTGGAGGGGGTGGGTGGGGGGCGGTGCGGGCGGCGGGGGTGGATGGGGAAATTGGGAATCAAACAGTTCAAGGAGGTCATGATTTCAAGCCTCAAGGCTGTCCACCACTCAAACCTCACATCCATTGGGCAACTTTGGTCAGTTATTACCCATCGGGCTTGATAAGGGCGCCTGTGTACATAGCCACAAAAGCCAAGAAAGTCCCAGGCTTCTTCCCTGCACCCCCCAACTCCAACTATGCTGAGTTGAGTTAGACTATCTCAGCTGTACGGTGGGTGCTACATCTGTCCCCAGTACTCAGGCAGGGATCCTTCCCTCACCTTATTGCTGTCCAGTCAGCTCTGCTACTACTAAGTGTGTGGACGTCCCGTGATGGGGATGGTCTGCGACATCCCTCATAGATTGACTAGCCTGCCACTATTCTCGGTCACAGGCTTGTGCATGAAGAACGAGTAAAGTGTTGGAGGTGCTGCTGCTCTCTGTGGAATTGTACCCTGCCATAACTCAGTATTGGTCATGATGCGGAGATGCCAGTGTTGGACTGGGGTGGACAAAAATGAGAAGTTGCACAACACCAGGTTATAGCCCAACAGTTTTATTTAAATAAATCTGATGGACTATAACCTGGTGTTGTGCGACTTCTCATAACTCAGTATCTTTAGGATAGAAGGTGGGAAAGCTGGTCGGTGCGGTGTGGGGGTTGGAAACCGGAGCACAGTCACTAGCTGAGACCATTCGGTGCGTTTGCCAGTATGGCTTCTTTACAGTTGGATGAGCTGGGCCCAATGGAGGGATTAATAAAGAAAAGGAAACTTTCATTCAAAAGAATTAGTTGTGGTAAAACCCACGGCGAACCATTAATCTTCACTTGCTGCCAGATCAAGCAACATTTTTTAAATGAAACCCCCCCCCCCCCCCTACCTTGCTCAACAGCTTCTTCAATAATCTTCTTGCACATCTCTAAGGCTCTTTGATCTGTTACCATGACGACCTTTTTCTTCAGAGCCTGCAACATAGCTGCCATCGCAATAGCCCCTGGAGGTCCATCCGTCTCCTCTGGGGGCTGCTGATTGAAGTGGGTTGGAAATCCAGTGGTTATGAGCACAGATTTTGCGTGTGACAGCGAGAGGGAGGCTTTCAGCAGCTGCTCTTCGATCAACAAATGCTTGATACCTCGGTCGCCTGTCCGGGACAGAAACACGTTTCAATAAGACTTAATTCTGACCGGTTCAATTGCGTTCTAAGACGTTCAGTCCAATTGTACAAGTTCTGAATGAAATAGCAATCGGAACAAGACCCAATTACTATTGCAGGTTGATAATGGGCGAGCACCGTACAGGTTGTTCACAGAAATGGGGTTTATTTGGGTCCCGGTTTGGGGCGCAATGGAAACCACACACAAACCATTCAGCGTTACTAACAGTAGTGTAAGGAGTCATCTTGGTCTCACTTATGGTAAATTAGTTGCAGACAAGAATCTTGTGTTACAGGCACTTCTTGTGGCAATAGGCTTTCTATTGAAAGACTCTCTGCCAAGCCCCCCTCTGCTGACCCAGCAGGGAAAGCCACAGACTGGTGAGTTATCCCTACCTCTGCAACCTCCTCCAGCCCTACAACGCTCCGAGATCTCTGCGCTCCTCCAATTCTGGCCTCTTGAGCATCCCCGATTTTCATCGCTCCACCACTGGTGGCCATGCCTTCAGCTGCCTGGGCCCCGAGCTCTGGAATTCCCTCCCTAAACCTCTCCGCCTCTCTCTCCTCCTTTAAGACACTCCTTAAAACCGACCTCTTTGACCAAACTTTTGGTCATCTGTCCTAATATCTCTTAATGTGGCTCGGTATTAAATTTAGTTTGATAATGCTCCTTCGAACGTTTTATTATGTTAAAGGTGCTATATAAATGCAAGTTGTTGTTGTTGTATAGATTAGGAAGGTCCTAGTTTGAGCCCTATTGCGTTAGCCCATCTCAGCCAGGACATCAGTGAAGTGCAAATGTCCTCAGCAAGTCTAGGGAAGGGGGGCAGATGCGGAATCATAAGAACATAAGAGCATAAGAAATAGGAGCAGGAGTAGGCCATTCGGTCCTTCGAGTCGAACTCGAGATTGCGCCATCTTGGTAGGAAGGGGACCGAGCTGGGAACTGGGGAATTTCTTGGTCCAAAGGCCAAGCCGGGAAACCACACAGACTCACCGGGCCAAACCTGGGGACCGAAGGCGGGTGACAGAGGTTCCTGGGACTGCAGTAGAGGTGGTCCTCCAAAGGCAAGTGGGCCGATCTCAAAATGATTGAGGAGAGGGGGAAGGGGTCATGACCTCTCTGACCCACACTGCCATTAAAATAATGGGGGGGGGGGGAGTGAGTTGGAATCTATCAATGAAGCCAGATAGCTACAGAAATCGGAAGGAGGAAATTCCTGCCCCTCGCCCCCCTCATCGCCCAGACCATGCTAATTCCACACCGTTTCCTGTTACTTATGTGTTACTTAAGTGCATTTGAACTTTGAACCCCACTATCGTTTAGTGTTGTGATTCGCATTCTTTTCTTACCTGGATCTTGCTGAATCAGTGTATCCAGCGCCTTGATTTTCTCAACTGCGGTGACCGAGGCAACGCTATAGTGGGGCGGGTTCTGAGAAATGCAGAAAACGCGTGGGGTTTCTGCATCCGCAGCACAGTCACTGGTCGCCTCCCGCTCACTCCTCAGGTCAGTAATGAACATGCAGCCAGGAGCGTGGGTGAAAGCCAGAGGGGATTCTGAAAGTAAGAGGAATTGGACCAGTTAAGAGCTATTTAATTTAATAATTTAAAAGAGAAGGGTGGAATCAATTTCATATTGATATTTACAATATATGTGTATGTTACTGCCCCATCGATGAGCGTCCCTGATGTATTACGTACGATCTCTTGCAATGTAAGCACGTAATCTATCAAGCCCCCCACTGAGGGACATTAAAATCATCTGCGTCAGGCTCCCCCATTCTCTTTATAAATTTGGCGAAAAAAGGGTAAAAATTTAAGTTAAAATGAACAGAGAAAATAGAAGAAAGAAAAGTCCAATAAGTGAGCATCGATCAAGTGTTACATTTTTTAAGTAAAATTCGAACTTTAGTAGTTTAGAATTATTTTACACAACTGCTCGAGTCCGCTATCACTGTATCTTACTGCAACTGCGAACAGCCTCTGCTCCAGTGACTCCGCAGGCCCAGAAGACTGGGGTGTCACCAGGATGTGCTTCAACTGCATCCCCGAAATCTGGGTTGGACAAGTCTTCAATTCCGATTAATCCTGAGGGTGGCAAAGTGAACTTGTTTTAATTCCTATGCTGGTGGCTTATTGGAAAAACATTTAAAATCCACCAAAACAACAACGCACAGGAGGAATACAAATATTGGCTCTTCCCCCTTCATGGACCTTGCTTAGCTTTTACCTTCTCGCTCTGCGACTGGTAGGACAACCTCAAAATGTGATCTATTGCGGGGACTCTGCAAACCCTTTCCTCAGGAGATACCTTGGGCAAGGTAGAATTCATGATCAAACAGATGTCCCACAGAGGGGGGGGAGGGCTCCTTTACGGGCGTGCCATTATCTCCACACGATTTTACTCTATGGTTAGATTGCATCTGGAGTACCAAAGAGATTTAGGGATTCATGTGCACAGATAACTAAAATGTGACGGTCAGGTACAAAAATGAATCTGTTTCTCTCTCTACAGATGCTGCCTGACCTGCTGAGTATGTCCAGCATTTTCTGTTTTTATTACAGAAATTAATCAAAAAGGCGAATGGAATGTTAGCTGTTACAACTAGAGGACGAGAATATAAAGGGGAGGACGTTTCGCTACAGCTGGACAAAGCCCTGGTTAGACCACATCTGGAGCACTGTGTACAGTTCTGGGCACCGCACCTTAGAAAGGATATATTGGCCTTGGAGGGAGTGCAGCACGAATTCACCAGAATGTTACCAGGGCTCCAAGGGTTAGATTATGAGGTGAGATTACATAAACTAGGCTTGTATTCCCTGGAATATAGAAGGTGAAGGGGTGATTCGATTGCGGTTTTTAGGATTTTGAAAGGAATTGAAAGGGTAGTTAGAGAGCAACTTTTTCTGCTGGTGGGGGGACTCTAGGACAAGATGACATAACCTTAAAATCAGTGCCAGGCCATTCAGGAGAGAAGTTAGGAAACACTTCTTAACACAAAGGGTGGTAGAAGTGTGGAACGCTCTCCCACAAAAAGCAGTAGATGCTAGCTCAATTAATAATTTTAAATCTGAGATCTTTGATAGCCAAGAGTATAAAAGAATATGGAGTCAAGTCAGGTGGATGGAATTAAGATACAGATCAGCCATGATCTAATTGAATGGTGGAACAGGCTCAAGGGGCTGAATGGCCTCCTCCTGTTCCTATGTGCTGGTCCCAGAAGCAAGAACAGGAAAATCAACCCCCCTTGTGCATTCTTTATAAGAGCCTTAAGGTAACGTTACCTGGATGACCAATGTGTACAGGTGCACCATGGGCATCCTCCATGTGATGGGTTATTTGAACAGTTGCATCAAGCTTGTCTATGGGGATGGGTCGCATAGTGACCACCATGTTACACTGGAAACTGCCAACCCCGATACATGGAATAGACGTCTGGGAGGAGGGGGAAGAAATGGAAAGAACATCAGAAGATTTTGCCACAAAGTTGTCGATAAAACAAAAAATCAGCATATGGTTTGCAGGCATTGGGCACACATTTAGACATAAAATTAGCTGGTCCTCGTGGATTTGCTCATGATGCCAGATAACAGGGGGTACGGTAGGCTAGTGGTTTATGTTACTGGACCAATACTGGACTATAATTGAACCCAGGTGAGCAACGCCAAACTGACCTAGGTGCAACCGCTCTCCCGGGTTCACACAGCCACCCAGCCCAGTCTCCGCGTCGGCCGAAATCAGAGGCCTACTATTCCTCTTGTCCGACTGGCCGAAGCCCAGTAATTTAATGCTGAGCCGGTCCGACGCATTGTGACGGGAAATGCGCTGGCGCACTGAGCAGGCCACAGACGGCGGTTGCCGTGCCGATGGCTGAGCTACGAATCAACAAAAAAGTTGCAGTCGGCTGTGTGGAGGTGGAGGTGGTTCACACCCACGAGCGGAGTCATAAGAACATAAGAAATAGGAGCAGGAGTAGACCATACGGCCCCTCGAGCCTGCTTCGCCATTCAATAAGGTCATAGCTGATCATTGACCTCAACTCCACTTACCCGCCCGACCTCCATTTCCTTTGATTCCCCTAGAGTCTAAAAATCTATCTATCTCAGCCTTGAATATATTCAAAGATTCTGCATCCACAGCCCTCTGGGGCAGAGAATTCCAAAGATTCACAACCAACTGAGTGAAGAAATTCCTCCTCATCTCAGTCTTAAATGGCCGACCCCTTATCCTGAGACTATGCCCCCTAGTTCTAGACACTCCAGCCAGGGAACAGCATCTACCCTGTCAATCCCCTTCAGAATCTTGTATGTTTCAATGAGATCACCTCTCATTCTTCTAAACTCCAGAGAGTATAGGCCCATTCTACACAATCTCTCATCATAGGACAGCCCTCTCATCCCAGGAATCAATCTAGTGAACCTTCGTTGCACCGCCTCCAAGTCAAGTACATCCTTCCTTAGATAAGGAGACCAAAACTGTGCACAGTACTCCAGGTGTGGTCTCACCAAGGCCTGTACAATTGTTAGAAGTCGGTCAACACCAGGTTATAGTCCAACAGTTTTATTTGAAATCACAAGCTTTCGGAGCTGCTGCTCCTTCGTCACCTGACAAAAGAGCAGCAGCTCTGAAAGTTTGTGATTTCAAATAAAACTGTTGGACTATAACCTGGTGTTGTCCGACTTCTCACTTTTGTCCACCCCAGTCCAACACCAGCATCTCCGCATCATGTACAATTGTTGCAAGACTTCCTTACTCTTATACTCCAACCCCCTTGCAATAAAGGCCAACATGCCATTTGCTTTCCTTATTGCTTGATGTACCTGCATGCTAACTTTCTGTGTTTCTTGCACGAGGACACCCAAATCTCTCTGAACAGCAACATTTAAAAGTTTCTCAACATTTAAAAAATATTTTGTTTTTCTATTGTTCCTACCAAAGTGAATAACCTCACATTTCCCTACATTATACTACATCTGCCACCTTACCGCCCACTCACTTAGTCTATCTATATCACTTTGTAGACTCTTTGTGTTCTCCTCACAGCATACTGTCCCACCTAGCTTTGTGTCATCAGCAAACTTGGATACATTACACTCGGTCCCTTCATTTAGGTCATTAATATAGATTGTAAATAGCTGAGGCCCCAGAACTGATCCTTGCAGCAGCCCACTAGTTACAGCCTGCTGACCTGAAAAAGACCCGTTTATCTCTACTCTCTGTTTTCCATCCGTTAACCAATCCTCTATCCATGCTGCTATATTACCCCCAACCCCATGAGCCCTTATCTTGTGCAATAACCTTTTATGTGGCACCTTATCGAATGCCTTTTGGAAATCCAAATATACAACATCCACTGGTTCCCCTTTATCTATCCTGCTAGTTACATCTTCAAAAAATTCAAATAAAATTGTCAAACACGATTTCCCTTTCATAAAACCATGTTGACTCTGCCTAATCATGTTATGATTTTCTAAGTGCCCTGATACCACTTCCTTAACAATGGATTCCAGCATTTTCCCGATGACTGATATCAGGCTAACTGGCCTGTAATTCCCTGTTTTCTCTCTCCCTTCTTTCTTGAATAGCGGTGTTACATTTGCTACCTTCCAATCTGCTGGGACCGTTCCAGGATCTAGGGAATTTTGGAAGATCAAAACCAATGCATCCACTATCTCTGCAGCCACTATTTTAGAACCCTAGGATGTAGGCCGTCGGGTCCAGGAGATTTGTCGGCTTTTAGTCCCATTAGTTTCTCGAGTACTTTTTCTCTACTTATATTAATTACGTTAAGTTCCTCACCCTCATTAGACCGTTGTTCCCCCACCATTTTTGGTATGCTTTTTGTGTCTTCTACTGTGAAGACAGATACAAAATATTTGTTTAACGTTTCTTCCATTTCCTTATTCCCCATAATAATTTCTCCTGTCTCAGCCTCTAAGGGACCAACATTTACTTTTGCTACCCTTTTCCTTTTTACATACTTGTAGAAGCTCTTACAATCTGTTTTTATATTTCTTGCTAGTATCCTCTCATATTCTATTTTTTCCCTTTTTATCAATTTTTTGGTCATCCTTTGCTGCTTTCTGAAACTCTCCCAATCCTCAGGCTTACTACTATTCTTTGCAACATTATAAGCTTCTTCTTTCAATCTAATACTATCCTTAACTTCATTAGTTAGCCACAGTTGGATCACGTTTCCCGTAGAGGATCCTCCCTCTTCTACTCCAAGTTCTTCTCCAGCTGCAAGGAGATATCCTTAACCCTGGCAGGCAACTCAACCTTCGGAACTCGCTTTCGCGGCTGCAGAGAACAGTATCTATCCCTCTGACTATACTGTCCCCTACCACTACCACATTCCTTCCTTCCCCCCCATTTGGATGGTCCCCTGTACCACGGTGCCGTGGTCAGTTTGCCCATCCTCCCTGCAGTCCTTTTCTTCATCCATACAAGTAGCAAGTACCTCGTACCTGTTGGACAAGGTCAGGGGCTGAGGCTCCTCCATCACTACATCCTGGGTCTCCTGAGTCGATGGAGCGAGACCTGCTTGCCTCCAGTCGGCATTGCTTCAGCAAGGCAACGGTGTATTTATTTAGCGGTGGACACTGTGCGGTGGTTTGATAAAACCCACATCAGAGGACAGTTAAGAGACAAGTGTGGACCTCAGTTGAGGAGATTGGCTGTGACTACTTTCTTTTCTTCATTCTAGAGATAGACAGGGCTTTAAACTAATGAAGGTGGGGTGGGTGGAATCAGGAAAGAGTAAATTTAAAAGCAGTGAGAGAAATATCAAGGCTCAAGAGCAGAGTAGAGATTTGGGTAAAAATAAGCAGAGTGGGTCAGGAAGGGACAGAGAGAGTAACAAGGTAATAAGGCATCATTGACTAAGGTTACATCAGGGAAAAATAGAAATAAGTCAAAGCTAAAGACACTGGGCCAGAAATTCGGCTGTTGTCGGGTGAGTACGCGCTGTGTACTCACCCGTAAGGCCATCTGAAGTGCTGGTTTCACGCATGCACTGCGCATGTGCGGGAAACCGGAACTTCCGTTCCCCTGAAGGGAGGGGTTCAGAAGTCGAATGCGTGCGCGGGAGAGGCTGCGCGCACGCAGCGAACTTCGATTTTTTTTTCAGGTTTCTCTGGGAAGGTAAGTATGAAGAAGCTGCGATTTTAAAAAGGAGGCGCAAGGCCTGTTTTTAACAAGGTAAGTAGTTAATTAATTACAATTGAAAAATGTTTTCAACAGGTTTATCTTTTTTAGATACTTTAAAGAAAGGTAAGTTTATTTTTAGCACCGTTACAAAGTATAATTAATTTTTTCAAAAATTTAAATTTTTGTTTAAAGTAGTTAATTTATTTAACTTATAGTTATTTTAAAAATGTGATTAAAAAAAAAATTATTTGAAGTTTAAGTGTGGTTTTGGGGCCAATCTCTATTCATAGATTTGACAGGTCTTCCTGTCAAATCTATGAATGAAAATGCCCTGCTAGGATTGGCTCTCCATGGCCCACATGATCCGAGGGGACGCTTCGAACTAACTGTGCCCTTGGGATACACAAGCACTGCGCGCCGGCAGCTGGAGGAGGCCCAGGACCCGAAGTCCTCTTGGGCCCAAAGCACAACTGCAGGCGCGGTAGGCAAGTACGCGCGCGATGCTTGCACCCGCAGGAAGCCTGAAAGCTGAATTTCTGGCCCACTATATCTGAATGCGCAAAGCATTCGCAACAAAATAGATGAATTAATAACGCGGATAGAAATTAACAGGTTTGATCTAACAGCCGTAACGGAGACGTGGTTGCAAAGTGGCCAAAGTTGGAACTAAATATTCCAGGATACTTAACTTTTAGAAGAGATAGGCAAAATGGAAAAGGAGGAGGGGTAGCCCTGATAATAAAGGATGGGATAAAGACAGTAGAGAGAAAGGATCTTAGCTCTGAAAATCAAGAAGTAGAATCAGTTTGGATGGAGCTAAGAAACAGCAAGGGGCAGAAAACATTGGTGGGAGTTGTTTATAGGCCCCCAAACAGTAGTTGTAATGTAGGGCAGAGTATAAATCAGGAAATTAGAGGCGCATGTAACAAAGGTAATACAGTAATCATGGGGGACTTTAATCTACATATCGACTGGGCAAGCCAAATTTACAGTAATAGTGTGGAGGACGAATTCATGGAATGTATGCAAGATAGTTTTCTAGATCAGTATGTTGAGGAACCAACTAGGGAACAGACTATTTTAGATCTAGTATTGTGCAATGAGAAAGGGTTAATTCATAACCTTGTAGTAAAGGGGCCTTTAGGGAAGAGTGACCATAATATGATAACATTTTATATTGAGTTTGAAAGTGATTTAGTTAAATCCGAAACTAGGGTCTTAAATCTAAACAAAGCAAACTATGTAGGTATGAGGGGTGAGTTGGCTAAGGTAGATTGGGAAACTACATTAAAAGGTATGATGGTAGACAAGCAATGGCTAGCATTTAAAGAATTAATACATCATTTACAACAAATATACATTCCTTTAAGGCACAAAACCCCCACAGTAAAAGTGGTCCAACCGTGGCTAACAAGAGAAGTTAAAGATAGTATCAGATCAAAGGAAGAGGCTTATAATGTTGTCAAAAAGAATAGTAAGCCTGAGGTAACAACAGAAACTGCTGGAAACACTCAGCAGGTCAGACAGCATCGAGGAGAGAGAAACAGAGTCAATGTTTCGGGTCGAACACTTTGTCAGAACTGGAAAAGTTTAGGGAGGAGAGATTTTTAAGCAGGGGCAGGGAGGAGGGGAAGAAAGAACAAAGGGAAGGTCAGTAATAGGATGGAAGGCAGGAGAGATGGAATGACGAAAGGGATGATAGTGCGAGGCAAAAGGAGAGGTAATGGGACAAGTTAAGAAACAAAAGATGGCTCCAGATGATGTGTGGATGATGATGGCAGCAACATTAACAACTGCCATGTGAGGAAACAAGAGAGAGAAAAAATATATAAAGAAATACAGGGGCCAATTTATAGTCTGAAATTGTTGAACTCGATGTTAAGTCCAGAAGACTGTAAAGTGCCTAATAGAAAGATGAGGTGCTGTCCCTCAAGCTTACATTGAGCTTCACTGGAACAGTGTAAGAGGCCGAGGACGGAGAAGTCAGAGTGGGAGTGGAGGGGAGAATTAAAGTGACAGGCTACCGGAAGCTCGGGGTCATGCTTGCGGACTGAACGGAGGTGTTCCACAAAGCGGTCACCCAATCTCTGTTTGGTCTCTCCAATGTAGAGGACACTGCATCGTGAGCAGCGAATACAGTATATTAATTGTAAGAAGTACAAGTAAATCGCTGTTTCACCTGGAAGGAGTGTTTGGGGCCCTGGACAGTGGGAAGGGAGGAGGTAAATGGGCATAGAAACATAGAAGATAGGAGCAGGAGCAGGCCATTCAGCCCCTCAGGCCTGCTCCGCCATTCAATGAGATCATGGCTGATCATCCAAATTCAGTACCCTGTCCCTGCCTTCTCCCCATATCCCTTGATCCCTTTAGCTTTAAGAAATATATCTAACTCCTTCTTGAATATATTTAATGAATTGGCCTCTACTGCCTTCTGTGGTAGAGAATTCCACAGGTTCACCACTCTCTGGGTGAAGAAATTCCTCCTCATCTCAGTCCTAAATGGCTTACCCCTTATCCTTAGACTGTGACCCCTGGTTCTGGACTCCCCCACCATCGGGAACATCCTTCCTGCATCTAGTCTGTCTAGTCCTGTTAGAATTTTATAAGTTTCAATGAGATCCCCTCTCATTCTTCTAAACTCCAGCGAGTATAAGCCCAATCGACCCAATCTCTCCTCATACGTCATTCCTGCCAACCGAGGTATCAGTCTGGTGAATCTTCGCTGCACTCCCTCCATTGCAAGAACATCCTTCCTCAGATAAGGCGACCAAAACTGCACACAATACTCAAGATGTGGTCTCACCAAGGCCCTGTACAACTGCAGCAAGACATCCTTGTACCTGTACTCGAACCCTTTCGCTATGAAGGCCAACATACCATTTGCCTTCTTAACCGCCTGCTGCACCTGCATGCTTACCTTCAGCGACTGGTGCACAAGGTCACCCAGGTCTCGTTGCACTTCCCCTTCTCCCAATCTATTGCCATTCAGATAATAATCTGCCTTCCTGTTTTTGACACCAAAGTGGATAACCTCGCATTTATCCACATTATATTGCATCTGCCATGCTTCTGCCCAATCACCCTAACTGTCCAAATAATACTGGAGTTTCTCGGCATCCTCCTCACGGCACACACTCCCACCCAGCTTTGTGTCGTCTGCAAACTTGGAGATATTACATCCAATTCCCTCGTCTAGATCATTAATATATATTGTGAATAGCTGGGGTCCTAGGACCGATCCCTGCGGTACCCCACTAGTCACTGCCTGCCACTCGGAAAAAGACCCGTTTATTCCAACTCTTTGCTTCCTTTCTGCCAACCAGTTCTCTATCCAAGTCAATACCTTGCCCCCAATCCCATGTGCCTTAACTTTACACGCTAATCTCTTATGCGGGACCTTATCAAAAGCCTACTGAAAGTTCAAATACACCACATCCACTGGTTCCCCCTTATCTATTTTACCAGTTACATCCTCAAAAAATTCCAGTACATTAGTCAAGCATGATTTACCTTTTGTAAATCCATGTTGACTTTGTCCGATCCTGTCACTGTTTTCCAAGTGCTCTGCTATTACATCTTTTATAATGGACTCTAGCATTTCCCCCACTACCGATGTCAGGCTTACCTGTAATTCCCCGCTTTCTCTCTACCACCCTTTTTGAATAGTGGGGTAACATTAGCTACCCTCCAATCCATGGGTACAGTTCCAGATTCCATCGAATGTTGGAAGATGTTCCTGTGTTCCTCTGTCACAGATTTAAGATAATTGGCAAAAGAACCAGAGGGGAGATCAGGAGAAATGTTTTTTACACAGCGAGTTGTTGTGATCTGGAATGCGCTGCCTGAAAGGGCGGTGGAAGCAGATTCAATAGTAATGTTCAAAAGGGAATTGGATAAATACTCGAATCCATGAGTACTGTTCCAGAGTCCATAGAATTTTGGAAGATGACCAGCAATGCATCTACTATTTCTAGGGCCACTTCCTTAAGTACCCTAGGATGTAGATTATAAGGCCCTGGGGATTTATCGGCCTTCAATCCCGTCAATTTCCCTAACACTATTTCCCTACAAATACTGATTTCTTTCAGTTCCTCCCTCTCATTAGACCCTATGTTCCCCGACATCTCTGGGAGGTTATTTGTGTCCTCCTTTGTGAAGACAGAACCAAAGTATGTATTTAATTGGCCTGCCATTTCTTTGTACCCCATTATAAATTCCCCTGATTCTGACTGCAAGGGACCTATGCTTGACTTCACCAATCTTTTTCTCTTCACATATCTATAAAAGCTTTTACAGTCAGTTTTTATGTTCCCTGCAAGCTTACTCTCATACTCCATATTCCTCCTCTTAATTAATCCCTTTGTCCTTCTTTGCTGAATCCTATACTGCTCCCAATCCTCAGGTTGTCTGCTTTTTCTGGCCAATTTATGTGTCCTCTCCTTGGATCTTATGCTATCCCTAATTTCCCTTGTTAGCCACGGTTGAGTCACCTTTTTTGTTTTATTTTTATGCCAAACTGGGATGAACAAATTCTGTAGTTCATTCATGCGATCTTTGAATGTTTGCCATTGCCTATCCACCGTCAACCCTTTGAGTGACATTCCCCAATCAATCCTACCCAACTCGCACCTCATACCATCGTAGTTTCCTTTATTTAAATTCAGGACCCTAGTCTCTGAGTCAACTACTTCACTCTCCATCTTAATGAAGAATTCTATCATATTATGATCGCTCCGACCCAAGGGGTCTCGCACAACAAGATTGCTAATTAATCCTTTCTCATTACATAATACCCAGTTTAAGATGGCCTGATCTCTAGTTGGTTCCTCGACATATTGGTCCAGGAAACCATCTCCAGGAATTCCTCCTCCACAGTATTGTTACTAATTTGGTTAGCCCAATCTATATGTAGATTAAAGTCGCCCATGATAACTGCTGTGCTCTTATTGCACGCTTCTCTAATTTCCCTTTTAATGCCATCCCCAACCTCAGCATTACTGTTTGGGGGTCTATACACCACTCCCACTAGCGTTTTCTGCCCCTTGGTATTTCTCAGTTCTACCCATACAGATTCCACATCATCAGAGCTAATATCCTTCCTTACAATTGTGTTAATCCCCTCTTTAACCAGCAATGCTACCCCACCTCCTTTTCCTTTTTGCCTATCTTTCCTGAATATTGAATACCCCTGCAGGTGTTGCATATCCTGCACTTGCATGGGAAGGTGCCGGGCGAAGGGGAAGGGGTGTTAGGGGTGATAGAGGAGTGGACCCGGGTGTTGCGGAAGTAGCGGAATGCTGAAAGGGGGGAGAGGGGAAGATGTGTTTGGTGGTGGGATCATGCTGGAGGTGGCGGAAATGGCGCAGTAAGCCTGAGGATTGGGAGGATTTTAGAATTCAGCAAAGGAGGGACAAGAAATTGATAAAGAAAAGGAAAATAGAATATGAGAGTAAACTAGCGAGAGACATAAAAACAGACTGTAAAAGCTTCTATAGGTATGTAAAAAGGAAAAGATTAGCAAAAGTAAATGTGGGTACCTTACAGGCTGAGACAGGAGAAATTATAATGGGGAATAAGGAAATGACAGAGAAATTAAACAAATACTTTGTATCTGTCTTCACGGAAGAGGATGCAAAAAACTTCTCGGAAATAGTGGAGAACAAGGGTCTCAAGCGAGAATGAGGAACTGAAAGAAATTAGTATTAGTAAAAAAATAGTACTGGAGAAATTAATGGGACTGAACGCCGATAAATCCCCTGGACCGAATGGCCTACATCCTAGGGTTTTGAAAGAGGTGGCTATAGAGATAGTGGATGCATTGGTTGTCATTTTCCAAAATGCCATAGATTCTAGAACGGTTTCCGCGGATTGGAAGGTAGCAAATGTAACCCCGCTATTTAAGAAAGGAGGGAGAGAGAAAACGGGGAACTACAGACCAGTTAGCCTGACATCAGAAGTAGGGAAAATGCTAGAATCTATTATTAAGGACATGGTAACAGGGCACTTAGAAAATAATAATAGGATTGGGCAGTGTCAACACGGATTTATGAAAGGGAAATCGTGTTTTACGAATCTGTTAGAGTTTTTTGAGGTTGTAACTAGCAGAATAGATAAGGGGGAACCAGTGGATGTGGTGTATTTGGATTTTCAGAAGGCATTCGATAAGGTGCCACACAAGAGGTTATTAAACAAAATTAGGGCTCATGGGATTGGGGGTAATATACTATCATGGATTGAGGATTGGTTAACGGACAGAAAACAGAGCGTAGGGAATAAACGGGTAATTTTCAGGTTGGCAGGCTGTAACTAGTAGGGTACCGCAAGGATCAGTGCTGGGGCCTCAGCTATTCACAATCTACATCAATGATTTGGATGAGGGGACCAAATGTAATATATCCAAGTTTGCTGATGATACAAAGCTGGGTGGGAATGTAAGTTGTGAGGAGGATGCAAGGAGGCTTCAAGGGGATATAGATAGGCTAAATGAGTGGGCAAGAACATGACAAATGGATTATAATGTGGAGAAATGTGAAGTTATCCACTTTGGTAGGAAAAATAGAAAAGCAGAGTATTTTTTAAATGGTGAGAGATTGGGAAATGTTGGTGTTCAGAGGGATCTGGGTGTCCTTGTACACACATCACTGAAAGTTAACATGCAGGTATAGCAAGCAATTAGGAAAACAAATGGTATGTTGGCCTTTATTACAAGAGGATTTGAGTATAAGAGTGAAGACATCTTACTGCAATTATATAGGGCCCTGATGAGACCACACCTGGAGTATTGTGTACAGTTTTGGTCTCCTTACCTAAGGAAGCATATACTTGTCATAGAGGGAGTGCAATGAAGGTTCACCAGACTGATTCCTGGGATGGGGAGATTGTCCTATGAGGAGAGATTGAGTAGACTAGGCCTATATTCTCATCGAGTTTAGAAGAATGAGAGGTGATCTCATTGAAACATACAAAATTCTTACAGGGCTTGACAGGGTAGATGCAGGGAGGATGTTTCCCCTGGCTGGGGAGTCGAGAACCAGGGGTCACAGTTTCAGAATAAGGGGTCGGCCATTTAGGACTGAGATGAGGAGAAATGTCTTCACTCAGAGGGTGGTGAATCTTGGGAATTCTCTACCCCAGAGGGATGTGGAAACTCAGCCGTTGAGTATATTCAAGACAGAGATTGATAGATTTTTGAATATTAAGGGAATCAGGGGATATGGGGATAGTGCAAGAAAGTGGAGATGAGGTAGAAGATCAGCCATGATGTTATTGAATGGCAGAGCAGGCTCGAAGGGCCAAATGGCCGACTCCTGCTCCTATTTCTTATGTTCTTATGGGTGTCGCTGGCAAGGCCAGCTTTTATTGCCCTCTAACTACCTATTTGCCGAGAAGGGGGTGGTGGGCCTGCTTCTTCACCCGCTGCAATTTGTAGTGGTTTTATACAATTTATTGGTCACTTCATTGGGCAGTTAAGAATCAACTATGCTGATGTGGGAACTGGAGTCACTTATAGGCCAAACCAGGTAAGGACGGCAGGTTTCCTTCCCTGAAGGACATTAGTGAACCAGCTGGGTTTTTAACGACAATCCAACAGATTCAAGGTCACTTTTACTGATACCAGGTTTTGATTTGAAACTGAATTCAAAGTCTCAAACTGCCATGGTGGGATCTGAACTCACGATCGACTGGAATATTAGTCCAGTAACATAAACCACTACGTACCCCTGTTATCTGGCATCATGAGCAATGCCACAGGACCAGCTAATTTTATGTCTAAATGCGTGAATGTGTATGTGCAACCTTTAACCTACCTTGTACATGCTGACATTACACCCTTGTTCAACATTTCTTATCGGAACACCAGCCTCGAGGACTGCACTCTCAAAGGAAAAGCTGCATCCCAGGTAAAACGTAACCATGTCCTTTAACTGCTCGGTGTATTCCACGAGGTTGCTCAGATTGCTGGTGAAGTTTCCTCCCTCATACTTCCTGTACTGCGGGCAATCGGTCCTAAAGCCAAATTGCAGCGTTAGATTTTGTGTTAAGGAGTTAGTTTTTTTAAAATCCAGAACAATTCGTCCCGTTAAATCAGTTAAATTAGTCATAAATAAAAACAGAAAAAGCTGGAAATACTCAGCAGGTCAGGCAGCATCTGTGGAGAGAGAAACAGAGTTAACGTTTCAGGTCGAGGACCCTTCGTCAGAACTGGAAAAAGTTAGAGATGTAGCAGATTTTAAGGAAGTACAGAGGCAGGGAAAGTAGGAAGGGGAGGAAAGAACAAAGGGGAAGGTCTGTGATAGGGTGGAAGGCAGGAGTGATTAAATGACAAAAGGTATGACTGTACAAAGCAAAAGGTAAGATTGTAAAAGGCATCCCTTAGTTAAGGGATCTTTTACATGCATTAGTCAAAGAAGAGCAGGGGAGTTATCCCCAGTGTCCTGGCCAATATATATGCCTCAACCAACATCACTAAAACAGATTATCTGATGATTATCACATTGCTGTTTGTGGGAGCTTGCTGTGTGAAAATTCATTGTCGCTGGGTCAAAATACTGGAACTCCCTCCCTAACAGCACTGTGGGAGTACCTTCACCACACGGACTGCAGCGGTTCAAGAAGGCGGCTCACCACCACCTTCTCAAGGGCAATTAGGGATGGGCAATAAATGCAGGCCTTGCCAGCAACGCCCACATCCCATGAAAGATTTTTTTTTAAATTGGCTGTTGCGTTTACTACATTACAACAGTGACTACACTTCAAAAAATGTGCTTCACGCATTGTCTGGATGAGTGCAGCTCCAACAACACTCAAGAAGCTCGACACCATCCAGGACGAAGCAGCCCCGCTTGATTGGCACCTCATCCACCACCTTAAACATTCACTCCCTCCACCACCGGCGTACCGTGGCTGCAGTGTGTACCATCTACAAGATGCACTGCAGCAACTCGCCAAGGCTTCTTCGGCAGCACCTCCCAAACCTGCGACCTCTTCCACCTAGAAGGACAAGGGCAGCAAGGCGCATGGGAACACCACCACCTCTAAGTTCCCCTCCAAGTCACACACCATCCTGACTTAGAAGTATATCGCTGATCCTTCATCATCGCTGGGTCAAAATCCTGGAACTCCCTACCTAACTGAAAATACTCAACAGGTCAGGCAGCATCTGTGGAAAGAGAAACAGAGTCAACGTTTCAGGTCGATGACCTTTCATCAGGCTCTTAACTCTATCCTTCTAAGGTCCTGGGAAAGACTGAGTTCCATATCAGTCTTCCTTTTCCTCCTAGACAGTACATGCTCTGAAAACCCAAACTTGAATTTACCTTGACTTTACTTCAGTTTAGAAAATTAAAGAAGAATTGTATTTATATAGCTCCTTTCACATGGCCAATTCAGTAATAACCTATTTTTAATATTTATTGTATTTTATAATATATTTTAATATATTTATAACCTAGGTCATGGATAAAAGATATTCACTAATAAATACAATAAAGAATGTAGGAGAAACTTCTTTACCCAGAGAGTGGTGAGAATGTGGAACTCGCTACCACAGGGCGTGGTTGAGGCGAATAGTATAGATGCATTTAACGGGAAGCTAGATAAGCACATGAGGGAGAAAGGAATAGAAAGTTCTGCTGATAAGAGTTAGATAAAGTAGGATGGGAGAAGGCTCGTGTGGAGCATAAGCACAGGCATAGTCCTGTTGGGCAGAATAGACTGTTTCTGTACTGTATATTCTATGTAATTCAGGAAAAATGAAAAGGTCTGGAAAATTCCTCTCCAACTCCCGAAGGCGATCAAAATGAGTTCCAAGAGGTTACAGTGACCATGAGGTACATCACCCAACATCCCTACCTACCTTTTGGACCCAGTGATATCAGCCACAGCAAGCACATATAGGAAAAAATAATTGGAAGTTTAGCAGGAAGAAGAGAGACAAGTTCACAAGAGCAATGACTACATCGAGTTACATTGAATCTACAGCACAGAAACAGCCCATTCCGCCCAACTGGTCTATGCCGGTGGTTATACTCCACACGAGCCTTCTCCCACCCTACTTTATCTAACCCTATCAGCACAGCCACCAATGGTTGAGTGATTAAAATCAGGGATGCTCAAGAGGGCAGAATTAGAGGAGCGCGGATATCTCGGGGGGCTTGTGGGGCTGAAGGTGATTACAGAGATAGGGAGGGGCGAGGCCATGGATGGATTTTAAAACAAGGATGAGAATTTTAAAATCGAGGCGTTGCTTAATCTGGAGCCAATGTAGGTCAGCGAGCACAGGTGATGGATGAACGGGACTTGGTGCGAGTTAGGACACAGGCAGCCGAGTTCTGGATGACCTCAAGTTTACGTAGGGTAGAATGTGGGAGGCCGGCCAGGAGTGCGTTGGAATAGTCAAGTCTAGAGGTAACAAAGGCATGGGTGAGGGTTTCAGCAGCGGATGAGCTGAGGCAAGGGCGGAGACGGGCGATGTTATGGAGGTGGAAGTAGGCGGTCTTTGTTATGCTGCGGATATGTGGTCGGAAGCTCATTTCAGGGTCAAATATGATACCAAGGTTTCGAACAGTCTGGTTCAGCCTCAGACAGATGTTAGGGAGAGGGATGGAGTTGGTGGCTAAGGAACAGAGCTTGTGGCGGCGACCGAAAGCAATGGCTTCGGTCTTCCCAATATTTAATCGGAGGAATTTTCTGCTTACCCAGTACTGGATGTCGGACAAGCAGTCTGACAATTTAGAGATAGCGGAGGGGTCGAGAGAAGTGGTGTTGAGGTAGAGCTGGGTGTAGTCAACGTAATATGTGGAAACTGACAGTGGGCTAAAAATTCAGGGGTTTTACGCCACCCGCTACCGGCAAAAAATAGCGAAATGAGGGCGGTCTCCGCTGTTTTGCCAGCTGGTGGCAGGTCCCGCGGCGTCCTCCATTTTCCCAGGCCCGGCAGCACTGTCGGTAAGATGCATTGCCCTGCAAATTAAAATGAGGGTGAGGTGATGTCAGACGCCGTGCAACGCCGACTTAACATCACTACGGCAAACTTGGACGTTTGCACTGAGTTCAGCGCTGGGTCCTAAGCTCGCCATGTAAACCTAGCGTGCAACAGACTGACAGAGGCGCTGTCAGCGCCTCTAAAAGGGACACACACATCTTTTAGGTAAGTTTGCATTTAAGCTGATGGACTGTTTTTTTTTTATTGAAGTAGTGGCTTGCTTCAATAGATGTTAAAAGTTTTTTAAGTGTGCAGGGAGTGCTGTTGGATGCTTGCAAGGCCTTGGAATGTAAAGGAAGGCCTCTGAAAAGACAGAAAATGCTGCAAATACTCAGCAGGTCAGGCAACATCCGTGGAGAGAGAAACAGAGTTCATGTCTCAGGTCGCGATGCTGCCTGACCTGCCGAGTATTTCCAGCATTTTATGCTGTAATTTCAGATTTACAGCATCCGCTCGCAGAGGAAGAAGCTGAAGAGGAGGAAGCAGGAGAGGAGGAATCAGGCGGAAGGATGCATCCCAGACAGCCCCTTTTGGCCTTAATATCTGGGATGGAATCATCCACCTGCGGTACCAGTGACCACAACCCCAATTCCCCTTTCAACGTTAGTCCCACACCTTACCTTCCCTCTGCTACTGACCATCACAGCGTCCTCTTGGTCACAATGCTGAAATGAAAGCCACCACAAAGCAAACTTTCCAATCCACCTATATATGTCTATCCATCCAATATGACATCAAGAAATCAACTCATTACCCTTATAAATTCCCTTAGTGACTGTCTTGTGTGTGCCTTTGCCTATTCTACTGATGTCATGCAGTGCTACCCCAGTGGCTGCAGCATGGCTGGTGGAAGGCTGTTGACTTTCAGTGGGGGACACTGCAAATGGCTTTGCTGGTCGACCTTGAAAGTTGGTGGCTGGGAGTGTGAAATCAAGTGACAGTGTTTCTTCTTCTTCTTCTTCTTCACTCTCCTTTCCCTCGTATTGGTCACCCCCTGGCTGGGCAGGCTGCATTTCTTGGGTGTGTGAAATGAGGAAGGCATAAAGGTGGAGTTGTGGTGAGAGGAGGGCAGAAAAGCAAGAGGTGCATCCCAGAAGGAGGATAACGTATGAGGATACCAGCACCTTTTATCCTTTCAGCCCCGCCGCTGGCCAAGGGCTCAGCCATGCCCCCGCCAAGAATGTCCAGCACCGTCTCCTCCAAGGGGGTGAGGTGAGGCTAGGAATGGGAGATGTGCCTCATGATTGGTACAGATTGTTGGTAGGTGAGTGATTGGGGGTGGGGGTCGTGGATTGAGCAGTGTGTGAGACTAGTGGTGCAGTTGGTAGGAGACGGCTTTTGAAGATGCATTCACTGACCTTGACCAGTGGTCTGAGGTCATGAAGCTTCTTTGGGCACTGGAGCCAGGTGATCGGGGGGCGACACTGCCGGCAGTGATGGCCTCGGTGATGTGGTCCCACATCCTTTTTTCTGGAGGGCCTCCTGGCCCCTGTGGATAGAGGACCTCTCTTGAAGTGTTGACCCCCTGCACAAAGCTGGAGTGCTGCGTGCGAGACCACGGGAGCTGCTTCCCCGGCTTGCTGAGTCATTTGTGTTTGTGCTGAAGCACTTTTCCCATTTTTTGAGGTTCAGAATTGAATTCAGCTTCAAGAGCTGAAGACTCCCATTTGGGACTTCTTTTTAATGCTAATTTTTTTTTAAGAGGCAGTAAGGGCTGAAAGCTGCATTTTTTTCCACTTCATTTTTAATTTTATTAGTTCCTAGCAAACTCCATAACCTCGCTTCCAGAGGCTGTTGGAAGCTGGAACGAGAACTTCGACTCCCATGCCGGCACTAACGCCACCAGGAGGTCGTTACACGGTAAGTTAGCGCTGGGCTACAAATCTTTAGCCCCCCAGCGCGAATTTTTCTCTGGTAGCGCTTCGTCCATTTTCAGCAGCCGTTAACCCGAGTTGCCGGTCACGAATTTTTAGCCGGCTGTGTTTCCAGATAATGTCGCCGAAGGGCAGCATGTAGATGAGAAATAGGAGGGGGGCCAAGGATAGGTCCTTGGTACAGACAGAAAGAGAACGAGAGAGAGAGAGAGAAAAGCTGGCAGTTACTGATTAGAGAAGGATCACCTATCAGACAACAGCCTGCTGTCAGTAAGGACACCGAGGTTATAACAGGTTTAGTAACTGTGGATCCACAACACAAAAATGCACATGATGTGACACAAGTTAGCAATGGACCAGCAATTTCACTCCAAGGGGTTACCCATTAGCTTAGTAGCTAAGGTCACCACCCAGTGCAGCACTGAACCGTGCAGACCAGGAGAGCCTGGTTTCAGACCTTGACTGGGGCTGAGTTAGCTGATTGCAGCCAGGGGCTGAAATTGGGAGTGTTTCAAATGACAGTGTGTCCCAGGTTGGGACAAAAAGTCGGCCAGGATTCCTGCTCCTCATCCTTATCTGGTGATTCCTACCGCAAAGTCCACATGGGTGCGTAGCGTGCGGATGGTTGCGATGCCTCCCAATGTCCAATAGCCGACCAACACTCACTGGGCTCACAAAAGGGCTACTTGGGTGAGGTGCTAGTGTGTGCCCAGCACCTGTGGAATCATAACCCAGCCACAGGTAATCACCTACAGGAGGGTAATGAGGAAACTTGGGGAGGTGGAGGGGGGGGAGGTAGAGAACTACTGAAATTATCTTCTAGTGTTTGACACTCACAAGCTAAACTCAAATGAGTCAGTTAATGTATTAACCTCTGCTATAAAGCTCTCAGACTTTGTCCTGCAATCCAATATATATTAACTTAGGTGTGTAATATATAGTGACTTGTAAACTGAAAGCAGCTTTTGCATGTTAGTGCAAGTGACAGATTCCAAAAAACAACAAGGTTAAACGTTACACTAGGGATGAAAGATCAGTGCTTCAATGGTTTTTTTTAATGCTTGATGTCTTCTTATTTTTTTAGACTCAGCCACGAAGAATGGTCACTTGGCTAAGGTACCTGACAGCACCACTGGAGTTTGACCCCAGCGCCAGTCAGGACAGTCAGGAGATGGGGAATTTTGTTTCTAAAGAAAGAGCTGGAAAGTTCAAGGGTTGAGGCCAATGTTCCCTGTGAGCTGCGCTTTTTCTGCCCAGCCAGTTTCTTTTAATGCGCGGTCCCTTTAAATTTCTGCGCATTGCCAGCATTTACAACGTAAAAGCCGGTGAGCGGCCTGCGCGAGACCTTTTGGATTACTGCGCGGCCGCGCGTGTACGCACCTTAGCGGGAACATTGGTTGAGGCCACCATATGGCTAACAAGCAATCAAGAGCTCTACCACTCACATTCCGGGATCCTCACCAATTGTTTTGCACTCACAGTATTTCTTGTGAGTTACTAGTGTCAGATACCCTATTCTTATAAACATATATATGTAGGGTTAGGATTTGGTTTAATCTCGTATGTTTAAGGTTTTCGCTTTGTTTTCACCTATTAATAGCTTGTAGACCTGTACTGTATAATAATAAAATGATCAAGATACTCATTCCCACAATTCTTCTAGGTATGGAGGACATTTAGCAAGAAAAAGCTTTTATTAACAATGAGTGCTGAATAAGGGGTCAATGATCTCCCAGACAAGTGGGTAGCCTATATCACAAACAAACAAGACAATGGTCAGCAGACCAGTTGGGAAACTGAAAAATAACTCCTTTTAGGGGATGTTTGTGTGTGACTAGAGCCCTATAGAGATTTTAAGCTTTCCTTCACAATTCGTAGAGAGCGACAAGAACGAAAGGATCGACAAAGGTTACATTCTCTATCCAGAGTGAAATCGGGTAATATCGTTTATTTCTTTGTATGACTATTGCTTAAGACTTTTTTTAATCGTTCATAGCATGTGGGCATCACTGGCATGGCCAGCATTTATTGCCCATATCTAATTGCCCTTGAAAAGGTGATGGTGAGCCGCCTTCTTGAACCGCTGCAGTCCATATGGTGAAGGTACTCCCACAGTGCTGTTAGGGAGGGTGTTCCAGGACTTTGACCCAGCGACGATGAAGGAACGGCGATATATTTCCAAGTCAGGATGTTGTGTGACTTGGAGGGGAATTTGCAGGTGATGGTGTTCCCATGCGCCGCCTGCCCTTGTCCTTCTAGGTGGTAGAGGTCGCGGGTTTGGGAGGTGCTGCCGAAGAAGCCTTGGCGAGTTGCTGCAGTGCATCTTGTAGATGGTACACATTGCAGCCACGGTGCGCCGGTGGTGGAGGGAGTGAATGTTTAAGGTGGTGGATGGGGTGCCAATCAAGCGGGCTGCTTTGTCCTGGATGAGTGTTGTTGGAGCTGCACTCATCCAGGCAAGTGGAGAGTATTCCATCACACTCCCGACTTGTGCCTTGTAGATGGTGGAAAGGCTTTGGGGAGTCAGGAGGTGAGACACTCACTGCAGAATACCCAGCCTCTGACCTGCTCTTGTAGCCACAGTATTTATGTGGCTGGTCTAGTTAAATTTCTGGTCAGGATGTTGATGATGGGGGACTGCGTGATAGTAATGCCTTTGAATGAGTATGTCAGGACTCGTTTAAACTCAATAAAATTTTTTTGCAACCAAATTGGTGTTAAGTTCAAGAAGCTTACACTAGGAAACAACATATAAGGAGTGCTTGAACCTACCTTATATCAGAAGTGGTGCTGAGTGGTGGGGAGCTCCATTCTCCAGGTTTACTCCTGTACAGCAATGGCAGTGGTCCATTGTTGGCCAAGCAAAACTTCTCAAAGTCATTGGCAAGCTGCTTGTTCACTATCACAATGTTGGCTTGCTTGAAACCTGTTGAGATAAATCCATAAGACTCGAGTAATTATCTACACTGGATCAAAGACAAACTTCCTAAAATACCAGGCAAAAAGGAAACTTACTGGGCCGGACAAACAATGCCAGCCATTCGTTGCACTTCTAATTTTAAACCAGTAAATGGGAGGGGGGGAGGGCTCAGGGGGAAATTGCAGTACAAATAGTAGTTCAAAAACAAACGAAAGGGAAGAGAGTAGAGTAACAGTCAGAAATTGTGCTTCAGGTAAAGGGAAAACTAAAAGATGTAAAGCGATTAAACCAGGAGAGAGAAATAAGAAACATGTGAGTAAAACATCAGAGCTGAAGGACAGGCTAGGGTGCGTGGCCCAAATAAGCGTTCATTATACAAGAGCACGGAGTATAAGGAATAAATTGAATGAACTGCAGGCACAAATTCAAATTGGAGGGTATGACATGGTAACCATTACTGAGACATGGCTGCAAGACAGTTATGACTGGGAACTAAATATACCAGGTTATAAGGTCTACAGGACAGATAGGGAAAATGGCAGAGGGGGAGGAGTAGCCTTCATGATCAAGAATGAAATCACTTCAATGATAAGAGAGGATTTAAAGAGAGGTAAACAGCCAATGGGTTGAATTAAGAAATAGGAAAGGGATCTAAGATTGTATTGCGAGTTGTGTATCGGCCCCCTGGTAGCAGCTCTGAAGTGCTAGATTGTATAAATGCAGAGATTAGACTAGCGTGTAGCAAAGGCAGAGTGGTTTTAATGGGGGATTTTAACTTTCATATAGATTGGGAAAAGCAGACTAGCACCTGTCAGAAAGGTAGTGAATTTCTTGAGTGTGTCCGGGATAGTTTTCTGCAACAATATGTCCGAGAGGCAACAAGGGTGCAAGTCATATTAGATTTAGTAATGAGTAATGAGCCAGATTTAGTTAAAAGCTTAACTGTGCGTGAACATTTATCCAATAGCGATCATAACATGATTGAGTTCAGCATAACGTTTGAAAGGGAGAAATGCGAAACAGCTATTAAGATTCTAGATTTAGGTAAGGCCGACTTCAATGGGATGAGGCAGAGACTGTCCACAGTAAACTGGGCAAATCTGTTAATGGGTAAAATGACAGAAGATCAGTGGGAGATGTTTAAAAAAGAATTTAATGTGATACAATACCAATTTATACCCCTGAGGGGCAAGAGCTCTATTTGCCAAAAAAAACCCAGCCATGGACAACTAAAGAGGTGAGGGACAGCATAAAACTAAAAGAAAAAGCATACAAAAATTAGCACAGATCCTGGCAAATGGGAAAGATACAAAGAACAGCAAAGGGTCACAAAACAGATAGTAAGAGCTACAAAAGGGAGTATGAAAAGAAACTTGCAAGGGATATCAAAATCAATACAAAGAATTTTTACAGTTACATTAGGAAAAAGAGGGTGGTCAGAAGCAATGTTGGCCTCTTAAAAACTGAAAGTGGTGATATTGTCAATGACAATGGGGAAATGGCGGACATATTGAATAATTACTTTGTGTCAGTATTTACAGTAGAAGAAGAGGATAGCATGCCGGAAATCCCAAAGAAACTAATACTGAATCGGGGACAGGGACTCAATAAAATTAACGTAAGTAAATTAACAGTAATGAAGAAAATAATGGCACTAAAGAATGACAAATCCCCAGGGCCAGATGGTTTCCATCCCAGGGTTTTAAAGGACGTAGGTGAGCACATTGCAGATGCCCTAACTATAATCTTCTAAAGTTCTCTCGATTCAGGAACCGTCCCTTTAGATTAGAAAATTGCGCATGTCACTCTGCCTTTTAAGAATGGTGAGAGAAGGAAACCAGGGAATTATAGACCAGTTAGCCTAACATCTGTGGTCGGGAAATTACTAGAGTCTATAATTAAGGATAGGGTGACTGAACACCTCAAATTTTCAGTTGATCAAAGAGAGCCAGCATGGATTGTGAAAGGTAGGTTATACCTGACAAACCTGATTGAATTTTTTGAAGAGGTGACTAAAGTAGTGGACCGGGTAATGTCTATGGATGTTATTTATATGGACTTCCAGAAGGCATTCGATAAAGTCTCATATAAGAGACTGTTATCTAAGGTAGAAGCCCACGGAGTTGAGGGCAAATTATTGACCTGGTTAGGAAATTGGCTGAGCGGCAGGAGACAGAGAGTAGGGATAATGGGTAGGTACTCAAATTGGCAGGATGTGACTAGTGGTATCCCATAGGGATCTGGGTTGGGGTCTCAACTATTCATAATATTTATTAATGACTTAGATGATGGCATAGAAAGTCATATATCCAAATTTGACGATAATTTAAAGATAGGCGGCATTGCAGGCAGTGTAGATGAAAGCATAAAATTACAAAGGGATATGGGTAGATTAAGTGAATGGGCAAAACTGTGGCAAATGGATTTAAATGTAAGCAAATGTGAGGTCATCCACTTTAGAACTAAAAAGGATAGAACAGGGTACTTTCTAAATGGTGAAAAGCTAAAAACAGTGGAGGTCCAAAGAGACTTGGGGGTCCAGGTACATAGATCATTAAAATGTCATGAACAGGTACGGAAAATAATCAAAAATGCTAATGGAATGCTGGCCTTTATATCTAGAGGACTAGAGAACAAGGGGGTAGAAGTTATGCTGCAGCTGGACAAAGCCCTGGTTAGACCACACCTGGAGAACTGCGAGCAGTTCTGGGCACCACACCTTAGGAAGGATATATTGGCCTTGGAGGGAGTGCAGCGTAGATTTACCAGAATGATACCCAGACTTCAAGGGTTAAGTTAAGAGGAGAGGTTACTCAAATTAGGGTTTGTATTCCCTAGAATTTAGAAGGTTAAGGGGTGATCTGACCGAAGTTTTCAAGATATTAAAGGGAACAGATAGGGTAGATAGAGAGAAACTATTTCCGCTGGTTGGGGATTCCAGGGCTAGGGAGCATAGTGTAAAGATTAGAGCCAGACCTTTCAGGAGTGAAATTAGGAAACACACAAAGGGTGGTAGAAATTTGGAACTCTCTTCCACAAACAGCAATTGATACTGACTCAATTATTAATTTTAAATCGGAGATTGATAGCTTTTTTGTTAACCAAAGGTATTGAGGGATATGGGCTGTAAAGTGCTTTGGGACACCCTGAGGTCCTGAAAGGCTCTACATAAATGCAAGTCTTTCTTTCTTTAAGCTGTTGGGGGAGCTCCAGCTGTTCTTTTCGATGCACATCAAAGCTTTAATCCACACATGTAAAAAAGGTTTTGAGAATAACTTTATAAATTCCAAAGGAGAACTGGTTTTCACAGCCTAAGCTGACGTGACTATCACTTCCGTAGGATTTGATGGCTCGTCACTCTCTCTGTTGTCTTTCTAACAGAAGGTGTTTCCCATTTCCAATATCCAGAGTCTCGACTCACAAAATTTAAGAGCAATCCAATGCCTGAGTGCACCAAGTGGACAGAATGTCAGCTTGGAAGGGTCATAGGTCATTGGCAGGGAAGGGGTTACCCCAAAAAAAATTCCAGTTCACCCATTCTTTAATTTTCATTTGTTTTCAAGAGGTGTGTGTCGCTGGCAAGGTTACATTTATTGCCCATCCCGAGTTGTCCTGAATCGGTGATGGTGGGCTCCTTCTGCTTCAAGCCCCACTGAGTGACCACTTCAGGGAGCATGAAGAGCCAGCCACATACAGTCAGACTGGAGTCATACATTAGCCAGACTTGATAGGGGTGGCAGGTTCCCTTTATTGAAAGACATTAGTGAAGGTTGGCTTTGTACATGCCATCTGGCAGTTTTTACAACAACAACAACAACTTGTAATTATATAGCGCCTTTAACGTAGTAAAACGTCCCAAGGCGCTTCACAAGGTTATGGATAAGTATTACGGATATTGCTTCCCCTGGTGCCAACCCACAAATTACCAGATTTATTGAATTCAGTTTCACAACTTAAAAAGAAAGACTTGCATTGATATAGAGCCTTTCAGGACCTCAGGACGTTCCAAAACGCATTACAGCCAGTGAAGTACTTTTGAAGTGTAGTCACTGTTGTAATGTAGCAAACGCGGCAGCCAGTTTACACACAGCAAGCTCCCACAAACAGCAATGTGATAATGACCAGATAATCTGTTTTTTTAAAATATTTATTCATTCACAGGATGTGGGCGTCGCTGGCAAGGCCGGCATTTATTGCCCATCGCTAATTGCCCTTGAGAAGGTGGTGGTGAGCCGCCGCCTTGAACCGCTGCAGTCCGTGTGGTGAAGATACTCCCACAGTGCTGTTAGGGAGGGAGTTCCAGGATTTTGACCCAGCGACGATGAAGGATTGGCGATATATTTCCAAGTCAGGATGGTGTGTGACTTGGAGGGGAACTTGGAGGTGGTGGTGTTCCCATGTGCCTGCTGCCTTTGTCCTTCTAGGTGGAAAAGGCCGCGGGTTTTGGAGGTGCTGCCGAAGAAGCCTTGGCAAGTTGCTGCAGTGCATCTTGTAGATGGTACACACTGCAGCCACGGTACGCCGGTGGTGGAGGGAGTGAATGTTTAAGGTGGTGGAAGGGGTGCCAATCAAGCGGGCTGCTTTGTCCTGGATGGTGTCGAGCTTCTTAAGTGTTGTTGGAGCAGCACTCATCCAGGCAAGTGGAGAGTATTCCATCACACTCCTTACTTGTGCCTTGTAGATGATGGAAAGGCTTTGGGGAGTCAGGAGGTGAGACACTCACCGCAGAATGCTCAGCCTCTGACCTGCTCTTGTTGCCACAGTATTTATGTAGCTGGTCCAGTTAAGTTTCTGGTCAATGGTGACCCCCAGGATGTTGATGGTGGGGGGATTCGGCGATGGTAATGCCGTTGAATGTCAAGGGGCGGTGGTTAGACTCTCGCTTGTTGGAGATAGTCATTGCTTGGCACTTCTGTGGCGTGAATGTTACCTGCCACTTATCAGCCCAAGTCTGAACGTCATCCAGGTCTTGTTACATGCGGGCATGGACTGCTTCATTATCTGAGGAGTTGTGAATGGCACTGAACACTGTGCAGTCATCAGCGAACATCCCTATTTCTGACCTATGTTGGAGGGAAGGTCATTGATGAAGCAGCTGAAGATGGTTGGGCCTAGGACACTGCCCTGAGGAACTCCTGCAGCGATGTCCTGGTGCTGTGATGATTGGCCTCCAACAACCACAACCATCTTCCTTTGTTCTAGGTATGACTCCAGCCAGTGGAGCGTTTTCCCCCTGATTCCCATTGACTTCAATTTTACTAGGGCTCCTTGATGCCACACTCAGTCAAATGCTGCCTTGATGTCAAGGGCAGTCACTCTCAACTCACCTCTGAAATTCAGCTCTTTTGTCCCTGTTTGGACCAAGGCTGTAATGAGATCTGGAGCTGAATGGTCCTGGCGGAACCCAAACTGAGCATCGGTGTGCAGTTTATTGGTGAGTAAGTGCCGCTTGATAGCACTGTCAATGACATCTTCCATCACTTTGCTGATGATTGAGAGTAGACTGATGGGGCGGTAATTGGCTGGATTGGATTTGTCTTGCTTTTTGTGGACAGGACATACCTGGGCAGTTTTCCACATTGTCAGATAGATGCCAGTGTTGTAGCTGTACTAGAACAGCTTGGCTAGAGGCGTGGCTAGTTGGAGCACAAAGTCTTCAGCACGATAGCCGGGATGTTGTCGGGGCCCATAGACGTTGCTGTATCCAGTGCACTCAGCCATTTCCTGATGTCACGTGGAGTGAATCGAATTGGCTGAAGATTGGCTTCTGTGATGGTGGGGACCTCAGGAGGAGGCCGATATGAATCATCCACTCGGCACTTCTGGCTGAAGATGGTTGCAAATGTTTCAGCCTTGTCTTTTGCACTCACGCGCTGAGCTCCAGCATCATTGAGGATGGGGATATTCATGGAGCCTCCTCCTTCCGTTAATTGTCCACCCCCATTCACGACTAGATGTGGCAGGAATGCAGAGCTTTGATCTGATCCATTGATTGTGGGATCACTTAGCCCTGTCTATAGCATGCTGCTTCCGCTTTTTAGCATGCATGTAGTCCTGTGTTGCAGCTTCCCCAGGTTGGTACCTCATTTTTAGGTACGCCTAGTGCTGATCCTGGCATGCTCTTCTACACTCGTTGTTGAACCAGGGTTGGTCCCCTGGCAAGATGGTAATGGTAGAGTGAGGGATATGCCGGGCCATGAGGTTACAGATTGTGGTGGAATACAATTCTGCTGCTGCTGATGGCCCACAGCGCCTCATGGATGCCCAGTTTTGAGCTGCTAGATCTGTTCTGAATCTATCCCATTTAGCACGGTGGTAGTGCCACACAACACGATGGAGGGTGTCCTCAGTGTGAAGACGGGACTTCGTCTCCACAATGACTGTGAGGTGGTCACTGCTACCAATACTGTCATGGACAGATGCAGCTGTGACAGGTAGATTGGTGAGGACGAGGTCAAGTAGGTTTTTCCCTCGTGTTGGTTCTCTCACCACTTGTCACAGGCTCAGACTGGCAGTTATATCCTTCAGGAGTCAGCCAGCTCGGTCTGTAGTGGTGCAACCAAGCCACTCTTGGTGATGAACATTGATGTCCCCTTGCTACTCTCAGTGCTTCTATCCAAGTGGTGTTCAACATGGAGGAGTACTGATTCATCAGCTGAGGGAGGGCAGTAGGTGTTAATCAGCAGGAGGCCCATGCTTGACCTGAAGCCATGAGACTTCATGGGGTCCAGAGTCAATGTTGAGGACTCCCGGGCCACTCCTTCCCGACTGTATACCACTGAGCCACCAGGTGGGACAGGACATACCCAGGGGCAATGGAGGAGTTTGGGACATTGGCTGAAAGGTATGATTCTGTGAGTATGACTATGTCAGGCTGTTGCTTGACTAGTCTGTGGGACAGCTCTCCCAATTAAAGTCCCCAGATGTTGGTGAGGAGGACTTTACAGGGTCGACTGGGCTGGGTGTGCCGTTGCCATGTCTCGTAGCCGGTGCCGAGGTCGATGCCAGGTGGTCCGTCCAGTTTTATTCTTATTATTGTGTTTCGTAGCGGTTTGTTTCGACTGAGTGGCTTGCTAGACCACTTCAGAGGGCAGTTAAGAGTCAACCACATTGCTGTGGGTCACATATAGGCCAGACCAGGTAAGGACGGCAGATTTCCTTCCCTAAAGATGGGTTTTTACAACAATCCAGTAGTTTCATGGTCACCATTTCACCAACTGATACTAGTTTATTTTTTTTATTCCAGATTTTTTAAATTAAATTAATTGAGATTTGAACTCACACCTCTGGATCATTAGTCCAGGCCTACTGGACTACTAGCCCAGTGACGATACCAGTATGCTACCGTGATGTTGGTTGAGGGATAAATATTGTCCAGGACCAATGTTACCTTTAAGCTGCGCGGCCGCGCAACTCTCTGGACCTGCCGCGCAGCCGGCTCACCGTTTTTCAATGCGAAAATCTGCGCATGCACGGTATTTTGAATGGGCCACGCAGCCCCTTAAAGAGGCCGCGCACCTAAAAAAAAATTAACGGGAACATTGGCCAGGACACCGGGAGAACTCCCCTAATCTTCTTCAAAATAGTGGGCAGGGATCTTTTACGCCCTGAGGTTGTAAAAGGTACTATATAAATGCAAGTCTTTTTTTCAAAGTACCAAAAGTGACGAAGGTATTAATGTGCACCCGAGCACAATCAGTTGCTTCAAATCCTGAATCACCCAAGTGTCAATCCTGCAGTTCTTTCATCGGGCACCATCCTTCTCGTGCTAGGTCTGTCCACACTCTGCTATCAATATGAAACCAGGAGATTTATTGCGTCTTAAAAAATAGCAATTTGAATAACTTCATGGTACTGGTTTGTAACAGGTTAGTAGGAAGACTTCCTTAGCCTGTGAGTCTATGTCGGTGGGACATTTGTTTTTGATTGCTGGCAAATTGTGTGGGCCCTGGCGCTATAAACTGAGATCAAAGAGCTTCTGACATTGCCAGGTCCACTGGCAGCACAGTGAGTTCTTGCTGCATTGTGCTGTGTCCCCGGGCACTACTACTGAAATCAGCTCCCTGGCTACAGTGGGAGGTAAGAGAGCAACCATATTATCCAAATTATGCTGCTGCTGCTTCTACCCGTCTCTCTTTTTCTCCTCGCTGCCGCTTCTTCCCCCTTAACTATTCATGTTGATTCTCTCTCCGTCCTTTCCTTTTGATGAAAATGTGATAAGGGAAGGAGCCACCAACACCTGCAGGCTGCATTTGGGGTTGGGGGTGGGGTGGGGGGGGAAAGACGGCCCTCAGTAGCTCCCTGGGCCCCTCACCCAATCACTTCCGCATCCCTTACCTCATGACCTGCCCACTACCCGTTCTCTTCACGCCACCTACTCACTTAAATTATTACACCCACCTCTTCCCCTTTGAACTAACCCACTCAACCCCCTGTATTCTCCCCTACCTCTTGCTCCATCACTCACATTAGCCTTAACCCTCCATCCACATATCCACCCCAAAAGCCCCATACACCCACTTGCTGCCCAAAGGCCGGAAATCACCTCTTCCCTACCTGTCAAACTCTCCATGCCTATCTGTTTCCTTCACAGATGCTTTGCCACTTTCAAAATTCAACATCCTATTTTCTTTAAAAAAACATACCAACTTAGAATGAGGAAAGGAACTGCCTGCCTTTCTCTCTAAGGCCGCGATTTTGTATATGGATGCGGCTTGGGAGCGGGCCAGCTGGTTTCTGGCTTCCAGTCCCCCCAACTGCATCAGGCCCACGGACATGATTTTCCCTTGATTGACCTTGATAAGCCCGCCTTACGGGCTTGCCAGCCAATTAAGAGGAAGCCGGTCAGATGACGTCATTTGATGACGTGTCATCTGCCAGTTTTCTTAAAGGGACCACGCACAATTTTTTTTTGACAGCTCATTTATCAGTGTTTGACAGCATTGAGGTGCTGCAAACACTGACAATCACTGTACAAAGGTGAGCTCTTGCACCCAGGCTCTCCAATGACTCCCTCCATAGGCTAGAACAGATGGCAGCTGCAGGTGAGGTTACAGAAGCGATCTGTCACTGGTGAGAGAGGTTCTCCCAATGAGGTTGGACTAGACATCCAACTCAAATCTTGTTACCTACAGAAAAGTGTAAATGCATTAAAAATGATTTTCCCAACATTTTCTTACCTCTGAAACTCACCAGTGCACCACTGGATCCTTCACACCACTTCTGCAGCTGTCATCAATGCAGAAACATTACAGCAGACTCACAACATGCCACACTTACCTGGCGAGGTGTCCAGACGTTGGGAAGCCCAAGGCAGAAGCAGCAAAATTGAAAAAGTGCCTGTTAACAACTATCAAGTACCTGTTAACAGGCAGGTAAATGGCTTTAATCCTCTTCCCGCTGCTAGGTGTCGGGTCCATGCGCAAATCGGGGACCCGACACTTGGGAAGATTGATTGGAGGCGGGTTGACAGCGGGTTTCCTACCCGCTGTCAACCTTCGCGATTTTGACAGCGGTCCTGCCTCCAAACCCGCACTCTGAGCGCCTCTGTCTCTCATAGCTGTTAGGCAGCCAATGGGGAGAACCCACAAGCAAATTCCCAATGATAATATGGATGTGAAGAGCTTGGAGACGTTTCTCAGAGACGGGATGAAGCGGTGTATAAATGTAAGTCTTGTTGCTGAGCCGAGGAACTTCGGCTCAGAGTTGTTGAGCTGGAGTCCGAGGTGCAGACATTGCAGGGCATCAGGGAGGGGGAGTGTTACCTGGACACTTTGGTCCAGGAGGCAGTCACACCCGTTAGGTTAGGTAGTGGTACAGGTCTGGTTAGTGGTCAGGGATAGCAGGGCGTGACTGCGAGTCAGGCAGGGTAAGGGAACCCCAGGTACAGTGCTGGAGGTTCTTGCTGCCTGTGTGGATGAGGGCAACGTCTGCAGGGTGGATGAGCAAACTGATCATGGCATCATGGTACAGGAGGCCATTCAAGTGGGGGGGAGGGAAAAGGAATGTAGTAGTGGTAGGGTACAGTATAGTCAGGGGGATAGATACTGTTCTCTGCAGCCGCGACCGGGAGTTCTGAAGGTTGTGTTGCCTGTCTGGTACCAGGGTTAAGGGCATCTCCTCATGGCTAATTAAAGCCAATTACATAGATATGAGGGGTGAGTTGGCTAAGGTAAATTGGTAATAAAAGATATGATGGTAGATAAGGAATAGCAAACATTTAAAGAAATATTTCATAATTCTCAACGAATATACATTCCATTGAGAAATAAAAACTCTACGGGACAAGTTATCCATCTGTGGCTAACTAAAGAGGTTAAGGATCGTATTAGATTAAAAGAAGAGACTTATAATGTTGCTAAGAAGAGTAGTAAGCCTGAGGATTGGGAGAGTTCTGGAAACCAGCAAAGGATGACCAAAAGATTGATAAAGAGGGAGAAAATAGAATATGAGAGTAAACTAGCAAGAAATATAAAAACAGATTATAAGAGCTTTTACAAGTATGTAAAAATGAAGAGAGAAGTGAAAGTAAACGTGGGTCCCTTAGAGGTTGAGACAGGAGAAATTATAAATGGGGAATAACAAAATGGCAGAGGCGTTAAACAAATATTTTGTATCTGTCTTCACAGTGGAAGACACAAAAAACATACCACAAATAGTGGGGAACCAAGGGTCTAATGAGAATAAGGAATGTAAAGTAATTAATATTAGTAAAGAAAAAGTACTAGAGGAATTAATGGGACTAAAAGCCAACAAATCCCCTGGACCTGATGGCCTGCATCCTTGGGTTCTAAAAGAGGTGGCTGCAGAGATAGTGGATGCATTGTTTGTGATCTTCCAAAATTCCCTAGATTCTGGAACGGTTCCAGTGGATTGGAAGGTAGAAAATGCAACCCTGCTATTCAAGAAAGGAAGGCGAGAGAAAACAGGGAACCACAGGCCAGTTAGCCTGACATCAGTCATCGGGAAAATGCTGGAATCTATTATTAAGGGAGTGGTAACAGGGCACTTGGCAAATCATAATATGATTAGGCCGAGTAAACATGTTTTTATGAAAGGGAAATTGCACTTGACAAATCTATTGGAGTTTTTTGAGATTGTAATTAGCAGGGTAGAAAAAAGGGAACCAGTGGATGTAGTATATTTGGATTTTCAAAAGGCATTCAATAAGGTGCCACACGAAAGGTTGTTACACAAAATAAAGGCTCATGGGTTGGGGGTAATATATTAGCATGGCTAGGGGATTGGTTAAAGGACAGAAAACAAAGAGTAGGAATAAATGTTACTAGTGGAGTGCCGCAAGGATCAGTGCTTGGGTCTCAGCTATTTACAATCTATATTAATGACTCAGATGAAGGGACCGAGTGTAATGTATCCAAGTTTTCTGATGACACGAAGCTAGGTGGGAAGGTAAGGAGGAGGACACAATGATGCTGCAAAGGGATATAGACAGGTTAAGTGAGTGGGCAGTAAGGTGGCAGATGGAGTATAATGTGGGCAAATGTGAGGTTATTCACTTTGGTAGGAAGAACAGAAAAACAGAATATTTTTTAAATGGTGAGAAACCGATTAGGCACTTTACAGCCTTCTGGACTCAACACTGAGTTCAACAATTTCAGACTATAACCCCTGCCCCCATTTTTCAGGCGGCTGTTGATGATTCTGTCATCCCCATTTGCAACATTTAATCTCTCCTGCCTCCTACCCTAGCACAGACTATTCCTTCAGTTCCTTCCTCCCCTCCTCTCCCTCCCCCTTTCCCTGCCTCTGCACCTGCTTAAAACCTGTTACATCTCTAACCTTTTCCAGTTCTGATGAAGGGTCACAGGCCTGAAACGTTAACTCTGTTTCTCTCTCCACGGATGCTGCCTGGCCTGCTGAGTGCTTCCAGCATTTTCTGTTGTTATTAAATGCTGGTGTTCAGAGGGAATTGGGTGCCCTTGTACAGGAAACACAGAAAGTTAACATGCAGGTACAGCAAGCAATTAGGAAGGCAAATGGTATGTTAGCCTTTATTGCAAGGGGGGTTGGAGTTCAAGAGTAAGAAGTCTTGCTGCAATTGTACAGGGCTTTGGTGAGACCATACCTGAAGTACTGTGTACAGTTTTGGTCTCCGTACCCAAGGGAGGATATACTTGCCTTAGAGGGGGTGCAACAGAGGTTCACTAGATGATTCAAAAGCAAAATACGGCGGATGCTGGAAATCTGAAATAAGTTCTGACGAAGGGTCATTGACCTGAAGCGTTAACTCTGTTTCTCTCTCTACAGATGCTGCCTGACCTGCTGAGTATTTCCAGCATTTTCTGTTTTTATTTCACTAGATGATTCTTGGGTGAAAGGGTTGTCCTATGAGGAGAGATTGAGTAGAATGGCCCTATACTCGCTGGAGTTTAGAATGAGAGGTGATCGCATTGAAGCATATAAGATTCTGAGAGGGCTTCACATGGTAGATGTTGAGAGGCTGTTTTCCCCTGACTGGAGAGTCTAGAACTAGGGGGCATAGTCTCAGGATAAGGGGTTTTCGGACTGAGATGTGGAGAAAATTCTTCACTCAGAGGGTTGTGAATCTTTGGAATTCTCAACCCCAGAGGGATGCTCAGTCATTGAGTATATTCAAGGCTGAGATAGATAGATTTTTGGACTCTAGGGAAATCAAGGGATATGGGGATCGGGCGGGAAAGTGGAGTTGAGGCCGAGGATCAGCCATGATCTCATTGAATGGCAGAGCAGGATCGAGGGGCCGTATGGCCAACTCCTGCTCCTATTTCTTATGTTTTTATAAATAGCGATGAGGGAAATCCGCAATGTTCCCGACGGGACAATTTTAACCTAACCTATCAGTCGGGAAACTGACCAGATCAGGTGCAACGCTGGTTTTACACCTTGCCCGATTTTTATAGGGAGAGTAATATTGGGCGGGGTTTAAAACTGGCGTTGCACTCGATGCTGTGGTTTTCCTGCCCAGTGAGTTTAAGTTAAAATTTCCCCTATAAAACAACCAAACCTGGGCTGGGGAAGCTGTGTGTGTTTGTGCAATGAGACCTGATAAAGGGAATTAAGACAGAGTGGCCAGCCTTACTGGCTGCAGCCTTTTCAGCACAGCTTGGTGTGGCGGACTGCGCAGGCGCTACGCGGGTGGGGGCGGTCTGGCGCTGCGCCCGGTACCTTGGGACACCGCGGAGGTGCCCGCGCCCCGGAGCCGGCCGGCTCGGATCAAACTTCTGGCGGAGGCCGGCAGCACAGACTTCAGCGAGCGGACATTCAGCATCGCTGGGTCCTAGGAAGAAAGAATAACGGAAACTGCACAATGCATTTAAAGCAAGAATGAATGCGTTGCAATTGGCATTAAAACCCCCCCACCAATTTACACGATCGCATCAGCTTTCTACTGCAATAAATCAGGACAGGGTCACAGCAAGTTCCTGCTTGCAGTCTCTGCGTTTACACTGAATATTGATCCACTGACATAAACAGGACCTAGCTGATTGGCACTTTACAGTTTCCAGATGCACCTGTCAAACTTTTATTTTTTTGTTTAATTTTAAAGATGTATTTTAACTCGCTCTGCAATTATACCATTGCATCACTGAATATTGCAGCAGTGACAGACTGAATGTCAGCCGTGGCTAAGTGGGTAGCTCTCTTGGTCTTACTGAAGTTAGAAGGTTGTGGGTTCAAATCCCACTCCAGAGACTCCAGCACAAGAATTTAGGATGACACTCCAGTTCAGTGCTGCACTGTCCCAGGTGCTGTCTTTCGGATGAGACGTTAAACCGAGGCCCTGTCTGCTCTCTCAGGTGGATGTAAAAGATCACATGGCACTATTTTGAAGAAGAGCAGGGGAGTTATCCTCAGTGTCCTGGCCAATATTTATCCTTCAATCAACATAACTAAAACAGATTATTTGATCATCATCACGTCGTTGCTGTTTGTGGGAGCTTGCTCTACACAGATTGGCTGCTGCGTTTCCTACATTACAACAGTGACTGCACTTCAAAAAAGTACTTCATTGGCTGTAAAGCGCTTTGGGACGTCCTGAGGTCGTGAAAGGCGCTGTATAAACATACGAATTAGGAGCAGGAGTAGGCCCCTCGAGTCTTCCTTTTCTTTTTCTCTCTTACGAGGTTTCAAACCTCGGTGCTGTTCTGAACTTTGGACCTTGGCTTTTCATCCGGTTTTCTCAAGTTATTTTTAAAAGAAAAGGGTGAGGTTTTAAAAAAAAAATCCATAAAAACCCCTGATTCTGACTATACTGTACCTCATCGACAATCGACGGACCAGGCTTTCCAGCGTCCATGACCCAAATGAAAATGTCCTTCAAGAAAAGGCCGCTACACAATAAAGATTTCTCAATTTAGTCAGGATTAAAGTTTAACCAATTAAAGTTTAACCTGGATTAGTGAGGAGATAACACAGTCACTGTTGCTTGGCTGAAACTTACCACTTTGACTAATGGTTACTGTCAGTCCACCGGCAATTGGTGGGCATGAAAGAGCCAGCTTAGCTGCAAAATGATTGTGCCAGATCACTGTGTGTGCAGCAATATTTTGGGGCACACCTCTGGTGAAGCAGCAACTGCAGTAATTACGGAGGCCTGTATTATCCATGAGTAGCTCATCCCAACCACAATAAATCGCCACAATTATAAGACCAATTGAACTGATAATGGACAGGAGCCAGTGCAAATCAGACTAAAATAAATAGATGGTTATTTATGAGATTTTAAAACTCTGCTGATATTGTCATTATTGCTCCCTGGTTAAAGATTTTCCTTTTGAAAATCTATACAACTAGATGGAATAAAACAAGGAGGATGGTCTAGCTAATCAGATTTATTTGTAACAGGTTGAATTTTAAAAGGACCGTGTGACATTGTCCCCAAAAAGAGCAGCTTAAGGGTGGGTGTTAGTTCTTCCAACGGCTCAGTCAGTTTTCAACCTCGGCCAGGAGAATCAACAGTGCTCCACAAAACTAACCCGGGCCGATGCACCGCCTGGGAGAACTCCCCATCTCTTCTTCGAAACAGTGCCGTGGGATCCTCTACGTCCATCTGAGAGGGCGGACGGGGCCTCGGTTTATCGTCTCATCCGAAAGACGGCGGCACCTCCGACAGTGCAGCATTCCCTCAGTACTGCACTGGGAGTGTCAGTCTGGATTATGTCCTCATAATCATAAAAGAACAGCACTAAAGGGGTATGCATGAGTATTAAGGTCACAGCAAATAAAAGGAGGCTATGGTGTCGGCCAGACAAGCTGGACAGGATATCTCAGCTGGGACAGGACTTGCACCAGCAGCAGCTTTAGGCTGCAATTTAGTTCAACATGAGGAAACATGGTGGTGAGGCACCGACTGCAAAATCAATGAGCACAGTATGTGATGGGAATCACTAACCACCTCTGCGTCTCTGACACCCAAATTAATGTAGTAATCTGATGAGAAACACGGTCATATTTTTATCTATTCTTTTGCATTTCTACCGTTTGGCACGCTCACACTTATACACATGCACATTTAGACGCACAGACACTCTTACACACACTTATACGCACAGACACACTCTTACACGCACAGACACACTCTTACACGCACAGACACACTCTTACACACACTTATACACACAGACACACTCTTACACACACTTATACGCACAGACACACTCTTACACACACTTATACGCACAGACACACTCTTACACACACTTATACACACAGACACACTTATACGCACAGACACACACTTATACGCACAGACACACTCTTACACACACTGACACACTCATACACACACTGACACACTCATACACACACTTTGCACATGTACCCCGGCGAGAGACCGTCACAACTCCCGGGCGAATGGCTGAAAGCAGCCGTGCACCCTGTTTCTCTGGGGTAGGGAAGCGGTACTCCCGCCAGAGTGAGGGTGGGAGCCGGCAGAATCACCACAGAATTTCAGGGGGCTGTGTCTTTTTGGGTTGTGGCAAAGGGAGGCGTGAACTCTGACTGAAGAAATCATTTGTGGTTAATCTTTAAACCCTGGAAATTACGCTGTACGATATTGGCGCTCAGATCAATTCCGCCCGTCTGCTACTTTGACCGGTTTAAAATAATCCGATACTTACCGGTGAAGTGTTTGCAGAATATTATCACATTTTCTTTTTATTAGTATTCATTCTCGGGATGTGGGCGTCACTGGCAAAGGCGGCATTGTTTACCAGTCCCCTAGTTGCCCTTCAGTGTCATTTTCAGGCTTTCAATCTTTTTGTATTTTAGTTAGTCCCGGGTCTCAATCAGACTGTGACTGTGCGAGTCTTGGATTAACATGCTGCTCACAAACTTCTCAAAGCGAGAAAGCTCTCTTTTAACAGTCAATCCCAGATGCTTTAATAATGGAAGGGATTTCCTCTTTCTGGCCCCCAGTTTATTTCTGTTTGTACAACAGTGGTTGAGTCATTGCAGAACAGAGTAGTCGAGGCAAATCGCATAGATGCATTGAAGGGGAAGCCAGATAAATGCATGTGGGACAGAAGAATGGGATATGCTGATAGGGTGAGATGAAATCGGGTGGGAGGAGGCTCATGTATTACATTACATAGTATTTACAGCACAGAAACAGGTCATTGGTGCCGGTGTCTATGCTCCACACGAGCCTCCTCCCACCCTACTTTATCTCACCCTATCAACATATCCCTCTATTCCTTTCTCCCTCGTGTGATTATCTCGCTTCCCCTTAAATGCATCTATGCTATTCGCCTCAATTACTCCTTGTGGGAGCGAGTTCCATATTCTAACCGCTCTCTGGGTAAAGAAGTTTCTCCTGAAATCCCTACGTGGAGCATAAACACCAGCATAGACCAGTTGGGCCGAATGGCCTGTTTCTGTGCTGTAAATTTTATGTAAAACCATTTTCAATGTAAACTTCCTGTGAGCTGATGACCTATTTTAATGTGAAAAATATCTTCTGTTTTCTACCAAAATCTGTATTAGTTCCTTTTTCATCATAAATAAATGAGTCACCTTTTTCCTCCGATCATTGGATGGCTTGATAAGTAAGGACGTAACTCATAGCATCTTTCCATCTCAGTTAAAGTAGAATTGGAAACAACTTAAATTTAGCGAGTTCTAGGTTGAAATTTATTGAGAAACCTAGATGAAGGGCCAAAATCTATCATGTGCGACAGCAGCAAGGTTGAAAGGAGTGCAAGAGAAGATAAGGTTATGCTAAATGTGGAGGAAGGGAAGATTGAGGGAATTCCACGATTTAGAGATTCTAGGAAAGAATAACTTAAAGTATACACACACTTACGCATGGAAACCTACGCACATCTGTTCTACACACACAGTATCACAATCACGCACTTACATATATACACATACACTCTTACATACATGCACGCTCTTATTCTTAAACACACAGTTACTCATACACAATCACACTCAGATACACATGCACACTTATGTACATGCTCTCACACATACATATGTGCACACCTTACACACACATGCACCACACAAACACAAACTTTGTTACACACATGGACTCACATTTACATACAAAGACACACTCATATACACACACACTTCACGCATGCATATGCTTATGTACATGTGCACACTTACACATGGGCACACATATATTTGTGCACATTCACACACATATTTGCACACTTACACACATGCACATTCTCGCGCACACAATATACATTTACACGCATGCATTTGTACGTTTACATGTGCACTTTTGCACCATTGAGTGCACATGCACACATGTGTAAACACACGCATACGTGTGCACACTTAAATACACGCATTTACACACTTACTCATTTACACACTTACACACACACACACTATTACACACATACATAAACAAATTAGAAATGAGAATAAAGTTTTTCCACACAGAGGGTTATTAGAACTAATTAAAGGATTGCGTTACCACAGATGGCTCTCCTCCAAAAGGCTGTGGATGTTGGGCTTAAATTGAAATTTTCAAGACTTAGAGATGGATTTTTGTTGGGTAAGGGATATGGAAAAAAGGCAGGTAAATGGAGTTGAAGTACAGATCAGCCAAGATCTAACTGAATAGCAATACAGATGTGAGGGGCTGAATGGCCTCCTCCTGGTCCTATGGCTAGTGAGGTAGAGAGGTAGATTTTCACTTTCAATGGTGACAAAAAAATGGGTTCAGACCCCCACTGTAGAACTTGAGCACATAATCTTGGCTGACACTCCCAGTGCAGTGCTGAGGGAGTGCTGCACTGTTGGAGGTGCCGTCTTTTGGAAGAGACGTTAAACCGAGGCCCCATCTCACCTCTCAGGTGGACGTAAAAGATCCCACGGCACTCTTCGAAGAAGAGCAGAGTAGTTGTCCCAGGTGTCTTGGCCAATATTTATCTCACACCCAACATCAACAAAACAGATTATCTGGGAGCTTGCTGTGTGCAAACTGTCTGCCACATTTGCCTACATAACAACAATGACTACACTTCAAATGTAATTCATTGGCTGTGAAGCACTTGAGATTTCCTGAGGACATTAAAGGTGCTATATAAATGCAAATTCATTCTTCTTTCTATTAATTCCCATTTTTGTCCAACAACAACAATTTGCATTTATATAGCACCTTTAACATAGTAAAACGTCCCAAGGAGCTTCACAGGAGCGATTATAAAGCAAAATTTGACACCGAGCCACATAAGGAGAAATTAGGGCAGATGACCAAAAGCTTGGTCAAAGAGGTAGGTTTTAAGGAGCGTCTCAAAGGAGGAAAGAGGTAGAGAGGCGGAGAGATTTAGGCAGGGAATTCCAGAGCTTAGGGCCTAGGCAACAGAAGGCACGGCCACTGATGGTTGAGCGATTATAATCAGGGATCCTCAAGAGGGAAGAATTAGAGGAGCGCAGATATCTCGGGGGTTGTGAGGCTGAAGGAGATTACAGAGACAGGGAGGGGCGAGGCCATGGAGGGATTTGAAAACAAGGATGAGAAGTTTGAAATCGAGGTGTTGCTTAACCGGGAGCCAATGTAGGCGAGCACAGGGGTGATGGGTGAACGGGACTTGGTGCGAGTTAGGACACGGGCAGCCGAGTTTTGGATGACCTCAAGTTTACGCAGGGTAGAATGTGGGAGGCCAGCCAGGAGTGCGTTGGAATAGTCAAGTCTAGAGGTAACAAAGGCATGGATGAGGGTTTCAGCAGCGATGAGCTGAGGCAGGGGCTGAGATGGGCGATGTTACGAAGGTGGAAGTAGGCGGTCTTAGTTATGGAGCGGATATGTGGTCAGAAGCTCCTTTCAGGGTCAAATATGACACCAAGGTTGCGAACAGTCTGGTTCAGCCTCAGACAGATGCTAGGGAGAGGGAGAGAGTCCTAATTAAGTGGATTTCTGTCTGAGTTTCTGAGTTATTGCCACTTAAGACCTACTCTTCTGATAAATGCAACGCCTGTGGTGAAAACAATAACTCATCACTGGGTCAAAAGGTTTGGGTGTAACCCCCACACGATAAGCTCATAATCTGGGCTGACATTTAATTGAAACACTGAGGTGGTCCTCCTTTGTAGGAGGCATCATCCTTTGGCATTCTAGTGCATACATCTCTAAAGGTACATGAGCAATGCCGTGAAGCGATAGCTAGTGTGAATAGGGTCTTGGGGTGCATTAATAGGACAATTGATTATAAGACGAGGCATACTATTTTGTCCTTGTACAAAACCTTGGTCAGGCCTCACATGGACTACTGTGTCCAGTTTTGGTTTTCTCACATGGTGGGTGATCCTAAGGCTTTGGAAAGGGTGCAGAGGAAGGCCACTGGACTAATTCCCAGTGTAAAGCATCTTAGTTATCAAGATAGTCTAAAAGAGTTGGGACTCTACACTTTAGAGAAGCGCAGATTATGGGGGGATCTGATTGAGGTTTATAAGATGATGAAGGGACAGTCGATTCCAATTAAATAGGTTAGGGAGGACCAGGGGTCACAAATTTAGGTTGTACAAGGCCAGATCTAGGTTAGATGTCGGGAGGTGGTTCTTTTCCCAGAGAATAGTGGATTAGGTTCTACAAGTCTCTGGAGTGGGACTTGAACCCACGGCCCACAAGACTCCGAGGCGAAAGTGGGACCCACTGAGCCACAGCCGATACCTTACAACAGAAGACCTCCATCTTGGTCATTCAAGCGATGTTAGTGATAAGCCAAGGCCTTCAGCTGATCTGGAGGAAGGAATCTTAGCAGTGGCAAGTAGCGCCTTAGAGGAAATCTGGCAAAGAAATGCAGAATAAAATAAAGCGAAGTAAGAGAGGAAGCTTCTACATGCAAGAAATTACTCAGCAGTAGCTCCAGCCCTACCTTTCTGTGCCTGTGTGGTTAGTGATTACAAGTGGGCTCAAAACCACAAGCATGAATCAGAAAAAAAGCTTTCGTCTTAGAAGTCACTACAGTATGTTTTCTTGATTACTTCAGACGTCCAAAGGGCTCATACATAAACATATTATATATAAGGTACCTAGGTTAAAACCGGGGCCCATAGTACAGGGCACAACCAAGGTTGAAAATACTCTGAGAGAAGGTGAGATAAATCAAGGGATAGTGGTTATGTGATGTCTAGCAAGTGTGTTGTTGTAGGAGGTAGGGAGGACCGAGATATATATTGACAGGAGAGACAATCTTCTAAATGCATGCTCCAATGTGGAGCCATCTTGTTGGGAGCACATATTGGGAACTCACGGGTAGACTGACTCCTCACGATTTTTCATCCATTAACTTTAACAAACATTCCTGGTGGGAGCAGGCAGTTCATGATCTCCACAAGTGAAACAGACCTGGACAACTCATGAGCAGAAAGGCATGCTTATTCTATTTCTACCTTTTGTAGCAGGTTTGCAACTTCTTAAAGCCTTGGTACATCTTTAAAAGCCTCCTCAAAACCTACTTCTTTGTGTATGCATTTGGTCAGCTGCCCTAAATCTTCCCCCAAATTCTGCTTGGTATCCAACCACTCACTCTGTTGTGAAGCACCTTGGCTCATTAGATATTCTTCTTGTTATTTTCTCCTCTCCAAGGCTCGCCCGGTTTTTAAAATTTGTTCATTCACGGGATGTGGGCGGTGCTGGCAAGGCCAGTATTTATTGTCCAGCCCTACAAATGTTATCTATGTGCAAATGCTACAGCAACTTCAGGTGATGGTAAACGCGGAATTCCAAAAGTTGCTGGCCAAGATGCTCCACGCCGCCATTATTTTCGCGAAAGTGGCATCTCGCCGTCTGGCTCACCGTTTAAAAATAAATGTGTTTTATGGGATGTGGGCGTCGCTAGCAAGGCCAGCATTTATTGCCCATCCCTAGTTGCCCTTGAGAAGGTGGTGGTGAACCACCTTCTTGAACCGCTGCAGTCCGTGTGGTGAAGGTATTCCCACAGTGCTGTTAGGGAGGGAGTTCCAGGATTTTGACCCGGCGACGATGAAGGATCGGCGATATATTTCCAAGTCAGGATGGTGTGTGACTTGGAGGGGAACTTGGAGGTGGTGGTGTTCCCAAGCACCTGCTGCCCTTGTCCTTCTAGGTGGAAGAGGTCACAGGTTTGGGAGGTGCTGCCGAAGAAGCCTTGGCGAGTTGCTACAGTGCATCTTGTAGATGGTATACACTGCAACCATGGTACGCCGGTGGTGGAGGGAGTGAATGTTTAAAGTGGTGGATAGGGTGCCAATCAAGCGGGCTGCTTTGTCCTGGATGGTAGCAAGCTTCTTCAGTGTTGTTGCAGCTGCACTCATCCAGGCAAGTGGAGAGTATTCCATCACACTCCTGACTTGTGCCTTGTAGATGGTGGAAAGGCTTTGGGGAGTCAGGAGGTGAGACACTCGCCACAGAATACCTAGCCTCTGACCTGCTCTTGTTGCCACAGTATTTATATAGCTGGTCCAGTTAAGTTTCTGGTCAATGGTGACCCCCAGGCTGTTGATGGTGGGGGGATTCGGTGATGGTAATGCTGTTGAATGTTAAGGGGCGGTGGTTAGACTCTCACTTGTTGGAGATAGTCATTGCCTGACACTTGTGTGGCATGAATGTTACCTGCCACTTATCACCCCAAGCGTGAACGTCATCCAGGTCTTGTTGCATGTGGGCATGGACGACTTCATTATCTGAGGAGTTGTGAATGGCGCTGAATACTGTGCAGTCATCAGTGAACATCCCCATTTCTGACCTTATTTTGGAGGGAATGTCATTGATGAAGCAGCTGAAGATGGTTGGGCCTAGGACACTGCCCTGAGGAACTCCTGCAGTGATGTCCTGACCTTCAACCACCACAACCATTTCCTTTGTGCTAGGTATGACTCCAGCCAGTGGAGCGTTTTCCCCCTGATTCCCATTGACTTCAATTTTACTAGGGCTCCTTGATGCCACACCCGGTCAAATGCTGCCTTGATGTCAAGGGCAGTCACTCTCACCTCATCTCTGGAATTCAGCTCTTTTGACCATGTTTGGACCAAAGCTGTAATGAGTTTGGGAGCCGAGTGATCTTGGCGGAACCCAAACTGGGCATCAGTGAGCAGATTATTGGTGAGTAAGTGCTGCTTGATAGCACTGTTGATGACACCTTCCATCACTTTGCTGATGATTGAGAGTAGACTGATGGCGCGGTAATTGGCCGGATTGGATTTGTCCTGCTATTTGTGGACAGGACATACCTGGGCATTTTTCCACATTGTCGGATAGATGCCAGTGTTGTAGCTGTTCTGGAACAGCTTGGCTAGAGGCGCGGCTAGTTCTGGAGCACAAGTCTTCAGCACGATAGCCGGGATATTGTCGGGGCCCATAACCTTTGCTGTATCCTGTGCGCTCAGCTGTTTCTTGATATCACGTGGCTGTAGACAGGCTTCTGTGATGGTAGGGACCTCAGGAGTAGGCTGATATGGATCATCCACTCGGCACTTCTGGCTGAAGATGGTTGCAAACGCTTCAGCCTTGTCTTTTGCACTCACGTGCTGGGCTCCACCATCATTGTGGATGGGGATATTCAAGGAGCCTCCTCCTCCCGTTAGTTGTTTAATGATCCACCATCATTCACGACTGGATGTGGCAGGACTGCAAAGCTTTGATGTGATCCGTTGATTGTGGGATCACTTAGCCCTGTCTATAGCATGCTGCTTCCGCTTTTTAGCATGCATGTCGTCCTGTGTTGCAGCTTCCCCAGGTTGGTACCTCATTTTTAGGTACGCCTGGTGCTGCTCCTGGCATGCTCTTCTGCACTCCTTATTGAACCAGGGTTGGTCCCCTGGCCTGATGGTAATGGTAGAGTGGGGGATTTGCCGGGCCATGAGGTTAGAGATTGTGGTGGAATACAATTCTGCTGCTGCTGATGGCCCACAGTGCCTCATGGATGCCCAGTTTTGAGCTGCTAGATCTGTTCTGAATCTATCCCATTTAGCACGGTGGTGTGCCACACAACACAATGGAGGGTGTCCTCAGTGTGAAGATGATATTGAAATGCATTGAACAGTGTGAAGTTGCTTTATTTGCCCCAAAACTGGGCTTCGGTATCACAATGTCATCGCATTAGTTGAGTTCAATTTAAGATTATACAACTCAATTTAGCAATAGAGCCTCCCAGCCTTAGCTGGATGATTACACTACGTGTCGTCTTTTGTACTTGCCATGGTGTCATAGAGTCATAACGGCGCAGAAGGAGGCCATTCGGCCCATCAAGTCCGTGACGACTCTCTGTAGAGCAATCCAGTCAGTCCCATTCCCTTACTCTATCCCCGTAACCCTGCAAGTTTATTTCCCTCAAGTGCCTATCCAGTCTCCCCTTGAAAACATTGAGTGTCTCCGCTTCCACCACTTCCGTCGGCAGAGAATTCCAAGTCCTCATCATTCGCTGCGTAAAAAAGTTTTTCCTCACATCCCCCTGTATCTCTTGCCCAAAACCTTAAATCTGTGTCCCCTAGTCCTTGTACCATCAACTAGTGGGAACAGCCTTTCCCCGTCTAGCCTATCCAAACCCGTCATAATCTTGTACACCTCTATCAAATCACCCCTCAACCTCCTTTGCTCCAATGAAAACAAATCCAGCCTCTCCAACCTGTCCTTGTAGCTAAGATCCCCCATCCCCGGAACCATTCTGGTAAATCTCCTCTGCACCCTCTCAAGGGCCTTCACATCCTTCCTAAAGTGTGGTGACCAGAACTGGACGTAATACTCCAGTTGTGGCCTAACCAGCGCTTTATAAAGGTTCAGTATAACTTCATTACTTTTGTACTCAATACCTCTATTTATGAAGCCCAAGATCCCATATGCTTTGTTAACCACTCTCTCAATATGTCCTGCCACCTTCAGGGACCTATGCACATTAACTCCCAGGTCCCTCTGTCCCTGCACACTCTATCAGTGAACCTGGTAGAAATCACAGGCTCTCTATTTAAGTTTACGGTAACAATAAAAAGTCTTACAACCTCTTTGCTCATGGAAATGTTTGGACCATTGGAACAATGCAGTCCCCTTCTGCAGCAATCTGGTTCCATCTCTCTCTTTCTCTCTCTCTGTGATGTGAATGGAATCCAGGTCATGCCATTAACAAGTCCTCAAAGATCGACTTACGCTCCTGGTTCAACAGGGGCCTTCTCTGTTTCTTCTTAGCTGTTACTGAATTAACTGGTCACAAGAACTAAACTGACATGAGGAAGAACATTTTTACGCAGCGAGTTGTTATGATCTGGAATGCGCTGCCTGAAAGGGCGGTGGAAGCAGATTCAATAGTAATTTTCAAAAGGGAATTGGATAAATACTTGAAGGGGAAAAAATTGCAGGGCTATGGGGAAAGAGCAAGGAAGAGTGGGACTAATTGGATAGCTCTACCAAAGAGCAGGCACAGGCACGATGGGCTGAACGGCCTCCTTCTGTGCTGTAAGATTCTATGATACAGCAAGCTGGGTGGCGCATTGCAAGCTTTGCCATTGATGGCAACTGTCCATTGGATATAGCTGATGAGAAAACTCTGTATTTGGGGATGAGGTGTATTTGGACTTTCAAAAGGCTTTCGATAAGGTCCCGCATAAGAGATTAGCGTGTAAAGTTAAGGCACATGGGATTGGGGGCAAGGTATTGACTTGGATAGAGAACTGGTTGGCGGACAGAAAGCAGAGAGTAGGAATTAATGGATCTTTTTCCGAGTGGCAGGCAGTGACTAGTGGGGTACCGCAGGGTTCGGTCCTTGGACCCCAGCTATTCACAATATATATTAATGATCTGGATAAGGGAACTAAACGTAATATCTCCAGGTTTGCAGATGACACAAAGCTGGGTGGGAGTGTGTGCTCCGAGGAGGATACTGAGAAACTCCAGGATGATTTGGACAGGTTGGGTGAGTGGGCAGAAGCGTGGCAGATGCAATATAACGTGGATAAATGCGAGGTTACCCACTTTGGTGTCAAAAACAGAAAGGCAGACTATTATCTGAATGGCAATAGATTGGGAGAAGGGGAAGTGCAACAAGACCTGGGTGTCCTTGTGCACCAGTCGTTGAAGGTAAGCATGCAGGTGCAGCAGGCGGTTAAGAAGGCAAATGGTATGTTGGCCTTCATAGCAAAAGGGTTTGAGTATAGGAACAGGGGTGTCCTGCTGCAGTTGTACAGGGCCTTGGTGAGACCACACCTTGAGTACTGTGTGCAGTTTTGGTCGCCTTATCTGAGGAAGGATGTTCTTGTCATGGAAGGAATTCAGCGAAGATTCACAAGGCTGATACCTGGGATGGCAGGAATGACATATGAGGAGAGATTGGGTCGATTGGGCTTATACTCGCTGGAGTATAGAAGAATGAGAGGGGATCTCATCGAAACATATAAAATTCTGACAGGTCTGGACAAACTAGATGCAGGAAGAATGTTCCTGATGGTCGGAGAGTCCAGAACCAGGGGTCATAATCTAAGGATAAGGGGTAAGCCATTTAGGACAGAAATGAGGAAGAATTCCTTCACCCAGAGAGTGGTGAACCTGTGGAATTCTCTACCACAGAAGCTAGTTGAGGCCAAGTCATTAAATATAATCAAGAATGAGTTAGATATATTTCTTAAAGCTAAAGGTATCAAGGGATATGGGAAGAAGGCAGGTACAGGGTACTGAGTTTAGGATGATCAGCCATGATCTCATCGAATGGCGGAGCAGGCTTGAGGGGCCGAATGGCCTACTCCTGCTCCTATCTTCTATGACAGCTGGTGGAAGGAGCCCACATAGGAACAGAAACTCGTATCTGGGGTTTACCGTCTACCGCAATTGGGTTACAGGGTGGCAAGCAGAACTGAGCTCTTCTAACATCTTAGCTTCCTTTTGCTTCAGTCATTGCCAGTCTATCTTCAGCTCTCTTTATCTCCCTTAATGTTCTGCAGCAGTGGGGCTGAAGGAGCCTCAAACCTGAGACTCAGGGTAACTCAAAAGGAATGTATGACTTGTCTCATGTGCTTAGTTAACGATTTGGGCCCAAGTCTTACTTTTAGTTTCTAAAACCACTTTTAGGCCTTTGATATGTTGTTGATGATTTTTGAGGCACTGGAGGTCTGGACGACTGCTGGTTAGGGATGTACATGCAAGCAATGGTTGAATGCCTTTTCTAAATTAAAACGATAAGGAGACACTGGGTTGCCTCAGTGTCATCAAACGGGGGAAAAAAACAAGAACTCCCCCTTTTTTAGAAGGGTACAACTGATAGTAAACTAAATCATAAAAAACAAAGGAAAATTATCCAAATTAAATAATAATACTATTACGCGTGTCCACTATATACCAGTCCTTGCGGTGCCCACCGGTGACGGAAAGCCTCAAGCGTACCAGCGGACACTACGTGCTCCTTCTCCGGGGCCACCCAGACGCAGACAAGACCACGGAAGAGAGGCAGGCAGCCAGAGTGACCCTTCCTCCCTTCACAGGCTGCCTAGCAATGGTTGAATGGCTCCATCTTGCAATCTCTCAATCTTTTTTGTCTAAGGTTGACCTCTGCTGGCCATTTTAAAGACACTCCCTGATAAGGAATGGTTCTGGCTATCAACTAGGGAAAGGTTGACCTATTTGTTGATCAAGGGGCCTTCTGGAACATAAACAGTGATAAATTCTGGAAAAGCCAGTCCGTTTGGATCTTTTTATGGCTGTTCTTCCATCAGAATTTAGTCGTCTGTGTTTTCCTTCCAGGTCGGAATTTTAAACAAAGCAAATGTGGTTGATGGTCTTGTCTGTCATCAAGACCATGGGAGTAGAGAGGCCACAGGAGATGGCAAGCTTGAAGGGGGAGGCTGTGAATGTGTGTAGGAGAGCTTATGGGGGAAAAATTCGGTTGATTAGCGCTTCCCGTTAGCGCCCTCGCAAAGCAACTAGCGCCCGGGCGCGGCGATGTTTGCGCTGCTCGCGAAATTGACCAGACATTTTGCGGCGGCGCTAAACACTACCGCCACGATCTCCTGCACCCGCAGATCGTGACATCAGTCGAGCGTGCAATGCCCCGGTAAGGCCCCGGACCGGATATTGAGTGGTGCCCCCTGCCTTTCTGCCTGCCGCTAGCAACGACAGGTGGAGGGGAACGTTTTGCAGTCGGGAAGGGGCTGGGGGAGCGCTATTTAAAGGCGGCCGCTTCCTGCCTTTTTTTGTCGGCGACATTTTTGCACCACGCATTCTGAGAGGGAGAGAAACTTCTGGAGAGATTCAACGCTGTGCAAAGGAGTTTTGGGTACTGAGCAGCACTTTGCAGGTTCATTTTGATTTGACCTTCCTTGCATCGATTTAGAAGAGACTGTGGGGACTGCACTGAATCGGGGCGTCGTCCTGCACCTGCAGAATCGGAGGCATCAGAGACGCAGAGAGAGAGTGGCAAACATGGCCAGAGGGAGGAGGGCCAACAGGCCTCTGCACAGGAAAGCTTACCCTCCCAGGGTATTCCGGGAGCAATTATCCTACATTCATTTGTCTGAGGAGCAGTGTTTGCGCAGGCTGCGCTTCAGCAAGGAGGTGGTCACTGAGCTCTGCCACCTGCTGCAACCAGATCTGCAGCTTCAACTGAGGACCAGGACGTCTCTGTCGGTGGCAGTGAAGGTGACAGTGGCTCTGAATTTTTATGCCAGCGGTTCCTTTCAAGCATCTACTGGGGACATCGCTAATATCTCCCAGTTCGCTGTCCATTGTTGTATCCGGGAGGTGACAAATGCCCTGTATAAAAGGAGATGCTGTAAAGTTTCGCAATTATCGCGATTCAAAATAACACAAGAGAAGCAGATTCGTTTGATCAGTTTTATTAAACGAAATGCTGTCCTGATTATAAAGGACACAGAAGCCTGTAAAATGGCCGCCGCGCATCGTGGCAGAAGCTTCCAGAATTACAGTGGGCAGACAAGATGGCGTCGAATAAACATTTAATATAAGATTGGATCATACTCGGTAAACATTGATAAAGACAGGATGCAACCTGTTTGCATTTGGAACAATAGCAAAGATATAAGTGCTGGAATCATTTTCCATGCACAAGTAAGGACCATTGTACTGGGCGATCGAAGGCCCATCCAGACACATCAATACACAAATACCCCCCCCGGCTCTACAATGAGAGAGACATTGACGGGTGATTAAGCAAGTATTCGGGGGCCCCCAAAACCAGTCAGGGAGATGATTCGTACACATCCTGGCTGGGTCAACAATGGGGAAAACATTAACGGATAGTTGGCCAGTTTCAGGTGCTACCGAAACCCGTTAAAGAGAAGAATCGCCCCATGCTGGGAGTTTTGAGCGCCAAATATTACACAAAGGACAAACATTAAGATTTGAGCGGGAGATAAGAGGACACATCACTATAACTACAGTGAACAAATGTCCATCGATCTCTTATCTCTGCTGACTCTTGACTCGGGCTGAACTCTTATCCTCTGGTACTGCTCTGCTGGACGAGCAGCCTCTTGATTTTCTCTCTGGATTTTGTTGACTCTTGACTCTTAGCCGTACTGGTCGGTTATGCGAGTGTTGGGTGGAGCTCAATCGGAACGAGCCGCCCCGACAAGGGCAAGTAACAGGGTGCACCATCCCGAGTGTCGGTAAACGGTGTCTGGACCCGGAGGCCCGAGGAGACGAGACGAGAAGAAGACGAGAAGAAGACAAAAGAAATTCCACGTGCCGCCACGGTCAGTAAACCCCGACCATGCCCGAAAATATAAATACAGGACTCTTCTTTGAGTTCTACCGACTACAACCTGTGTCGAGCACAGGAAGACTCTTCTTTGAACTGTGTCCGAGTTCTGTCGAGTTCTTCATGACAACAGGGAGTCTGGCCTGCTTGTCGCAGCAGCGAAAATAAACAAGTGGGGTACAGAGACCCTTCCAAACACGTGACAGTCAGGCGCTGCAGCGAAACGAGCCGAGTGCCTCACTTTAAAATCTCCGAAGTGAAACGAGTGGTTAGCATGTTTTCCGATCCTACAAATCTAGACGTAGTGTAGGTATTATTAAGGGAGGGTGTTTTAATAAGGTTAAGATATGTTCCCCTTTCTACGATGTGCCGTGTGTTCTCCATTTCCACAGACCAAGCTTTATGAATGTATGTATACTTGTACTATCGTTGATTTGCGCCTATGACATGTATTTCATGATTTTAGACGCCATGCAATAAAGATTTCCATTTCGTACTATTCAACCGGGTCTATTTGAGTTTTTCTCTGCATTACTGCTCCCTGCACCTAAGTCCAGTGTTAGAACCGTAATGGCGAGTGGGTCGAACCACTCACAGGTGCTTATTGCAAAAAGGCTGGCCGGAGACCAGAGCAAGCAATAGTATTAGGCAACGAAGGCCTAACCTCGCACCAGCACCGTCTCTGAGAGACACGTTCCGCCCCCTTACAATGCCAGTACATCTCTTTCCCCATGACCCGGGCCAAACAGCATGAACGGCATGTGGCTTTGCGAGGATAGCGGGCTTCTCCATGGTGCAGGGCACCATTGACTGCACGCATGTGGCATTGCGGGCACCGCATGAAAATGCAGAGGTATTCCGAAACCGCAAGGGCTACCACTCCTTAAATGTGCAGTTGGTCTGTGACCACAGACAGCTGATACTCGCCGTCAATGCTCGCTATCCTGGCAGCAGCCACGATGCTTTCATCCTGCGCCAGACTGGTGTGCCAGACCTTTTCCAGGCACCGCATCACCCAAGTGGATGACTCCTCAGGGACAAGGGTTATCCACTCTGCACCTGGTTGATGACACCGCTCCGTAACCCCAACACCCCTGCCGAGCTGCAGTATAATGAGAGCCATAGCGCCACCAGGAACATAATTGAGCAGACGATCGGCGTGCTCAAGCAATGGTTCTGCTGTCTGGACCACTCAGGAGGAGCCCTGCAGTACTCTTCTGAGCGAGTCTCCCTCTTCATAGTTGTGTGCTGCATGCTTCACAACCTGGCAATCCTGAGGACCCAGCCAATGCCACCAGGGATTGGTGCACCACCTGAGGAGGAGGAGGAGGAAGAGGAAGAGGAGGATGAGGAGGAAGAGGAAGATGAGGAGGATGATCAGCAGCAGCACCAACGTGGGAGGGAGGCACACAATGTTGCCACTGCAAGGGCCGTCCATCAACGGCTGATAAGCCGCTTCTAGGCCCCTACTCAGAAGATGGCTTCTGGCATGGAGAACAACATCATGAAAAGCAACCCGCACCCCCTATTGCCGGCCAAAGCTGGAATGATTAAAAAGGCCAAAAATGTAAATTTTGATTACAACAACTTTTTTCTTTAACAAACTCTGTGTGTGTGTCATTTATTCAGGACAAACAATTAGAACAAACACAACAAATCATGAATTAACAGAACTGGTTCTCACAAGATGGAGATAAATGGCAAAACAGTAAACAAATGTAATCACACAAACCTCGACCTTTACTACAAACATTCCCACCATTTCTTTAGACCTCCTACTGTTTGCCCTTCGAGGGTGATCTCCATCCCCTGCGCACTTCCCCCCTTCCCACCCTACTGCTTCTCCATAATGAGGCCCCAGTGGCTGCAGCAAGGCTGGTGGAAGGCTGCTGAATGTCAGATGCAGAGACTACAGATGCCCTTGAAGGACGCCCTCGACCAGCTCTGGGCCTGGAGGCCCCGGCTGCAGACTGCACCAACTCTGCATGGGCAGCAGCAGTCTGGGCTGGCTGTGTTGCAGGCCGTGGCAAGTGCAATGGCCAAGTGCCAGGGGTGGGAGCAGAAATGCTGTCATCCTGAGAGAGGACAGCACCTTCCTGCTCGACCGACACACTGGCACTCCCACGGGGCAGGTAACTCAGCATCCGGAGCAATCTGCTCGAGCACAGATTGCTGGCCTGCTGCGGCACCGTGAGAGCCCCGGGGCAATGTGGCCAACCCAGCGAGGATGGCAGCAGTCAGTGCTTGCGTGACATCAATCTGAGACTGCATGAGAGTAGTCTGAGACTGGATGGCAGCAGCCAGTAACTGAATTGCAGCACTAAGCCGTTGCGTTGCGTCAGCCTGTGCTGCAGCGGAGTGCTCCACACTCCTAGCCAGTCCATCAATGCTTTCGGGCACCCTTGTCATTGCACCCATGAGCTCAGTGTGCATGCTCAAGGCCTGGCTATTCTTGGCCGCGATGACGCGCTCCTCCTCTGAGTCCAGTGCAGCAGGACTCGCTTGTATACTCGCCCTCCGGGGAGATGGCCCCCGAGCTTCCCTACCCCCATGGCGTTGCTGTAGCCCGCTGGGTCCTGGAGCTTCGTCCTCATCAGACCCTATCCCACTGCTCCCCTCCAGGGAAGGCGTGGTCCCAGTGTGGGCATGGGCTCCCTAGGGAGACGCAGGCGGTGAGGCTCCGGCTTCCTCTTCCTCCTCGCCTGCACTGGTTGGTTGAGGGACAGGCTGGTCAGCTGGTGGTTCACTATCTGAAAGCAGGGAGGTACAAGAGTGGCTTTAGTGTCAGGACAGAATTGATGTACAGGTCTCTCCAGGCCGAGATTCAAGGCTGCAATGAGCAGGGTGTGGCTGGACAGCAAGATCGACCCTCCCCTTTAAGAACTGGCCGCCGCCAGTCTGTCTGTGTTCCATTGCTAACTGACATCACATGAGCTTCGCCAGTGCTCTGGGATAGCGCCTCGCTCCTCGGCGTTAGCGTCTTAAGACAGGTGTGTAGCGCCTGATTTAGCGCTCAAATCACCTCCAGGGGCGATAGAGGCCAAGTTTGCAGTCGGAGGCGATAATTAAAGCTAAGCGCTACACTTTGTGCCCAGCCGATAATTGCGCCCCAAACGAGGCGATACCGAATTTCTCCCCGTATAAGTTGGGTCCAAATATTGAAACGCTCTTCCTACCAGCACCTGTGGGAGCACCTTCACCACATGGACTGCAGTGGTTCAAGAAGTCCCACCACCAATGTTCCCCCTAATTTTTTGGGGGGAGAGTGGTCCCTTTAATGGGCTCCGCGCCCCATTCAAATTTTTGTGCATGTGCGAAATTTTACAATTGAAAAGCCAGTCCCAGGCTGCACGGGACCGGCAGACAGTTGCGCGGCCACGCAGCTTAGAGGGAACGTTGCTCACCACCACCTTCTAAAAGGGCAACAATTGCCGGCCTTGCCAGCGACATTCACACCCTGAGAATGAATAAATAAAATGAAGAAATGTGAGAATTTGCAATACTGAAAATTTTACTTCCGTTGTCCTGATATTGCACGATTCTGTTACCATGACCATTTAAAAAAAAATGCTTTAAACAAACTTTATTGCACTGTTTGTCATCACTGTTTAAATCATTGCTAGGTCCCTAATGGACTTTAAAGGCCTGATTATTAGTCATGATGACTAGTTTAAGCTTGTCATGTCTAGGATTATTTCTTTTTTCATTAGTGATGCTTTATCTTGGAAAAACAGCCATTTTTTAAAATTAAAAAGTATTGATCTCAAACGTTACAGTTAATTTGGTTACAAGAGTGAAACAAAAAAGGGTGTTGTCTACAAAAAAGGGATGTATTTCGATGGCATCCGTGGAGAGAGAAACAGAGTTAACGTTTCAGGTCGAAGACCTTTCGTCAGAACTGGAAATAGCAGGAAATGAAATAGATTTAAGGCAAGGATAAAGCTGGGAAAAGGGGGAGGGGAATGAAAGAACAAAAGGAGAGATTAAGAGACATTAAGAGATGATCAAGGCAAGAGGTTGTGTTAATGTGACAGGTTGAGGCTAAAAGAAGTGTGAAATGCACTGGCAGAATGAAGAACAGCTGCCAGCTTCCAGGAGGGAAAAAAAGGGGGGGGAGGCAAACAAAAGGGTGGATGAAAAAATAAAATATAAATGTGATAGGGGCTGCGTTTATGATCTAAAATTGTTGAACTCGATATTGAGTCCAGAGGGCTGTAGCATGCCTAAACGAAAGATGAGGTGCTGTTCCTCGAGCTTACGCTGCGCTTCCGTGGAACAGTGTAATAGGCCGAGGACGGTGAGGTCAGAGTGGGAGTGGAGCGGAGAATTAAAGTGACAGGCGACCGGAAGCTCGAGGTCACCCTTACGGACTGAATGGAGGTGTTCTGCAAAGCGGTCACCCAATCATTCATTCTGCCAGTGCATTTCACACTTCTTTTAGCCTCAACCTGTCACATTAACACCACCTCTTGCCTTGATCATCTCTTAATGTCTCTTAATCTCTCCTTTTGTTCTTTCATCCCCACCCCCTTTTCCCAGCTTTATCCTTGCCTTAAATCTATTTCATTTCCTGCTATTTCCAGTTCTGACGAAAGGTCTTCGACCTGAAACGTTAACTCTGTTTCTCTCTCCACGGATGCTGCCTGGCCTGCTGAGTTTTTCCAGCGTTTTCTGTTGTTATTTCGGATTTCCAGCATCTGCAGTATTTTGCTATCAGATGAATTTCGATGGTTGGTGGCGGGGGGGGGGGGGGGGGGTGCGGGAGGAGGGTGGATCTCCCGCTTGTCCAGCTTAAGAGCCGTGGAAAGTCCGGGAAAACAGAGTAAACCCCAAAGTTGCAGCAGATGTGCATTAGGAGTTCCCTTCCATGGAAATTCACCTTCATAAAAACATATGAGTGTGCCTGTGTATGTGTGTGCGTATGTGTCTGTGTGTGCATGCCTGTATGTGTGTGCCTGTGTGTGTGTGTCTGTTTGTGTCCATGTATGTGTGTGTGTGTGTGTGTGTGCGTGCGTGTATGTGTGTGTGTATGTTTGTGTGTGTATGTTTGTGTGTATGTGCGTGTGATGACTTTCCCTGTGGCAGACAGCAGGGAGACTCCTCTGTAATTACCGCAATCGGACTTGTCACCTTTCTTGAAGATGGTCACGATTACGGCGTGTCTGAGATCCCTGGCATGCTCTCCTCCTTCCAGATAAGAGAAATGAGTTCATGTATTCGTACCAATAGTGCTTCTCCGCCATGTTTTAGCGCCTTGGTGGGGATTCCATCTGCTCCTGAGGCCTTGTTGTTCTTCAGTTGTCGGATGGCCTTTTCAACCTCATGTCGGGCTGGGGTTGTGCTGAGGTGGCGGCGGGTAGCATGCTGCGGGATGGAGTCTCGGTTAAGGAGATCTTCGAAGTGCTCCTTCCAGCGGGCAATGACTGCCTCTCTGTCCTTGATGAGTACCTCTCCGTTCTTGGCCCGCAGTGGGGTAGGACCTTGGGTGCTTGGGCCGTAGATGGTCATGACTGCGTTAAAGAATCCACGCACGTCGTGGTTGTTGGCTAGCTGCTGGATCTCCTGCGCTTTCTCCACCCACCATCTGTTCTTTAGGTCGCGAGTTTTTTGTTGGACCTCGGCCTTCAGGCGTCTGTAGAGCTGCTTTCTTGCTCTCGAGTTCTGTTGCTGTTTCCAGATCAGGAATGCCTTGCGCTTGCGGCTTATTAGCTCCTGGATCTCCTGGTCGTTCTCATCGAACCTGTCTTGGTGTTTCCTGGTCGAGTGACCGAGCGTCTCTTCACAGGTGCAGATTATGGAGGCCTTGAGTGCAGACCAGGCACTGTGAACATTCTGTGTCTCTGCATCACTGGGAGTCGCCAGGTTGGTTATGAGGCGCAGGCTGAATAGGGCTTTCTTAGCAGGGTCTTTGAGTGCTCCAGTGTTGATTTTCCTGCGGCATTGCTTCTGTTACCGCCGCTGTTTTGGGGCTACGTTGATGGAGGTGACAGAGCGGATTAGGCGGTGGTCTGTCCAGCAGTCGTCAGCTCCTGTCATGGCGCGGGTGATGCGGACGTCCTTGCAGTCCCTCGCTCGGACGATGACGTAGTCAGCAGATGCCAGTGCTTGGAGCTAGGGTGTTGCCATGAAGCCTTGTACTTGTCTCTCTGACGGAACAAGGTGTTGGTTATGACAAGGCCATGTTCTAAGCATTTCGTCAGGAGGAGGGTACCGATGGAGTTGGCTTTCCCTACCCCCTCTCTGCCGATCACACCTCCCCAGAGGTCTGTGTCCTTTCCAACTCTGGCGTTGAAGTCGCCAAGGAAGATCAGCTTGTCTCCCAGTGGCGGAAGAGCTCCTCCCAGAGTCGCAATGCGGATTCCGCCCACTAAGGGGCACAATGGACATGATCTTCACCGCGCGTCAACTACAAGAGAAATGCAGGGAACAGCACCAACTGCTGTACATGGCCTTCTTCGATCTCACAAAGGCCTTCGACACCATCAACCGTGAGGGATTATGGACTGTCCTCCTCAAATTCGGCTGCCCTCAAAAGTTTGTCACCATCCTCCGCCAGCTTCACGACGACATGCAAGCCGTGATCCTGACCAACGGATCCACCACAGACCCAATTCACGTACGGACCGGGGTCAAGCAAGGCTGTGTCATCGCACCAATGCTCTTCTCAATCTTCCTGGCTGCAATGCTCCATCTCACCCTCAGTAAGCTCCCCGCTGGAGTGGAGCTAATCTACAGAACAAACGGGAAACTGTTCAACCTCCGTCGCCTCCAGTCCAGATCCAAGGTCGTCCCATCCTCAGTCATCGAATTACAGTATGCAGACGACGCTTGCGTCTGCGCACACTCTGAGGCCAAACTCCAAACCATCGTCAACACCTTCACCGAAGCGTACGAGAGCATGGGCCTTACACTAAACATCCGTAAGACAAAGGTCCTCTACCAACCTGCCCCCGCCACACAGTACTGCCCACACAGTACTGACCCCTGATTATCAAAATCCACGACGAGGCCTTGGACAACGTGGACCACTTGCCATACCTCGGGAGCCTACTGTCAACAAGGGCAGACGTCAATGACGAAGTCCAACACCGCCTTCAGTGTGCCAGTGCAGCCTGAGGAAGAGGGTGTTTGAAGACCAGGACCTCAAACCCAGCACCAAGCTCATGGTCTACAGAGCAGTAGTGATACCTGCCCTCCTGTATGCTTCAGAGACATGGACCATGTACAGCAGGCACCTCAAAGCACTGGAGAGGTACCACCAATGCTGCCTCCGCAAGATCCTGCAAATCCATTGGCAGGATAGGTGCACCAACGTCAGTGTTCTCGCTCAGGCCAACATCCCCAGCATCGAAGCTTTGACCACGCTCGATCAGCTCTGATGGACGGGCCACATCGTCCGCATGCCCGATACGAGACTCCCAAAACAAGTGCTCTACTCGGAGCTCCGACACGGCAAGAGAGTCCCAGGTGGGCAGAGGAAACGCTTCAAGGACACCCTCAAAACCTCCTTGAAAAAGTGCAACATCCCCACCGACACCTGGGAATCCCTGGCCCAAGACCGCACAAAGTGGAGGAGAAACATCCGGGAAGGCGCCGAACACCTCGTGTCTCTTCGCCGGGAGCAAGCAGAAGCCAAGTGCAAACAGCGGAAGGAGCGCACCCCACCCACCCGCCCGCCCCTTCAACCACCGTCTGCCTCACCTGTGACAGAGACTGTCGGTCTCGCATTGGTCTCATCAGTCACCTGAGAACTGATTTTTAGTGTGGAAGCAAGTTATCCTCGGTTCCGAGGGACTGTCCAAGAAGAAGAGATGTGCGTGTGTGTATGTGTGTGTGTATGTGCGTGTGTGTGTGTGTGCATGTCTGTCTGTGTCTATGTCTATGTTTGTGTGTGTGCATGTGTCTATGTGTTTGTGTATGTGTGTCTATGTGCTTGCGTGTGTGTTTGTGTGTGTATGCGTGTGTGTATGCGTGTGTGTATGTGCGTGTGTGTGTGTGCATGTCTGTCTGTGTCTATGTTTGTGTGTGTGCGTGTGTCTATGTGTTTGTATATGTGTGTCTATGTGCTTGCGTGTGTGTTTGTGTGTGTATGCGTGTGTGTATGTGTGTGTGTATGTGTGTCTATGTGCGAGTGTGTGTATGCGTGTGCGTGTGTTTGTGCGTGTGAGTGTTGGTTGGGTGGAAGAGAGCAGTCTTCAGAAGTACACTATCTTTATGACAAAATACTTTTTGAAAAAATTATTTCTGCTTGTTTGCCAATTTGGTTTCCTTTTTGATCGGACGGGTATCTACCAATGCCCCCTGTAAGCTACACTGCCTCCTGCACGGCCTTCCTCCCCCAATGCGCGGCCCATTCAAATTTTTGCGCGAAAACCAAAATTTTTCCCCCTTACATTTCTATAGCGCCTTTCACGACCACCGGACATCTCAAAGCGCTTTACAGTCAATGAAGTGTTTTTGAAGTGCAGTCAGTGTTGTAATGTGGGGAAACGTGGCAGCCAATTTGTGCACAGCAAGCTCCCGCAAACAGCAATGTGATAATGACCAGATAATCTGTCTTTTTGTGATGTTGATTGAGGGATAAATATTGGCCCAGGGCACCGGAGAGAACTCCCCCCTGCTCTTCTTCGAAATAGTGCCGTGGGATCTTTTACGTCCACCTGAGGGGGCAGACGGGGCCTCGGTTTAACATCTCACCCGAAAGAGGTGGCACCTCCGGCAGTGCCGCACTCCCTCAGTACTGCCGGCCTGGATTTATGCGCTCAAATCCCTGGAGTGAGACTTTGAACCCACAACCTTCTGACTCAGAAGGCGAGTCGTGCTACCCACTGCTGAGCCACTGGCTGACACAAGGTTGAGGATTGGGAAAGGGGGGTTGAAAGATTTGCCAAACATATTGCCCCTTTAAGACGGTGCCCCTTTAAGGCCTTGCTGTCCGCGCCCTCGGATAGGGAAACCTACTCCACAATCGATTGGTCGCGTTTGAGCCTTCCTCCAACCATCAGGGCGGGCGGGGTGAGGGGAAAGCACCGGAGTAGCTCGCCAATCCAACCTGACAACCGGAACTGACGACCCCTCCAGCCCTCCAGCGGTTGATTGACATCCCTCTTCTCCAATGACAGCCGGCTGCAGCGAAAAACTCGCCCACCGAGCGGCAGGGGGGGGGTGGGGCCTCCGACCAATGGCACCCGCGGCGGCTGATTGACATCCCTTTCCTCCAATGAAAGCTGGCTGTAGCGAAGAACACACCTACCGAGCGAGAGCGGGGGGGGGGGGGGGGGGAGCCTCCGACCAATGGCGCGCGCGGCGGCCGATTGACATCCCTCTCCTCCAATGACAGCCGGCTGTAGCGAAGGACGCACCCACCGAGCGGCGGGGCCTCCGACCAATGGCGCGCGCGTGTGGGCGGGGCGGGGCCGGTCCGGCTCGCGCTGTCAAAGTTCGGTTGACGGGCAGCGTAGTAAGTAGCGGCAGCCGTCAATGGGAGGGGGAGATTTGTGTTGTGTGTCTCCCCTGTGAGGAGATTTTAAATTGTGTTTTTTTTTTAAATATTTAAACCCCACCACCCGCATTGGTATTTTAATCACTAAAGCACCGAGGTTGCCGTCGCGGTGTGATAATTCTAAATATGGAAGAAGGGTCCGGTGAAGGTGACATGTTTACAGTTGAACACGAGCTGAAGAACGGTAAGAGCGCGCGAGCCTGGCCCGGAGCGGGCGCTAACGGGATTTTTTAACCCTGACCAGCGTATTTCCACACACCCTCCTATTAAAATCCCGGTTTTTAACGTTTACGCGGATAAAATAACGTGCACGATTACCAATGCACCTTTTGGAAAAATTTATTGCATTTTTGAAAATCCTTTGCAGAGTCGAAAGTTTACAGCTGCAAAACAAAAAGCATCATTTTAAAATAAATTCCAGCTGGATGCTTGCAGACAAATGATGATAATGGCAAAAAAAAAAGCCAATCTTGATTTTTTTTTGTGTGTGCAATTTGGTGAGTGTGTGTATTTTTTTTCGTTCGCCGCTTTAAGGCTGAGATTATGACATTATTAAATGCCATTACTGTACTTGATAGTATATCTGCATTTTATTTTTGTTTTTTTTTAAAAAAAAGAATGAGTTTGCAACGGGGATGTGTTGCACCCGTCCTTGTACTGAAATTTTGCGTGGTATGTGTCTCTCCTGATGTTCAGTTGTATTAAAAGTCGTAGGAACTAGAATTTTGCGAATGCCTTTTTTTTTTGTTGCTGTTGTAATCTTTCCGGGGGTGGAGAAGGGAAGTAATCCGCATTTGTTCTTGCTGCTGGGATTAATAACGATGGACCCCAAAGGTATTTCCTCCCTTCCCAGTCGGAACATCTATTTGTTGTTGTACGGAGTTAACCATGTTTGCACCGTCTGCAAATGCATTATTTTTGACAACTTGTCAGAAAAAATACATTTGTTTTTAGTCGTAGGAGGTCTGTTTAGGGAATGTGTCCAAACAGATTTATATTGTTGAATGTCTCAGAACAGCAGAACGAGGCTGGATTTTCTTTTTTTCTTTTTTATTATGAAGCGACATCACATTTTTAAAAACTTGGCTCGCGAAGTATTTTTGTAGAATCAAATGAACTTAATGTACAGCTATTGCATTTGAACAATCTGGTGGGAGCATTTTCTCATCAGTAAAATCCTTGTATATTCGTTTTCCTTTTTGCCGCAATTGAAGCTGTTTTGAGTTTAAAAAAAAATTCTAATGCATTTGCGAGGCTGCAAAGTAAGTGGGAGGAGACGAGAGTTAGACTGAACAGACAGTAATGTACAGTAGTGGGAGCAGTTAACACCTCCAGTGATGCCATGGCATAGAAAAGACGGGGCACGATTATCTAACACTTCTACGAAATTGTGCAGAGCTAGAATTTTATTTATTTGGGCAAAGGATATTTTTCTACAGTGTATGCTTTATTTAATGACAAGCATTGGAAGAATAAGCACCTTATAAAGAAGTCTGTGTGTGTGCGCGTGTTTATACCTCCCAATTTCTTCGTATGTCATATTTCATTGTAGTGTATCGCAGAACTTTGCTATAGTGTTCCTTTGTATCGTGTTGAGAATAGTAAGTGCGGTTAAAAGAAAAAGACTTGCATTTATATAGCGCCTTTCACGACCTCAGGCTGCCCCAAAGCGCTTTACAGCCAATGAAGTACTTTTCAACTGTTGTAATGTAAGAAACGTGGCAACCAATTTGTGCACAGCAAGGTCCCACAATGACCAGATAACCTGCTTTATGATATTGGTTGAAGGATAAATATTGGCCAGGACACTGGGAGAGCTCCCCTGCTGTTCTTCAAAATAGTGCTGTAGGATCTTTTACTTCCAGATGAGAGACAGACGGGGCCTCCGTTTAACATGCAAAAGACGGCACGTCTAATCGTGCAGCACTCGCTCAGTACTGCGCGGAAGTGTCAGCCTAGATTTTGTGCTTAAGTCTCTGGTGCGGGACTTGAACTCGCAACCTTCTAACTTGGAGGTGAGTGTGCTAGCACTTTGGAGGCCACAGGATGGCTATTGTGGAAAAAGGATATATCACTTGCATTAGGGGTTATTCTGAGTTTGAGGCTAAGGCACATTGGCCCATAATTTGCTGTCAAAATAACTGAGGGTTGAGCAAGTGGAGGGAGCTCTGCTCTGTTCCTACCCAAGTTATACATGAATGGAAGTTTTGCTTTGAATTTAAGTTGTGCTATCTGACGGATTGTCGGGGAAGACCTTTTTATTGCCATATTTTATGCTTCTGACAATCTCGTACAGCAAAAGAGGATTCAGGGAGGCATTCGGCCATTGCTTGCTCAGATCAATAACCTGCGTTAAGTTGTTAAGCTTAACAACAACAACTTGTATTTATATAGTGCTGTTAATGTAGTAAAATATCCCAAGGCGCTTCACAGGAGTGTTATCGCCTGAAGAAACTGCCGCCGAGATTATCTGATCACATTATTTCAGTACAGTTTTTTGGAAAATCCAGGCTTGTGTCCTTGAAGAATTTAAATGAACAACTGCTGTCTCCCATTGACTGCACTTCAATAGTGTTGTTTTCTGGATGCTTATCCTGTTGTGCTTATAGAGTAAACAAGTAATTACTTGCCACAGCTGTTTTTAAATTTGGGGTGATGGTAGACATTTACACAGTTATTAAATACAGCCCCTGCTGGTTTCAGTTTTAAATTTTATATAAAGATGAGCCTGGAATAGGTAACATCTGATGTAATGTCCTGTAATAGGAGTTGCTATTTTATAAAATGCCTAAATAATTACTAAGCACTTGATGCTTATTATATCTTATTGATAAGTAAATGTTATCTGAAGACTTCAATTTTCTGCTCAGCAGCAACTACTTGAATTGCTTCATGATAGGTGCAGAAGATCAGAAGGCTGTCATGTTAATTTAGTGAAGCAAGGCTGAATTAAGAACTTCTTGATGGGTGTACCGAGATGGGATCTCTATATGGGGCGTTACACTTTTAAAGGGATTTAAAACATTTTTTTTAACGTTAGCCCACCAATGTGTATGCAGTGGTTTGTTTGAAGGCAGTATGTAAAAAAAAAAAAGGCACAATAATTATCATGGGTATGATTTTTGGTATTGGTGTCTGCTATATCAATTTGAATTTTTACACATACCAATGAAGGGCCTATCGATCACAGAGCATTAAGTCATTGTAGAAATAAAATAACAAGTAGCTTGGGTAATCCATGTAGATTCAGAGGATGGTTGTATTTATGACAATACTGCTGATTAATATGTAATATAAGTAGCAACTATACAAAAGAATATAGAAAGTATTAAATAAGAAGCTATTCAATCCTTTGTGCCCACTCCTTCTAACAAGTTGTTTTCAATTTGTGCTGTTATGGTTGTTTCCCTAATATGGTGAGTAAGCCAACTTGCATTTATATAACTCCTTTTAACGGAGTAAAATGTCCCAAGGAGCGTTATCAAACAAAATTTGACACTGAGTCACATGAGATATTAGGCCAGGTGACCAAAAGCTTGGTCAAAGAGCTAGGTTTTAAGGAGCATCTTAAAGGAGGGTGGAGAGGTTTAGGGTGGGAATTCCAGAGTTTAGGGATGGTGACAGGTAGTACAATGCTTTGAAGAAGAGAAAGCACTTGTAAAACTTTGTCCTGAGGCCTAAAGGTAACTCGATGTTAACCCCAGGTTATTAGCCTTATGTTATGTTCAAATCTTACTGGTTGAGTTCTGCAGATGACCTTCCCACAGTTCCAGCAGTAGTGTGCTGCATGCCTGTTTTTATTGTAATCTCTAACTTTAGGTTGGTATTGTGTAGATGTAAAATATAATCTTTCCCAGGCCAGAATTTAATAAGTGTTTAGAAGGTTGAGGAAGTGATCTAATTGAGGTGTTTAAAATGATAACTGGATTCAATAGGGTAGATACAGAGAAACAATTTCCTCTGGTGGAGGAATCCAGAACAAGGGGGCACAATGGCCATTTAGGAGGGAAATCAGGAAGCAATTTTTCACAAAGGGTAATGGAAATCTAGAACTCGCTCCTCCAAAAGGAAGTCTGGGTCAATTGAAATTTCAAGACTGAGAGCGACAGATTTTTATTATGGAGCAAAGGTACAGACCCGCCATGATCTGATTGAATGGTGGAACAGACTTGAGGGCCTGAATGGTTTACTCCTGTTCCTATTGATGGTCTAAATTTGTCCTTTTGAACATTAAACCCAATAATCTCAGTGTTGTCACAAAGGTTTCAGCAAAGCGTAAAGGTGGTTGTGTAATTTTCAATCTATATCCTCTTGAATTGTACACCCAGCAGTACAATTAGAGAGAGCATTTGCAACTTAAAAAGAAACCATGGGTGACATACTGATATTTACAGGTCTATCACTGCTGGTGGAAGTGGTGGGAGCAATTTAAGGTGATGAATTAAACGTATTGCACAGTGTTCTATGTTGGCATAAACAAGATTTTTCCTGTCGTGTACTGCTACTAATACACCGAATAAGCCTAATGATACTGCTGCCTATAAGCAGCTTTGTGCTCTTGTGGCTGATGTCTACTTTTAAACTTACTGCTGCATTTATGTTGCTATATATGGCACTTAAACCGAAGTATATAACTGCCTGTGAAGTTCTAGTCCTCATTGTGATAGGTGATGGCATCGCAGTGGGGATTAATGTTGTTTCACTGGAGTTGGTAATGTTTATCGACTGCAACACAAGGAACTGACGGAACATTCCAATAACCTGTGTCCTTTGTACCAACCCTATCACGCTGGGGAACAAAGACGCTTCTGACTAGGCTAATTTCTCCCCCCCCCCCCGCCCCCCGGCGAATATGAATCTTCTATGTATCTGCTGTTCCTTCAGATCATTAAGGAATGTTTTGCATTGATCCTGAGCAGGTGTTTATCCTAGGATCAGAATTTTTGGTTTTTAATCTAATGCCATACAGGGATGTGCCAGTATTGGTGGAAATTGAATTCCCTTTAGAAAGGGCAAGCAAATTAATGTAATCTCAAGATATCTGCTGCCTAGTATTTTGAGTAAGCTGGCAGTGGGGCAGTCATCACTGAGTCTCTCCGCATCTCCCTCCAGAATGTCCGTTCACTTGCGAACAAGGCCCTTGCCATCCATGAGCTTATCGTGGATGACTGTATCGATATCATGGCCCTGACGGAAACTTGGTTGAGGGGTGATGACACCTTACCCTTAAATGAAGCCTCCCCACCTGGCTATACCTTCCACCACTTGCCCCGCTCAGACCGCCATGGTGGCGGTGTGGCTCATCACCAAATCACACCTTCGTCTGTCCCCCTATTCCTCCGGCAGTTTCTCCTCCTTTGAGCATCTCACCTTATTCCACCCCTCTCGCCTCATTTAAAACTCTTGTTCTCTACCGCCCACCCAAGTACCATAAAAATTTTATTACTGAGATATCTTCACTGTTCTCCTCCCTCAACCTCTGCACCGAACAACTTCTCATCCTCGGTGATTTCAACCTCCATCTCAATTCATCATGCTCTCTCTCCTCTGAGTTCACTAGCCTCCTATCCTCCCTTAATCTCTCTCTCCATGTAAACTCCCCAACCCGTATTCACGGCCACCCCCTCGACCTTGCCACCTCTCGTGGCCTCGCTACTCCCATCGTGTCAATTGCAGATAAGGCCATCTCTGACCATTTCCTGGTATCGCTCTCCACCCACAGCCCCCTTCCACCCACCCCCACCCCAACCCACTTCCTTCTGTGTCTGCCCCTGGAAAAAACTCTCCCAACTCTCTTACAACTGCACTTACGAAATCCCAACTGTCCAGCCTCTGGCCCTCCATTCCCCATGACATTTCTGCAGCTACTGATCTGCTCAACCACACCCTCACCACTATCTTTGATGCCCTAGTCCCTACTAAAACAATTACCCTCTCTCACCCTGGCCGTTCCCCCTGGTACGGCTCTCATCTTCGCTCCCTTAAGTCCAAGGGACGCAGACTCGAACGGATATGGCGGATAACTGGTTTAGCCATTCACCGCCAGATCTTGCTGGACCACATAAAGCACTATCGGGCCCTGCTCTTGTCTGCCAAAATTGCTCACTATTCCAGAATCATTCTGGAATGCAAAGATAAATCCCGGCTCCTATTCTCTACTGCTAACTGTCTTAAACCCCCTCCCCTGTCTCCTCCACCCTCAGCTCCGATAACAATTGTGAGGAGCTCATGGACTTCTTTGTCTCTAAGATTGAGACCATTCGTTCAGCTGCCTCTGCCACTTCCCTTCCTTCCCCTAGCCCACTGGTCCAAACTTCCTCCTAAGGTTCCCACCTGCCCTAGCCCTGAACTCACATCTTTCTCCAGTTTCTCTCCGATCTCCCCTCATGACCTCTCTGCGCTCATCTTGTCTATGAGACCTACCTCCTGCTCCCTCGACCCTATTCCCATCAAATTGCTGACCACCCAACTTCCTTTTCTGGCTCCCATGTTAGCTGATATTGTTAACGGTTCTCTGTCCTCAGGTACTGTCCCCCTCTCCCTCAAATCTGCCGTCAGCACCCCTCTCCTCAAAAAACCAAACCTTGATCCCTCCGTCCTTGCAAACTACTGCCCCATCTCCAACCTCCCTTTCCTCTCAAGTCCTTGAACGTGTTGTTGCCTCACAAATCCGTGCCCATCTTTCCCGCAATTCCATGTTTGAATCCCTCCAATCAGATTTCCGCCCTTGCCACAGTACCAAAACGGCTCTCATCAAAGTCACAAATGACATCCTTTGTGAGTGTGACAACGGTAAACTATCCCTCCTCGTCCTTCTTGACTTGTCTGCAGCCTTTGACATGGTTGACCACTCCATCCTTCTCCACCGTTGTCCAGCTGGGTGGGATTGCACTCGCCTGGTTCCATTCTTAACTATCTAATCGTAACCAGAGAATCACCTGCAATGGCTTCTCTTCCCGCTCCCGCATCGTTACCTCTGGTGTCCCCCAAGGATCTATCCTTGGCCCCCTCCTATTTCTCATCTACATGTTGCCCCTTGGCGACATCATCCGAAAACACTGTCAGTTTCCACGTGTACGCTGACGACACCCAGCTCTACCTCACTACTTCTTCTCTTGACCCCTCCACGGTCTCTAATTTGTCAGACTGCTTGTCCGACATACAGTTCTGGATGAGCAAAAATTTTCTCCAATTAAATATTGGGAAAACCGAAGCCATTGTTTTCGGTCCCCGCCACGTACTCCGTTCCCTAGCCACTGACTCCATCCCTCTCCCTAACATCTGTCTGAGGCTGAACCACACTGTTTGCAACCTTGGTGTCATATTTGACCCTGAAATGAGCTTCCGACCACATATCTGCAGCATAACAAAGACCACCTACTTCCACCTCCGTAACATCGCCCGTCTCCGCCCTTGCCTCAGCTCATCTGCTGCTGAAACCCTCATCCATGCCTTTTGTTACCTCTAGACTTAACTATTCCAACGCACTCCTGGTTGGCCTCCCACATTCTACCCTACGTAAACTTGAGGTCATCCAAAACTCGGCTGTCCGTGTCCTAACTCGCACCAAGTCCCGTTTGCACATCACCCCTGTGCTCGCTGACCTACATTGGCTCCCGGTTAAGCAGCGCCTCGATTTCAAAATTCTCATCCTTGTTTTCAAATCCCTCCATGGCCTCACCCCTTCCTATCTCTGTAATCTCCTTCAGCCCCACAACCCCCCTGAGATATCTGCGCTCCTCTAATTCTGCCCTCTTGAGGATCCCTGATTATAATCGCTCAACCTTTGGTGGCCGTGCCTTCTGTTGCCTAGGCCCTAAGCTCTGGAATTCCCTGCCTAAACCTCTCCGCCTTGCTACCTCTCTTTCCTCCTTTAAGACGCTCCTTAAAACCTACCTCTTTGACCAAGCTTTTGGTCACCTGCCCTAATTTATCCTTATGAGGATCGATGTCAAATTATTTGTCTTAAAATACTGGTTTGCAGTGCCTTGGGATGTTTTACTACGTTAAAGGTGCTATATAAATACAAGTTATTGTTGGTCGTACTGGAAGGATATTCCCCCGATTTAGCAAAGTAAGGATTTTTTTTAGATCAAAGGCTCTCTTATTCCAGCTGTGAAATAACACCCACGGAACTATAACTGTTCCATATATGAATATAGCCAGCTTTTTATTATCATGGGCCGCTTAGGTACATAGCATGGAGCATTTTTTGCACATACCTCAAGTTGTGGCAACTAACAGACCTTGGTACAGTATTTTGATTTAGAATGTATCCATCAATGAGGATCTCATTTCAAGCTGCAAAACCCGCAAAATTCAAACAGTACGAATCGGTAAATTGGAAATATAAATGCAGATAGAAGAGATGCCTGGGCTTAAAGGGCTGGAGTGTCGGGGCTCAAATTATAGAATCTCGCAGCACAGAAGGAGGCCATTCGGCCCCTCATGTCTGTGCTGGCTAAAGGGTACATTGAGATCATGGGTCTCAGCTTGGACATCACTGATAGAATGTACTTCAGTTTTTACAATCTGACAACTATGTCTCTTTCACCCATGAACCAGTTTGCTTTAGTTAACAGTAAAGCTTTCTCTTCCCCCACCCCCCTGCGCCCCACACAATCTGCCTGCCGCAAAGAACTTGATTCCTGTACTAACCAATTAAAATGGTTGCTTAAAGTCAGTCATGCTAACGGAACCAGTTATATTTGTCACATTGTTATATTGCATACTTTAATCCATTTATATGGTGCCTTTAACATAGGAAAATGTCCTAGAGTCAGTGGTAGGAGGGGTGAGCGGGATGGCAAAGGGTTAGCGAGATTATCCCCCAGCGGGTGTGCTGGGCGGGTAGGTTGGCAAGAGAGGAGGATGGGGCAGTTGGGGTTGCTGCTCTTAAGGAGTCAGTGACATGCCTCGATGGGCCCTTGGGAGAATGCTGAGAGAGGCACAGAGGGAAGCTGAGAGAAGCACAGAGGGAAGCTGTGGGCTTATCCAAGAGGCAATCAAACCTGGGAAGGAGGCAGGCACGTAGAGGAATAATGAAAGGTTGGTGTAGGGATTTGGAGAGCGGGCAAAGTACCCGAGAGGGAGTAATGAATGAAGGTATGTCAGAGGTATGAAGCCGATTCTTACAATGTAGTCCAGTACAGCAGCCTAGTCCTGATGGCAAAGGAATCCAGAAGTCTGGGAAGTCCACTTTAAGCAGAGTTCCATCCATTGAAAAGGGCACGGTGGAAGCACAGAAGAAGCAGGGTCGAAGGGTGGGCAGTGGGCTCTGCACAGGTAGCTTTAAACCTGTTGCTTGAACTTGTACTTTGGGCTAAATTGCACCCACTGTTAGAGCCAGGTGCTGTTAAGCAGTGGGAGAGAGGAGATTGGGGGAGAAAGGGTAGAGGATGGCAATGGATGGTCAAAGATAGTTGTAAAGGAGAAGAGCTCAATTAAGGAGCTGCCAGCTGAGGAGCCAACTTGAAGCAATTGAATCTAAATTAATTCTGTCTTGCATTAATTCTGATTTTTGTTTTTGGCCAATTCGTATTTCTGAGTATTCAGACTTTTTAAAAAAAAAATGTTGAATACTTGTTGGATAGGATACTTTTCACAATGTCAGGCCTATCGTTAATTGGTGAGTGCAGTCAAGGCTGCTTTTGCATCATTTGGTTGAATCTGTTGATTGTGTGTGACGAGTCTCCTTTGTGTACTTATTCATTTGGTTTATCACGCTTAAGTGCAAACAGGTCCCAGGTAGGAGAGATTGGCTCAATTACTCAGTTTGACAGTTTTACATCATTATCTTTTTATTAAAGGCAAATTATGTTGTAACCTGGTATTTTGGCCAATATCTTTTACTTGGAGGCCACCCTGGGGATTCACAAAGAGAATACCAGAGATAAAAGTATACTTACCGGGATTTGCGCTGGGAAGACACATTTTTACCAGGTCTTGCCGGCTGCTGGTCTCTGCACATCAAGAGTCAAATCCCCTGATGGGTCTCTAGCCTACTAAAAAGGCAACTTTAGAACACTGAGGATTTAGAGCCCTCAAAGAGTCGGGGTGGGGGGAAAGCAAGCAATGAAAAATAACTTTGATATGGAAAAAATTAAGCATCTTACAAATTGTCTTTTTTAATTTAATATTTTCTCTGTAAGCTGAAATTCTCTGGCAGGTCGTAATAACATTGTAGCCTACACGATATCACTGAGCTGTTTGCAAAGAGTGCACCTGTGAAGAAAAACAATAGTTTTTCTACATTTCACAGTTCCAGAATTAGGCAGAGTTCTTTGGAACAAAGATTAATTTTCTCCCTGTGTATGAACCTGTCCATGCATCTGCTAGCCCCTTGATCACTGAGGAATAGTTTCGATTAGTTTTGAATTTAAATCTTGATTAAAGAAACACTAGGATGAGTTTGTGAGTGATCTGTCAAAACCTATTAAACAGGGTAGCGTTTAGTGAATGCAGTTCTGAATTCACATTGCATTGTACATGGCTTGTTTCATATCTAAGCATAAATTCAGCCTGAAATTTGAAATGATTTGTGTGTGGAACAATTTTATGACAACAATAAAAACTTGCATTTATATAACACCTTTAACATTGTAAAACGTCCCAAGGCGCATCATAAAGTTATACAGCGCAGAAAGAGGCCCTTCGGCCCATCGTGTCCGCACCGACCATCAAGCTCTGTCTATTGTAATCCCATTTTCCAGCACTTGGTCCGTAGCCTTGTATGCTATGGCATTTCAAGTGCGCATCTAAATGCTTCTTGAATGTTGTGAGGGTTCCTCCCTCTACCACCCTTTCAGGCAGTGAGTTCCAGATTCCAACCACCCTCTGGGTGAAAAAGTTTTTCCTTAAATCCCCTCTAAACCTCTTGCCCCTTACCTTGAAATTATGCCCCCTGGTTATTGACCCCTCTACTAAGGGGAAAAGTTCCTTTCTATCTACGCCCCTCATAATTTTGTACACCTCAATCAGGTCCCTCTCTGCTCCAAGGAAAACAACCCCAGCCTGTCCAGTCTCTCTTCATAGCTGAAGTGCTGCAGCCCAGGTAACATCCTGGTGAATCTCCTCTGCACCCTCTCCAATGCAATCACATCCTTCCTATAGTGTGGCGACCAGAACTGCACACAGTATTCCAGCTGTGGCCTAACTAGCGTTTTGTACAGCTCCATCATAACCTCCCTGCTCTTGCCTTCATTAGCCGAGGCATAGAATATAAGTATCCCATATGCCTTTTTAACCACCTTATCTACCTGTCCTGCTGCCTTCAGGGATCTATGTACATGCACACCAAGGTTCCTCTGTCCTTCCTAGGGTCCTACCATTCATTGTGTAATCCCTTGCCTTGTTAGTCCTCCCAAAATGCATCACCTCACACTTTTCAGGGTTAAATTCCATTTGCCACTGTTCTGCCCATCTGACCAACCCGTCTATATTGTCCTGTAGCCTGAGGCTTCCCTCCTCGCTATTTACCCCCCCACCAATTTTCGTGTCATCTGTGAACTTACTGATCATACATCCTACATTCATATCTAAATCATTAATGTACACTACAAACAGCAAGGGACCCAGCACCGATCCCTGCGGTACACCACTGGACACAGGCTTCCAGTCACAAAAACAACCTTCGACCATCACCTTCTGCCTCCTGCCACTAAGCCAATTTTGGATCCAATGTGCCAAGTTGCCCTGGATCCCATGGGCTCTTACCTTCTTGACCAGTCTCCCATGCGGGACTTTGTCAAAAGCCTTACTGAAGTCCATGTAGACCACATCAACTGCACTACCCTCATCCACGCACCTAGTCACCCCCTCTCAAAATTCAATCAAATTGGTCAGACATGATCTCCCCCTGACAAAGCCATGCTGACTATCCTTGATTAATCCTTGCCTCTCCAAGTGGAGACTAATTCTGTCCCTCAGAATTTTTTCCAATAATTTCCCTACCACTGATGTTAGGCTCACTGGCCTGTAATTCCCTGGTTTATCCCTACTACCCTTCTTGAATAATGGTACTACTTTAGCTGTTCTCCAGTCCTCTGGCACCTCCCCTGTCCTCCCCTGTGGCCAGAGAGGTTCTGAAAATTTGTGTCAGAGCCCCTGCAATCTCCTCCCTTGCCTCACACAGCAGCCTGGGATACATCTCGTCTGGGCCTGGGGATCCACTTTTAAGCCCGCTAAAACCGCTAGTATCTCCTCCCTCTCAATACTAATTTGTTCAAGTATATCACAATCCCCCTGCCTGATTTCTATGCCTACATCGTCCTTCTCCACAGTGAACACAGATGCAAAATATTCATTTAAAACACCACCTACATCTTCTGGTTCGACACACAGATTGCCACTTTGGTCCCTAATGGGCCCTACTCTTTCCCTGGTTATCCTCTTGCCCTTAATATACTTATAAAACACCTTGGGATTTTCCTTTATTTTGCCCACCAGTGTTATTTCATGCCCCCTCTTCGCTCCCCTAATTTCTTTAAGTACCCCCCTGCACTTTCTATACTCCTCTAGGGCTTCCACAGTTTTTAGTCCTTTGTATCTGCCAAAAGCCTCCCTTTTTTTCCTAATCCATTCTCATATTTCCCTTGACATCCAGGGTTCCCTGGGTTTATTGGTCCTACCATTGACCTTTACGGGAACATGTTGCCGTTGTACTCTCTCTATTTCCTTTCTGAAAGACTCCCACTGCTCTGATGTGGATTTTCCTACAAGTAGCTGATCCCAGTCCACTTTGGCCAGATCCTGCCTTATTAAAATCGGCCTTCCCCCAATTTAGAACCTTTATTTCCGGTCCATCTTTGTCATTTTCCATGACTACCTTAAATCTCACCGAATTATGGTCACTGTCACCAAAATGCTCTCCTACTAACACTTCTACCACTTGCCCGGCTACATTCCCTAGAATTAGGTCCAGTACCGCCCCCTCTCTTGTAGGACTTTCTACATGCTGGCTCAAAAAGCTCTCCTGGATGCACTTTAAGAATTCTGCACCCTCTAAACCTTTCACACTCTGATTATCCCAGTTAATATTGGGGAAGTTGAAATCCCCTACTATTATTACCCTATTATTTCTACACTTCTGAGATTTGCCTACATATCTGTTCCTCTATCTCCCCCTGACTGTTTGGGGGGCCTATAGTACACTCCCAGCAAAGTGCTTGCCCCCTTTTTGTTTTTAAGTTCTACCCATATGGCCTCATTAGAGGAACCTGCTAAGATGTCATCCCTCCTTACAGCAGTAATTAACTCCTTGATTAATATTGCGACACCCCCTCCTCTGTTACACCCCCCCTCTGTCTTGCCTGAAGATTCTATACCCTGGAATATTGAGCTGCCAGTCCTGCCCCTCCCTCAACCATGTCTCTGTGATAGCAACAATATCATACTCCCATGTGTTCATCAACACCTTCAATTCATCTGCCTTACTCGCAAGACTCCTTGCATTAAAATAAATGCCATCCAGCCTTGCCATACTCCCTTGTGCCGTTACATATTTGCTCTGCCTTCCAGGCTGACTTGTTTTTTCCTCTATATTTGGCTGTGCATCACCCCCTACTATAGCTCCACTCGGTATTCCAGCCCCCTGCCAAGTTAGTTTAAACCCCCCCCCCCCCCCCCCAACAGTACTAGCAAACCTCCCCGCAAGGATGCTTCATAGGAACGTTATCAAACAAAATTAGTATTTACAGCACAGAAACAGGCCATTCGGCCCAACTGGTCCATGCTGGTGTTTATGCTCCACATGAGCCTCCTCCCACCCTTCATCTAACCCCATCAACATATCCCTCTATTCCTTTCTCCCTCTTGTTTATCTAGCTTCCCCTTAAATGCATCTATGCTAGTCGCCTCAGCTACTCCTTGTGGTAGCGAGTTCCACATTCTAACCACTCTCTGGGTAATTCCCTATTGGATTTATTAGTGACTATCTTGTATTTATGGTCCCTAGTTCTGGTCTCCCCCGCAAGTGGAAACATCTTCTCTGCATCTACCCTATCAAACCCTTTCACAATCTTAAAGACCTGTATCAGGTTACCCCTCAGTCTTTTTCTAGAGAAAAGAGCCCCAGTTTGTTCAATCTTTCCTGATAGGTATAACCTCTCAGTTCTGGTATCATTCTAGTAAATCTTTTTTGCACCTTCTCCAGTGCCTCTATATCCTTCTTACAGAACTGCGCACAGTACTTCAAGTGTGGTCTAACCAAGGTTCTGTACAAGTTTAACATAACATCTCTGCTTTTCAATTCTATCCCTCTAGAATTGAACCCTAGTGCTTTGTTTGCTTTTTTATGACCTTATTAAACTGCATCACTACTTTTAGTGATTTGTGTATCCGAACCCCCAGATTCCACTGCTCCTCTACGCCATTTAGACGCATTTTCCAAGGAGTGTGCGTACCACTTCACACTTGTCTTTGGGCATGTAATTGGCAAATGAACTTCATTCTGCAAGTTTATTAATTTTATCGCAGTCGTCCTGAATTAACTGCACCCCAATTTGGTGTCGCCCGCAAATTTTGAAATTGTACATCTGATACCCGAGTCCAAATCATTTTATGTAAATGGTGAACAGCAGTGGTCCTAGCACTGACGCTTGTGGAACACCTCTTCCCACCTTTTGCCAGTCTGAGTAACTACCTTTTACTCTCTCTCTCTCTCTCTCTCTCCTGTTTTGTACCCAGCTAGCTACCCATTCTGCTACTTGTCCCCTGACTCCACATGTTCTGACCTTAGTAACGAGTCTATTATGCGGTACCTTTTGGAAATCTAAATATATTACGTCTACTTGGGGGAAATATATTACGTCTACTTGGGGGTAATATATTAGCATGGAAAGAGGATTGGCTAACTGACAGAAAACAGAGAGTCGGGATAAATGGGTCATTTTCAGGTTGGCAAACTGTAACTAGTGGGGTGCCGCAGGGATCGGTGCTGGGGCCTCAACTATTTACAATCTATATTAATGACTTGGATGAAGACACTGAGTGTAATGTAGCCAAATTTGCTGATGATACAAAGATAGGTGGGAAAGCAAATTGTGTGCAGGACGCAAAGAATCTCCAAAGGGGTATAGATAAGCTAAGTGAGTGGGCAAAAATCTGGCAGATGGAGTTTAATGTGGGAAAATGCAAGGTTATCCACTTTGGTAGGAAAAATAAAAAAGCAAATTATTATTTAAATGGAGAGAGATTACAAATTGCTGAGGTACAGAGGGACCTGGGGGTCCTTGTACATGAATCACAAAGTTAGCATGCAGGTACAGCAAGTAATTAGGAAGGCAAATGGAATGTTGGCCTTTATTGCAAAGGGAATGGAGTATAAAAGTAGGGAAGTCCTGTTTCAGCTGTACAGGGCGTTGGTGAGACCACACCTGGAGTACTGCGTACAGTTTTGGTCTCCTTATTTAAGGAAGGATATACTTGCATTGGAGGCAATTCAGAGAAAGTTCACGAGGTTGATTCTGGAGATGAAGGGGTTGTCTTATGAAGAAAGGTTGAGCAGGTTGGGCCTATACTCATTGGAGTTTAGAAGAATGAAAGGTGATCTTATTGAAACATATAAGATTCTGAAGGGGCTTGACAGGGTAGATGCAGAGAGGATGTTTCCCCTCGTGGGGGAATCTAGAACTGGGGCATAATTTCAGAATAAGGTGGCACCCTTTTAAATCTGAAATGAAGAGGAATTTCTTCTCTGAGAGTCGTGAATCTTTGGAATTCTCTGCCCCAGAGAGCTGTGGAGGCTGGGTCATTGAATATATTTAAGGTGGAGATGGACAGATTTTTGAAAGGTAAGGGAGTCGAGGGTTATGGGGAGCGGGCAGGGAAGTGGAGTTGAGGCCAAGATCAGATCAGCCACGATCTTATTGAATGGCGGAACAGGCTTGAGGGGCCAAATGACCTACTCCTGCTCCTACGTCTTATGTTCTTATGTACTGCATTATCCTTCTCTACCCTTTCTGTTACTTCCTCAAAGAATTCAATAAGGTTGGTCAAGTGTGATCTTCCCATCTTTATAATATTTTCAGTTTCTAGATGTTTTTCTATTATATCTTTGAGTAAGGATTCCATTATCTTTCCTACCACCGACGTTAAGCTAATTGGTCTGTAGTTTCCTGGACTTGTTCTATCTCCCTTTTTTAAATATAGGAATCACATTCGCTGTCTGCCAGTCCTCTGGCATTATTCCCTTTTCTAATTTTTATATATGTAATAGTGCCTCTGCTATCTATTTCCTTACTACTTTTAATATGCGTGGATGCAATCCATCCGGGCCAGGGGTTTTATCCTCCCTAAATTTAATTAGGTTATCAATTATCTCGCTTTCTATCTTAAATGTCTTGATATCTTTTCTGATCCTTTGATTAGGACTTGTGATGTTAGGTTTTAAGGAGCGGCTTAAAGGAAGAGAGAGCGCGCTAGAGGGGCTGAGAGGTTTAGGGAGGAAATTCCGAGGTTTAAGGCCTAGGCAGGTGGAGCGATGAAAATCGAGGATGTGCAAGAGGCCAGAATTGGAGGAGCGCAGAGATTTCGAAGGGCTGGGTGAGGTTACAGAGATGGGGAGGGGCGAGGCCATGGAGGGATTTGAAAACAAGGATGAGAATTTTAAAATCCAGGCGTTGCCAGACCGGGAGCCAATACATAACATAGAAGATAGGAGCAGGAGTAGGCCATTCGATGAGATCATGGCTGATCATCTAAACTCAGTACCCTGTACCTGCCTTCTCCCCATATCCCTTGATACCTTTAGCTTTAAGAAATATATCTAACTCATCCTTGAATATAGTTAATGACTTCGCCTCAACTACCTTCTGTGGTAGAGAATTCCACAGGTTCACCACTCTCTGGGTGAAGAAATTCTTCCTCATTTCTGTCCTAAATGGTTTACCCGTTATCCGTAGATTATGACCCCTGGTTCTGGACTCTCCGACCATCGGGAACATTCTTCCTGCATCTAGTTTGTCCAGACCTGTCAGAATTTTATATGTTTCGATGAGATCCCCCCTCATTCTTCTATACTCCAGTGAGTATAAGCCCAATCGACCCAATCTCTCCTCATATGTCATTCCTGCCATCCCAGGTATCAGCCTTGTGAATCTTCGCTGAACTCCTTCTATGGCAAGAACATCCTTCCTCAGATAAGGCGACCAAAACTGCACACAGTACTCAAGGTGTGGTCTCACCAAGGCCCTGTACAACTGCAGCAGGACATCCCTGTTCCTATACTCAAACCCTTTCGCTATGAAGGCCAACATACCATTTGCCTTCTTCACCGCCTGCTGCACCTGCATGCTTACTTTCAGCGACTGGTGCACAAGGACACCCAGATCTCGTTGCACTTCCCCTTCTCCCAATCTATTGCCATTCAGATAATAGTCTGCCTTTCTGTTTTTGACACCAAAGTGGATAACCTCGCACTTATCCACGTTATATTGCATCTGCCACGCTTCTGCCCACTCACCCAACCTGTCCAGATCATCCTGGAGTTTCTCGCTATCCTCCTCGCTGCACACACTCCCACCCAGCTTTGTGTCATCTGCAAACTTGGAGATATTACATTTAATTCCCTTATCTAGATCATTAATGTATATTGTATAATGTAGGTCACGAGCACAGAGGTGAAGGGTGAATGGGACTTTATGCGAGTTAGGATACAGACAGCAGAGTTTTGAATGAGCTCAAGTTTTATGTAGGGTGGAAGATGGGAGGTTGGCCAGGAGAGCCTTGGAATATTCAAGTCTAGAGGTAACATGGGCATGGAAGTAAGTTTCAGCAGCAGGTAAACCAAGGCAGGATCGGAGTTGGGCGATGTTACGGAGGTGGAAGTACGCGGTCTTGGTGGATGAAGTGGATATGTGGTCGGAAGCTCATCTCGAGGTCATATAGGGCGGCAAGGTTGTGAATGGTTTGGTTCAGCCCCTCAGACAGTGGCCAGGGCGAGGGATAGAGTCGGTGGCTAGGGAATGAAGTTTGTGGCGGGGCAATGGCTTCGGTCTTCCCACTATTTAGTTGGAGGAAATTTCTGTTTGTCGGACAAGCAGTGTGACAATTTAGAGACAGTGGAGGGCTTGAGAGAGGTGATGGTGAGGTAGAGCTGGGTATCGTCAACATACATGTGGAACCTGACGTGTTTAAGGAAGATGTTGCCGAGGGGCAGCATGAGAAATGGGAGGGGGCCAAGGAAAGATCCTTTGGAGCTCCAGAAGTAATGGTGTGAGAGTGGGAAGAGAAGCCATTGCAGGTGATTCTCTGGCTACGATTAGATGGATAAGAATGGAACTAGGCGAGTGCAGTCCCAACCAGCTGGACGACGGAGGAGAGGGGTTGGAGGAGGAAGGTGTGTTTAACTGTGTCAAAGGCTGCAGACAGGTCAAGCAGGATGAGGCGGGGTAGTTCACCATGGTCACAGTCACATAGGATGACATTTGTGACTTTGAGGTCTGTTTCAGTGCTGTGGCAGGGACGGAAACCTGATTTGGAAGGGAGTTGAGGGAAAGGTGGGCACGGATTTGGGAGGCGACAACACGTCCAAGGACTTTGGAAAGGAAAGGGAGGTTGGAGATGGGGCAGTAGTTGGCAAGGACAGAGGGTTCAAGAGTGTGTTTTTTTTTGAGGAGGAGGGTGATGACGGCAGATTTGAAGAGGAGGGGAACAGTACCTGAGGAGAGGGAACAGCTAACATTAATGACCGACTGAAGTACTGCCTTTTCAAGTCATATTGGGTCAATCTGTACTTGCAGTGCTCTTGATTATATTCTTTGTATTGCCATCCTCCGTTCAATACTTAAGATGTGATGTACAATGCCTCAGGGACCACCCACAATTGGTGTTGTTTCTAGAAGTGGTTGTGGTATTGTTCTGACTGGCAATGCTGTGGCAGCTGCTCCATTTGCATTGCACAGAATGCATGTAAAGTTGACTGGGTTTCTTTTGGAGTCGCCTTTATCTTTCCTCATGTTTGGAAATCGTCTGTACAGGCTGCTAATTGGAAAACTAGGTTGGTGGGCTCTATAGGTTGCTCAGCATTCAGCTTGTGTTGGGCGGGGGTGGGAGCGGGAATGATCCCCTATTACATCAATGCTTTGTCATTACTGCCTCTAGAACAGTGGTTCTTAAACTATTTTAGTTGAAGGACCCCTTTTCAAATGGATTAGTAATCACTGAGCCCCCCCTCTAAATTATAATACTCATAATATGAAAGTGCTGCATGTAAAGAGTGTTTTAATAATGCTGTTAAGAAATCAGGTATTTACTTACAAATATCAGTGAGATCTGTCATTGACCAACTTTTTGACACCCATCACCAGCCTTGGTAGCTCTGGGTCTACCTGGTGATCTTCATGTCGCTCTCAGCGCTCCTCCATGCGTTCGCCTCTCCTAGGTGCGACGGCCAGCCCGCTCTGCTCTGCACATCTGGCGGCCGCACTCCACTCCTGCTTCCTGGCTCACACCAAGCCAGCCTCCGGCCGCTGCTCATTCGCTTACTTTTGACCACTGCACCCCCCCCCCCCCCCCCAGTAAGACCAGTCCTGCTTGGTACTCGCGTTATTTCATGGACCCCTTGGAAAGTCTCTCTGGACCCCAGGGGTCTGCGGACCCCAGTTTGAGAACCATTGCTCTAGAAGAGCCTTAGAGAATTACTTCTTTGAGGAGGGTCTAGGCTCCTCTGGAAGCAGTAACTGCTGCTAATTTACCTTTCATTTTTGTTGGAAGATGATTGTTGCTTGCCTAATCCGCACGTTAATTATTTGTCTTACTTTTGTGCTCGATCATTTTGATTTTGATATTGGCTGCATTTAGTAACACCACCTTGTGTAATTAACAAGATTTGTGGTTGCACCACCAGGAAGTGGGAGGGAAATAATCACGTAACACTTTGCCTGGAATGTGTAATTTGATGCAGTCAACACCAATGTTCCCTCTAATTTTTTTTTGGGTGCGCCGTCCCTTTAAGTGGCTGCGTGGCCCGTTCAAATTTTTGCTCATGCGCGGTTTCTCCCATTTTAAAAACTGGTGAGCGGCCTGCGCGGGACCTAACCAGAACATTGGTCAACACTACCGAGTGGGACTGTAGAAGGGGCCCAACTCTGGGGCTCTTCCATTACAATTCTGTGGGATGTTAACGGCTGCATTTAGTTACACTGTTGGTACATTTAATGAAGAAGTGTAATGTGTAATTTGATGCATGCATTGAAGTTTGCTACACGGCACTAACACTCGGGCCAGGCTTGAGCGACCGAGCGTTGCAAGCATTTGCATCATCGGCCTGGTGGCAGTATCAATATTCATTCCGTTTGATTTTTGCACCTCAGTTCCCCATCATTGTTTAGTGGATGGGAAAGGGTCCTGACCTTGAGTTTCACTAAGACCACAGTCTGTATCCTCATATCTGTTTTTTTTTTAAATCAGTCATCAGAACATCTTGCACAGAGCAAGAGAAATAATTGCAGTTGTAGTATTACTCCAGCATTTCCAATGTTTGTCCTAGGAAGTAGGGGAGAGTTGGGAAAATGTGTTTTTAAAAAAAAAATTCATTCATGGGATGTGGGCGTCACTGGCAAGGCCAGCATTTATTGTCCATCCCTAATTGCCCTTGAGAAGGTGGTGGTGAGCTGCCTTCTTGAACCACTGCAGTCCGTGTGGTGAAGGTACTCCCACAGTGCTGTTGGAGAGTTCCAGGATTTTGACCCAGCGACGATGAAGGAACGCCGATTGTATTTCCAAGTCAGGACGGTGTGTCGTTTGGAGGGGAACTTGCAGGTGATGGTGTTCCCATGCGCCTGCTGCCCTTGTCTTTCTAGGTGGTAGAGGTTGCGGGCTTGGGAGGTGGGGTGCAGCATTATGATTTTAAGGCATGGCGTATTTAAATTTTCAGCTTCTACGTAGGGATTACCCTGAAGGGGTTTTTCTTCTTGTTCTGAAGTCCCATTTACACTTCAATGATCATGCTGTTATGAAATGATACTGAGGATATTCTGTTGCTAAAATCCTACCAAGATAAAAACTGGTTTGGAAGAATGGAAATAATCCCCCAAATCTGGACATACTATTACATAAGAAATAGGAGCAGGAGTAGGCCATTCAGCCCTTCGAGCCCGCTCAGCCATTCAATGAGATCATGGCTGATCATCTGCCTCAACTCCATTCACCGGCCCTATCGCCATATCCCTTGATGCCCTTACTAGTCACAACTCTATCAACTTCTGTTTTGAATATACCCAATGACTGAGCCTCCACAGCCCTTTGGGGTGGAGAATTCCAAAGATTCACCACCCTCTGTGTGAAGAAATTTCTTCTCATCTCAGTCATGAATAGCCTACCCTTTATCTTGAGGCTGTGGCCCCTGGTTCTAGACTCCCCAAAAGGGAAACCTTCTCCCAGCATCCATCCTATCAAGCCCTGTAATAATTTTGTATGCTTCATAGAGATCCCCTCTCATTCTTCTGAATTCAAGAGAATACAGGCCTAGTTTACTTGATCTCTTCTCATACGACAGTCCCGCCATCCCAGGAATCAATCTCGTGAACCTTTGTTGCACTCCCTCTATGGCAAGTATATCCTTCCTTGGGTAAGGAGACCAAAATTGTACACAGTACTCCAGGTGTGGTCTCACCAAGGCCCTATATAATTGGAGTAAGACTTCTTTACTCCTGTACTCAAATCCTCTTGTAATAAAGGCCAGCATACCATTTGCCTTCCTAATGGCTTGCTGCACCTGCACATTCACTTTGAGTGACTCATGTACAAGGACACCCAGGTCCCTTTGAGCATCTGCATTCCCCAATCTTTCACCATTTAGGAAATACTCTGCCTTTCTGTTTTTTCTACCAAAGTGGATAACTTCACATTTATCCACATTATATTCCATCTGCCATATTCTCGCCCACTCACTGAGCCTGTCAAGACCCCCTTGAAGCCTCTTCGCAACTGACACTGCCACCTAGCTTTGTATCATCAGCAAATTTGGAAATGTTACATTTAGTCCCCTCATCCAAATCATTGATATAGATTGTGAATAGCTGGGGCCCAAGCACCGATCCTTGAGGTACCCCACTAGTCACAGCCTGCCATCCTGAAAACGACCCTTTTATCCCTACTCTTTGTTTTCTGTCTGTTAACCAATTTTGTTAATGTATAACCGTTGCACAGTTTCTGTGCAGTAATTTAACAGTTGTAATATTGAGGCCCTGAGAAATGAGGATGAATTGGAATTGTTGTGTAGATCTTGTAAAATATTTATTTTTGACAGTAAGTATTACTTAGAGCATGAATTGTGCAGTTTCCTGTCATTGCTGCTAAATTAAATCTTGTGGGCTGTGTTTGTATTGCTCTCATGACGAGTATAAGTCTTTAAGCAACAGAGTATTAGTATCCCATCAGTATTTGCAGTCTTGTCTTACATGGGTTTTATTAAGAAATATAAGGAAAAAGTCAAAGCCTACCATGCAGGATCCCACCAAATTTAAAAGTATAAGAGCACTGATTTAAGGTGATTGGCAAAAGAACCAAAGGTGACGTGAGAAAACCATTTTTTATGCAGTGACTTGTTATGATCTGGAATGCACTACCTGGTGGAAGCAGATTCAATAGTAACTTTCAAAAAGGGAATTGGATAAATACTCGAATGGAAAAAAATTACAGGGCTATGGGGAAAGAGCAAGGGAGTGGGACTAATTGGATAGCTCCACCAAAGAGCCAGCACAGCACGATGGGTCAAATGGCGGCCTCCTGCGCTGTATCATTCTATGATTCTCTGATAAGAAATGATGAAGCAAATCCAGAAATATTGGGTGGGGTTGCCATGCTTGGATTTTAAAAGCCAGCAGAAGCAAGTGAAGACAGTGGAAGGTAAGAAGTTCCATAGTTTTGAGGTCCTAGTTTTTGAGCTGTGAGGAGGATGCAAAGAGGCTGCAAAGGGATATAGACCAGTTAAGTGATTGGGTAAGAAGGTGGCAGATGAAGTATAATGTGGGGAAGTGTGAAGTTATCCACTTTGGGAAGAATGGACGAGCAGAATATTTTTAAAAGGTGAGAGACTAGTAAATGTTGGCATTCAGAGGGATTTGGGTGTCCTTGTACATTAATCACAGAAAGTTAACATGCAGGTAGAGCAAGCAATTAGGAAGGCAAATTGTATGTTAGCCTTTATTGCAAGGGGTTTGGAGTTCAAGAGTAAAGAAGTCTTGCTGCAATTATATAGGGTTTTGGAGAGACCATACCTGGAGTACTGTGTACAGTTTTAGTCTCCTTATAGGAACAGGCATAGGCCATTTATCCCCTCGAGCCTGTTCCGCCATTCAATGAGGCCATGGCTGATCTGTGACCTAACTCCATATACCTAAACATGGCTGCAGGATGACCTAGATTGGGACCTGAATATTGAAGGCTACATGACATTTAGGAAGGACAGGAAGGTGGGAAAAGGTGGAGGGGTGGCTCTGTTAATTAATGATGGTATTGGCACAATAGAGAGGGATGACCTAAGTTCAGGAAACCAGGATGTAGAAGTGGTTTGGGTAGAGATGAGAAATAATAAAGGCAAGAAGTCACTTGTGGGAGTGGTGTACAGGCCCCCTAACAGTAACCACATGGTAGGATGGAGTATAAAGGAAGAAATAATGGGAGCTTGTCAGAAGGGTACAGCAATAATCATGGGAGATTTTAATCTGCATATAGACTGGAAAAATCAGATGGGCAAAGGTAGCATAGATGAGGAGTTCATGGAATGTTTTTGGGATAGTTTCTTACAACACGTTCTGGAGCCAACCAGAGAGCAGGCTATACTAGACCTGGTATTGTGCAACGAGATAGGATTAATTAAAGACCTCATAGTAAAGGCGCCCCTAGGTAGCAGCGATCATAATATGATTGAATTTTACATTCAGTTTGAGATAGAGAAGAGTGGGTCCAAGACTAGTATTTTAAACTTAAATAAGGGCAATTATGAGGGCATGAAAGCAGAGCTAGCTAAAGTGAACTGGCAAATTAGGTTAAGGGATAGGTCAGTAGAGTTGCAGTGGCAGACATTTAAGGGGATATTTCAAAATACACAGAATATATACATTCCAACAAGAAAGAAAAATTCCAAGGGGAGGACCCACCATCCGTGGTTAACTAAAAAAGTTAAAGATAGTATTAAACTTAAAGAAAAAGCATATAATTGCGCAAAGATGGGTGGCAGGTCAGAAGATTGGACAGAATATAAAAAACAGCAAAGAATGACTAAGATTAATAAGGAGAGAAAAATTAGAGTACGCGAGAAAGCTAGCTAGAAATATAAAAACAGATAGTAAGAGCTTCTATAGATATTTAAAAAAGAAAACAGTTAACAAACTGAGCGTTGGTCCTATAAAAAGTGAGTCTGGGGAATTAATAATGGAAAATAAGGAGATGGCAGTTGAATTGAACAGGTATTTTGCATCGGTCTTCACTATAGAGGATACAAGTAACATCCCAGAAATAGCTGTAAATCAGGAAATGGAAGGGAGGGAGGAACTCAAGAAAATTACAATCACCAGGGAAGTGGTACTGAGCAAATTGTTGGAGCTGCGGGCTGACAAGTCCCCGGGTCCTGATGGACTTCATCCTAGGGTCTTAAAAGAAGTGGCTAGTGAGATAGTTGATGTGTTGGTTTTAATTTTCCAAAATTCCCTAGATTCGGGGAAGGTTCCATTAGATTGGAAAATAGCGAATGTGACTCCTTTATTCAAAAAGGGAGGGAGACAGAAAGCAGGAAACTACAGGCCAGTTAGCTTAACATCTGTCATAGGGAAGATGTTAGAAGCTATTATTAAAGATGTTTATAGCAGGGCATTTAGAAAAGTTCAAAGTAATCAGGCAGAGTCAACATGGTTTTGTGAAAGGGAAATCATGTTTAACCAATTTATTGGAGTTCTTTGAGGAAATAACATGTGCTGTGGATAAAGGGGAACCGGTGGATGTTCTGTACTTAGATTTCCAGAAGGCATTTGATAAGGTGCCACGTTAAAGGTTATTGCGGAAAATAAAAGCTGATGGTGTAGGGGGTAACATATTGGCATGGATAGAAGATTGGCTAGCTAACAGGAAACAGAGAGTAGGCATAAATGGGTCATTTTCTGATTGGCAAGATGTAACGAGTGGTGTGCCACAGGGATCAGTGCTGGGGCCTCAACTTTTTACAATTTATATAAATGACTTGGATGAAGGGACCGAAGGTATGGTTGCTAAATTTGTTGATGACACAAAGATAGGTAGGAAAGTAAATTGTGAAGAGGACATAAGGAGGCTACAAAGGGATATAGATAGGTTAAGTGAGTGGGCAAAGATCTGGCAAATGGAGTATAATGTGGGAAAATGTGAAGTTGTCCATTTTGGCAGGAAGAATAAAAAAGAAGCATATTATCTAAATGGTGAGAGATTGCAGAGCTCTGAGATGCAGAGGGATCTGGGTGTCCTGGTGCATGAATCACAAAAGGTTACTATGCAGGTACAGCAAGTAATTAGGAAAGCTAATAGAATGTTATCGTTTATTGCGAGGGGAATTGAATACAAAAGTAGGGAGGTTATGCTTCAGTTATACAGGGCATTGGTGAGGCCACATCTGGAGTACTGGGTACAGTATTGGTCTCCTTATTTAAGGAAGGATGTAAATGCGTTGGAAGCAGTTCAGAGAAGGTTTACTAGACTAATACCTGGAATGGGTGGGTTGTCTTATGAGGAAAGGTTGGACAGGCTAGGCTTGTATCCGCTGGAGTTTAGAAGAGTAAGAGGTGACTTGATTGAAACATATAAGATCCTGAGGTGTCTGGACAGGGTGGATGTGGAGAGGATGTTTCCTCTTGTGGGAGAATCTAGAACTAGGGGTCACTGTTTAAAAATAAGGGGTCACCCATTTAAGACAGATGAGAATTTTTTTCTCAGAGGGTCGTGAGTCTTTGGAACTCTCTTCCTCAGAGGGCAGTGGAAGCAGAGTCTTTGAATATTTTTAAGGCAGAGGTAGATAGATTCTTGGTAAGCAAGGGGGTGAAAAGTTATCGGGGGTAGGCAGGAATGTGGAGTAATCAGATCAACCATGATCTTATTGAATGGCGGCGCAGGCTCGAAGGGCCGAGTGGCCTACTCCTGCTCCTAATTCATATGTTCGTAAAGGAAGGATATACTTGCCTTGCCTTAGAGGGGGTGCAACGAAGGTTCACCAGATTGATTCTTGGGATGAGAGGGCTGTCCTATGAGGAGAGATTTGAGTAGAATTGGCCTATATTACAGAGGATATACGGCACAGAAACAGGCCATTCAGCCCAATCAGTCCATGCCGGCATTTATGCTCCACTCGAGCCTCCTCCTTTCTTTCCTCATCTAACTCTGTTAGCATAACCCCTCTATTCCCTTCTCCCTCATATGCTTATCTAGCTGCCGCTTAAATGCATCTATACTATTTGCCTCAACTACCCTGTGGTAGTGAGTTCTACATTCTCACCACTCTCTGGGTAAAGAAGTTTCTTCTCAATTCCCTATTTGATTTCTTGGTGACTATCTTATATTGATGGCCTCTAGTTATGCTCTTCCCCACAAGTGGAAACACTCCCTGTATCTACTCTATCAAAACCTTTCATAATTTTAAAGATGTCAATTAGGTCACCCCTCAGCCTTTTTTCAAACGAAAAGAGACCCAGCCTGTTCATCCTTTCTTGATAGGTATACCCTCGCATTTCTGGAATCATCCTTGTAAATCTTCTCTGCACCCTCTCCAGTGCCTCTATATCCTTTTTATAATATGGCGACCAGAATTGTACGCAGCACTCCAAGTGTGGTCTAACCAAGGTTCGATACAGGTTTAGCATAACTTCACTACTTTTCAATTCTATCCCTCTAGAAATAAACCCTAGTGCTTGGTTTGCTTTTTTATGGCCTTGTTAACCTGTGTCTCTACTTTTAGTGATTTGTGTATTTGCAATCCGAGATCCTTTTGCTCCTCTACCCCACCCAGACTCTCCCCCTCCAAGTGATAAGTGACCTCCCTATTCTTCTTACCAAATACCTCACATTTATCTGTGTTGAATTTTATTTCCAATTATATGCCCATTCTGCAATTTTATTAATGTCTTCGTGTAATTTTTTGCAGTCCTCCTCTATTGACTACCCCCCCCCCCCCAAATTTGGTGTCATCTGCAAATTTAGAAATTGTTTTTGATTGCAAAGTCTAAATTGTTAATATAAATTGTGAACAACAGTGGTCCCAGCACTGATCCTTGTGGAACACCACTACCCACTTTCTGCCACTGTGAATAGCTACCCTTTACCCCTACTCTGCTTTCTGTCTTGAAGACAGCTAGCTATCCATTCTGCTACTTGTCCCCTGACTCCGCATTCTCTGACTTTATTCCTTAGTCTATTGTGTGTTACCTTATCGAATTCCTTTTGAAAATCTAGATAAATTACATCTACATTATCCTTGTCTATTCTCTTTGTTACCTCTTTGAAAAATTCAATGAGGTTGGTCAAGCAAGACTTTCCCTTTTGAAATCCATGCTGACTATTCATTATTATATTTTTGGCTTCTAGATGTTCTATTTTCTCCTTTTAGTAGGGAGTCCATTATTTTTCTTACCACCGATGTTAAGCTGACTGGTCTATAGTTCCCTGGACATGTTCTATCTCCCTTCTTAAATATAGGTATTATGTTAGCTATCTGCTAGTCCTCTGGCACTACACCTTTTTCTAATGAATTATTAAATATGTGTAGTAATGCTTTTGCTATCTCTTCCCTAGATTCTTTTAAAATGCGCGGATGTAATCCATCCAGACCTGGGTTTTTTTTCCTCTTTGAGTTTGATTTCGTTTATTTAATATATCTCTTTATTTTAAATGCAGTTATTTCATTTCTAATCTCATGATCCAATGTCATGTCCACCTGTTCTATCTCTCTGGTAAATACTGAGGCAAAGTAATTATTTAATATTTCTGCCATCTCTTTATCACTGCCTGTGGTATTATCCTGTCCATTCCTTAGTGGCCCTATTCCCATCCCGACTTTTTTTTATTGATGTGCCTGTAAAATATTTTACTATTTTGTTTTATGTTCCTTGATAATTTAATGTCATAGTTTCTCTTTAGCTTCCTAATTTTTTTTTGACTTCTTTCCTAATCTCTTCGTATTTCCCCTTATGCACTCCCCTGCTGTCCATGTACTTAATGTATGCCTCTTTCCTTACCCTCAATTTTTCCCTTGTGGCTTTATTCATCCATGGTGTCTCATTGGTGTTCTTTGGAATTTAGAAGAATGAGAGGTGATCTCAGTGAAATATATAATTTTTTTTTTAGAGGGCTTGTCATGGTAGATGCTGAGAGGTTGTTTCCCCTGGCTGGAGAGTCAAGAACTTGGGGTCATAGTCTCCGGATAAGGGGTCGGCCATTTAGGATTGAGATGAGGAGAAATTTCTTCACTCAAAGGGTTGTGAATCTTTGGAATTCTTTACCCCAGAGGGCTGTGGATACTCAGTCGATGAGTATATTCAAGACTGAGATCAGTAGATTCTTGGGTACTAAGGGAATCAAGGGATATGGGGATAGGGAGGGAAAGTGGAATTGATGTAGAAGTTCAGCCATGATCTTATTGCATGTCGGAGCAGACCCGAGGGACCATATGGCCTACTCCTGCTCCTAGTTCTTATGTTTTTATGGCCTGGGAAATGAATGAATTAGTCAATCTTGATTCAACACGCTTAGGATGCAGCGAGAAAGAGAAGGGCGCAAAATAACGTATTTTGAGGTTAGGAGGAACGGGTTATTGAAGTGCATGTATAATGTCCAGATGCAGATTTTACAAAAGGGCACTTCAGAGTGCAGCTTAGCTCAGGAAGGGGCAGTTTGTACTATCTATGTAGCATCTAGGTTACTCCTTTTGGGATTACTTTCATTGTCTGGGCATGAGCCTACAAGCCTGACCTTCCTACACCTTGCCTGGTTATAAACTTGTCGTTATCCGTCATGCTGTGTTTGTTCCTGCTTTTCCTCTTTTTTTACTAAAGTGTTTTTCCTGGCCTTGACCATCACATTATTTTTCTCAACTCTCATAAGATATAGGAGCAGGAGTAGGCCATACTGCCCCTCGAGCCTGCTCTGCCATTCAGTAAGATCATGGGTGATCTTTGACCTCAACTCCACTTTCCCGCCCGATCTCCATTTCCCTTGATTCCCTTAGAGTCCAAAACTTTATCTATCTCAGCCTTGAATATACTCATGATTCAGCATCCACAGCTCTTTGGGGTAGAGAATTCCAAAGATTCGCAACCCTCAGTGAAGAAATTCCTCCTCATCTCTGTTTTAAAAGGCTGACCCCTTATCCTGAGTCTATGCCCCCTAGCTCTATGCTCTCCAGCCAGGGGAAACAGCCTCTCAGCATCTACCCTGTCAGAATCTTGTATGTTTCAATGAGATCCCCTCTCCTAAACTCCAGAGAGTATAGGTCCAATCTACTCGATCTCTCCTCATAGGACAAGCCTCTCATCTAGTAAACCTTCGTTGCACCACCTCTAACGCAAATATATCCTTCCTCAGATAAGGAGACCAAAACTATGCACAGTACTCCAGGTGTGGTCTCAGCAAAGCGCTGTACAATTGTAGAAAGACCTCCTTACTCTTGTACTCCAACCCATTGCAATAAAGGCCAATATGCCAATTGCCTTCCTAATTGTTTGCTGTACCTGCATGCTAACTCTGTTTCCTGTACAAGGACACCTAAATCTCTCTGAACACCAAGATTTAATTGTTGCTCACCATTTTAAAAAATATTCTGTTTTTCTATTCTTCCTAACAAAGTGAATAACCTCACATTTTCCCACATTATACTCCATCTGCCACCTTTATTGCCCACTCACATAACCTGTCTATATCCCTTTGCAGGCTCTTTGTGTCCTCCTCACCGCTTACTTTCCCACCTAACTTTGTATCGTCCGCAAACGTGGATACATTATACTCGGTCCCTTCATCTAAGTCATTAATATAGATTGTAAATAGCTGAGGCCCAAGCACTGATCCTTGCAGCACCCCACTAGTAACAGCCTGCCAACTTGAAAATGACCCGTTTATCTCTACTCTCTGTTTTCTGCCCGTTAACCAATCCTCTATCCATGCTGATATATCACCCACAACCCCATGAGCCCTTATTTTGTGTAACAACCTTTTATGTGGCACCTTATTGAATGTTTTTTGAAAATCCAAATATACTACATCCTTTCCCTTTATCTACCCTGCTAGTTATATCCTCAAAAAACTCTAATAGATTTGTCAAACACGACTTCCCCTTTGTAAAACCATGTTCGTCTTGGTAGGAGGAATAAGGAAGCAACTTGTTCCTTTTGAATGCAAGAACCTAAATGGGGTAGTGGAGCAAAAAGGTCTGCCAATACAGATACATAAATTGCTAAAAGTGGCAACACAACTTGATAAGGCCATAAAGAGTGCAAACAAAGTACTGGGACAAAATCAGGGACGTAATGCTCAATAGAACCTTGTTTTTTTAAATATTCGTTTATGGGATGTGGGCGTCGCTGGCAAGGCCAGCATTTATTGCCCATCCCTAATTGCCCTTGAGAAAGTGGTGGTGAGCCGCCGCCTTGAACCGCTGCAGTCCGTGTGGTGAGACCACACTTGAAGTAGTGTATGTAGTTTTGGTCTCCATATGACAAAAAGGACATTGAAGCACTGGAGAAAGAAAGTGCAAAGAAGATTTACAAAGATGTTGCCAGAACTGGGAGGATGCAACTATCAGGAAAGATTGAGTTTGAGTTCTTTTCTCTGGAAAAGAGGAGGCCTTGAAAATTATGAAGAGGGTTCAATAGGTTGGATGTGGAGAAACTGTTTTCATTTGTGGGTGAGTCCAGAACAGGGTGGCATATACAAGATAGCCAACATTTAGGAGAAATTTCTTTACACAGAGTGGTGAGAATGTGGAACTCGCTGCCTCGTGGAGTGGTTGAAGCAAGGGAGGCTTGATGCATACATGAGGGAGAAGGGAATAGAGTGATATGTGGGAGGAGGCTCATGTAGACCAGTTGGGCAGAATGGCCTGTTTCTGTGCTGCAGATTTCATGTAATTCTAGGTAATAATTGTGTTTTTATGTGTGTCACTTAATAAACTGCCATGTTTTTAGCTGTAGGTGGCTGTGCTCTCCGGCCAACCATGCAAGAGAACAGCTGCTTTTTGCATTCCAAGCCCATACAGACTCCTCCGAAACACATTTGTGGCCAGTAAATTAGTCTCAAATCTGACTTTTTTTGGTGCTGTGGATTTCACCCTGCAGTGCAAATGGTGTGGAGCAGGGCTGAAAGAATTGTTGAAAATGTGATATTGGTGTTACTTGTAAAAGTTAGGTTATTCCTTCTGTTTAAAATGATTATTGCGTATACACAAAATAAGGTGAGTTCTTATCTGAGTTAAGATTACTCAAAACATCTCTGTGGTTAGACAACCTATTTGGTATTTCAGGTGAAATGAATAGATCTTTTGATCATCTTTTCCTGTAATTAGTGGGAAAAACAGCATGGAGTGGCCAAGAATACAGTAGAGGTAACAAGGAGGGTCGATGAGGGTAGTGCGTTTGATGTAGTCTTTTTGAATTATAGCAAGGCTTTTGATAAGATCCCGCATGGTAGACTGGTCACGAAAGTAAAAGCCCATGGGATCCAAGGCAAAGTGGCAAGTTGTATCTGAAATTGGATCACTGACAGGAAACAAAGGGTAATGATCGAAGGGTGTTTTTGTGACTGGAAGGCTGTTTCCAGTGGGATTCCGCAGGGCTCCGTACTGGGTCCTTTGCTTTTTGTGGTATATATCAATGATTTGTACTTGAATGTAGGAAGTATGATTAAGAAGTTTGCAGATGATACAAAAATTGGCCGTGTGGTTGATAATGAAGAAGAAGGCTGCAGACTGCAGGAAGATATCAATGGACTGGTCAGGTAGGCAGAACATTGGCAAATGGAATTCAATCCGGAGGAGTGTGAGGTAATGCATTTGGAGAGGGCTAACAAGGCAAGGGAATACACTGGCCCAAAAATTAGTGCCGCTACGCGAGAGTACGCACTGTGTACTCTCGCGTATTCTGTCTCCAATTGCCGGTTTTCTGCATGCACTGCGCATGCGCTGAAAACCGGCACTTGGTGAATGGAAAAGGGGGCGGGTCCTAGGTGAACCGCGTGCGCGCTACAGGCTGCGCGCACGCTGTGTACTTAGTGGTTTCAACGCGCAGGTAAGTACGGAAGATTCTACACATAAAAAAAGGAGGAGTAAGACCCACTTTTAACAAGGTAAGTAGTGAATTAAGTATTATTTTGAATTTTTTTTAACAGGTATATCTTTTTTAGAGACTTTAAAGACAGGTAAGTTTATTTTTATAACTTTAAAAGATTTTAAATTTTTTCAAAAATTTAATTTTTTATTTAAAATGGTTAATTTATTTAACTATACTTATTTTATTAATGTGATATTTTTTTAAAAATTTAATTGAGGTTTAGCGGTTCTTTTGGGGGGCTATAGTATTCATAACTTTCACAGCACTTATGTGAAAGTTATGAATGGAAGATGGTGTGCTGCCATTGGCTCTAACTGAGTCACGTGATCCCACAGCTCGCACGAATTAACTACGCCGGTGGGATACGCAAGCCCAGCATAGCAGCTGTCCAGAACATCAAGTTCGTGCGAGCTGGAACTGAAAAAGCCAACGCGGAGTGAGAGATCGCGGGGAGGCCTTACCCTCGCACGAAGGCTTCCTCACGAATTTTTGGGCCAATATAAATGGTAGGACACTGAGAAGTGTAGAGGAACAGAGGGACCTTGGAGTGCATGTCCACAGATCCCTGAAGGTAGCAGGACCGGTAGATAAGGTGTTTAAGAAGGCATACGGGATACTTGCCTTTATTAGCTGAGGCATAGAATATAAGAGCAGGGAGGTTATGCTTGAACTGTATAAAACACTAGTTAGACCACAGCTTGAATACTGAGTGCAGTTCTGGTCACCACATTACAGGAAGGATGTGATTGCACTAAAGAGGGTGTGGAACGGAGGAGGCTGAGGGGAGACCTAATTGAGCTGTATAAAATTATGAGGGGCCTAGATAAAGTGGATGGGAATGACCTATTTTTCTCAGCAGAGGGGTTGATAACCAGGGGGCATAGATTTAAAGTAATTGGTAGGAGGTTTAGAGGGGATTTGAGGAGAAATGTTTTCACCCAGAGGGTGGTGGGGGTCTGGAATTCACTGCCTGAAAGGGTGGTACTTGGATGTGCACTTGAAGTGCCGTAACCTACAAGGATACGGACCAAGTGCTGGAAAGTGGGCCGAATTTGTCGGCCGGCACGGACAAGATGGGCCTCCTTCTGTGCTGTAAATTTCAATGATTCACAGGAATAAGGAAGAGCAGAGAAACATTCTGGACAGTTACAAGTAACTATGTTTTGGGTTTTCCTTAACATAGTCTGGTATTAGCATAAGAAATAGGAGCAGGAGTAGGCCATTTTACAAAGATAAATGTTCGCCCAACCCAATGGAGGATTCACATCTGACTCCATTAAAAGTGCAGTGTGTGTTAGTTGTTTCAGAGCAGATTTGATATTAGAATGGCATTTTGTTAATGGCTTTTATGTGTGGTGAGAATGGTGGCTGCCACGGCAAGAACTATTTTTTGAGTGAACACACTTTTATACTTGTGCAGTTGTTCCTGTCTATGTAGAGCAAATTTCATTTGCCCATTCTCCCACTTTTTATCTATTTTAGCAGGTTGTGGTCTCTGGACTTCACCATGTAATATGCAGATCCAATCACTGTCTGATATCTGAACATCAGGGAGCGAAGCGCCTTGTGATGTTTTACTACGTTAAAGGTGCTATATAAATGGAAGTTGTTGTTGTGTTCGAGACTATGGACTGTTTTACTTCAACAGCACCTCCAACCCTGCAACATCTACCGCCAAGAAAGCCAAGAGCAACAACAATATGGGAACACCATCACCCCCAAGTTCCCCTCTGAATTCAGCAAATATTGTCATTCCTGCATCATTGTTGCTTCCAAATCCTAGAATTCATGCGAGCATCATTACCACAAGGACTGTAGTGGTTCAAGATGACTTGCCTCCATCTTCTCAGGGCAACTAAATGTGGCCTTGCCGCTGTGTTCCACATCTCCAGGATAAATCAATATATTTTTTTTTAAATGCAGCTGAGCGAGGGAGATCTTTGGCTGCATTCCTGTTCTATAAATTTGCTTTATGATGGTGATCTAGGGTTGTCTGGGTTATTTTACTGCTGACTGTTGGAGAGTTAAGTTGTACTGTACCCGACTATAAAATCTTTCTTTTGTCATTAGGCATATTTAGTGTATTGGTACTAACACACTAATGAAAATCACACCTTGTCCAATATGCTTCAATGTTGTGTGACATGCTTCTTATGATACTATTGACTTATGTCTTAAATTGCTCCCACCACTACAGCCATCTGTTAAAGACCTATAATCACCAGTGTTGTATTGCTCAAAATGCTCTCTCTAGATACAAATGAGAAGTTGCACAACACCAGGTTATAGTCCAACAGTTTTATTTAAAATAAATCTCTAGATACAACCAAGGCTTGGAAGAACCGTATCTGTGATTGTACAGTTGAGTGTTTTTCACAGTTCAAGTGAATATATAGTATGAAAGTTTCACACACCCACCATTACACTTTTACTGAAAACCTAGCGTCAACACAGCAAAACAAGTAGCCAACCATACCTGCTATTAAATATCTTCCATACTCTTGCTGCTTTTAGGCCTGTCTGTCTCATTGTTGTTGAGCACTCCCTTCCAACGTGTCCCTCTTGTTCTCATTACTACTGTAAGGGTTTCTCTCTCTGAACCTGTGAGATTCGTGTGGCTCTGTGCAGCCTGGATGCTAGTGCGAGTTTAGGCCTTATTGCCTGTTCTGGTCTCCAGCCAGTCTGGGAGCACTAGACACCTGTGAGTGGTTCGACCCACTCGCCCTTACGGTTCTGACACTGGACTTAGATGCGAGAGCAGTAATGGAGATAAAACTCAGGTAGACCCGGTTGAATGGTACGAAATGGAAAATCTTTATTGCATATTATTTAAGATTACGAAATACATGTCATAAGCACAGATTAATGACAGTACAATCTTACACGCAGTTATGTAGCTAATTTCAGGGAAACGAGGAACGAACGACACATCGTAAATGGGGGCACACATTACAATTATCCTTAAAACTTAAACCCTCCCCTATCAATATCTGCCCGAAGCTAGATTTGTAGGATCGAGACTCATGCTCACCACTCGTGATAACTCGGAGAATTCCGAAAACTCTGATCGGATGTTTTTCACCGCAGCACCTGATCACCCACGTGTCGATCAGGGGTCTCTGTACCCCACTTGTTTACTCGTTTCTGCTCCGGCTAGCAGGCTGGAATGTCTGCTGTCATGAAGATCTGTGTTGTCCTCGGAGTTCCGACTCTACTCAAAGAAGAGTCTTCCTGTGCCCTCGCACTGATGCGATAAAATTCGAAGAATAGTCTTCCTGGCTGTTCTGTAAAATTCGAAGAAGTCTTCCTGGCAAGGAAAGTGTCTATTCGACCTACAGGCGCGGTCGGAGCTTACTGACCGTGGCGATACGTATGGTCTCTTCTCTTCTCTTCTCATCTCATCTCATCTCATCTCGGGCCTTCGGTTCCAACACCGTTTACCGACTTCTCGGGATGGTGCGCCCGCTTCAAGGCTTCACAGCCCAGTTCCACACAGATCTTCGCGGCACGCCACGAGGTGGATCCGAGCGGATCGTAAAGTTCAACAGTCTTTAAAAGCTGCAAGAGGCAGAGACACGAGGCAGGCGGCAAGGAGTCGAAAGGATAAGAGCACAGGAGCAGCCACGAGGATAAATGCCAGCAAGATAAGAGAATAAGAGAAAGATGGACGGTTGGAGCTTGCAGTTATAGTGCAAAATCTTCCTTTTCCCGCCCAACCTTAATGTCTTTTCTTTTGTTAGGGTTTGGCGCTCAAATTTCTTGTATAGGGTGATCTCCGTTTTTAAATGGGTTTCGGGGATACTCGTTACTGTCTGAGTACCTGTTAATACTTTCCCCATTGTTTAATCGGTCGGTGTTCTCCCTGGAGGGGTTTTGGGGCTTCCAAATGTTTTCTGTAACTACCCGCTAACGGCTCTCTCATCGTAGAGTCGTTGGGATTTTGCATATTAAATGTCTTTGGATGGGTTCTTGATTACTTGGTACAATAGCCCTTATTCGCACCTGGGAGACCGATCTCAGTATTTATGTGTATACTGCAAACCCATGATGTCTCGTGTATTATCTTAAATGTGCTGAGTCTTGATCGATCTTGCACAAATGTTTATTGGAACGCCATCTTGTCTGCCTGTCAAAGTCTAGAATGTTCTGCCACGAGGCGTGGCGGCCATTTTACAGGCTGCTTGTGTCCACTTTGAAAACCTGACAGCATTCTGCTGAAATAAAAGCTGTTTGAACGAAACTATGTGTTTTTCTCCTTATTTATAAAATCGCGATATATTGCGAATTCTACACTACCTCTCCCATCTTCCCACAACCCCTTCCTCCATGTTGGTATCTGCAGCTCATAATCTGTTTTGCTGTCTAGTTCCAACAGCATGCCTGTTCAGCCTGGTATTTCCTCATTTCTGTCTTAATCATTCCTATTCTTGCTAAATTCTCCATTTTATCACACAAATACAGTAGTAAAGAGTTTTCTCCAAATACTTTGAGCAGCAGCAAACTGAAATACTCCACAATGCAACCTTGACTGCATCACATTACATCATTTTGTATTTAATTGTTAAACTACTGCAAAATGGGTTAAAATATTTTTGCATGCTTAAATGTAATCTGACGTGCAAGTAGTTTATTGTACCCAATGCGGTAAACTTTGAATCTGTGATTTACCCAGAAAATGAGTGATGTACTATCTGGAACAGGCCCTTGCCTGGTTCCATTCTTATCTGTCCAGTCGTAGCCAATGAATCTCCTGCAATGGCTTCTCTTCCCGCTCTTGCACCGTTACCTCTAGAGTCCCCCAAGGATCTATTCTTGGCCCCCTCCTATTTCTCATCTACATGCTGCCCCTCTGCGACATCATCCGAAAACACAGCATCAGTTTCCACATGTACGCTGACGACACCCAGCTCTACCTCACCACCACTGCTCTTGACCCCTCCACTGTCTGATTTGTCACTCTGCTTGTCTGACATCCAATACTGGATGAGCAGAACTTTCCTCCAACTAAATATTAGGAAGACCAAAGCCATTATCTTCGGTCCCCGCCACAAACTCCATTCCCTAACCACCGTCTCCATCCTTCTCCCTGGCCACTGTTTGAGGCTGAAGCAGACCGTTCGCAAACTTGCCATCCTATTTGACCCTGAGATGAGCTTCTGGCCACACATCCGCGTCATCACCAAGACCACCTATTTCCACCTCCGGAAAATCTCCAGTATCCGACCCTGCTTCAGCTCATCTGCTGCTGAAACTCTCATTATTGCCTTTGTTACCTCTAGACTTGACTATTCCAATGCTATTCTGGCCAGCCTCCCATTTTCCACCCTCCATAACTTGAGCACATCCAAAACTCTGCTGCCTGTATCCTAACTATTGGCTCCTAGTCCGGCAATACCCCGATTTTAAAATTCTTATTCTTGTTTTCAAATCCCTCCATGGCCTCGCCCCTCCCTATCTTCTGTAACCTCCTCCAGCACTACAACCCTCCGAGATATCTGCGCTCCTCCAATTCTGGCCTCTTGCGCATCCCCGATTTTTAATCTAGGCCCTAAACTGTGGAATTCCCTCCCTAAACCTCTGTCTCTAGCTGTCTCTCCTCCTTTTAAGACGCTTCCTAAAACCTACCTCTTTCACCTGTCCTAATATCTGTCATATTTTGCTTGATAATGCTCCTGTGAAGCGCCTTGGGATGTTTTACTACTTTTAGAGGAGCTATATAAATGCATATTGTTGTCATCGTCGTTGACAACTCTTTTGCATTTTCGTTCCTAGTTATGTGGTCTGACATTTTTTTTTCACTAAACTGCTGTCCCATGTTCTGTACTCTCTGTCAATTATGCACTCTTATTAACCTCAAGCATAATCTTTAATTTGTTTTTTTTAGAATATACATTTCATGTACTGTCATGTTTCCCACAGCAATCTTCAATATGCAATATTTTGAAATCCAGAACATTCAAACTAATCTCTGAAACTAAGCCATGTAAATTTGTAATATTTAAATTTTTGGGGAGGATGTACAAATAATTCTTGTCGAATGTATGAGTCAATCCACAGTTGTTTCCGCACAATAAATGTTAATTACTTCGTAGCTGTCAGTGTTATCACTAAAATTACTTCAGCCCCTAAAGCAACTTGATTTTCTCTTCTTACCCCCCCCCCCAGCCCCCATATGCTCTCTCACCCCCATGACCACCTCCTCACTACTCCCACACCCAAAGACCTTTCTCGCTAATTCTTCTAGTGCTGCCACATTCCAGGACCAACAAACTATATGTGCCCGCCCTCCACTCTCCAGTACTATTGCATACAATACCTGCACTCTTACCTCCTATCTATCTTCAAGCCAGAACAGAGCCATAGAAGTTTACAGCACAGAAGGAAGCCATTTAGCCTATTGTGTTTGTGCTAGCTCTTTACTAGAGCATTCCAAAGCTAATTTCACTGTCTTGCTTATTCCCCATAGCACTGTAACTTCCTCTATTTCAAATATCTATCTTCCTTGCTATCAGCTTCTATATGCTGTGCCTTCTATATCCTGACCCTTCTGCCATTGGTAACAGTTTCTCCTTATTTACTCTATCAAAACCATTCATGATTTTGAACACCTCTATCAAATCTCCTCTTAATTTATTTGTTCTAAGGAGAACAACCCCAACTTCTCCAGTCTCTGCATATAACTGAAGTCCCTCATCCCTGGTACCATTCTAGTAAATCTCCTCTGCTCACTCTCCAAGGCCTTGACATCTTTCCTAATGTGTGGTGCCCAGAATTGAACACAATACTCCAGCTGAGGCCTAACCAGTGTTTTATAAAGGTTTAGCATAACTTCCTTGCTTTTGTACTTTATTCCTCTATTATTGAAGCCAAGGATCCCATATGCTTTTTTAACAGCCTTCTCAACTTGTCCTGCCACCTTCAAGGCTCTGCACCCCCTTTAAAATTGTGCCATTTAGTTCATATTGCTTCTCCTCATTCTTCCTACCAAATTGTATCAATTCACACTTCTCTGCGTTAAATTTCATCCGCCATGTGTCTGCCCGTTTTCCCAGTCTGTCCTTCTGAAGTATGTTTACTATCCTCCTCATTGTTTACTACATTTCTGAGTGTTGTATCATCTGCAAACTTTGAAATGATGCCCAGTGTACCCAAGTCCAGGTCATTAATATATATCAAAAAGAGCAGTGGTCCTAATACCAACCCCCTGGGGGACACCACTATACTTCCCTCCTGTCAATCGTTCACCAATGCTCTCTGCTTTCTGTCCCTTAGTCAATTTTGTATCCATGTGAAGTTGAAAATACCATAAACGCTCCCATAATACTGTAGAAAGGCAATTTTATTTATTCCATCACTGTTGATCAGTGACTCTGTTAACCTATTGTACATTACTGTATGGGGTAGAACAGCATATTCTCCAAACTACCCACAAGGAGATGTGTGTGCCAGAATGCATAATATATCTATCAGAATGCATAATACATCTACTATAAAGGTTGATTTTTTTTTTTATATCCAGAATTTTATAAAGTTTTAGTTGTTTAAAATTACTTTTGTTGTTTTGACCAACAAATGTACTGAATTAATCTATTTTCTGTGCTAGTGTACAGGAAATAGGTGCATTTTTTATATTTCTCTCCGAATTTTTCTTGTCACTCTTGGTGGTAACTCATGCTGGGGTATAGTTATGTTGGCAATAGTGGCCTGCTGGTATCTCACCCAAGTAGCCATTCAACAAGTGTGAGTCTACATAGTAGATAGCATCTAGGTGTCTGTACTGTAGTGGTTATGTTACTGGACTAATAATCCAGATAATGTGAGTTCAAATCCCACCATAGAAGTTTTAGAATTTGCGCTCAGTTTATAAAATCTGGAAATTAAAAAAAAGAAAAGTATAAAAGGTGGCCATAAAGCTATCACGTTGTCGTGAAACCCAAACTGGTTCACTAATGTTCTTTAGGGAAGGAAACCTGCCATCCTTATCCAGTCTGAGCTATTTGTGACTCCAGTCCCACAACAACGAGGTTGACTCTTAACTGCCCTCTGACATGGCTTGGCAAGACACTCCACTGTGTAAAACCGCTACAAAGAATGGCAGTGGTTCAAGAAGAAGGCCCACCACCACCTTCTCGGCAACTAGTGATGGGCAATAAATGCCGGCCTTGCCGGCAACACCCACATCCCAAGAATTAACTTTTTAAAGTGGCATGTTAACCTATGAAGTTATTACAGCTGAGCTTGATCCTGTCCTCATCTAGTTCCCTGTTTGCACTTTCTGGTTACTATCCAGCAAACGGGAATGGGAACCCTGTCCAGGTTTGAGGTTGTTTTGGCCTTGTAAGCCTGGGGATACTGAAGCCACCCCACCTTTTCCCTGGGTGATTGAATAACTTATAAGAGAAATGAGGGTTTAATTATCCTCCTTGTGATTAATGTTGATGAGTTAAGACTCCACGGGCTAGAAATTTGTCTCGGGCGGTATTGGATCGGCCACCCGTTATACGCAGCGTCTGATATTCAGTTCTATTGCAGTCAATGGAATTGAATATCAGGCGCTGTGTATAACGGGCAGCTGATCCGATACCTCCCGTTTTTCGCCACCGCCCGAGACGAATTTCTAGGCCCACATGTTTTTATGTTTATATAGGGCAACACGGTGGCATAGTGGTTAGCACTGGTGCTTCACAGCGCCAGGGACCCGGGTTCGAATCTGACCTCAGGTAACTGTCTGTGTGGAGTTTGCACATTCTCCCCGTGTCTGCGTGGGTTTCCTCCGGGTGCTCCGGTTTCCTCCCACAGTCCAAAAATGTGCGGGTTAGGTTGATTTGGCTATGATAAAATTGACCCTTAGTGTTAGGGGGTGATTAAATATGTGGGGTTATGGGGATAGGATGGGATATGTTAGGGGGAATTAAATACGTGGGGTTACGGGGATAGGGTGGGATAGGTGCAGGCTCGATGTGGGGATTCTGTGTGAGAAAGCAGGGACAGGGTACTGGATTTGGATGATCAGCCATGATCGTATTGAATGGTGGAGCAGGCTCGACGGGCCGAATGGCCTACTCCTGCTCCTAGTTTCTATGTTTCTATGAGGACTACATAAGGGTGCAAAATAAACATTTCTGGTTATTGAATATAATAAACTAGAATCATAGAATAGCACAGCATCGAAAGAGGCCAGTACAAAAGCAAAATACTGCGGATGCTGGAAATCTGAAATAAAAACAAAATGCTGGAAATACTCAGCAGGTCAGGCAGCATCTTGGAGAGAGAAACCGAGTTAATGTTTCAGGTCGATGACCCTTCGTCAGAACTGGAAAAAGTTAGAGATGTAACAGATTTTTAAGCAAGTGCAGGGGCAGGGAAAGGGGGAGAGGAGGAAAGAACAAAAGGGAAGGTCTGTGATAGGATGGAAGGCAGGAGAGATTAAAAGACAAAAGGGATGATGGTGCAAGGCAAAAGGAGATGGTAATGGGACAAGTCAAGAAACAAAAGATGAGTCTGGATGAGGTGTAAATGGGAATGGCAGAATCATCAAAAGTTGCCATGTGAGGAAAAAAAATAGGGGCAGAGGTTATGGTCTGACATTGTTGAACTCATTGTTGAGTCCGGAAGGCTGTAAAGTGCCTAATTGGAAGATGAAGTGCTGTTCCTCGAGCTTATGTTGAGCTTTGTTGGAACAGTGCAAGAGGCCGAGGACGGAGAAGTCCGAGTGGGAGTGGAGCGGAGAATTAAAGTGACAGGCGACTGGAAGCTCGGGTCATGCTTACGGACTGAATGGAGGTGTTCCGCAAAGCGGTCACCTAATCTGTGTTTGGTCTCCCCAATATAGAGGAGACTGCATCGTGAGCAGCGAATACAGTATCCCGAATTGCAAGAAGTACAAGTAAATCGCTGTTTCACCTGGAAGGAGTGTTTGGGGCCCTGGACAGTGGGAAGGGAAGAGGTAAAAGGGCAGTTGTTGCATCTCCTGCGCTTGCACGGGAAGTTGCTGTGGGAAGGGGCGTTGGGGGTGATGGAGGAGTTGACCAGGGTGACGCGGAGGGAGCGGTCCCTTCGGAATGCTGAAAGAGGAAGGGAGGGGAAGATGTGTTTTGGTGGTGTGATCACACTGGAGGTGGCGGAAATAGCGGAGGATGATACGTTGAATGTGGAGGCTGGTGGGGTGAAAGGTGAGGACAAAGGGAACCCTATCGTGGTTCTGGGAGGGAGGGGAAGAGGTGAGCGCAGAGGTGCGGGAAATAGAACGGACACGGTCGAGGGCCATGTCAACCACGGTAGAAGGGAATCCTTGGTTGAGGAGAACGGAAGACCTATCGGAAACACTAGTATGGAAGATGGCATCGTCCAAGCAGATGCGATGGAGACAGAGAAACTGGGAGAATGGAAGAGTCCTTACAGGAGGTGGGGTGGGAGGAAGTGTAGTCCAGGTAGCTGTGGGAGTCAGTGGGCTTATAGTGAATGTTTGTCAATAGCCTATCCCCAGAAATGGAGACAGAGAAATCGAGGAAGGGAAGAGTCAGAGATGGACCATGTGAAGGTGAGGGAAGGGTGGAAATTGGAAGCAAAGTGAATGAAATTTTCTAGTCCAGGTGAGAGCAGGAAACGGCACCGATAAGTCATCAATGTACAGGAAAAAGGTGAGTGAGGGGACCCGAGTAGGACTGGAACAAAGAATGTTCCACATATCCCACGAAAAGGCAGGCATAGCTAGGACCCATGCGGGTTCCCATAGCAACACCTTTAATTAAGAGGCCATTTTGCCCATCGAGTCTGCCCCTAACACTGCAGTATCATAGTCAAGCCTGGAAATTATGGAAATCCTTTTGTGTTGATTGGCCAGAGTGCATTTAAAAAAGTAGAATTTTTGTTTTCCCCCTATAGTGATTTTTTTCCCCCCACATCTGAATATTAGTAAATTCTTGAACTTTCTCCTAACTGTAGCCTGATGAAATGCTACTGAGGTGATGGAAGACAGGTGCACCTAGTGAATATTGATCAATACAGTATTAAAAAAAAATAGGCAATTGTGTACTCGGTGCAGCTAAAATCTGATCTCTGTACCGGGCATCCTACCAGATACAGTTGCACTGCTGACAGATTCACTACTTTTAAGTGCTGTGCAGAACATAAGAACATTAGAAATAGGAGCAGGAGTAGGCCATTCGGTCCCTCGAGCCTGCTCCGCTATTCAATAAGATCATGGCTGATCTTCTACCTCATCTGCACGATCCCCATATCCCTTGATTCCCTTAATATCCAAAAATCTATCGATCTCTGTCTTGAATATATTCAACGACTGAGCCTCCACTGCCCTCTGGGGTAGAGAATTCCAAAGATTCACCAAAGATTTAAGTGCTGTGCAGGAAGGATTCCTCCCTTATTTCACCCAAATAGGGGCACAACAAAAACCCACCAGATGCTGACTCTTAATAATACTACGCCTGTACTGAGCCTTAAGTCGGCCCCAAGATTGCTGGTAAGAAAGTTAATCAATCCCAGAGTGATGAACTACATTTTCAACCCTGCCCTTTTACTTGTTGAGAAGTCAAAAAGAATGTTGGTGTCATTTTTCTTTGGCCTTGCCCAGGGTGACTTCTTGCTACTCATTGGGGCAGGCGCCTCTGTTGTGTCTCAGTTGTTTCCGTCTGGCAGTGGAGTGGGACTCCAAGAAGTTTGACCCTTCACCACCCCACTGCCCCCCAACCTCTTGGAGTCTGAATTCAGGAAAACTGAGGGGAGTAGCTGACTCTTGCTCGAGTGTGGTTCTACAGACACAGGCCACCTTCCAGCACCATGTGGCCATCCCTCACATAGAAATGGGACAGTGATTATTGCCAGGCCATTAGGTATCTGTACGCTGGCTTCTTCCCTTCCCTAGTCTTGTGCTGTTATTAATTTGAGTTGGGGGGGGGAATTGAAACACTATTGCATAATCTAGGCTGACTCTTCAGTGCAGAGCTGAGGGAGTGTTGCGTTGTCACAGGTGCCGTCTTTCAGATGAGACGTTAAAAAGCCCCGTCTGGCGTCTCTGGCGGATGTAATTTGTCACCTGCCAAATTGAGATTGAGCTTTGAATATTTTGCAAATTACCATTTGTTGACTTTTACAACTAAACAAAATAATTTTTGCATGTGAGCGCTCCAACACTCCTTTGCCTTGAAGATTTATGAGTACATTTTTTTTCCACTAGTGGTGCTGTTTCCTCTGAGGCAGGTGTGGACATGTGGTGATGTAGATTTTGTCAGTGTTTGTGCAGTAAATGATTGAAATCTAGATAATTCTGGATCATCGATAGAAGTACGAAAAATATTAAGTTAAGAATCTTATAACTGCGCCTTAATAACCATATCATTAATCATAACTTTTCCTTTATCAAGTAATGATGTGCATTCTGTAGTCACAACTGTATCATTTTGATGTTTTGCAAAGAGAATCACACTTTTTGCAACCACCAGACATTAATGCAAATTTACCACACCTCTTTCACACTTTTCAGGTTGAGCAGCTGGATTGCCCTCTCCATAGATCCTAGCTCTTTTGTTCTATTGCTTTGCTTGCTTGGCAGTTATAACATTTTTTCCCTTGGCGATCCTGCGATTGCTACTTGTGCATGTCATGCCAGATTTCTACTTATCTGGGGATTAGCCTCCTCCAGTGAGTTATTGATTCATTTGGGTTTCTTCCAAAGTAGAAGCCCTTTGGCAATTTACCACTCCACTGCAAGGTAGTCGAATGGCCTAATGAATCTGACTAGCTTTTAATAACCACCTTTTCAGTTTTGCTGTTGATTAACAATATGGTGATGTATAGGGCTCATAATCTTTGATCTTGTTTTGCTACTTGCATGCAATTATTGCTAACATCCAGTGCTAGGATGGCAGTAATTTAATGTTGCGTTCATTTAAACGTGAAGCTGTTTCAACTTCGTGCCAATGCTAAATTTGTGGAGTGTAAATCGGGTGTGAAGGCCAAAACAGACGTTGAAGTGAATGGAATGAGATTTAATTTGCACGATAACAGCAAGCTGTACTGTGAATTCATGCTAAGTAATAGATTGGTAAACTGAATATTATCAACGCAGTGGGAAATGGATACGGTCCATGCCTAGCTATTACCAACTGCCTTTACATCTACAAATCCCATATTGCGACTTGGAGTATTTACTTCAAAAAAAAAATTGGAAGATTCAGCTGAATTCTATGCAATCTGGATCAATGCATACTGAATCCAAACATAATATAAACTTGTCAAATTGAGCCAGGTAATGGGAAATGCAGATGTTACTACATTGTTACCCCTTGGGATGCATTGGCATAAGAACATAAGAGCAGGAATAGGCCACTTGGCCCCTCGAGCCTGCTCCGCCATTCAATAAGATCGTGGCTGATCTAGGGCTCAAAGCCACTTCCCTGCCCACTCCCCATAACCCTTCACTCCCTTATCTTGCAAAAATCTGTCCATCTCCACCTTAAATGTATTTAATGACCCAGCCTCCACGGCTCTCTGGGGCAGAGAATTCCACAGATTTACGACCCTCAGAGAAGAAATTCCTCCTCATCTCAGTTCTAAAAGGGCGCCCCTTTATTCTGAAACTATGCCCCTGAGTTCTAGATTTCCCCATGAGGGGAAACATCCTCTCTGCATCTACCTTGTCGAGCCTCCTCAGTATCTTATGTTTCAATAAGATCACCTCTCATTCTTCTAAATTCCAATTAGTACAGGCTCAACCTTTCTTCATAAGACAACCCCCTCATCTCTGCAATTAACCTAGTGAATCGTCTCTGAACTGCCTCCAATGCAAATATTTCCTTCCTTAAATAAGGAGACCAAAACTGTACGCAGTACTCAAGGTATGGTCTCACCAATACCCTGTACAGTTATAGCAAGACTTCCTTGCTTTTATACTCCAACCCACTTGTAATAAAGGCCAACATACCATTCGCCTTTTTGATTACTTGCTGTACCTGTATGCTAACTTTTTGGGGAAGAAATTCGGTATCACCCCGCTTGGTGTGCTATTATCGGCCGGGCGCAAAGTTTAGCGCCCGGTGCAAATTATCGCCTCCGACTGCAAACTTGGCCTCTATCGCCCCTGCAGATGATTTGAGCGCTAAATCAGGCGCTACATACCTGTCTTAAGGCGCTAACGTCGAAGAACGAGGTGCTACCGAAGCTCAGGTGATGTCAGTTAGCAATGGAACACAGACAGACTGATGCCGGCCAGTTCTTAAAGGGGAGGGTCCATGTTGCTGTCCAGCCACACCCTGCTCATTGCAGCCTTGAATCTCTGCTTGGAGAGACCTGTACATCAATTGTGCTGGAACCACCAATGGAGAGGCCCAGGGAAAGAGCTCAGCGCTTCAGCGACCTGGCTCTGGTTGGCGCTGTGGAGCGGCGACGGGCACTGCTCTAGCCACAGAGTGGCAGGAGGCCATTGCCCCGTGAATACAGAAGAGTGGAGGGAGGTGGCTCAGCACATCTCCTCGAGGAGCCTGGTGCCGAGGACCCACATCCAAAGTCGTAAGAAGTTCAACAACCTCACTCGGGTGGTCCGGGTGAGTGGCTGCTTTTCAATACCTCTACATCCCTCCATCTCAACTTCACTCTGTGCCCAGAGGGTTTTAAAAACCCCAAATTCCCAACACTCATCCAAGACCTATGGCCATCTCATAAAACACACACGCGCATTCCACACCTTGCATACATTAAGGGCTATTCAACTATGGGAGGCACATCAGGCAAGCACATGGCTGCATATTCACTCAGCCACGCCATCCTTTTTCTTGCAGGCCAAGCTCTCATCAACAGGCGGCAGCAGCAACGCACGGGAGGAGGACCGGCTGACCTACACACCCTCACCGTTTTGGAGGTGCGCGTACACAGGATCGTTGCCAGCCAGGTCATAGGTGCCGTGGCTGCTGGAGCGGTCGACCCCCTTGGGGACAGCAATGGTATGTTCATCAGCTTTCTCTCCTCTCTCATTCCACTTGCCCCTCACAACACCAGCCTTTTACACTTTCAATCCAACTTACTAAATGTCTCCAGTCCTTGCTCCCTTACTGCCCCCCCTGTCCTGAGACTAAAGCCACTCTTGTACCTCCCTGTTTTCAGATAGTGAACCACCAGCTGACCAGCCTGTCCCTCAACCTACCAGTGGCAGCGACGCCCCAGGCGAGGAGGAAGAGGAAGCCGGAACCCCACCGCCTGCATCTCCCGAGGGAGCCCATTCCGACACTGGGATCACGCCTTCCCTGGAGGGGAAGAGGGGGGTAGGGTCTGATGAGGGCGAAGCTCCGGGACCCAGCGGGCTGCAGTAACGCCATGGGGGTAGGGAAGCTCGGGGGCCATCTCCCCGGAGGGCTAGTAGGCAAGCGAGTCCTGCTGCACAGGACTCGGATGAGGAGCGCGTCATCGCGGCCATGAATATCCAGGCCTTGAGCATGCACACTGAGCTCATGGGTGCAATGGCAAGGATGCTTGAAAGCATTGATGGATTGGCTAGGAGTGTGGAGCAGTCTGCTGCAGCACAGGCCAACGCAACGGCTTGGTGCTGCAATTCAATCATTGGCTGGTGCCATCCAGTCTCAGACTGCTCTCATGCAGTCTCAGATTGATGTCACGCAAGCACTGACTGCTGCCATCCTCGCTGGGTCGGCCACTCGCACGGTGCCGCAGCAGGCCAGCAATCTGTGCTCGAGCAGATTGCTCCAGATGCTGAGGTTCTGCCCCGTGGGAGTGCCAGTGTATCGGTCGAGCAGGAAGGTGCTGTCCTCTCTCAGGATGACCGCATTTCTGCTCCCATCACTGGCACTTCCCCATTGCACTCGCCACGGCCTGCAACACAGCCAGCCCAGACTGCTGCCGCCCATGCAGAGTTGGTGCAGTCTGCAGCCGGGGCCTCCAGGCCCAGAGTTGGTCGAGGGTGTCCTTCAAGGGCATCTGTAGTCTCTGGATCTGACATTCAGCAGCCTTGCTGCAGCCACTGGGGCCCCATTACAGAGGAGCAGTAGGGGGGGAAGTGCGCAGGGGATGGAGATCACCCTCGAAGGGCAAACCGTAGGAGGTCTAAATAAATGGTGGGAATGTTTGTGGTAAAGGTCGAGGTTCGTGTGATTACATTTGTTTACTGTTTTGCCGTTTATCTCCATCTTGTGAGAACCAGTTCTGTTAGTTCATGATTTGTTGTGTTTGTTTCTAATTGTTTGTCCTGAATAAATTACAAACAGTTTGTTACAGAAAAAAGTTTTTGTATTCAAAATTTACATTTTTGGCCTTTGTAATCATTCCAGCTTTGGCTGGCAATAGCGGGTGCGGGTTGCTTTCCATGATGATGTTCTCCATGCCAGAAGCCATCTTCTGAGTAGGGGCCTAGAAGCGGCTTCTTATCAGCCGTTCACGGACGGCCCTTGCACTGGCAACATTGTGCGCCTCCCTCCCACATTGGTGCTGCTGCTGATCCTCCTCCTCCTCCTCCTCAGGTGGTGCACCAATCCCTGGTGGCATTGGCTGGGTCCTCAGGATTGCCAGGCTGTACAGCATGCATCACACAACTATGAACAGGGAGACTTGCTCCGGAAAGTACTGCAGGGCTCCTCCTGAGTGGTCCAGACGGCGGAACCGCCGTTTCAGCACACCGATCGTCTGCTCAATTATGTTCCTGGTGGCGATATGGCTCTCATTATACCGCAGCTTGGCAGGGGTGTTGGGGTTACGGAGCGGTGTCATCAGCCAGGTGCAGAGTGGATAACCCTTGTCCCCGAGGAGCCATCAACTTGGGTGATGCGGTGCCTGGAAAAGGTCTGGCACACCAGTCTGGCGCTGGCTGCTGCCAGGATAGCGGGCATTGACGGCGAGTATGAGCAGTCTGTGGTCACAGACCAATTGCACATTTAAGGAGTGGTAGCCCTTGCGGTTTCGGAATACCTTTGCATTTTCATGCGGTGCCCGCAATGCCACATGCGTGCAGTCAATGGCGCCCTGCACCATGGGGAAGCCCGATTTCCTAACAAAGCCACATGCGCGTTCATGCTGTTTGGCCCGGGTCATGGGGAAAGATGTACTAGCATCTCCTTTTATACAGGGCATTTGTCCCCTCCCGGATACAAAAATGGACAGCGAACTGGGAGATATTGGCGATGTCCCCAGTAGAAGCTTGAAAGGAGCCGCTGGCATAAAAATTCAGAGCCACTGTCACCTTCACTGCCACCGACAGAGACGTCCTGGTCCTCAGTTGAGGCTGCAGATCTGGTTGCAGCAGGTGGCAGAGCTCCGTGACCACCTCCTTGCTGAAGCGCAGCCTGTGCAAACACTGCTCCTCAGATAAATGAAGGTATGAGAACTGCTCCCTGAATACCCTCTGAGGGTAAGGTCTCCTGTGCAGAGGCCCTCCTCCCTCTGGCCATGTTTGCCACTCTTCTGTGTCTCTGCTGCCTCCGATTCTGCAGGTGCAGGACGACGCCCCGATTCAGTGCAGCCCCCATAGTCTCTTCTAAATCGATGCAAGGAAAGTCAAATCAAAATGAACCTGCAAAGTGCTGCTCAGGACCCAAAACTCCTTCGCACAGCGTTGAATCTCTCCAGAAGTCTCTCTCCCTCTCAGAATGCGTGGTGCAAAAATGTCGCCGACAAAAAAAGGCAGGAAGCGGCCGCCTTTAAATAGCGCTCCCCCAGCCCCTTCCCGACTGCAAAACGTTCCCCTCTACCTGCCGTTCCTAGCGGCAGGCAGAATGGCAGGGGACGCGACTCAATATCTGGTCCGGTCCGGGGCGATGCACGCTCGACTGACATCACGATCTGCCGGCACAGGAGATCGTGGCGGTAGTGTTTGACGCCGCAGCAAAATGTCTGGTCAATTTCGCGAGCGGCGCTAATATCGCCGAGCTCGGGCGCTAACTTCCTATCGCCCCCCGGAGGCGCTAACGGGAGGCGCTAAGCAACCGAATGTTTCCCCCTTTGTGTTTCATGCACAAGGACCCCCAGGTCCCTCGGAACTATAGCATTTTGTAATCTCTCTCCATTTAAATAATAATTTGCTTTTTTATTTTTCCTGCTAAAGTGGATAACCTCGCACTTTCCCACATTATACTCCATCTGCCAAATGTTGCCCTACTCACTTAGCCTGTCTATATCCCTTTGCAGGTTCTTTGAGTCCTCTGCACAACTTGCTTTCCCACCCATCTTTGTATCATCCGCAAACTTGGCTACATTACACTCTGTCCCTTCATCCAAGTCATTAATGTAGATTGTAAATAGTTGAGGCCCCAGCACCGATCCCTGTGGCACCCCACTAGTTACCGTTTGCTAACTGGAAAATGACCATTTATCCTGATTCTCTATCCATGCTAATATATTACTCCCAACTCCGTGAGCTCTTATATAATGCAGTAACCTTTCATGTGGCACATTATCGAATGCCTTCTGGAAATCCAAATACACCACATCCACTGGCTCAACCTTGTCAACCCTGCTCGTTACATCCTCAAAGAACTCTAGCAAATTTGTTAAACATGATTTCCCTTTCGTAAAACCATGCTGACTCTGCTTGACTGCATTATGATTTTCCAAATGCCCTGCTCCTGCTTCCTTAATGAATGACTCCAGCATTTTCCCAACGACAGATGTTAGGCTAACTGGTCTATAGTTTCCTGCTTTCTGACTCCCTCCTTTCTTTAAATAGAGGTGTTACATTTGCGGTTTTCCAATCCGCTGGGACCTCTCCAGAGTCCAGGGAATTTTGGTATATTGCAACCAATGCATCCACTATCTCTGCAGCCACTTCTTTTAAGACCCAGGGATGCAGGCCATCTGGTCCAGAAGACTTGTCATCTTTTAGTCCCATTATTTTACCGAGTACTTTTTCCTTCGTGACAGTGATTGTCTTTAGTTCCCCCCTCCATGTGGCCCCTTGATTATCCACTATTGGGATGTTGTTAGTGTCTTCTACCGTGAAGACCAATGCAAAATATTTGTTCAGAGTCTCTGCCATTTCCCCGTTCCCCATTATTAATTCCCCATTCTCATCCTCTAAGCGACCAATGTTTACTTTAGCTACCCTCTTCCTTTTTATATACCTGTCGAAGCTTTTACTTTCTGTTTTAATATTTCTTGCCAGTTTACTCTCATAATTCATCTCTTTTTTATGATGCGGAGATCATGATCACTCTTTCCTAGAGGATCCTTTACTATGACATCATTTATTAATTCTGACTCATTACACAGTACCAGATCCAAGATAGCCTGCTCCCTGGTTGGTTCCATTACATACTGTTCTAGGAAACCATCCCGGATACACTCTATGAACTCCTCCTCAAGGCTACCATGGCCAATTTGATTTGTCCAATCAATATGGAGATTAAAATCACCCATGATTATTACCGTACCTTTTTTACAGGCCTCCATTATTTGTTGATTTATACTCTGTCCAACAGTATGGCTACTGTTCGGGGGCCTGTAGACTATGCCCACCAGAGACCTTTTCCCCTTATTTTTTATCTCCACCCAAACCGATTCTACATCTTGATCTTCTGAGCCAATATCACTTCTCACCACTGCACTGATCCCATCCTTTACCAACACCACCCCACCTCCCTTTCCTTTCTGTCTATCCTTCCGAATTGTCAAATACCCTGGAATATTCAGTTCCCAGCCCTGGTCACCTTGCAACCATGTCTCTGTAATGGCGATCAGATCATACCCATTTGTATCTATTTGTGCTGTCAACTCATCTATCTTCGTACGAATGCTGCGTGCATTCAGATATAGAGCTTTTAACTTTGTCTTTTTACCATTTCTCCTTGTTTTGGCCCCACCCAACACGGTGGCATAGTGATTAGCACTGTTGCCTCACAGCGCCAGGGACCCGGGTTCGAATCCGGCCTCGGGTGACTGTCTGTGTGGAGTTTGCACATTCTCCCCATGTCTGCGTGGGTTTCCTCCGGGTGCTCCGGTTTCCTCCCACAGTCCAAAGATGTGCGGGTTAGGTTGATTTGGCTATGATAAATTGACCCTTAGTGTTAGGGGGGATTAAATACGTGGGGTTACGGGGATAGGGTGGGATATGTTAGGGGGGGTTAAATACGTGGGGTTACGGGGATAGGGTGGGATATGTGTCGGTGCAGGCTCGATGGGCCGAAATGGCCTCTATCTGTACTGTGGGGATTCTGTGATTTTCTGTTGCACTCTTATTTTTAAACATTCTGTCCCTGCCTGTCACACTCTGGTTATTATTTCCCCCATCTCTATCCTGCTCTTTTGTTTTCTCATTTCTCATTGACTTTTTAAATTCCTGCTCACCTGGACCCTCCCCCCCACTATTTAGTTTAAAGCCCTCTCTACAGCCCTAGTTATTCGATTCGCCAGGACTCTAGCCCCAGCATGGTTCAAGTGAAGCCTGTCCAAACGGAACAGCTCCCTTTTATCCCAGTACTGGTGCCAGTGCCCCACAAATGGAAACCCATTTCTCCCACACCAGTCTTTGAGCCACTCGTTCATTTCTCTGATCTTATTTACCCTATGCAAATTTGCTCGTGGCTCAGGTAGTAATCCAGAGATTATTACCTTTGTGGTTCTGCTTTTTAATTGAGACCCTAGCTGCTCATACTCCCTCAGCAGAACCTCTTTGTCCTACCTATGTCATTGGTACCTACGTGGACCATGACAACTGAATCTTTCCCCTCCCACTCCAAGTTTCTCTCCAGCCCAGAGGAGATGTCCTTAACCCTGGCACTGGGCAGGCAACACCGCCTTCGGGACTCGCACTCTCGGCTGCAGAGAACAGTATCTATCCCCCTAACTGTACTGTCCCCTATCACTACAACATTTATTTTTACTCCCCCCCCCCCCCCCCCCCCCCCACTTGAATGGCTCCCTGTACCACGGTGCTGTGGTCAGATTGCTCATCCTCCCTGCAGTCTCTGCCCTCGTCCACACGGAGCAAGAATCTCGTACCTGTTAGACAAGGCCAAGGGCTGAGGCTCCTCCATCACTACCTCCTGGATCCCAATACCTGCCTCACTTGTAGTCACACCCTCCTGTCCCTGACCATGGGCCAAATTGGAAGTAATTACTCTAGTGGGTGTGACTGCCTCCTGGAACTTAGTGTCCAGGTAACGCTCCCCCTCCCTAATGTATCGCAGTGTCCGAAGCTCGGACTCCAGCTCATCAACTCTGAGCCGAAGTTTCTCGAGCAACCAACATTTGCTGCAGATGTGGTCGCTGTGGACCTCAATGATGTCCACCAGCTCCACGTGCAACAACAACACATTGCCTGGTCTCCCATCTCTAATTTAATTAATTAATTAATTAATTGTTAACATTTGGGACACGTATATCTTTTAATCTATACCAAGGCACTTAAATTTAGACGCCCAAGTTTGGAAAAAAGCGAGAAATAGAGAAATACTCACCAACCAATCACTTACCTGCTTTCTGGTGACGTCACTCTTCGATTACTTTTTACTTATTTACACTCACCGGTCCGCGCTGCCTGGTCTCCTGCTGTTTAAATACCGCCGCTGATACCGCCTCCAATTAGGGCCACGCTGCGTGGTCTCCCGCTGTTTAAATACCGCCGCTGATACCGCCTCCAATTAGGTACCTCCTAAATCTCCACCATATCGCTGATCCTTTCACTGTCACTGGGTCCAATTCCTGGAACTCGCTACCTAACAGCACTGTGGGAGTACCTTCACCACACGGACTGCAGCGGTTGAAGAAGAAGGCCCACCACCGCCTTCTCAAGGGCAACTAGTGATAGGCAATAAAAGCTGGTCTTGCCAGTGACATCCATATCCCGAGAATAAATTTTTAAAAAGATGCAGACCTTAGACCTGTAGTTGAACTAAGCCAACTAAAGTTGCATAATTGCAGATATGTTGGCAGTCTGAAGAAACTTGCAACAATAAGAATGATGATGTTGGACATCCTGTTGCACCAAACTAATGAATGCTCATTCCCCTGAATGAAGACTTGGTGTACTTTCTCTTCCATGGATCCCTCCTGTTTGGTGAACTATTTGGGCCCAAGCTGTGCTTCCGTCCCCATATCCTCCATCACAACGATCGCCCACTTCCACATTGGCTGCCTCATCCATCAACTGCTGAAACTCTCATCCGTACTATTATCGCCTCCAGATTTGACTATCCACATCAACACCACTGTTCTTGCTGACCTATGTTGGCTCCTGGTTCTCCAACATCTCAAATTTAAAATTCTCATCCCTATATTTAAATCTCTTCATGGCCTTGACCTTCCCTCTCTATAACCATCTCTACCCTTACAACATCTTCCTGCCCCACTGAAATCTCCATTCCTCTCACTCTGGCCTCTTGTGCATTCCCACTTCATTCGCCCGTTATTGGAAACTGTGCCTTCATCCGCTTAGGCTCGACACTCTGGATTCTCTCCCTAAACCCCTCCACCGCCCTCTAACTAAGCTTTTGGTTACCCCTGGGATTTTTTTTTTTGAGTTAAAGGTGCTGTATAAATGCAAGTTCTTATTTATTAATAAATTGTTAATTGATGGCCAAAGTCACAGTCTGATACAGTTTATTCAACCACATTCCAAAGTCCGGAAACTTGCATGATATATCCAGCAGGCCAATTGCAGTGACTAAGGTTTCTCTTTGATGCTTGGGCTCACTACAATTAACTAGATATTGAGCAGGTAAAGATATACTCTGGTTTGAATGGAGCGATGGTTCAATTATCAGTGGTCTTTGGCACTGAGCATGAGGAAAATGAAAATAGTCAAAAAATATAACCGGTACGTTTTTACTGGTGGCTATAAATGTAGTAAAGCTGCTCAGAATGAAAGCAGTGTTCGTCCACGTGATCAAAATTAAGACTGAGTACAGAATAATAAGAATTGACCTGCGAGTCTTCAAAGAAATAAAGACTTGCATTGCTATAGCGCCTTTCACAACCTTAGGATGTCCCAAAGTGCTTTACAGCCAATGAAGTACTTTTGAACTTTAGTCACTGTTGTAATGTAGGAAAATGATTGAACAACTGTCTACCAAAACCTGAAAAATCCATAATTATTAAGCTAGTCAGCTTCTGTATATCATATCTTCAAGTCACTCAAGTGTGTCACAGCCAATTAATTTTTTGAAGCGTAGTCACTGTTGCTTTGTGGGCAAATGTGGCAGCCAATTTGTGCACAGCAAGGTTGAGGGAAGAACGCTGGATAGTGCCTTGGGTTCCTCAAACCCAGCTCTGAATAGGCAGATGGGGATTTTGTTTAACATTTCATCTGAAAGATGCAACTCAACAATACGGCACTTGCTAAGTAATGCACCTAGATTATGTGCTCATGTGGGACTTCAACCTACAGCTTTCTGACTCTGAGGTGAGAGTGCTACCACTGAGCCAAATTCAATGGAAATGCCTTCGCAACAGATGTGATAAAATTTAATTGTGATCTCACAAGATATTGTAACACTTTAATTTGATAGTATTGAAGTTTATCATTGTATAAATTGGATGCTACATGGATTCTGGTATGATGAGATGCTTTTACTCTATAGGAATGTAGGTGACTATAGACTTGCGACTCTCCCTCCTTTGGCTGCGCTTCATAGTGGGCAGGAACAGCAAGATCTACCCCTATAATCTTTCATATAGGGGTAGATCTTTTTTGGAATTATCGGGAACATGGTGGTTACTAGTAATCCAGAGGCCTGGACTAATGATCCGGAGACATGAGTTCAAATACCACCACGGCAGCTGGGGAATTTGAATTCAGTCTGGATGACAAAGCTAGTATCAGTAATGGTTACCTTGAAAATACTGGATTGTCGTAAAAACCCATTTGGTTCACTAATGTCCTTTTTAGGGAAGGAAATCTTGAAGGGATAATTACTAGTCCTAGCCCCTTTAGGGCTACCCCGGATCAGGCGTATTCCCCAGACGTTCACTTTCAACTAAAGTTAGAGGTAGCCGAATCCTAAAGATACTTAATTGGGTCGAAAGGTCCAGACTATCTCTCCCTAAAGGAAAGAAACAACCTGAAGATGTTACCGTCCTCCAGATAGCACTTTTAATAAGTTTAGCTAGACTGTAACGTTCCGGATATTATGAGGGTCCGGAAAACTCCCCCAGAATTCTGCAACTCCTCACCAAAGAGCGTACAGAGATTGAGTTCGCGAGTTTGATACAGAAGTATTATGTGAGACGATTCTAAAAATATATAGATTTATTAAAGAACTGACATGTAATTTACAGTTGGTGATTCAATCGCAACATTAACAGTTCCAAATACAAAAAACTTACAATTCTATTATCAAAGATCCTTATTCTCAAATCTTAACTTCGCTAGTTTTACAGTTCTTAGTTTATTCCAGGATATCCACCAAAATCAAATACAATACCGTTGATCCCCGAGATATGAAGAGTTGTAGACTTACAGAGCTTGCCTCTGAAGCCGAGAATCGCTTTGCCCCTTTACAGCGAGACTATCATCCCATTTGAAAGTTCAATATTTATACCCTTTCTCAGTGGTATGTCCTTTGAAGTTTTCTGCTGATGTAAGTTAATTATCTCTCGTCATTTTTCTGTTGACCCCTGCTATTCTTTGTCAGTTCAGCTGGTAGCATTAAGAATTATGTCTGCTGTGTAGGTGTCTCAAGCTTATCATAAAAACGATGTGACCAGCAGGTGCATCTATTTGATGTCATTCTTACCAAGGTCTTCTATGCAATTCTTAAGTCACCTCAGCTGGTTGCAACACAGAATCGTGTCTCCTAGGTGTTCCAAGTTCAACACAAAAACAATGTGACGGCTGGTGCCTCCCCCACTTGATGCCATTCCCACGAAGGCATATGTTAATTTTCTGTGATTCTTTTGATGTCATTTTTACGAAGGCATATGTTCTTCTTTTATGTGTTCCTTTCTGAAGTGTTGGTTTAAGACACCTTAACAGGGTATACCATTGTGTTCTTTCCAAGGCTTCAGACTATCAGGAACCTCCAACCTCCTGTTTCAATAAGGCTATTGATTCAGTGTCAACAACTTCTCTTATCTCGATAGCCTGTATGCTGTTCACAGCTTCTCCATTGTTAGGTTTTTAGATTTTCAAGCCCAGTTTGTCATGTTACAAAGGCCAGAATATTTCATAGAATGGTGTATTTTTCTGAATATGGCTTATTCCTTCACAATCTGCCGTCCTTACCCGGTCTGGCCCATATGTGACTCCAGGCCCACAGCAATGTGGCTGACTCTTAATTGCCCTCTGAAATGGTCAAGCAAGCCACTCCGTTGTATCAAACCGTGATGGCAAAGTATAACTCCCTAACAGCACTGTGGGTGTACCTTCACCACACGGACTACAGCGGTTCAAGAAGGCGACTCACCACCACCTACTCAAGGGCAATTGGGGATACATAGATACATAGAAGATAGGAGCAGGAGTAGGCCATCCGGCCCTTCGAGCCTGCTCCGCCATTTAATGAGATCATGGCTGATCCTCCAATTCAGTATCCCGTCCCCGCCTTCTCTCCGTAACCCTTAACCCCTTTTGCCTGTAGAAATATATCTAATTCCCTCTTAAATATATTTAATGAGCTGGCGTACACTGCCCTCTGTGGCAATGAGTTCCACAGGTTCACCACCCTCTGAGTGAAGAAATTCCCCCTCATTTCTGTCCTAAATGGTTTAGCCCTTATCCTTAAATTATGTCCTCTAGTTCTGTTCTCACCCGCCAAGGGAAACATTCCTTCTGCATCTAGTCTGTCTAGACCTGTCAGAATTTTATACACTTCTATGAGGTCCCCTCTCAATCTTCTAAACTCCAGTGTGTACATCCCTAAACTACATAGTCTCTCCTCATAGGTCAATCCCGCCATTCCTGGTATCAGCCTGGTGAATCGCCGCTGCACCCCCTCCATGGCAAGAACATCTTTCCTCAGATGAGGCGACCAAAACTGTACACAGTACTCGAGGTGTGGTCTCACCAGTGCCCTGTACAGCTGCAGCAAGGTATCCCTGTTCCTGTATTCCAACCCTTTTGCTATGAAGGCCAGCATACCGTTTGCCTTCTTGATCGCCTGTTGCACCTGCATGCTCGCCTTCAGTGACTGGTGTACAAGAACACCCAGGTCTCTCTGTACTTCCCCCTCTCCCAATTTATTGCCATTTAAATAATAATTTGCCCTCCCGTTCCTGCACCCAAGGTGGATAACTTCGCACTTGTCCACATTATAGTGCATCTGCCATTTATCCGCCCAATCACCCAGTCTGTCCAAATCGGGATGGGCAATAAATGTTGGCCTTGCTAGCAACACCCACATACCATGAACGAATAATAATAAAAATATCAGACCAATCTCTGATCCATCGCCATGTGCACCAAGCTCAATGGTTATGAACATATGAACATAAGAAATAGGAGCTGGAATAGGCCACTTGGCCCCTCGAGCCTGCTCCGCCATTCAATAAGATCGTGGCTGATCTAGGGCTCAAAGCCACTTCCCAGTCTGTTCCCCATAACCCTTCACTCCCTTATCTTGCAAAAATTTGTCTATCTCCACTTTAAATGTATTTAATGACCCAGCCTCCACGGCTCTCTGGGGCAGAGAATTCCACAAATTTACGACCCTCTGAGAGAAGGAGTTCCTCCTCATCTCAGTTCTAAAAGGGCGACCCTTTATTCTGAAACTGTGCCCCTGCGTTCTAGATTTCCCCACGAGGGGAAACATCCTCTCTGCATCTACCTTGTCGTGTCCCCTCAGTATCTTATGTTTCGATAAGATCGCCTCTCATTCTTCTAAATTCCAATGAGTATAGGCCCAGCCTGCTCAACCTTTCCTCATAAGTCAACCCCCTCATCTCTGGAATTAACCTAGTGAATCGTCTCTGAACTGCCTCCAATGCAAGTATATCCTTCCTTAAATAAGGAGACCAAAACTGTACGCAGTACTCAAGGTGCGGTCTCACCAATACCCTGTACAGTTGTAGCAGGACTTCCCTGCTTTTATACTTCAGCCCCCTTACAATAAAGGCCAACATTCCATTCGCCTTTTTGATTACTTGCTGTACCTGCATGCTAACTTTTTGTGTTTCATGCACAAGGACCCCCAGGTCCCTCGGAACTGTAGCATTTTGTAATCTCTCTCCGTTTAAATAATTTGCTTTTTTATTTTTCCTGCCAAAGTGTATAACCTCGCACTTTCCCACATTATATTCCATCTGCCAAATGTTGCCCACTCACTTAGCCTGTCTATATCCCTTTGCAGGTTCTTTGAGTCCTCTGCACAACTTCCTTTCCCACCCATCTTTGTATCATCCGCAAACTTGGCTACATTACACTCGGTCCCTTCATCCAAGTCATTAATGTAGATTGTAAATAGTTGAGGTCCCAGCACCGATCCCTGTGGCACCCCACTAGTTACTGTTTGCCAACCAGAAAATGACCCATTTATCCCGACTCTCTGCTTTCTGTTAGTTAGCCAATCCATGCTAATATATTACCCCCAATTCCGTGAGCTCTTATCTTATGCTGTAACCTTTTATGTGGCACCTTATCGAATGCCTTCTGGAAATCTAAATACACCACATCCACTGGTTCACCTTTGTCCACCCTGCTCATTACCTCCTCAAAGAACTCCAGCAAGTTTGTTAAACATGATTTCCCTTTCATAAAACCATGCTGACTCTGCTTGACTGCATTATGATTTTCCAAATGCCCTGCTACTGCTTCCTTAATGAAGGACTCCAGCATTTTCCCAACGACAGATGTTAGGCTAACTGGTCTCTAGTTTCCTGCTTGCTGTCTCCCTCCTTTCTTAAATAGGGGTTTGCATTTGCGATTTTCCAATCCGCTGGGACCTCTCCAGAGTCCAGGGAATTTTGGTATATTGCAACCAATGCATCCACTATCTCTGCAGCCACTTCTTTTATGACCCTGGGATGCAGGCCATCTGGTCCAGGGGACTTGTCGTCTTTTAGTCCCATTATTTTACCGAGTACTATTTCCTTAGTGATAATTGTCTTTAGTTCCCCACTCCCTGTGGCCCCTTGATTATCCATTATTGGGATGTTGTTAGTGTCTTCTACAGTGAAGACAGATGCAAAATATTTGTTCAGAGTCTCTGCCATTTCCCTGTTCCCCATTATTAATTCCCCAGTCTCATCCTCTAAGGGACCAACGTTTACTTTAGCTACCCTCTTCCTTTTTATATACCTGTAGAAGCTCTTACTATCTGTTTTAATGTTTCTTGCCAGCTTACTCTTATAATTCATCTTCTCTCTATTATTTTTTTAGTTATCCTTTGCTGGTTTTTAAAAATTTCCCAATTCCCAATGGTGTTGGCGGGAGCACTAAATATGTAGAGCTACAGCAATTTATTTCTTAATTTTATCAGGTGAAAGTATGCAACCAAAGTGATACAGCTGTGTAAATAATGTAGGTGCACTCTCATTTGTAAGTCAGTGTTTCAACCTCTAGAGAATGCTGGTGATTGTGGCATCTGTGTAAGGTTTTAACCATCCCCCCCCTTCCTCTTCCTCATCCCACTATTTTAAGCAGGTTTCTTTTTATACGCACAATAAATAATTCTTTTTGGAGGGGTTTAATTTCCGCTTCAACATATACAATGCAGCCAGTGTTCGTTTTAGGTCACTGTAATCCCGACAGACAAATATTTGGACTGGTATGGATTTATTGGGTGTCAAGGGAGCTCTCCCTATTGTGTGCTTATTCACACTTGGAGTTTGATATTCTAGATTTAATTAGAAGCGTTATTGAAAATCCCACAGAGAATGGTGCGAGTGCTGCTTTCTTTTCTTAGCAGTCTGAAACCTTGACTTGCAGCTGACTCAAAGCATCACATTTTTTTGGGGTGATTGTTTCCATTAGAATAGTAGTTCATTGAAACCAAGATTTTGTGCTCTGTAAAGATTTCTTTTATTAAACCGAGTTTTATGATTTCTGAGAAGAATGTCCAATGTAAAACTACTGACCCAGTGATTTTCTTTTGTAAAACAAGATCTTTCTTTTTGTGGATTTTGCACTCCTGGAGATTCTGCAGTGGGATGGAAGACTTTCCCATGTTGTGGACCCAGTATTGATGCCAGCATTTGCAGCTTTGGTATAGTAGGGTTGTATGCAGACTTAGGGGTACGGTAGCATAGTGGTTATGCTACTGGACCAGTAATCCAGAGGCCTGGACTAATCTGGAAACATGAGTTCAAATCCCACCACGGTAGCTGGGGCATTTAAATAAATCTGGAATGTTGCAAAAACTTATCTGGTTCACTGGTGTCCTTACCTGGTTTGGCTTATATGTGACTCCAAACCCACAGCAATGTGGTTGACTTTTAACTGCCCTCTGCGATGCCACTTATTCAAGAAGGTGGCTCACCACCACCTTCTCGAGGGGAAATTAGGGATGGGCACTAAATGCTGGTCTTGCTGGTGATGCCCACATCTCATGTATGTGGGCTGCTCTTTCCCTATTGTGCCTCAGTACCACTCTCCAAAGAGGTACCTCCAATGGTGCCAGTACAACATTTCTGTTTCCCACACCAGGCATCATGTGGCCTCTGAGTGAGATTGCCAATTAGAGGCAGCTTTCTGCTGTCAGTCATAGTAATTTTACATAGAACTGTTATGATTAAGCCGGCCATACTACACAGTGTACATGCATCTATACATGTAACCTGTTTTGTCTAGTGCATTTCATTGGGTTAAATGATTGCAGGTTTGTGGCCTTTGTGGGTTAGGTGCTGCTATAAGTACAGATTTCAGGTAAAATGCTGCGGCTCAGTTGGTAGCACTCTCGCCTCTGAGTCAGAAGATTGTGGGTTCCAGCCCCACTCCAGAGACTTGAACACAAAAATCTAGGCTGACACTCCAGTGCAGTACTGAGGGAGTGCTGCACTGTCGGAGGTGCTGTCTTTCGGATGAGACGTTAAACCGAGGCCCCGTCTGCCCTCCGGTGGATGTAAAAGATCCCATGGGACTATTTCAAAGAAGAGCAGGGGAGTTATCCCCGGTGTCCTGGCCAATATTTTTCCCCTCAATCAACATCACTAAAACAGATTATCTGGTCATTATCTCATTGCTGTTTGTGGGAGCTTGCTGTGCGCGAACTAGCTGCCGCGTTTCCTACTTTACAACAGTGACTACACTCCAAAAGTACTTCATTGGCTGTAAAGTGCTTTGGGACGTCCTGTGGTCGTGAAAGGCGCTATAGAAATGCAAGTCTTTGTTTTTACTCTAGATTCATAAAACAGTTCTTTTTCCTGGTCTGTGGATTACCAAAGGCATAGGTCTTTTTTTTCCCCAAAACACTCATTTAGTGTAAAGGAATTCAGTTCTGTTAGGATCTGACTTTTTTTTAGTGTAGGAGGGTGGAAGATGAGTAAAGTAATATAATCTGGCTGTTTTGGGTATCTCGATCTGTGTATAAATATGCTGTTGACATTTTGCTAGAGTGTAATAACATCTTTAAGTCTGGTTTGTTCCTCTGTTCTTTGCAGCTCTATTTTTGTCCTGACTTTTGTGTCCTGGTCCTGCTTGTGTTTAAATCCTTCCCATGCTTTTGCATTTTCCCCCGTTTCTGATGTTGGATGCTCTTATTTTCTTCCCTTGCTCTCAATCCTCAGTTTGGTTTCAATTCCTTGCTGATTTTGATTCAAGGTTGCATTTCGGACTTGTATAAATGACTTGAATTTGCTTATGAAAGGGATATTATACTCACTAATAACATAAGTTCAATCAAACTTCATTCAACCTGTTTACCCCTTAATTTGACTTTTAATAGTGATAAAGTATACAATAAACTATGGCCAGTGATTGTATCACCATGAAACCTCTGTTAAGGAGTCTAGCTTTTGTATCATATCCAACTGGTTGCTTAAGATTCTGTAAAGGTTGGAAAAATTTAGGGTGCATTTAAACTGCAATTTCAGTTTCACTCCACTTTTCTCTGGATTTATATTACTTTAATGTTGGTACCAAGTAGAAACCACTTGGCACTGATGCTGTAGTTGTAGTGTAAATGTATTATCTTTTAGCTTTCTTTCCTTGGAGGCTTTACCTGTGGCTTTCCTTGTAGATGAAATTAGTGGTAATCCATAACATTGCAAATTGTGCAAGATGGACTTGATGGAAGGCGATGACTTGATGAGCAAAATTACTTTTCCTCAGACCAGGATTTTGTTTAAAGTTTCCCATTAAACAATCAGACCGGTTTCACTGGCATACCTTTTTATTTAATCTCCTACTCACGGCAGTAGGAACGCGGATTCACAGACCGCATCTCTGCTGCTGGCTACGAACTACTTTTGTTACTTCTCAGTATCTAAGTACAGTATAATCACTGCCTTAGTGTACAACATTGACTCTAGTTTGAAACTAATCATTTGTTAGTGGTTTTCTAGTTCTGGAGGCCAGAGCATTGAACCCGCAGCAAGGGGAGTTGTGGAATTTGAAAGCACCCCATTGATAGGTCACTTTCACCTGTCCTCAGCCAGGCCAGTACTTGGGGTGCTGTGGAACATTCGAAAGCTCCAGTAAAGGCAGTAGAAACCATTGGCAGACCAGTCTGGCTTGCAGAACTTGCACTTCCTCAGGGCTGAATTGTAATATTTGGCGATTGTTAAATTACTCACAAATAGGGAATTCAGAACAATCATTTGCTTGATCTGAGAATATTCTAATTTTGACAATGCTTTGTAGATTCGAGAGATCAAATAATGCTTTTCCAGCTCCGTAAGTACTTCTGTTGCATTATTTAATGTAGGTTGCTTCTGAGGTTATGTACTGTTGGTCATTTATGAAGTGGCATTGATTAAGGTTGTGGAGAAGTTGCCAGCATATTTTGCTATCTAACTGAGTTAATGTGGTTGATCAGCAGTGGAGTATTGAAAAGTAATGAGGGTGGGGTAATGAGGTACGTGCACAGGGGCGGCCAGAGTACTTAACAAAAAATCAAACGCGTTCCTTTTAAATGTTACGGCTATATAATGTTATGAGGCTAGGCTGATAAAATATAGCGCCTAAGATATTAATGCATGGCTTGCAGCAATGATAATGATGGGTACTGTTCTGGAGTGTCTTTCGAATGTGATCTTTCAATTGACTCTATTTGACAAGCTGACAATGGAGAGCTCTACTCCTTGAATTATAAACGGGCACCATATGACCCAGAAAGGTTTCAGTGCTGCAAGATTCAGAGAATGCTTGAACTGGGGCTTTTTCCCATTCTACTGGTGTAGCAAAGCTTGCTTTTTCGATGAGTGACCGCTGGCAATGCAGTGTTGAGGGATCAGCACAGCTGATTCTATTTTGGTGGAGGGATTTGGCTACTGGCTTTATTATATTATGCACCCTGTTTGCTCATAACAACATATCCAAATGAGTAGATATGTATTTGAATAACTACGTCTAAAAGGCACACACAATGTTGCGTTGTGCCATTGGATTATTAACCCTTTTCAGTTCTATGTAAACAGTTTTATGGAATTTAATCTAAGACTACCCCTTTGCAGATGGATTTGCGATTACAATCCAATGATGCAAGATAAATTTGTCCATCAAAAATTTGTTGTTTGGTGCTTCGATTGAACTGGTAGGATTTTTACTATGTAGAGGGTTAAAAATTAATTAATTCTGCTTTGTGAATCAAAGCCATTTCTCTGACCTGTTGAAATGAAGTCCTGTCACAAGTGGGTTTAGTACATTTTTGTGATCTTGCATACAAACGCAAAGTCAAGGAATAGCTACAGGTTTATTGTGCTCTATTTTTAAACCAGCTGTGTTAATGTGAAACCGTAAAAAAAACCCGACATGGCAGCCTTCAAACAGTGAACATGTTCTCGTCTCCATGCAATCATGCTGCCATCGAGAGACCACATCCATGGGTAGCACTTCCTGGTTCAAACTACATCAAAACTTGACCACGTCAACCTCTGGACTCTAGAGGGGGTTGTAGGGCTGTTACAGAGAGGAGGAGGGGAAAGACCATGAAGGGATTCATGGAAATTTTAAATTGGAAACATTGGGGGACCAGGAGCCAAGGCAAGTCAGAAAGGACAGTGGTAAAAGGTGGGCAGGACTTGGTGCAGTATAGGATACATGCAAAAGAGTTTTAGATGAGCTGAAGTTTATGGAAGGTGGAGGATGGGAGGCCGGACAGGAGAGCATTGGAGATAGTCGAATGTTGAGGTGACAAAGGCATGGATGAGGGTTTCAGCAACAGATGGGCTGAGGCAGGAGGCATGCAATGTTATGAAAGTAGAAGTAGGTGATCTTTATGATGAAGATATGGGGTCAGAAACAGCTCGAGTCGAATAGGATGTTATTTGTGACTTTGGTTAGGACCATTTCAGCACTATGACGGGCAGAAATCTGATCAGAGACTCAAATGGAATTGCAGGAAAGATGGTCGTGGATTTGCAAGATGATAACTCGTTTAAGGACTTTGGCAAGAAAGGGGAGGTTGGACAAGGGGTGGTAGTTTGCAAGGGCAGAAGGGTCGAGGATTTTTCTTTGAGGAGGGAAGTGATGACAACTTCCCTTGAAATGGGGCGGACAGTAACAGAGAGAGGAAACCATTTACAATGTCAGCTAGCATGGGAGCCAGAAAGGAAAGTTGGATAGTCAGCAGTTTAGTGGGAATATGGTTAATTGAGCAGGAGGTGGGTCTCATGGACGTGATGTGCTCGGAGAGGGCATGAGGGGAGAGAGAGAAGTTAGAGAGAGATTTGAGTTCCAGGGCAGGGGGCAGCCTAGGTGGAAGTCTGGATTGTTGGGAAAGGGAAAGGTGGGGGAAGCAACAGAGGCAGCTGAATGATGAACCTTACTGACAAAGAAATCCATGCGCTTCTCGCAGTTGTTGTTGAAGGAAACGGTTGGTAGTGGAGAAAAGAAGTTATCTTTGCTTTCCATGATGATCCTGGAGTCGTGGGTGGTTTTGGTAGAGGAGAGTGAGGCCTGATGGCGCTTGATGTGGTCCACCCAGATCTGGTGATGGATGATTAAACTGGTTTTGCGTTAAATATGCTCAAGTCTGCACCTCTTGAATTTGAGAGTGAAGATGGGGGCCATAGCAGGGGAATTGATGAAGATGGGAGAGAGTAAACATTTCAATGGGGACAAAGGCAGATCGACTGTTTGCAGACATATTGTGACAAATGGAAGGCGAAGGGCTAGGCAGTTGGAAACTTGAAAGTACAGTTGTAAATAACTTGGGGAAGAGTGGTTTCCAAGGACAGATACAGAAGGATGTAGGGTTGGAAGGTGGTTGTGAGTGGTGAGGGATACAAGGAAGTGGTCGGAGATGGCCTTGTCTGTGATCAAGACCAATGGAGTAGAGCGGCTATGGGAGAGGGCAAAGATGAGGGGGTGGCCGTGAATATTGATGGGAAGGTTTATATAGAGTGAGCGGTTAGGAAGTACTGTACGGCAATGAATTTCGAGGAGACCGAGCAAGTGGAGCCGATGGTGACTGAAGTCACCAAAGATGAAGAGTCTCTTAGTGCAGACGCCAAGAGGAAAGGAGGGAGGGAGGATATCTTGGTGAGAAATTGGAGTGAGATTTGTTGCGGGGGTGGGGGGGGGTTGAGAAGAGAGGGGGCGGTAGACATCGAAGAATTTAAAGGAGCGGTGAGAGGGGTGTAACAAGGTAGGGCACTGGAAGGAGGGAAAGGTGCCAGAGGAATAGGGGAAAGGACCACGGTGTGACTTGATAAGGGCTATACCACCACCACAGTGGTTTGGGCAAGGCAAGCAGTGGAAATTATAGCCAGGCAAGCAAGCTTCAGTAAGAGATAAGGTGTCGCCACCTGTGAGCCAAGGTTTAGTCAAAGCCAGAATGTCAACGCAATTATCCACAATAAGCTGGTTGGTTCAGGGCTTGTTCATGAGTGATGGACATTCTGAAGGGAAATACGGAGAGGGACAGCGATTAATTGGCATTAGAGTCAAAGGGGGTAGTAGTGGGTGGGGTGAACCTATGAAGTTAATTAATTCAGATGTAGCCCATGGTCAGGGACAGGACGGTGTGACTACGAGTGAGGCAGGTACGGGGATCCAGGAGGTAGTGTTGGAGGAGCCGCAGGGGATAGTATTATTAGGGGGATAGATAGAGTTCTCTGCAGCCGAGAGCGAGAGTCCCGTAGGCTGTGTTGCCTGCCCGGTGCCAGGGTTAAGGACATCTCCTCCGGGCTGGAAAGAAACTTGCAGTGGGAGGGGGTGGATCCAGTTGTCGTGGTCCATGTTGGTACAAACGACGTAGATAGGACAAGGAAGCTGGTTCTGTTAAAGGAGTATGAGCAGCTAGGGGTCAAATTAAAAAACAGAACCTCAAGGGTAATAATCTCTGGATTATTACCTGAGCCACGAGCGAATTTGGCTGGGACAAATAAAATTTGAGAGTTAAATGAGTGGCTCAAAGACTGGTGTGGGAGAAATGGGTTTTGCTTCCTGGGACACTGGCACCAGTACTGGGGCAGGAGGGAGCTGTTCCGTTGGGACGGGCTTCACTTGGCCAGTGCTGGGACTAGAGTCCTGGCAGATCATATAACTAGGGCTGTAGAGAGGGCTTTAAACTAACTAGTGGGGGGGGGGAGGTTCCTAGAGAGCAAATAATAAAAATGACAACAGAGACGGTCATAGACTTAAAAACCAGAGTGTGTCAGGAAGGGGCAGAAGGTATGGAGTAAAAGGTAAAGTAATAAAAAGGGCAAAAGCAGGAACTAAGTGTCACAAAACATATTTGAAAGTTCTCTATCTGAATGCACGTAGCATTCGTAACAAAATAGCCGAGTTAATGGCACAAATAACTACATATGGGTATGATCTTGTGGCCATTACAGAAACATGGCTGCAGGGTGACCATGCCTGGGAATTAAACAATACCAGGTTATTTAACGATCAGGAAGGACAGGCAGGAAGGAAGGGGAGGTGGGGTGGCTATGTTAATAAAGGAAGGAATCACTGTAATACAGAGAAATGATATTGGGTCAAAAGATCAGGATAATGAAACAGTTTGGGTGGAGATGAGGAATAATAAGGGGAAAAAAACACTAGTGGGCGTAGTCTATAGGCCTCCGAACAGTTGCAACTCTGTTGGACAGAGTATCAATCAGGAAATAGTTGAGGCTTGTAATAAGGGAACATCTATAATTATGGGGGATTTTAACTATCATATTAATTGGACAAATCAAATTGGGCAGGGCTGCCTTGAGGATGAGTTCATTGAGTGTATTAGGGATGGGTTTCTTGAGCAGTATGTAACTGAACCGACCAGGGGGCAAGCAACCTTAGATCTGGACCTGTGTAACGAGACAGGATTAATTAAAAATGTCCTAGTAAAGGATCCCCTTGGAATGAGTGACCATAACATGGTTGAATTCCATATTCAATTAGAGGGTGAGAAGGTTGGATTTCAAACAAGCGTGCTAAGCTTGAATAAAGGAGACTATGAAGGTATGCGAGCGGAATTGAGTAGAGTGGATTGGGAAAATAGATTAAAGGGTAAGACGATACATGATCAGTGGTGTACATTTAAGGAGTTATTTTACAACTTCCAAAAAATATATATTCCACTGAGAAGAAAAGGGTGTAAAAGAAAAGACAGTCATCCGTGGCTAAGTAAAGAAATTAAGGATAGTATTCAACTAAAAACAAGGGTTTATAAGGTAGCCAAATCTAGTGGGAGGATAGAGGATTGGGAAAACTTTAAAAGACAGCAAAAAATAACAAAGATTGATTAAGAAAGGGAAGATAGATTATGAAAGTAAATGAGCAAAAAATATAAAAACAGATAGTAAGAGTTTTTATAGTTATATAAAAAGAAAGGGTGGCTAAAGTAAATGTTGGTCCCTTAGAGGATGAGACCGGGAAATTAATGGTGGGAAATATGGAGATGGCAAATACACTGAATATTTTGTATCAGTCTTTACAGTAGAGGACACTAAGAATATCCCAACACTGGACAAACAGGGGGCTATAGGGGGGGAGGAGCTAAACACGATCAAAATCACTAAGGAAGTGGTACTCGGTAAAATAATGGGACTCAAGGCGGATAAATCACCTGGACCTGATGGCTTACATCCTAGGGTCTTGAGGGAAGTGGCGGTAGGGATTGTGGATGCATTGGTAATAATTTTCCAAAACTCCCTGGACTCAGCAAAGATCCCGGCAGACTGGAAAACTGCTAATGTAACACCCTTATTTAAAAAGGGTAGTAGACAGAAGGCTGGAAACTATAGACCGGTTAGCCTAACATCTGGTAGGTAAAATTTTGGAGTCCATTATTAAGGAGACAGTAACGGGACATTTGGATAATCATAATTTAATAGGACAAAGTCAGCATGGTTTTATGAAGGGGAAGTCATGTTTGACAAATTTGCTGGAGTTCTTTGAGGAAGTAACGTACAGGGTGGATAAAGGGGAACCAGTGGATGTGGTGTATTTAGACTTCCAAAAGGCATTTGACAAGGTGCCACACAAGATTATTGCTTAAGATAAAAAATCACGGGATTGGGGGTAATATTCTGGCATGGATAGAGGATTGGCTATCTAACAGAAGACAGAGTTGGGATAAATGGTTCATTCTCAGACTGGCAATCAGTAACTAGTGGTGTTCCGCAGGGGTCAGTGCTGGGTCCCCAACTCTTTACAATCTATATTAACGATTTGGAGGAGGGGACCGAGTGTAACATATCAAAGTTTGCAGATGATACTAAGATGGGAGGGAAAGTAGTGAGTGAGGAGGACATAAAAAATCTGCAAGGGGACATAGACAGGCTAAGTAAGTGGGCAGAGATTTGGCAGATGGAATACAATACTGGAAAGTGTGAGGTTATGCACTTTGGCAGGAAAAATAGTCGAGCAAGTTATCTTAATGGCAAGAAACTGGAAAGTACTGAAGTACAAAGGGATCTGGGGGTCCTGGTGCACGAAACTCAAAAGGTTAGTATGCAGGTGCAGCAAGTGATTAAGAAGGCCAATGGAATGTTGGCTTTCATTGCTAGGGGGATAGAATATAAAAATAGGGAGGTATTGCTTCAGTTGTACAAGGTATTGGTGAGACCGCACCTGGAATACTGCATACAGTTTTGGTGTCCATACTTAAGAAAAGACATACTTGCTCGCGAGTCAGTACAAAGAAGGTTCACTCGGTTAATCCCGGGGATGAGGGGATGGACATATGAGGAGAGGTTGGGTAGATTGGGACTCTACTCATTGGAGTTCAGAAGAATGAGAGGCGATCTTATTGAAACATATAAGATTGTGAAGGGGTTGGATCGGGTGGATGCGGGGAGGATGTTCCCGATGATGGGTGAAACTAGAATTAGGGGGCATAGTCTTAGAATAAGGGACTGCTCTTTCAAAACTGAGATGAGAAGGAACTACTTCACTCAGGGTGGTAGGTCCATGGAATATGCTGCCCCAAAAAGCTGTAGAAGCTAAATCATTACATAAATTTAAAACAGAAATAGACAGTTTCCTAGAAGTAAATGGAATTAAGAGTTACGGGGAGCGGGCAGGAATTTGGACATGAGTCTAGGTTTGGATCGGCCATGGCCCTGTGGGTAGCGTAGCGGGCCCAGGGGCCGTGTAGCCTGATCCTGCTCCTATTTCGTGTCCAATTCGGTTAGGTTCAGGAGATGGTTCTGTGATAGTAGATTGGCGGTTAGGATCAGATCAGCCATGATCTTATTGAATGGCGGAGCAGGCTCGAGGGGCCAATTGGCCTACTCCTGCTCCTATTTCTTATGTTCTTATGGATGGAAAGGAGGTTGGCAAGGTTTGCCCAGAGTCGGAAGAGGAGAATGAGGCAGTGGGGTGCTGCTGGTAACGAGGCAGCGATGGGTGCCTCATTGGGCCCTTCAGAGAATGCCAAGACACAGGACAGCTGTGGGCTTATTTAAGGAGAACTGAAGTCTGGGACTGTGGCAGTAGAGCAAGAAGGCAGAGGAGTAATGATGAACATAAGAATTAGGAGCAAGAGTAGGCCATATGGCCCTTCGAACCTGCTCCACCATTCAATAAGATCGTGGCTGATCTTCAACCTCAACTCCATTTTTCTGCCCGATCCCCATATCCCTTGATTCCTTGATGAGTTGGGGTCGGGATTGAACCCAGGACAGGAGAAATGAAAGGTGAAATGACTGGGTGACGGGAAGGAGAGGAAACATGAAAATAGTGCCCGAGAGGAGCCAAATGAAAACAAAACACAAAAAAGAAGTAATGGGCATGGGTCTGGAGAGGCAGCCAAAATGTGCACGCGAATGGACAGAGGGAATTCGGGTTACATAGGCAATGCAGATTGGAAGAGACACCTCCAGATCCTAAACACATGACCATCCCCCTTACTCCATGTGCCTATGGATCAAAATTTGAAACACTCATTTCCTTAATGTTACAATAAAATGTTACATCGAATTAACCAACCGTCAGCCCACAGGTAACAAACTTCATTGGATCAACATGATCTCTGATGATTCGTTCAAGGTCTAATGCTAGATCAATCTGTTCACTGGCCCATGATGACTCATTTATCGAGTCAGCCACTATCCACTTGCCCTCATTAATCTCCTCACTTTTGTCTGCATTTGTGTGTTCTTGTACTGTGCTCTCTGAAGCCATAGGCCTTTCACTCTGCTTGGTGATCAATATACAATATTTGCATGACTTTCTCATTCATGATAAATATATAGAATGTATCAGACAGGGCAGTGGAGGCAAAAAAAAGTTAAAGTTGTTCAAAATACATTGGATGCTATGAAGAGAGAACGAAGGCAATAGAAAGATTCCTAGGCCTATATTCCCTATTGTTTAGAAGATTGAGGTGTGATCTCATTGAAACATACAAATTTCTTACAGGACTTGACAGGGTAGATGCAGGGTGGATGTTTCCCCTGGCTGGGGAGTCTAGAACCAGGGGTCACAGTCTCAGAATAAGGGATTGGCCATTTAGGACTGATGAGAAATTTCTTCATTCAGAGGGTGGTGAAACTTTGGAATTCTCTACCCCAGAGGGCTGTGGAGGCTGTCGTTGAGTATATTCAAGACAGAGATCGATAGATTTTTGGATATTAAGGGAATCGAGGGATATGGGGATAGTGCAGGAAAGTGCACTGTCTTTGTATCTGTCTTCATGGTAGAAGACACTAACATCCCAATAATGGACAATCAAGGGGCCACAGGGAAGGGGGAAACTAAAGACGATCACTATCACTATGGAAAAAGTACTTGGTAAAATAATGGGACTAAAAGACAACAAGTCCCCTGGACCAGATGGCCTGCATCCCAGGGTCTTAAAAGAAGTGGCTGCAGTGATAGTGGATGCATTGGTTGCAATATACCAAAATTCCCTGGACTCTGGAGAGGTCCCAGCGGATTGGAAAACCGCAAATGTAACACCTCTATTTAAGAAAGGAGGGAGACAGAAAGCAGGAAACTATAGACCAGTTAGCCTAACATCTGTCGTTGGGAAAATGCTGGAGTCTTCATTAAGGAAGCAGTAGCAGGGCATTTGGAAAATCATAATGCAGTCAAGCAGAGTCAGCATGGTTTTATGAAAGGGAAATCATGTTTAACAAATTTGCTGGAGTTCTTTGAGGATGTAACGAGCAGGGTGGATAAGGGTGAGCCAGTGGATGTGGTGTATTTGGATTTCCAGAAGGCATTCGATAAGGTGTCACATAAAAGGTTACTGCATAAGATAAGAGCTCACGGAGTTGGGGGTAATATATTAGCATGGATAGAGAATTGGCTAACTAACAGAAAGCAGAGAGTCGGGATAAATGGGTCATATTCCGGTTGGCAAACAGTAACTAGTGGGGTGCCACAGGGATCGGTGCTGGGGCCTCAACTATTTACAATCTACATTAATGACTTGGATGAAGGGACCGAGTGTAATGTAGCCAAGTTTGCGGATGATACAAAGATGGGTGGGAAAGCAAGTTGTGCAGAGGACTCAAAGAACCTGCAAAGGGATATAGACAGGCTAACTGAGTGGGCAACATTTGCATTTGGCAGATGGAGTATAATGTGGGAAAGTGTGAGGTTATCCACTTTGGCAGGAAAAATAAAAAAGCAAACTATTATTTAAATGGAGAGAGATTACAAAATGCTACAGTTCCGAGGGACCTGGGGGTCCTTGTGCATGAAACACAAAAAGTTAGCATGCTGGTGCAGCAAGTAATCAAAAAGGCAAATAGAATGTTGGCCTTTATTGTAAGGGGGCTGAAGTATAAAAGCAGGGATGTCCTGCTACAACTGTATTGGTGAGACCGCACCTTGAGTACTGCGTACAGTTTTGGTCTCCATATTTAAGGAAGGATATACTTGCATTGGAGGCAGTTCAGAGACGATTCACACAGTTGATTCCTGAGATGAGGGGGTTGACTTATGAAGAAAGGTTGAGCAGGTTGGGCCTATACTCACTGGAATTTAGAAGAATGAGAGGTGATCTTATTGAAACATATAGGATACTGAGGGGGCTCGACAAGGTAGATGCAGAGAGGATTTCCCTCGTGGGGAAATCTAGAACTCGGGGACATAGTTTCAGAATAAAGGGTCGCCCTTTTAGAACTGAGATGAGGAGGAATTTCTTCTGAGGGTCGTTAATCTGTGGAATTCTCTGCCCCAGAGAGCCGTGGAGGCTGGGTCATTAAATACATTTAAGGTGGAGATGGACAGATTTTTACAAGATAAGGGAGTGAAGGGTTACGGGGAGCGGGCAGCTAAGTGGCTTTGAGCCCAGGATCAGCCATGATCTTATTGAATGGTGGAGCAGGCTTGACGGGCCAAGTGGCCTATTCCTGCTCCTATTTCTTATGTTGTTATGTAAGTGGAGATGAAGTAGAAGATCAGCCATGATCTTATTGAATGGCGGAGCAGGCTCTAAGGGCCAAATGGCCTACTCCTGCTCCTATTTCTTATGTTTTTTATTATCTAGCCTCCCCTTAAATGCACCTATACTATTCGCCTCAACCACTCCTTGTGGTAGCGAGTGCCACATTCTCAACTCTCTCTGGGTAAAGAAGTTTCTTCTGAATTCCCTATTTGATTTCTTGGTGACTATCCTATATTGTTTTACTCTTCCCCATAAGTGGAAATACACTCTGTGACTACTCTACAAAACCTTTCATAATTTTAAAGACCTCTATTAGGTCACCCCTCAGCCTTCTCTTTTCAAGACAAAAGGGACCCAGCCAGTTCATCCTTTCCTGATAGGTGTAATCTCGCAGTTCTGGTATCATTCTTGGAAATCTACACACTTAATATAGTGGAGGGAAAAAAAAGTTGTCATTCTGTAGATGAAGCAGTGAAACCATATTTTAAAAAGGGCCACATTTTTCTGAGCTACTATTGTCCTATGAGGAGAGATTGAGTAGATTGGGCTTATACTCTCTGGAGTTTAGAAGAATGAGAGGTGATCTCATTGAAACATAAGTTACTGAGGGGGATTGACAGGGTAGATGTTGAGAGGTGTTTCCCCTGGCTGGAGAGTCTAGAACTAGGGGGCAGAGTCTCAGGATAAGGGGTTGGCCATTTAGGACTGAGATGAGGAGGAATTTCTTCACTCAGAGGGTGGTGAATCTTTGGAATTCTCTACCCCAGAGGGCTGTGGATGCTGAATCATTGAATATATTCAAGGCTGAGATAGATACATTTTTGGACTGTAGGGGAATCAAGGGATAAGGGGATTGGGCAGGAAAGTGGAGTTGAGGTTGATGATCAGCCATGATCTGATTGAATGGCGGAGCAGGATCAAAGTGCTGTATAGCCTGCTCTTGCTCCTAATTCTTTTGTTCAAAGCACTGGAAGGTCTACACTGGCTGCTTCAACATTATCAGGAATAAAAGTTCACCATTAAGCAGTAGGCAGCTATCACTAATATCTTTCTCCCAGTGATTTATCAGAATTTTGTCATGGGACGATACAGTACATCCACATGACTCGCCGCTAGTCATAGCATATTAAGCCTACAGTTTCTTACTTTATAACAGAGAACATTTCTGCACCATACATTTCTGAGGACCCTATGATCTCCTGTGGCTCCCAGTTCGAAAACCTATGCACTCCCAAAAATTAGGAACAATCTGCATGTGACTTGATTTTTATTGCTGCAGCTCCTATCTCAATACTTCTTTCCAACAAGTTTTAATATCAGTATGGCTATTTAGTACATACCATCCAGTGGAGTTGAGGCCAAGACCAGATCAACCATGATCTTATTGAATGGCGGAGCAGGCTCGAGGGACCAAATGGCCTACTCCTGCTCCTATTTCTTATGTTCTTATGTTTTGCACCACAGAAAGAATCAGAAACAGTATGCAGGGGCCACGTGCTGCCCAAGGAAATGGTTTATGTTGCAGAGGATTTTATCTGTTAGAGTAGAATCTGTTACAGCATAGAAGGAGGCCATTCAGCCCATCATGCCGGTGCTGGCTCTTTGAAAAAGCTATCCAATTAGTCACATAGAGCATGCTCTGTAGGCTTAATGTGCTATATGACTAGCTGCTATTCATGTAGCTCTGCTGTATCTTCCAATGACAAATGATAATTCAGTGGTGACAGCTGCTTACTAAACAAGTAACTTAATGGTGAACTTTTATTCCTGATAATATTGAAGCAGCCTGTATAGACCTTGAGCGCTTTGCACAGTAGCTCAGCTCAAATATGATTTCACTGTTTCATCTACAGCATGATTACTTTTTTTTTCTTCCTCCACTATATTAAGTGTGACATTTGTATGTTCTAAAGTGGCGATCAATCAATATAGAAATTTGCTCAGAGATGTCCTGGTGCTTGCGCCAGTTTGTTTAGAGATGTGATCTTGGATTGTCGTCCTGAATAATAATTTATGCTATACCGTGTGTTTCACAGTAATACTAGTGAAAGCTCATCTACTGATACTTGCTCGCTATTGCCTGCAAATAGGCAGGGATATATAATGCAGAAAAGTATGAGGTGATGCATTTTGGTAGGAAGAATGAGGAGAGACAATATAAGCTAAATGGTACAAGGGGGTGCAAGAAGAGGGAGACCTGGGGGTGTTTGTGCACAAATCTGAAGATGGCAGGACAGATTAACAAAGCAGTTAATAAAGCATATGGGATCCTGGGCTTTATAAATAGAGGCAGAGTACAAAAGCTGGGAGGTTATTCTAAACCTATATAAAACACTAGTTCGGCCCCAGCTGGAGTATTGTGTCCAGTTCTGGGCATCACACTTTAGGAAGAACATGAAGGCTTTGCAGAGGGTGCAGAAGAGATTTACTAGAATGGTTCCAGGGATGATTGATTACAGTTACGTGGATAGACTGGAGAAGCTGGGGTTGTTCTCCTTTTTAGAGCAGAGAAGGCTAAGAGGAGATTTGATAGGAGTGTTCAAATTCATGAATGGTTTTGATAGAGTAAATAAGGAGAAACTGTTTCCATTGGCAGAAAGGTCGGTAACTAGAGGACACAGATTTAAGGGGATTGGCAAAAGAAACCAGAGGTGACATGAAACATTTTTTTACACAGCAAGTTGTGATGATCTGGAATGCACTGCCTGAAAGGGCGGTGGAAGCAGATTCAATGGTAACATTCTAAAGAGAAATGGATAAATACTTTGAAGGGGAAAAATGTTCAGGGCTGTGGGGAAAGTGCAGGGGAGTGGGATTATTTGGATAGCTCTACCAAAGAACTAGGACAGGCACGATGGGCCGAATGGCCTCCTTCTGCACTGTATGATTCTATATGGATATTAATTTCAGAGCAGTACAATGACTATTGTTGGGCAGTGGCAGCTGGATTAGCACCAGACAGTGGTCTGCTGTGGAGTGGCATCGCTCTAGCTTTCCTACTCTTGCAGCTAAGCATTTGAAGCTCAGTCACCTAGTATCTATTATTCACTTTTTTATGATGTCCTAAAATAACCCGCAATCTCTGCTAAACTACTTTTTCAATTGATTTTAAACAACTTCCTGGCATTGATTCAATCAAAATCTTAAACATGCGTGACTAGAAGTTAGGTTCACATCAGTTCAATCCAACGTTACTTCTGATATCGATTAATGGTTATAGTCACAGTGAGAAGCAGATTAGTGGATGGAGCAGAGATCTCGTGAATAAACTGATAAAAATAAAGGAGGCATTTTCTCCCCTCCCCCTTCCCCGAAGGCACTGCCTCTTGCTGGGATACAGGCCTATACATGGCTGTCATCCTCCCAGCACCTTTCCAAAATGGCCATTCTTCCTGTGTGAACCTGGATAAGTCAGGAGTCTATTCAACCACTGGGCTTGGGCTTTGTAGCCCAGCCCAATCCATATTTATACACTGATTCCAACAGGGTCATGATAGCAATCTGAAATGGTCGCCCTGGCAGTTCTTCCTCTTTGCCCCTGAATCATCCTACTGCTGAGACCTCTTAACTCAGCCCAGGCAAACCGAATCTGTGTTGCATAAATGACAATAGAAAAGCTGCATTTGTATTTCGGTACACGCAAGTGCTTATCTTGCTGAATATTGGAATGAGTCATGCTGAACTTTGTGTTAACCATCTCCCACTCAGATTGACAATAAAAGCAAACCACTCCTAAATGCAATAGTCTGCTAGTTATGTTGATTTTATATTTGAACTTCTTAATAGAGGACCCCGTCTGCCTTCACAGGTGGACGTAAAAGATCCCATGGCATATTCGAAGAAGAACAGGGTAGTTTTGGTATAACAACAGAAAACGCTGGAAAAACTCAGCAGGCCAGGCAGCATCCGTGGAGAGAGAAACAGAGTTAACGTTTCAGAGAAACGTTAACTCTGTTTCTCTCTCCACGGATGCTGCCGGGCCTGCTGAGTTTTTCCAGCGTTTTCTGTTGTTATTTCGGATTTCCAGCATCTGCAGTATTTTGCTATCGTATCAGGGTAGTTCTGGTGTCCTGCCCAACACTTATGCCTCATCCAATACCTAAAACAGATTATCTGTTTATTTCATTGCTTTTTGTGCGATCTTGTTACGCATAAATTGGCTGCCACATTTCCTACATTATAACTGACTACACTTCAAAAGTATTAAGTTGGCTGTAAAGCGCTTTGGAACGTCTTGAGGTTGTAAAAGGCACTATATAAATGCAAGTCTTTTTTTCTTTTCGAATATGCTGCTGTTGTGATTGTGCATGATTATCAAATCTGAAGTATTTTGGTGGACTGAAAATTTAGGGTCACAAACGTTTGGTGAATTCCTATATAAAAAAAACTTGAGGGTTGAAGTATTTAAACTGTATCTATCGATTCACATTTAAAATAACAATTTTTTGAGGCCAGCATTAACATTTATAGCCTCTTGTGTTGCATGTTGAAAGAAGGTTTAGTAGAAGTCACCTGAGGCAGTTTTTATCCTTCCCTAGTTTTTTTTAATTATGTGAGTCTAGCAGCAGAAACCAACTCTAGACTACATTTTTGGAAACTGACAGTACCTACCTCTAGGCATTCACAACTGATTACATCTAAAGGCAAAATGCAGTTAAGTTGCTTTTACTTCATATCTTGCAAGCATACTTGCAGAACCCAATAATAGACATGAAGGTGCGCCTCAATATTTATTGGATTTTCATCACTAAATATTTTAATTTTTTTATTGAAACGAATACTTGGATAGAGCATATCAGCCAATATTATAGTAGTACGTACTCCTGTTGAAGTCTAGTTTCTTGCATGTTAATAAATCAACTGGAAGTGACACCCGAATTGGTACTGCTACTAAGGTCATTACTGCGCTCAACTTTCTTCTTCCTAAACTGCAAACATGCTACCAATGTTTCCTTTAATTTTTTTTTGGTGCACGGCCTCTTTAACGGGCTGCACGGCCCATTCAAATTTCCGCCATGCGCGGTTTTTTAAATTTAAAAGCCGGTGCGCTGGCTACGCGCGAGCTAACGGGAACTTTGCATGCCACCCTACTCACTATTTCTACTCCCTGCACCTTCACTGTGTTGAAATCAAGACTCACTGCACTGTGACCTATTCAAAAACATTCTTTTCAAATTATGGAACTGCTTACCTCCCTCTTCCTCTCTCAAACTACAGATTTTTAAATGTTTGGTGTCACCCAGACATTACTAATGGATTTTTGTCTCCTGTCTTGGTGGTTTCCAACACACATTAATTTGCTAATCTCCTCAGTACCAAAAACAGTTAACAGTTTGTATCAGTTGATATATGGAAATGTTAACCATACAAATTTCCACTTTACATCTCTAGATATTGAATTCGTGAAGCTACCTTCAGGAGCTAGCATGTTCCAAGCCATTCAATATGCATATGTTATATGACTGATCGTGAGACTGCATCTCTATATAAGCAGAGAAAGAACCAAAATCTCAACGTCCAGTGGTTAGCCAAAATACTGTTCTGGTTATCTGTTCTACAGGTGTTTTCTGTGTTCTACTACCTGTGCTGTTGCTGCTGCAGGGATCTCCAGTTTTGTTGTAATTAAAATGATAACTATAAATGCTGTAAACCTGAAACAACAACATTTAAATGCTGGTTATACACAGTGAGTCAGTCAGCAAATGAATAGTGGCTGTGTAAATACTGAAAATGTTTCGAGCAAAAACTGCCTTCTTGCAGAGTAGGAAATTGAAGTAGTTTGATTTATGGCCATGTATACAGTAATGGCACCACTGCAATTAAATGTCTCAGAATGCGCTATGGGGATTTGCAGGTGGAAGTGTTTAAGTCAACCTGTTGCCCCAATCTCCAGTTAAATATACCGCAGCTACAGTATTAACAAGTGCAATCCCAATTTTTTTTCTTTTAAAAGGTATGGGGCCAAATCTTCCAACAAAAATAATGCTGTGCTAACAGATGCCATTATTATTGCACAAATCAGCCAGCAAGTTCAGTGGATGAAGAGATACACTGTGAGTTGCAAATCTTCAGAACTTGCTGGTCGATTTATGCTGCTCCGCCATTTGCCTCACACAAACAGCATCTCGCCCTCAGCCTCCCCGTTATTTTTAAGAACTTGCTGGATTTGTACATTAATTGGCCATTAAACTCTTCATAGAAAGTTGGGGCTCATAATTAACAGCATAAGTACCCTTTTAACAACATGATAATTGTTAATGCAATGCCAATTATCCTCTCTGGCCCAGAAAGGAAACAAATAAAACTGTTGTTTCACTCCTGCATATAGTAAATTGTTTAGCGATTTTTAAAATTTCAAATTTTAAATTTTTTTATGTTTTTCTTACTTATTGTCTCTCTCTCTATCCAATCTTTCTGTCCCTCTATTTCTCTTTCTGTACCTGATTTGACTCTAATTCACCCTAATTTTATCTCCATCGTTCCTCTGTTTCTTTCTCAATCCTTATTCTTGGTTAAGGAGATATACTGTTGGTCTTGTTGTTCACCACTAAGGCCCCAGATGCTCTGTTACCCTCGTTATCAGCTCGTACTTCCAGCAAGTTACGCCGCAAATTATATTTGAGCTGAAGGATGCAGGAAAAAGTCTAACTAAAGGTGCACTCCGCGAGATGCCTCACTCCAGCAAGATTTGGCCCATTATCAAGGGAACCTTGCGAATGTACTTTTTTTTAAGTTGATCAGTACAAAAGTAATTCAACTGCAATTCAGAATTACTATTTGTTATTGATCTTTTCTGCACAATGTGTTTTTTTTAAACTATCTCTTCCATCCATTTAATCCTTGTTATGATGCAGTTTGCTGGAGGTTGGACAGCCTCCAGTGCCTCGCCCCCAGTGGCTGTTATTCCTGTAAGCCTTCACAGTGAGGGCCATTAGGCTATTCATCCATAGGGTTTTATTACAGGTGAATCAATCATGTTTTTCACATGACGTCCACAGTCACACTTCCATAGTGATCAGGAGTAGGAACGCTTGCCGACTTTGATTTTATTTTTCTATTCTCACTTTAATCTTGGGTACTAAAAACTACTGTAGCAATCCTACTGCTGCCCTAGCCGAGATCAGCTAACTCTAAGCATGCACCAAGAGGTCGAATTTAGGACATTTCTAGTCTGAGTAGCTCAGCCACTCACTGGATAAATGCACTTAAGCCTTTACCTTGCTTGTCTCTGAAATCGATCCAGTTTTCTGTAAAGCCTGATATGACACAGACTTCCCAGGGATTAGTCTGGTGCAGGTATGTGTAATTTATACATGGTTCATCTAGATCTATTGTGACTCAGTTTTGCTTTGTGAACTAAGTGTTAAAATCTTTTCCTTGGGCAAGGATTTAAAACTAGTGTTCTTCCATTGCACGTGATTACATTGTAATACAGGAAACTTTCGTTTATCCGGCACTCAAATATCCGGAATTCTCGCTTAACCGGCAAAAATCATCCTCCGAAAACTCCTCTCAAATAACCGGCAATGTTGCCGAGTCGCAGTCGAGTCTCCGCGAACGCCGAGTGCTCCGAAAAATCCTCTCAAATAACCGGCAATGTTGCCGATCCCGAGTCCGAGTCCGCGAACGCCGATTTAGTCAGTAGGGGTACTTTTCAAAAGTGCCACTACTCGGCCTCCTGGCGCTGTCGCAAGTCCGAAACATTGCAGTAGCATGAGTAGATTCTCCCGTGCTGCTTGGAGTCTCTTTGTTAAAAATAGCCTCGGTAGATATAACTCTCTGTTATCCGGTACTTTCGATAAACCGGCACCACGCCGGTCCCGTCGATGCCGGATAAACGAAAGTTTCCTGTAGATAAGAACCGAAAAATTACTCTTCTGACTTTGCCTAGGCATTTCCTCCCTCGCAAGTAACTTTCAGTTGTATACTTGACATTGATAAAAATCTTAGAAACTAATACAAAGCCGGAGCGCTCAGGTGAAGAGTGCAAGCCTAAAAATTGTTAGTCTGCAGATGAGATCAGCATTGACCTACATTAGAAGATGTTGAATATTTTCCAGTGACTGGCGAGTTCAGCTCCTATGTACCGACATAAGTGAGGAATATGTAATACTTGGGGCACAACAGTAATTCTGAGCGATTTTGATATTTTGTAAACCACCCTGAATCTTGCTGAATCTTGCCCATAACAAGCTAGTTATGATGAGACTGCTGGATTATTTATAGAATAAAATCCAGCAGGATTTCCTCCTTGCTATAATGAAAAATTAAATTATATGCACAGAGCGGGATTAAAACGGAGTGTACTTAAACAGAGTGTTTTATTTGGGAATTTGGAAAGAGTGGGAATTCGGAGAAGAGGGGGAAGGAATTGCTGCTTTTTGCCTGCACTACTTGTAGTGCTTTGTGTTACAGGTAGATATTTAATTTCAGTACCCATAACTTAATCTAGATCAAGTAAGTAGTCAAGAAACTACACAGTTAGCTAAGTTACCTAATTACAAACTTAATTAAATAAAACAAGGTCATAGGGATGGCAGTGCAGGTGGTGTGCTGCAACTGCAGCATGTGGGAGTTTGTGGTGAGCATTGTGATCTTGGACAACCACGTTTGCAATAAGTGCCTGCATCTTGAGGAACTTCAGCTCAGTTTTTGAGCTGGAGTCTGAGGTGCAGACATTACGGGGCATCAGGGATGGGGAGAGTTACCTGGACACTTTGATCCAGGAGGCAGTCACACTCCTTAGGTTAGGTAGTGGTACAGGTCTGGTCAGGGACAGGAGGGTGTGACTGCAACTCAGGGAGGTAAGGGGACCCCAGGTGCAGTGCTGGAGGAGCCTCTGCCTTTGCCCCTGTACAACAGGTATGAGGTTCTTGCTGCCTGTGTGGATGAGGGAAAAGCCTGCAGGATGGATGAGCAAGCTGACCATGGCACCATGGTACAGGAGGCCATTCAAGTGGGGGGAGTGAAAGAGAATGTAGTTGTGGTAGGGGACAGTATAGTCCGGGGGATAGATACTGTTCTCTGCAGCCACGATAGAGAGTTCCGAAGGTTGTGTTGCCTGCCTGGTGCCAGGGTTAAAGACATCTCCTCGCGGCTGGAGGGGAACTTGGAGTGGGAGGGGGAGGATTCAGTTGTCGTGGTCCACGTAGGACACGACATAGGTAGAACTAGGAATGAGGCTCTGCTGAGGGATTTTGAGGAGCTAGGATCCAAATTAAAAAGCAGAACCTCAAAGGTAATAATCTCTGGATTGTTACCTGAGCCACGTGCAAATTAGCATAGGGACAAACCGATTAGAGGTTTAAATGCTGAGTGGTGTGGGAAGAAGGGGAATTCGGTTCATGGGGCACTGGCACCAGTGCTGGGGAAAAAGGGAACTGTTCCATTGGGACGGGCTCCACTTAAACCGTGCTGGGACCAGTGTCCTGGTGAACCGAATAACTAGGGCAGTAGACAGGGCTTTAAACTAATGAAGGGGTGGGGGGGAGGATTCAGGAAAGAGTAAATTTAAAAGCAGCGAGAGAAATGTCAAGGCTCTAGAGCACAATAGAGTTTTGGGTAAAAATAAGCAGAGTGGGTCAGGAAGGGAAAGAAAGAGTAAGGCATCAGTGACTAAGGGGACATCAGGGAAAAATAGAAATATGTCAAAGCTAAAGGCACTATATCTGAATGCACGAAGCATTTGCAACAAAATAGATGAATTAATAGTGCAGATAGAAATTAATAGGTTTGATCTAATAGCCATTATGGAGACGTGACTGCAATATGGCCAAGGTTGGGAACTAAATATTCCAGGATACTTAACTTTTAGAAGAAATAGGCAAAATGGAAAAGGAGGCGGGGTAGCCCTGATAATAAAGGATGGGATAAAGACAGTCGAGAGAAAGGATCTTAACTCTGAAAATCAAGAAGAAGAATCAGTTTGGGTGGAGCTAAGAAACAGCAAGGGACAGAAAATATTGGTGGGAGTTGTTTATAGGCCTCCAAACAGTAGTTGTAATGTAGGGCAGTGTACAAATCAGAAAATTGGAGGCGCATGTAACAAGGGTAATACAGTAGTCATGGGGGACTTTAATCTACATATAGACTGGGCAAACCAAATTTGCAGTAATAGTGTGGAGGATGATTCATGGAATGTATGCAAGATAGTTTTCTAGATCAGTATGTTGAGGAACCAACTAGGGAACAGGCAATTTTAGATCTAGTATTGTGCAATGAGAAAGGGTTAATTAATAACCTTGTAGTAAAGGGGCCTTTAGGGAAGAGTGACCATAATATGATAGAATTTTATATTGAGTTTGAAAGGGATTTAGTTAAATCAGAAACTAGGGTCTTGTATCTAAACAAAGCAAACTACGTAGGTATGAGGGGCGAGTTGGCTATGGTAGATTGGGAAACTACATTAAAATGTATGACGGTAGGGAAGCAATGGTTAACATTTAAAGAATTAATACATAATTTACAACAAATACACATTCCTTTAAGGCACAAAAACCCCACAGGAAAAGTGGTCCAACCGTGGCTAACGAGAAGTTAAAGATAGTATTAGATCAAAGGAAGAGGCTTATAATGTTGCCAAAAAGAGTAGTAAGCCTGAGGATGGGAGGATTTTAGAATTCAGCAAAGGAGGACCAAGAAATTGATAAAGAAAAGGAAAACAGAATATGAGAGTAAACTAGCGAGAGACATAAAAACAGACTGTAAAAGCTTCTATAGGTATGTGAAAAGGAAAAGATTAGCGACAGTAAATATGGGTCCCTTACAGGCTGAGACAGGAGAAATTATAATGGGGAATAAGGAAATGGCAGAGAAATTAAACAAATACTTTGGGCTGGATTTTGTCTTGGAGTCGGGTTGGGGTCGTGTGATCCGCATTTCGTGTTGCCCCCCCGACTCCAGATTAATGTGGATGAATGATGCAATTTTCACATAATTGGGCAATTGAGTTCCAGCATGTGGGAACCCATGAACCAATTAGTGGTTTCAGTCTGAAAGTCGCCTCTGATGATGTCATCATTGCAGGTCAGACTGCCTAGTCTCAGAGATTGCCTGGCTTTTGCTGTGAGTGGACCTGGATATGAGAGTGAGATATTTTCCATCCAGGTCCTCTCACAGACCTAATACTACTACCTTCATCACATCTCCATTGTAATTGTGGACCTGCAGCTGATAGTCAGCTATCCACTTGTGCTCCCACCAGGTTTCACTGGAGTGTTTCACATCAGGCGTACTTCACGTCGGAAAAGGGTTAAACTAGCTAAAACGTTTCAAAATGGCATTACAGAGCCAATTTAGGGCTTGTTAAGGGCTTTAATGGCCTCTCCCGCCTCTTGGAGGCGGGACGGAGTCGGGAACCCCGCCACTGATTTTGTCAAAATTGCGTGGAGGCGGGATGGGGTCGGGACCCCCGAATCTGCAACTTTAACCCCCCACACGTCTCCAAACCAGACTCCACGGGTCATTGAAAATCCAGCCCTTTGTGTCTGTCTTTATGGAAGAAGATGCAACCAATTTCCCGGAAATAGTGGAGAGCCAAGGGTCTAGCGAGAATGAGGAACTGAAAGAAATTAGTATTAGTAAAAAAAAAAGTAGTACTGGAGAAATTAATGGAACTGAAAGCCGATAAATCCTCTGGACCTGATGGCCTACATCCTAGGGTTTTTAAAGAGGTGGCTATAGAGATAGTGGATGCATTGGTTGTCATTTTCCAAAATTTCATAGATTCTAGAACGGTTCCCGCAGATTGGAAGGTAGCAAATGTAACCCCACTATTTAAGAAAGGAGGGAGAGAGAAAATGGGAAACTACAGACCAGTTAGCCTGACATCAGTAGTAGGGAAAATGCTAGAATCTATTATTAAGGACGCGGTAACAGGGCACTTAGAAAATAATAATAGGATTGGGCAGAGTAAACATGGATTTATGAAAGGGAAATCGTGTTTGGCAAATCTTAGAATTTTTTGAGGTTGTAACTAGCAGAATAGATAAGGGGGAACCAGTGGATGTGGTGTATTTGGATTTTCAGAAGGCATTCGATAAGGTGCCACACAAGGGGTTATTAAACAAAATTAGGGCTCATGGGATTGGGGGTAATATACTAGCATGGATTGAGGATTGGTTAACTGACAGAAAACAGAGAGTAGAAATAAACTGGTCATTTTCGGGTTGGCAGGCTATAACTAGTGGGATCAGTGCTTGGGCCTCAGCTATTCACAATCTATATCAATGATTTGGATGAGGGGACCAAATGTAATATATCCAAGTTTGCTGATGATACAAAGCTGGGTGGGAATGTAAATTGTGAGGTGGATGCAGTGAGGCTTCAAGGGGATATAGACAGGCTAAGTGCGTGGGCAAGAACATGGCAAATGGAATATAATGTAGAGAAATGTGAAGTTATCCACTTTGGTAGGAAAAATAGAAAAGCAGAGTATTTTTTAAATGGTGAGAGATTGGGAAATGTTGGTGTTCAGAAGGACCTGGGTGTCCTTGTACACACATCACTGAAAGTTAACATGCAGGTGCAGCAAGCAATTAGGAAAGCAAATGGTATGTTGCCCTTTATTACAAGAGGATTTGAGTATAAGAGTAAAGACGTCTTATTGCAATTATATAGGGCGCTGGTGAGACCACGCCTGGCATATTGTGTATAGTTTTGGTCTCCTTACTTAAGAAGCATATACTTGCCATAGAGGGATTGCAACGAAGGTTCACCAGACTGATTCCTGGGATGGGGGGATTGTCCTATGAGGAGAGATTGAGTAGACTAGGCCTATATTCTCTCGAGTTTAGAAGAATGAGGTGATCTCATTGTAACATACAAAATTCTTACAGGGTTTGACAGAGTAGATGCAGGGAGGATGTTTCCCCTGGCTGAGGAGTCTAGAACCAGGGGTCACAGTCTCAGAATAAGGGGTTGGCCATTTAGGACTGAGATGAGGAGAAATTTCTTCACTGAGGGTGGTGAATATTTGGAATTCTCTACCCCAGTGGGCTGTGGAGGCTCAGTCGTTCGGTATATTCAAGACCGAGATCGATAGGTTTTTGGATATTAAGGGAATCAAGGGATATGGGGATAGTGCAGGAAAGTGGAGTAGAGGTAGAAGATCAGCCATGATCTTATTGAATGGTGGAGCAGGCTCGAGGGGCCAAACGGCCTACTCCTGCTCCTATTTCTTATGTGACCTGAATTGCTGCTGACATTCTAAATGTTGTAGCTGGTCTGTCAACTTTTGTGAATTTTAATCATACCTTTTGGGAATGAGCTGTGTTTTAAGTGTTGTATTTTAAAACAGTGAATTTGTACAGTTTAAAAAAATATATATAGCTACAGCCTGCAGGTATTCAAGATGTATATTTAATCCAGATGAGCCAGTTTGTGGAACATCAATGCCCACGGTTATTTCAAGCTAATACCATGAGAGTCAGTTGTCTCATCCCAGACCCAAGTCAGGATGTCCCTAATCCGTTTTGAGAACTGCTGGAAATGTTTCCCTTAAACCTGCATCTTGGAGGGGATGATGTAGCTGGTTTTATTGACCGGCACACTGACAACTCACTAAATGGGTAGGAAGCCAGAGGGACAGTCCTTCGACTTACTGTGAATTCACAGAGAAAGAGGCAGAAGGAGACATGGACAGCCATCCAATCAGGTAGGTCTGGGGAGCAAGCACGGCCCAGCGTGGGGAAACTCGATTGCGAGCCGTTCAGGATCAGAGAACTGACCAGGAAAAGATTAAGCGAACTCTCTAATGGGAGTCGTATGGCGTATTGGGGGGTGTTTTGTAGTTGGTTGTATCAAGGTAAAATTTGATTCTATCTTCTGCTCTGTGCATTCACATTGCTGTCTGTAAAAATAAAGCTGCTTAGCAATTAGTATCTAGCCTTGTCTCACCATGTGTTTCAGTCTGTCTCGAGAGACTGGAGAAGCACACGTGAGGGCATGTATGAAAGACATGATGTGCAATTCAGATCACAAGGGAGTCTTATTGTTGCAATATCGGGCAGTACAGGCACTGTCCTGGACATATGATGCTCGGACCGTTTAGTTATCAACATTGCCATATCTAAGACCGACTCGAAACTTGTAACATGGTCATTCCTCTGTTCTGAAGATCGGGGATGCTTTGAATCCTGCCATAATCTTTGAGGTTGAATATTTGGAATCAATAGAAAGACTTGAGGCAAGGCTTAGGAGATTGGGCCGTAAGTGAAACAGTTTTGTAGAAAGGATGATAGACTTTTGGTGTAGCATAGCAGTGAAGGCAACTGAAGAAAATGGGTTCAAAAGGCAACAAAATTTCCTTCTCTAGAGAGAAGCAATTAAAGAATATGGTGTGAAGGCAGGTAGATTGGAAAAGATTTTTGGGGACAATTTTCTTCCTAAAATCTTTGTTCTTCTGACTGATGAGAATAGTGACTACTGTAGTATGTAATAAAAAAATTAGGAAAGCAAAGTAAAATCAAGGAAAACCCAAAGATGTTTTATAAATAAGAGCAAGAGGATAACTAAAGTAAGTATAGGTCCTGTTAGGGGCCATAAAGGGAACCTGTGTGTGGAGGCGGAAGACATGGGTATGGTTCTTAATGAATACTTTGCGCCTGTTTTCACAAAAGAGAGGGACGATGCAGACATTGCAATCGGGGAGGAGGAGTGTGAAATATTAGATGAAATAAACATAGTGAAAGAGGAAGTATTATGGGGTTTAGCATCTTTGAAAGACCCAGATGATATGTATCCCAGACTGTTAAGCTAAGTAAGAGAGGAAATAGCAGAGGCTCTGACCATCATTTTCCAATCCAGTGGCTACAGGTGTGGTGCCAGAGGACTGGAGGACTGCTAACGTGGTACCGTTATTTAAAAAGGGAGAAAGGGATAGACCGAGTAATTACAGGCCAGTAAGCCTAACCTCGGTGGTGGGAAAATTATTGGAAAAAATTCTGAGGGACAGGATAAATCTTCTTCTAGAAAGACACGGATTAATCAGGGACAGTCAGCATGGATTTGTCAAGGGAAGGTCGTATCTGACTAACTTGATTGAATTTTTTGAGGAGGCAACAAGAAGGGTCGATGAGGGTAGTGCGTTTGATGCAGTCTATATGGATTTTAGCAAGGCTTTTGGTAAGGTCCTGCATGGCAGACTGGTCATGAAAGTAAAAGCCCATGGGATCCAAGGCAAAGTGGCAAGTTGGATCCAAAATTGGATCAGAGGCAAGAAACAGGAGCAGGAGTAGGCCAATCGGCCCCTCTAGCCTACTCCGCCATTCAATAAGATCTTGGCTGATCCAATCTTGGCCTCAACACCACTTTCCCGCTCTCTCCCCATATCTCTTGACTCCCTTGTGTTCAAATGTCTGTCAATCTCCGCCTTGAATATATTCAATGACTTCGCCTCCACAGCTCTCTGGGGTAGAGAATTCCAAAGATTCACGACCCTCAGAAGAAATTCTTCCTCATCTCCATCTTAAAACAAAGGGTAATGGTGGAAGGGTGTTTTTGTGACTGGAAGGCTGCTTCCAGTGGGGTTCCGCAGGGCTCAGTACTGGCTCCTCTGCTTTTTGTGGTGTATATATCAATGATTTGGACTTGAATGTAGGAAGTATGATTAAGAAGTTTGCAGATGATACAAAAATTGGCCATGTGGTTGATGATGAAGAAGGCTGCAGACTGCAGGAAGATATCAATGGACTGGTCAGGTTGGCAGAACAGTGGCAAATGGAATTCAATCTGGAGAAGTGTGAGGTAATGCATTTGGAGAGGGCTAACAAGGCAAGGGAATACACTATAAATGGTAGGACACTGAGAAGTGTAGAGGAACAGAGGGACCTTGGAGTGCATGTCCACAGATCCCTGAAGGTAGCAGGACAGGTAGATAAGGTGGTTAAGAAGGCACACGGGATACTTGCCTTTATTAGCCGAGGCATAGAATAGAGCAGGGAGGTTATGCTTGAACTGTATAAAACACTAGTTAGGTCGCAGCTAGAATACTGAGTGCAGTTCTGGTCACCACATTACAGGAAGGATGTGATTGCACCAGAGGGGGTGCAGAGGAGATTTCCGAGGATGTTGCCTGGGCTGGGGAATTTTAGCTATGAGGAAATATTGGATAGGCTGGGGTTGTTTTCTTTGGAACAGAGGAGGCTGAGGGGAGACCGAATTGAGCTGTATAAAATTGAGGGGCCTAGATAGAGTGGATAGGAAGGACCTATTTCCCTTAGCAGAAGGTTCAATAACCAGGAGGCATAGATTTAAAGTAATTGGTTGGAGGTTTAGAGGGGAGTTGAGGAGAAATGTTTTCACCGAGGGTGGTGGGAGTCTGGAACTCACTGCCTGAAAGGGTGGTAGAGGCGGAAACCCTCATCACATTTAAAACATACTTGGATATGCACTCTAAGTGCCATAACCTACAGGGCTGCAGACCAAGTGTTGGAAAGTGGGATTAGAGTGGATAGCTCTTTGTCGGCCGGCGCAGATAAAATGGGCTGAATGGCCTCATGTGCTGTAAATTTCTATGATATGATTCTATGAGAACTGGTCCCACCTGAACTCAGATTTTTTTTGGATGTGTCTGAACTAGCCCTAAAATGGCACTTTCAGACTAATCTGCCAGTTAACCCTGCTATTAAATCTCAGCTAGGTGCATGTCAGTCTTCACTGCTTTTGACTTGCGAAACACACCTGAAGGGTCAATGCCCATAATGCAGGGCATCACCATGGGTAAGATATGTTCTCATAATAAGTAGTTGCTTTGGAAGTTCTGGCCAATAAATAATGACACCTGCATGTACATAATCAAATGGGCAGTGCCTTTAGGCTCTGCTGCAGTGTACTTTAATGTGCATATTTGACTGCAGTTTGTACTCTACAGAAGTAGTAGAATTTGTCTCTGTCCCATTTGGATAATTGTTTTTGAGGTGGCTAATCTGAGCACAACATCCATCCGTGTCCAGATAGGATTCAAAACGTTGAAAGAAATTTAAAAGAATTCAAATATCAAATCTGTTAAAGAAAAACATGAGTTTAAAAATAGGCTGTGGCTAACACAGTTGTGTTGTTTTACAGCTAATTTAACAGGGCATGCAGAAAAAGTTGGGATCGAAAACTTTGAACTACTGAAGGTCCTTGGAACAGGAGGTAAGTGAATAATTTTAGTTCTGTCAATTTTATACAGTACTGCTGCATATTTTAATAGTGGAGACAATCCTTGTTTCCTTGTTCTAATTTAGTGAGCTGAGATATTTTACTTTCTTGCATTCACTTGAGGTACGATATCTGGAATATGGGGAGAAAATATACAGAAAATGCAAGAAATGCACAGCACATCAGTCAGTACTTGAATGCGAAAGATGCTGCATAACTTCATTAATAATCCATTGGCTGTGAAGTACGTTCAGATGTCCTGAGACTTGACAACGTGCTATTTAAGTGCCAGTCCTTTCACTGAACATTTTAGGCGTGATCCTTTGTCCAAAGGAGAGAAATTCACACCAGGCATTTGCCGGCACATTTGCAATGCATGCCCTGGCTTTGGTCTGGTGTGTTTCTGTTTTTGGAAGAAAGTTGCATAGAAGATAGGAGCAGGAGTAGGCCATTCGGCCCCTCGAGCCTGCTCCGCCATTTAATGAGATCATGGCTGATCATTCAAAATCAGTACCCTGTCCCTGCTTTCTCCCCATATCCCTTGATCCCTTTAGCCTTAAGAAATATATCTATCTCCTTCTTGAATAGATTTAATGAGTTGGCCTCAACTGCCTTCTGTGGTAGAGAATTCCACAGGTTCATCACTCTCTGGGTGAAGAAATTCTTCCTCATTTCTGTCCAAAATGGCTTACCCCTTATCCTTAGACTGTGACCTCTGGTTCTGGACTCCCCCGCCATCGGGAACATCCTTCCTGCATCTAGTCTGTCTAGTCCTGTTAGAATTTTATAAGTTTCAATGAGATCCCCTCTCATTCTCGAAACTCTAGCGAATATAAGCCTAATCGACCCAATCTCTCTTCATACGTCATTCCTGCCATCCCAGGTATCAGTCTGGTAAATCTTCGCTGCACTCCCTCCATGGCAAGAACATCCTTCCTCAGATAAGGCGACCAAAACTGCACACAATACTCAAGGTGTGGTCTCACCAAGGCCCTGTACAACTGCAGCAAGACATCCTTGCTCCTGTACTCGAATCCTCTCGCTATGAAGGCCAACATACCATTTGCCTTCTTAACCGCCTGCTACACCTGCATGCTTACCTTCAGCGACTGGTGCGCAAGGACTCCCAGATCTCGTTGCGCTTCCCCTTTTCCCAATCTATTGCCGTTGATAATAATCGGTCTTCCTGTTTTTGCCACCAAAGTGGATAACCTCGCATTTATCCACATTATACTGCATCTACCATGCATCTGCCCAATCACCCAACCTGTCCAAATAATACTGGAGTTTCTCGGCATCCTCCTCACAGCACACACGCCCACCCAGCTTTGTGTCATCTGCAAACTTGGAGATATTACATCTAGTTCCCTCGTCTAGATCATTAATATATATTGTGAATAGCTGGGGTCCTAGCACCGATCCCTGCGGGACCCCACTAGTCACTGCCTGGCACTCGGAAAAAGACCTGTTTATTCCAACTCTTTGCTTCCTGTCTGCCAACCAGTTCTCTATCCAAATCAGTACCTTACCCCCAATCCCATGTGCTTTAACTTTGCACGCTAATCTCTTATGTGGGACCTTATCGAAAGCCTTCTGAAAGTCCAAATACACCACATCCACTGGTTCTCCCTTATCTATTCTACCAGTTACATCCTCAAAAAAATTCCAGTAGATTTAGTCAAGCATGATTTACCTTTTGTAAATCCATGTTGACTTTGTCCGATCCTGTCACTGTTTTCCAAGTGCTCTGCTATTACATCTTTTATAATGGACTCTAGCATTTTGCCCACTACTGATGTCAGGCTTACCGGTCTATAATTCCCCGTTTTTTTCGCTACCACCTTTTTTAAATAGTGGGGTTACATTAGCTACCCTCCAATCCATGGGAACTGTTCCAGAGTCTATAGAATGTTGAAAGATGACCAGCAATGCATCTACTATTTCTAGGGCCACTTCCTTAAGTACCCGAGGATGTAGATTATCAGGCCCTGGGGATTTATCGGCCTTCAATCCCGTCAATTTCCCTAACACCATTTCCCTACAAATACTGATTTCATTCAATTCCTCCCTCTCATTAGACCCTATGTTCCCCGACATCTCTGGGAGTTTATTTGTGTCCTCCTTTGTGAAGACAGAACCAAAGTATGTATTTAATTGGTCTGCCATTTCTTTGTTCCCCATTATAAATTCCCCTGATTCTGACTGCAAGGGACCTATGCTTGACTGCACCAATCTTTTTCTCTTCACATATCTATAGAAGCTTTTATAGTCAGTTTTTATGTTCCCTGCAAGCTTACTCTCATTCTATTTTCCCCCTCTTAATTAATCCCTTTGTCCTCCTTTGCTGAATCCTAAACTGCTCCCAATCCTCAGGTTTGCTGCTTTTTCTGGCCAATTTATATGTTCTCTCCTTGGATCTTATGCTATCCCTAATTTCCCTTGTTAGCCACGGTTGAGTCACCTTTTTTGTTTTATTTTATTTTTATGCCAAACAGGGATGAACAAATTCTGTAGTTCATCCATGCGATCTTTAAATGTTTGCCATTGCCTATCCACCGTCAGCCCTTTAAGTAACGCTCCCCAATCCATCCTAGCCAACTCGTGCCTCATACCATCGTAGTTTCCTTTATTTAAATTCAGGACCCAAGTCTCTGAGTCAACTACTTCACTCTCCATCTTAATGAAGAATTCGATCATATTATGATCGCTCCTCCCCAAGGGGCCTCGCACAAGATTGCTAATTAATCCTTTCTCATTACATAATACCCAGTCTAAGATGGCCTGATCTCTAGTTGGTTCCTCGATATATTGGTCCAGGAAACCATCCCGTATACACTCTAGGAATTCCTCCTCCACAGTATTGTTACTAATTTGGTTAGCCCAATCTATATGTAGATTAAAATCACCCATGATAACTTCTGTGCCCTTATTGCATGAGTCTCTAATTTTCCATTTAATGCCATCCCCAACCTCAGCATTACAGTTTGGGGGTCTGTATACAACTCCCACTAACGTTTTCTGCCCCTTGGTATTTCTCAGCTCTACCCATGCAGATTCCACATCATCAGAGCTAATATCCTTCCTTACTATCGTGTTAATCTCCTTTAGCCAGCAATGCTACCCCACCTCCTTTTCCTTTTTGCCTGTCCTTCCTGAATATTGAATAACCCTGGATGTTGAATTCCCAGCCTTGGTCACCCTGGAGCCATGTCTCCGTAATCCCAATTATATCATATCCGTTTACATCTATTTGCGCAGCTAATTCATCCACCTTATTACGAATGCTCCTCGCATTGAGACACAAAGCCTTCAGGCTTGTTTTTTTCAACACTCTTAGTCCTTTTAGAATTATTATTTACTGTAGCCCTGTTTGATTTACACCCTTGATTTCTCTGCCTTCCACTTTTGCTTTTCTCCTTCCTGTCTTTTGCTTCTATCCTTGCTTCCCTTTCCTCTGTTTCCCTGCACAGGTTCCCAACCCCCTGCCATTTTAGTTTAAACCCTCCCCAACAGCACTAGTAAACACACCCCCTAGGACATCGGTCCCAGTCCTGCCCAGGCGCAAACCGTCCAGTTTGTACTGGTCCCACCTCCCCCAGAACCGGTTCCAATGTCCCAGAAATTTGAATCCCTTCCCCTTGCACCATTCCTCTAACCACGTAGTCATCTGAAATATCCTTCTATTTCTACTCTGACTAGCACGTGGCACCAGTAGCAATCCTGAGATTACTACCTTTGAGGTCCTATTTTTTAATTTACCTCCTAACTCCCTATATTCAGCGTTTAGGACCTCCTCCCGTTTTTTACCTATATCGTTGGTACCTATATGCACCACGACAACTGACTGTTCACCCTCCCCCTCCAGAATGCCCTGCAGCCGCTCCGAGACATCCTTGACCCTTGCACCAGGGAGGCAACATACCAACCTGGAGTCTCGTTTGCGGCCACAGAAACGCCTATCTATTCCCCTTACAATAGAATCCCCTATCACTATATCTCTCCCGCTCTTTTTCCTCCCGTCCTGTGCAGCAGAACCACCCATGGTGCCAGGAAGTTGGCTGCTGCTGCCTTCCCCCGATAAGCCATCTCCCTCAGCAATATCCAAAGTGGTATGATAGCAAAATACTGCGGATGCTGGAAATCTGAAATAACAACAGAAAACGCTGGAAAAACTCAGCAGGCCAGGCAGCATCCGTGGAGAGAGAAAGAGAGTTAACGTTTCAGGTCGATGACCTTTCGTCAGAACTGTGAAGAGCCGGAAATCGAATAGATTTAAGGCCAGAGTAAAGCTGGGAAAAGGGGGAGGGGATAAAAGAACAAAGGGGGAGATGAAGAGACATTAAGAGATATGCAAGGCTAGAGGTGGTGTTAATGTGACAGATTAAGGCTGAAAGAAGTGTGAAATCCACTGGCAGAATGAAGAAACAGCTGCCAGCTTCTAGGAGGAAAAAAAAGGCGGGGGGGGGCAAATAAAAGGGTGGAAAAAATAAAATATAAATGTGATTGGAGCTGAGGTTATGATCTAAAATTGTTGAACTCGATATTGAGTCCAGAGGGCTGTAGCGTGCCTAAACGAAAGATGAGGTGCTGTTCCTCGAGCTTACGCTGCGCTTCCGTGGAACAGTGTAATAGGCCGAGGACGGTGAGGTCAGAGTGGGAGTGAAGCGGTGAATTAAAGTGACAGGCCACCGGGAGCTCGGGGTCCCCCTTACGGACTGAACGGAGGTGTTCCGCAAAGCGGTCACCCAATCTGCGTTTGGTCTCCCCAATGTAGAGGAGACCACATCGTGAGCAGAAGTGGTATATCTGTTCTGATTTGATAAATTTGAACTTCCTCCAGCCTCAACTCTTTGAACACCAGTATTTATCCTGATGCTTGCTGCCAGAGGCTGTATGGTTTAAGGCAAAGAGGAGGGAATAAGCGGCACCCTTGTTTGGTTCCCCAGAGGGGGAATATGGGATAGCTGAGGCCATTAGCGCTCACAGTAGATGTGGAGTTTGAGTATAGGAATTTAATTCACTTCTGAACATGTCGCCAAAGACCATTTGCTTGAGTGCGGACAGAATTAATTTTCATTCCACCCAGCCATATGCCTTCTGTGTCCAGGGAATTGGTGGTGTTGTAGTGGCGCATTACACTGGATCGGCATCTAATGTTGTCTTCTGAGTGGTGGTTGTATAGGAACGCCATATGGTTGTCACAAACTAGGCCAGGGACATCTACATCCAGTTGGGTGGCAGGATCCTGATCAGTATTGGGGATCTGGGTCTATAAGATCAGCAGAGAGTCAGGTCCTTGTCCGTTTTGGGTATTAATGGGATTGCAACTGTCTCGATAGTTTCAGGGAAAATGTTTCTTGCTAGAACATGGTGGAAGGATTTCAACAAGAAGGTATTAGTTCCTAGAGTAAAACTTATAGAACTTGATTGGGTAGCCACTGGGGCCAGGGCTTTCCCAAATTGGAGGCGTTATATTTGCTGCTTGGCTCTCCTTGGCCAAGATTGAGGAAGTTTAGTGATTGCCATTCCCACCCCTTTTTGAGATTGTAATTTGTATTTAGGAGGTGAATGATCTGTCAAAAGTTGATACTCAGTCTTGTATGATTGGCTGGTCCTCTGTGTGCATAGCTGTACTTGCGGAGCTTGTGGATTCCACCAATTTCTGTGTGCTGCAGGAGCCTACACCCCTTTGTTTTGCTTTCAACATTCATTAGTTGCCATGTTTTGTGGTGTTCATACCTGCCAAGTGAAGTCAACACTTTGGGGTATGTGTGTGTGATTTTTGTAGATTTTGCTATAGTTTCCTGTTTTGTGTTTGAGGTTGGCTTCCTTTCCCCTGATCCAGGTAGGGCTATCTCTGGGTATCCTGCATTGTTCTGGGATGGTTTTCCTCTGCCGATTGTGTGGCCCATTTGGGGTGGCTAATTTCTTGGAATACTGTTCTGTTAGCTGGTGTTGGGGGGTGGGTCTCTATACTGAATTCGTAACGGTGAGCTGCCTGACCTACCTCTTCAACTCCCTTGAGGAAATGACTTTTTTCCCCATTGTTTTCTGGCTCTGTTTTGATTCCAGGATGGGCTGTGAGGTTAATATAAAGAGCTCCTCTTCCCTGCCTTGTGCTTGGGTATATTATTCAAATCAATTTTCTCTGTTACCAATCCTTGATGTGCCATACACTTTTGTAGTGAACCTGGTAGCTGTTCCTCGGTTGCCACACTTTCTGTTTAATACTATCATTCTTGTGATTAAGGCTAATTTAATCTCTGATGGGTTTATTAAAATCTAATTGGGCAGCCTCCTTCATCTGTTGCCTTTTACCATGTTCATGGCAATATTCACCTGAATTACAATTCTCCAGTGCCCCTTGAGCACTTATGTAAGAGTAACGGGGAACTGCTCTGTAAACTGTCTCAAACCACTAAAATAAAGGCCCTTTTTATAATTAACTACTGCAAGAAAATAGCTGAAATAGTTGTCCCACTTCATCATAGACCTGCTTTGGGCCTGTCCAAAAACGTGCACTGTTTACAGAGAACATCTTAGCTATCCAGCAAAACATTGACTGTTACAGAGGTCCACACCATTGACACTTTAAATCAGTTTTATTTCCCAAGAATAGTTAACAAACACAACAATAATGTTACTGTAGTTATTCCAGGTTTAGTGGGAGACTCCTGTGAAGCGCCTTAGGACGTTTTATTACGTTAAAGGCGCTATATAAATGCAAGTTGTTGTTGTTGTTGTGTAGCTGTTTCAGAATTGGGCTTTGATTTTTCTCATTTCAGTTTATTATGGGTATTCAAGCTACTATCCTTTTTTTAGATTTGGCTCAGCATGAGGCTCTTGAAACGGCCAACATTCCTACAACCTTGTAGCTTCCTCAATCCACAGCTGCTGTTTACCCTTCTCAGAAAAGCACTTTCACAGCAGAAACATAAATTCCTTTTTTTAGTACCTTGCCAAACTGTTCTATGGGTGAGTTCTCAATCTCTGTTCAAAGATAGACCAAACACAGCGCCTGCTTTCTTCACTAATTAACAGCTGCCTATAGAATCGGTTCTCACTATTGTTCTTCACAGCTCCAGGTCACAAGCAGAGGCTCAATTCACCCACAACACTGTTATAAGTACATCTATTATTAATATACCAGTTCACTTTGTACTCCAGCATGATTTGTGCAATTTAGAGCTGGCGGTTCTTGTTGAACAAGTTTCACTCTTCTGCGTGCCTTCATGGGTATGGAGCTCTCTGGTGGGCTGATTTGTTTCAGCACTTCTGCCCTGTTAGTTCTGCCTCTCTGCTGACTCAACTGAAAATGATATAAAGAATTGGGAAAAAAAGAAAAGTAGTAAAAAGTAAGGGTGCTGGAGCGAAAGTAAAATTGAGTAGAAGGAAGAATATCTGGAGAGCTAAGAAGTGGAGATGTGGTTTGGACAATTTAAAAAAAAAAAACTGAATCCTGGAAAATCTGAAAATCCAGCACAAATAGTGAAAAATTAAATTAAGGAGCAATTTACAAGCAAAACATTTTAAAAAGTAGCTCCTAATAGTTCATCAAATTCATTTATCGTTTCTCCATTCACTGATCTGCTTTGATTGCTAGGTCACAAGACTGTGCCTGTATGAGGTCAAAGAATGGGGCATTACCCCTTCCTTACTTATTACAATCTATCGGGGTCAAACATGAGGGGAAGGGGGAAGAGAGGAATAGGAGGGGGAGCGGAGGGCGAGAGCGAGGTGAACATGTATGTCTCACTGGTGGGTTTGCTTTCCCTCGTGATATTTATACTTTGTCAGTTTTCCTTCCCGCTTCAGTTTCCTGGTTTCACCACTTTTTTTATTTTGGCTGAATCATGACATTTTCGTTAAATTTTTATACTTTGCTTTCCAGTTATCTCTGCAGGGTTAACGTCATCATCTTCTTTGATGCCTCTTTTTGGCTGTGCGCAGCTGGGGGTAGTTTTCTATTTGTTTACTGAATTTTCCTTTGATAGTTCAGATTTCCTTGATCTTTGTTTTTTTTTTCAAATAAACCTTTATAATTTTCTTTAACCTGCTTGGTTGCAGAGGTGGATTCATTTTTTTTTTTACATGGCCCTGTCATGTTACGCACGGTCATGCTACCACTCAGTATTTTTAACGTATAATATGCAGTGGATGTTCGGTATACTGAAGTACTCTCTATAGTCTACCCTTCTTTGATAGGCTAGTCAGGTTTTGTATTTGTTATAAAAACAGAAAATGCTGGAGATACTCAGCAGGTCAGGCAGCATCTGTGAAGAGAGAAACAGAGTTAACGTTTCAGGTCGATGACCTTTCGTCAGAACTTGTATTTGTTAGCCTGCTTCCTTATTGTCCTGGTTGGCTAACTTGCAGTAAGTCCCCATATTGTGTTCACGGTATTTTGGTTAGTTGATATTCAATCAACCTTGAAGTGTCTTCCATAACCTGGTCAAAAGGTGAATTATCAGCACCAACAACAACTTTAGTTTATGTAGCACCTTTAACATAGAAAAATGTCCCATGGTGCTTCACAGAGGCGCAATCAAACAAATAAACTGAGCCACATAAGGAGATATTAGAAGGAACCAAAAGCTTGGTCAAAGAGGTGGGTTTTGAGGAGAGAGAGGTGGAGGGTTTTAGGGAGGGAATTTCCATCGGATGGGACCTAGGCAGCTGAAGGCATGGCCACCAATGATTGGGTGAAGGGATCTTGAGGGTATCCTAATAAACCAATCATTTCTTGGGCTTTTCTGGTCATGTTGAAAACGCAACTGAAAACCTCAATGTCAGAGCTTTGAATTCCCATTTAGAGTGTCTGGCTTCAAATCCCAGCTTTAAGTGACATTCAGACTCCTAACATGTCGATTTAGTTTCATCAGTTCTCGGCACAGATATAGTACTCCATTTTGGAGAGGAAAGTTAATCGGGAAGACATAAAGTAACTCTGGCCCATCCTATCTTGCTATCACAGTTTAAAGCATAGTGTGAAATGGAAAGATGGCGGGGGTGGGGGGGGGGAAATGAATGAAGATAAACTTTACCCTTCTCAAAAGAAATCTTCAGCAAAGAATTCATGAAACAAACTGTAACAGAAGGAGGAAGCTTTGCTAGTTGGAAATCTTTACGGATATTTCTAGGGTCATCTTCAAAAAGAGAGTGAGTGGCTGAAACTTCAACTAATGAAACCAGCTGCAGTGCTTTTCATCAAGCAATAGTTAGAAAGTGTGTAAACTTCCTAACATTTTGGGGGGAGCGCGGGCTTTACCTGCCAGTAATTCTTGTTTTATTCATAAATATATTTGGTACTGTTGCCTTTTGAAGTAACAATATTTTAAATGAAACATTAACTGGGTGCATATTCTTGACCTTGATGCCTTTTATTCTGTTTCCAGCTTATGGGAAAGTATTTCTTGTGAGGAAAATGAGTGGCCATGACACCGGAAAGCTTTTTGCCATGAAGGTGCTGAAGAAGGCAACAATAGTTCAAAAAGCAAAGACTGCAGAGCACACCAGGACAGAGCGTCAAGTATTGGAACACATTCGACAGTCACCTTTCCTTGTCACGTTACATTATGCTTTCCAGACAGATACAAAACTCCATCTTATTTTAGGTAACATCACAAATAGCTTTTACTTATTTTTTTAACTTGCCAATTTTCTCTCCTCCCCTTCCTCTCCTGAAGGGGTTTACTCCTTTATTGGGTGCAGTTATACAGATATCACTGGTATCTTGCCCAAGTGATTATTAGTTATGTGGAACCTTTGATGGTGAGTGTCCGCAGACTATTGAATCAGCCTGTTCATGACCTCACTCAACATCCACGTTTCTAGTAGGGGTTGTAGGATGGATGTCAGTAGCGGGAACTTTGTCTGATTTTTTTTGTGTCTTTCTCCCCCCCCCCCCCCCCCACCCCTGTCCTTCCTCCCTAATACAAGGTTGAGGCCAATTGTCTTGGCTGTGATCCTCCAACTGAACACAGATTAAAGGCCAAACCTGGGACTTTCCTGAGCTGTATGGCTTAGTTATTTGCTGTATAAACTCACTGAACCACTGAATTTATCTTCTAGGATATTGCTGTGTAAACCCCAGTACAACATAAGCTAGTTTCACTGCTGGACAACCACACTAGTCATGTGACCTCAAATAATGGTGGAATCTTACAATGCCTGATTACATTTACTTACTTTTCTCACGGAACAGTTAAACTCCAGAGTGCAATAGGTCAGTTTATCATGACAATACGTACTGTGAGCAACATTGTAAAGAAGGGAAATCTGCATCTTTGTTTATTTTTTCTTCTTGTTTGCTGATCTAATGTATTTAGCAACTGTACTCTTATTTCGTTATGCAGCGAAGTGATATTCACTGTACCTTTTTCCTTTTCCATAATGACATTGCTCTCTGGCATTTGCTTTGATTTGATGTTGATGTTTACTTCTTTTATTGCTGGTTAAGATGGACTGCCATTTTGAAACTTTCATCTTCAATACTGCTATAAATTGTAGCTGTGTGCACACTTGAGTGAGGTGAAAAACAATTACTTGTACAAGGAAGCTTTTGTGTTGCACCTATTTTACCAGTTTTCCAAATTTCATATATTATTGAGTTTCTGACCATTGCTAACCCCTTGTAAAAACTAGAATATGAACAAGAATATAATTGATATGGTAGACACAGAAAATGTTTCCACTTGTGGGGGAATCCAAAGCTAAGGATCATAAATATAAGATAGTCATTAATAAATCCAAGATAAGGAATTCAGAAGAAACTTCTTTACCCAGAGACTGGTGAGAATGTGGAACTCACTACCACTTGGAGTAGTTGAGGCGAATAGCATAGATGCATTTAAGGGGAAGCTAGATAAGTACATGAGGGAGAAAAGACTAGAAGGGTATGCTGATAGGATGAGATGAAGTAGGGTGGGAGGAGGCTCGTGTGGAGTATAAACACCGGCATAGGCCATTTTGAGTCGAATGGCCTATATCGTGCTGTAAATTTTATGTAATAATCTTCATTTCTAATAAATAAATGAATTCTTTTGTGGTTCTGACCAGGCAAGAGTAGACTAGCGTTTTAAAAAAGGCTTCGGTTTTCTGAGTGCGGCATAGGCTGCCAAACCTCCAGTAACTGTTTCAGCTTCAAGTAGTATGACTCAAGTGACATTTATATCAACATAGAATAACACGAGTATATACTAGATTTCAGCCAAATCTTCTGAAAGATGTGGATCCTTCTTGTTGATTTGACAGTTGAGAGCCAACATGTTTTGGGAGAACCAAAGCAATTTCCAGTTGGCCAACTTTGTTTTCTGAAAAATAGAAGTTGCTTCCCCCCTCCCCCCAGCACCACCCTCAAAGTATTCTCAGAAGTAGAGTAGACCATCTCCATAATCCTGTCTGGGAGAAATGCAAAAAACTTGTCGTAAAGGGTGTTTCTATTGCTTCTGTATCAAGTGAAAAAACTGTAAACAGTGCATTTTAAAGGTAATAATGTATTGGAGAGAGCGGATACTCTAAATATTTCTCAGATGTGTGCTGAAGACAGCCGGTTTTGGAAGTGTTTCATGTTTTGTTATTTCAGGTTTGATAAGTCAGAATGTGATAAACATCACATCTTTGAGCCAGAGTGAAATCTAGAATTGTGGGAGGTACGTATCTGAATTTTGGGTGTTAAGGCCATGTAGGTATGTTTCTGCCAGTAATGACTCGTGGGAACGGAGCAGTGTCTGACAAAGAGCATCTACTAGCAGTAAGTTAATGCACTCATTCAAGACACAATCTGTAACGATCCTGTATCAAGTACCATAAAAGTTGGCAATTGCACTTGAACCCAATAAGACAATCAGTGGCCATTAATTCAGTCGCATTGTTTGGAAACTAAAGCCTGTGTCGAGAATGAGAATGAGAAAAGCACATATACACAGATTACAAGGTGATCCTAATCGTGGATAAAGAAGTGGCCAGGAGAGCCTCTATTTTGGTTATGGGATTCATCACTCCCCTTCCTCTTCGCTCCCAGCACCCACCAAATCTTCATTCAAGAAAGGAATGAGATCATTTGATAGATGAACACAACTTCTACTACCAGAAGCAGCTGGTAAGCAGCTTTCAAACAATTTTATGATGCTGAAAAGACTGTGAATATTGTTCAATCACTAGGTCTGGAAAATCACAGTTAAGAGATGCCTAGCATCTGAGATCTTAACCAATCCTGAGACCAAGGTTACCAAGGGGTACAGTAGCATAGTGGTTAGAGGGGTACGGTAGCATAGTGGTTATGTTACTGGACTAGTAATCCAGAGGCCTGGACTAATGATCTGGAAACATGAGTTCAAATCCCACCAGTTAATTAAATAAATCTGGAATTAAAAGCTAGTTCAGTAATGTGGACCATGAAACTACCGGATTGTTGTAAAATCCACTAATGTCCTTCAGCAAATCTGCTGTCCTTACCTGGCCAGACCCACAGACTTTTAACTGCCTTCTGAAATGGCCTAGCAAGCCACTCAGAAACCGCCACAAAAAACAATAATAAGAATAAAGCCAGCTGGCATCGACTTCAGACAGGACAAAGGCGCACCCAGCTCAGTTGACCCTGCAAAGTCCTCCTCGCTAACATCTGGGAACTTGTGCCAAAATTGGGAGAGCTGTCCCACAGACTAGTCAAGCAACAGCCTGACATAGTCATACTCACAGAATCATACCTTTCAGCCAATCTCCCAGACTACTCCATCACAATCTCTGGATATGTCCTATCCAACGGGCAGGACAGACCCACCAGAGGTGGCGGCACAGTGGTATACAGTCTGGAGTGAGTGGCCCTGGGAGTACACTGCATTGACTCTGGACCCCATGAAGTCCCATGGCTTCAGGTCAAACATGGGCAAGGAAACCTCCTGCTGATTACCACCTACTGCCCTCCCTCAGCTGATGAATCAGTACACCTCTATGTTGAACACCACTTGGAAGAAGCACTGAGGGTAGCAAGGGCACAGTATTTACTCTGGATGGGGGACTTCAATGTCCATCACCAAGTGTGGCTCGGTAGCACCAATACCAAGCTGGCCGAGTCCTGAAGGACATAGCTGCCAGACTGGTCCTGTGGTGAGAGAACCAACTCAAGGGGAGAAACCTACTTGACCTCGTCCTCTCCAGTCTCCCCATCTCAGATGCATGTGTCCATGACAGTATTGGTAACAGCAATCACCGCACAGTCCTTGTGGAGACGAAGTCCCGTCGTTACACTGAAGATGCCCTCCATCGTGCTAAATGAGATAGATTCAGAACAGAGCTAGCAGCTCAAAACTGGGCATCCATGAGGCACTGTGGGCCATCAGCAGCAGCAGAATTGTATTACACCACAATCTGTAACCTCATGGCCCGGCATATCCCTCCCTCTACCATTACCACAATCCAGGGGAGCAACCCTGGTTCAATGAGGAGTGTAGAAGAGCATGCCAGGAGCAGCACCAGGCGCATCTAAAAATGTGGTGCCAACCTGGGGAAGCTGCAACACAGGACTACATGCATTCTAAAAAGCGGAAGTGGCATGCTATAGACAGAGCTAAGCAATCCCACAACCAACTGATCGGATCAAAGCTCTGCAGTCCTACCACATCTAGTCATGAATGGTGGTGGACAATTAAACAACTAATGAGGAGGAGGCTCCATGAACATCCCCACTCTCAATAATGACGGAGCCCAGCACACGAGTGCAGAAGCATTTGCAACCATCTTCAGCCAGAAGTGCTGAGTGGATGATCCATCCTGGCCTCCTCCTGAGGTCACCACCATCACCGAAGCCAGTCTTTAGCCAATTCGATTCACTCAAGAAACAGCTGAACGCACTGGATACAGCAAAGGCTATGGGCCCAGACAACATCCCGGCTGTCATGCTGAAGACTTGTGCTCAAGAACGAGCTGCACCTCTAGCCAAGCTGTTCCAGTACAGCTACAACACTGGCATCTACCCGACAATGTGGAAAACTGCCCAGGTATGTCCTGTCCACAAAAAACACATATCCAGCCAATTACCGCCCCATCAGTCTATTCTCAATCATACACAAAGTGATGAAGGTATCATCGACAGTGCTATCAAGCGGCACTTACTCACTAATAACCTGCTCACCAGTGCTCACTTTAGGTTCTGTCAGGATCACTCGGCTCCAGACCTCATTACAGCCTTGGTCCAAACATGGACAAAAGAGCTGAATTCCAGAGGTGAGGTGAGAGTGACTGCCCTTGACATCAAGGCAGCATTTGACCGAGTGTGGCATCAAGGAGCTCTAGTAAAACTGAAGTCAATGGGAATCTGGGAAAACTCTCCTCTGGCTAGGATAAGACCTAGCACAAAGGAAGATGGTTGTGGTTGTTGGAGGCCAATCATCTCAGCCCCAGGACATCGCTGCAGTGTTCCTCAGGGCAGTGTCCTAGGCCCAACCATCTTCAGCTGCTTCATTAATGACCTTCCCTCCATCTTAAGGTCAGAAGTGGGGATGTTCGCTGATGATTGTACAGTGTTGAGTTCTATTCACAACTCCTCAGATAATGAAGCAGTTCATGCCCGCATACAGAAAGACCTGAACGACATTCAGACTTGGGCTGATAAATGGCAAGTAACATTCGCGCCACACAAGTGCCAGGCAATGACTATCTCCAACAAGAGAGAATCTAACCTCCGCCCCTTGACATTCAACGGTATTACCATTGCCGAATCCTCCACCATCAACATCCTGGGGGCCACTATTGATCAGCCACATAAATACTGTGGCAACAAGAGCAGGTCAGAGGCTGGGTATTCGGCAGCGAATGTCTCACCACCTGACTCCCCAAAGCCTTTCCACCATCTGCAAGGCACAAGTCAGGAGTGTGATGGAATACTCTCCACTTGCCTGGATGAGTGCAGCTCCAACAACACTCAAGAAGCTCGACACCATCCAGGACAAAGCAGCCCGTTTGATTGGCACCCCATCCACCACCTTAAATATTCACTCCCTCCACCACCGGCTTACCGTGGCTGCAGTGTGTACCATCTACAAGATGCACAGCAGCAACTTGCTAAGGCTTCTTCGAAGGCCGCTCCTAAATTCACGACCTCTACCACCTAGAAGGACAAGGGCAGCAGGTGCATGGGAACATCATCACCTCCAAGTTCCCTTCCAAGTCACACACCATCCTGACTTGGAAATATATCGCCGCCGTTCCATCATCGTTGCTGGCTCAAAATCCTGAAACTCCCTCCCTAACAGCACTGTGGGAGTACCTTCACAAGGACTGCAGCGGTTTAAGAAGGCGGCTCACCACCACCTTCTGAAGGGCAATTAAGGATGCGCAATAAGTGCTGGCTTTGCCAGCGATGCCCACATCCCAGGAACCAAAAAAAACCTCTTGTCTGGTGGCAGTTTATGGGCGATTGAATGTTGGGCTCATTAGTTGACTCTGGTAAAGGTCTTCTCAATTTGGTGTTGGTTTCCAAAAATATATGACTGGAATTTCCTGTATGGGTGTAACTCAGAAATTGCACTCCGTTACCTCCACTCTCTGATATCTCCCATGAGGAGAAGGTGGTGGAGCTTTTGGGCTGCCGTACCACTGTGGTGTGGGGGTGGGGGGGCGCGGCGGGGAGTCCAGAACCAGGTGAGTACCTGTCCCCTTGCGATCTCTCATTGCTCCAGGACTGGGGCCCAGCCTTTCCCCTCCCCTATGGGCCATCCTAGCAGTGGCAAAGGCAACCATTCTAACCTCTCTTTTGTTCTTTCCACAGGTCATTCAAGGTGCTGGAAGGCAGTTGCCGTTGATGAGGAGTGGGACAAAGAGGAAGGGGTAAGGGTGGGGGAGCAGCTTCCAGAGGAGCTGGAGAATGTGGACCCTGGCTTTGATGTGCAATTTGCCCCATTGAGATGCCAGATGAAGGAGCAATGGAAAGCCAGATCCGCACAACGTCCTTCTTTCCTGGGAGTGAACCCCCTGCCCCCACCTTCATGTCACCACCAAGCAGAGTCACCCAGTTCTCCGCAACTGGGTACCAGAGTGGACACATTTCACCGGGCGTGAGTGAGTGTCTCACGGCCAGGTGAGTTCTGCAGCATCAGAATCCAGTTTCGAGGCAAGAGGAGACTCTGAGGAGGTGGAGGATGCTGCCACCTCTCCGGAGAGACCGGCTAGAAGTAAGCCACGGACCAGTGAATTAGTGGAGTGATTTGACGGCTGCAGTCCTGAGGAGGCGCTTGCTGATGTGCATGAGGACTCTGGAATCTATCAGTAGTAACATGGAGCTTCTCGCGGGTGTGACATCCGAGCCTGCTGCAATGCGCCAACATTGCGCAAGCGATGTTCGAACTGCGAGAACCAATGCAGCAGGTGGCTGCTGCATTAGGGACGCACAGGTCAACTGGCAGCGGACGGTGAGGGAGCAGTCGGGCTTCCACCTTGATGGACGCTTAGACTTCTACTCTTGAGGCTTTGGGTGACATACTGAGAGGTGCTATGAATCGTAGCTTCCAGTCTCCTGCTGAGGCCTTGCAGGATCCAACGGCAGCCATCAGGCTGATTGCTGCAGCTGCAGATAAAGAACGCAGTGGTAGGGCGGCAGATGTGGTCCAAGAGCCTGCTGCTGTCACACCTCTGGGCGACAGCATCAGCTCGGGCTCTGGCCTTCCAACAGAAGGCATGGCGCCACCTGTACACGGCAGGCTGCATGAGGCAGCTCATGTTCTCCCTCATGGGTCACAGCCAGCAGCAGCCCTAGTTCAGGAGCCTGAGGTCTTGTACAAGGACTGACCACAAGCCCACGACTCATTAGCCCGGGCATCTTTCCACCTCGCCCCACCTTTGCGGTCCAGAGTTTACTGAGACACAGCGCAGGGGTTCAGCTGACCGAAGGGCTCGTTTAGGTGCCAGGGCCAAGCGGGGTGCCTGAGGTGAGTAGGGGGAGTTTAATTCCTGTCTCTACTCCCTCCTCTTCTTTGTCGGTGGGGCGGGGGTGGTGGGAGGAGGCTGCCTGGCTGGAAGATTGTGACCGTCACTTTGCTCTCCTTTGGCTACCTTGATTTTGAACTGTTCTTATTGCTAAGTAAAAACTTTTTAAATTATTTAAATTTGTCAAAGTTTGCCAAAGTTGTGACATTTTCTAAAGTTAAAGTAAGTTTAATCCAGGTTTCCAATGTTGATTAATGATTTATCGTTGTAAATAGTTGTTCCAATTTCTAAAGAGTTTTAAAATTGCCATAAAACACTGTAATGAAGCTACACATCTCGGGGTCTATTTAAGGTTTTATTGGAGTTTCTGTAAGAATTTGTACAAATGTCTTAAGTAGAGTTTAATTTTTTCAGGAAACATTTGTAGTTGTTAAAGTTTCTAGTTAACTTTTACTAATCCTATGAAACCTTTTTTTTATAATAAAACCGTGTTTGAAGTTGAAGAAAGCTGTGTCTGACCCTTCTTCTGGTTGCAACCTCTGCAGAGACACTCATTGGGTAAACGCCTGCGCCACAAGCTACCCTCTGACTGCCTCGCCCTCTCAACTGACTCCTCCTGCGGACACTCCACGTCCCTCGGCTCCAGCTCCCACAGTCCAGGATCTTCTGCTTTCGTTGGCTCCTTCCCCACCCCTGTATGTCGAGGTTCAGGCATTCTATCAAGACGCAGTTGTGTAAGGCACAACATATGAAGACTATCCTTGCTACATAAGAAATAAGAAGTAGGCCATTCAGCCCTTCGAGCCTGCTCTGCCATTCAATGAGATCCTGGCTGATCTACCTCAATTCCACCTTCTCGCACTGTTCCCATATCCCTTGATTCCCTTAATATTCAAAAATCTATCGATCTCTGTCTTGAATGTACTCCGACTGAGCATCCACAGCCATCTTTTATGCTGCATATTTGCTTGGCGCCTTGTTTCTGGGCAAAAATACGAGAAATTCCACCCCAATGTGCACAGTTATACATGCTCAACTGTTCATTGGTATCAAATGTGACCAATAGTGAGTGCCTAGAAATAATCATCAGTCGTGTTAATACACCAACAACTTGCATTTGAATAACAGAAGAACTTTTCAAGGTGTTTCACAGAGGTGAAAGGGTAATAAAGGATTGAACCAAAGGAGATATTTGGAAACGTAACCAAAAGTTTGGTCAAAGAGGTGTTTTTTAAGGAGGGTTTTAAAGTAGAGAGAGATAGAAAGGCAAGGCATTTAGGAAGGGAATTCCAGAGTATGGGGCCTAGGCAGATAAAGGCATAGCTTCCAATGGCGGGATGAAGGAAGGGGTGGGGAGCTGCGCATAAGACTGGAGTCAGAGCAATGGAGAGTTCGGGGTAATGTTATGAAAGCCCTGTGATAATCTATTCCTTCCTCTCCACAGATGAAATAGTCATCCTGCCTCCAACACTAGATAAAACAACACATAATACCGCTGCCCTCAAGCGCAGTGTCCACACTGTTCCACCTGCCAGAATAGAGATTGAGGCACCTGCACATATGCCTGATTGTGACCACCACATGAACTTGAATGTGATGCTCTGTAGGTAGCAGGACAGCTGGTGGCATATGAACTGGTCAAATCAATGTATAGTTGGAAGTAGTGTAGGACAGCCAACAATGTGATAGATGAGAGGTTGGGACGGATGCAGGAATTTCTATCAAGGTAGATTCTGCACCAGCGGTCTGTCTGGCAGTTATGCTGACCCTCCATAAAAGAAAGCTTATCTGTGGTGATGACTGCTACAAAATGGTCATTATCTCCAGAACTTGAGAATCAGTGCAAGATACTCTGATCATGGCTGTCTGACCTCGACACTACTGTCCAAATAATCCGCAGTTAGCCGGCAGCTCTTGGAGAATAATTGCAGCCTAGCATTAGTGAAGGATTTGTAGAGTGTTTAGCTGTCTCTCATCGCTTACTAAAGTGCCAGCTAGGCACAGTGATGGGGCTCACATCTCTGACTCAAAGTTGTGGGTTCAAGCCCCCACGTCACGATTCGAGCACATAATCTAGACTGATACTTGAGTGCAGTACTAAGGGAGTGCTGCATTGTGGGGTTTAACATCCCGTCTCCCTGTTCAGGTGGATGTTGAAGATCCCATGGCACTGTTCAAAGATGATTTCTCCACTTGTTCTGGCCAACATTTATCCCTCAACCAACACCACTAAAAACAGATTAACTGGCCATTTATCTCATTGGCTGCCATGTCTGTCTATGTGACAACAATAACTGCTCTGCAACAAGCACTTTGGAGCATCATGAGGGTGTGAAAAGTGCTATAGCAATGCAAGTTCCTTTTCTTTCTTGGTATCCATGAGCAGGTGTATGCCACAGCAAACTCCAACTTGGCTCATTGCAGACAGGATGATTGTCTGGGCATCGGAGTTAATAAACTGTTTTGGCCCCACTTGAAGAGTTGAGTCTTCCTTAGCATTTGTCTGAGAAACTGAGCCCAGAGTCACGCAAATCAGGGAGTGATGTTTGTCCTGCCATTGTTCCTCAATTCTAATATGCAAGTCCCCACTTGATGTCTTCATCTAATAGATATTCAAACTAGTTCCTCAGATCATAAAGGGTTCTATGAGGGGATACCAGGGTGTCTTCCACGTAATCAGGTTTTTGTATTTGTTCACATATTAGCACATTAGAAAGCAAGTTTTCTGCAATTACAACAATGTTTTCTCTTTGGTTTGCCTACACTGTCTTTTGGGTATTGGAATAGTGTGCTCCTGGAGTTTATTAGTTTCTGCAGGAGGTTCCTAGGAATATATTAATATTCTCAAGGAGTCCTCCATACAAAAAAGTTTTAAAACCATTGCCCAAGTAATATGTTGCCACAAAGCGAGAGCAGCAAGGGCAGGATCAACAGGGCACTTGGTGAGAAATGCAAGGGTTTCGCGAGGAAAGTGTGGATGCATATGAGACATTTATTCATTATGATATTCACCAATAAATTTTAATTGATCACTATTGTAGCATGAAGATTTATCGTCATGTTAACAAGTACAGAAAAAAAGGAGTGTTAATTGGAGGGAATTGGTGACACAGGTGACGGTTTTATAGGGAAAGTTAGGGTGTTGCAATTTATTTTTTAATCTTTTCTCGATGGATTCACAACAATTCCTGTAGCAAGAATGTAAGAGCCAGCAGTAGTCCAGACCCAGCACCCACAAATAAGAAAGAAAGACTTGCATTTATATAGCGCCTTTTACGACCACCGGACGTCTCAAAGCGCTTTACAGCCAATGAAGTACTTTTTGAAGTGCAGTCACTGTTGTAATGCAGGAAATGCGGCAGCCAATTTGCGCACAGCAAGCTCCCACAAACAGCAATGTGATAATGACCAGATAATCTGTTTTAGTGATGTTGATTGAGGGATAAATATTGGCCAGGACACCGGGGAGAACTCCCCCGCTCTTCTTCGAAATAGTGCCATGGGATCTTTTACATCCACCTGAGAGAGCAGACAGGGCCTCGGTTTAACGTCTCGTCTGAAAGACGGCACATCCGACAGTGCCGCACAACTGGAGAGTCAGCCTAGATTTTTGTGCTTAAGTCTCTGGAGTAGGACTTGAATCCACAACCTTCTGATTCAGAGGTGAGGGTGCTACCCACTGAGCCACAGCTGACACAATTACCAATAATAAACAGCCCCTTGAAGGAGATGGAGAGAGCAGTGCGATCAATTTTCAGCAGTGTGCATAATCTCAGCATTGCCACTTCTTAATGAAGTGCAACATCTGTTTCATTTTGATCCAAAATTGATCTTTTACTTCATCAAAAGGTTGCTGTCCTGTGACTCGCTGCTTTGTCAGATCATGATGTTGGGACTGTTCAGTAAAATACTGCAGCTCAACCTGAAACAGTGACGTTATTAACAAGATTGAGATTGATTCCAAGGCACTCATTAACACTTCATCAGGTTGCATTCCTGAAGTTGGCATGCATGTTGGTACTATATGTTCACAGAAACCTTTTTGATCCTGACTAAAATTGTACTTGGCTGTAATATATAAGTACATGAAACAGATTGGTTTTGCAAAAAAAAAATCCAATCCTGTAACTGAGATGGAATAAAAGCTTTTTTTTAAAAAAAAACTAATTTACAGATAATTAGGTTTAAAAAGTAAAGCCTTGGAAGCACTAAACTAAACCATTGGAAGTATAGTGAACAGTGAGGAGGATAGTGATAGACTTCAAGAGGACATAGACAGGCTGGTGGAATGGGCGGAAGTGTGACATGAAATTTAACGCAGAAAAGTACGAAGTGATACATTTTGGTAGGAAGAACGAGGAGAGGCAATATAAACTAAAGGGTACAATTCTAAAGGGGGTGCATGAACAGAAAGATCTGGGGGTATATGTGCACAAATCGTTGAAGGTGGCAGGGCAGGTTGAGAAAGCGGTTAATAAAGCATATGGGATCCTGGGCTTTTTAAATAGAGGCATAGAGTACAAAAGCAAGGAAGTTATGATGAACCTTTATAAAATACTGGTCTGACCTCAACTGGAATATTGTGTCCAATTCTGGGCACTGCACTTTAGGAAGGATGTGAAGGCCTTAGAGAAGGTGCAGAAAAGATTTACGAGAATGGTTCCAGGGATGAGGGACTTCAGTTATGTGGATAGGCTGGAGAAGCTGGGGTTGTTCTCCTTCGAGCAGAGAAGGTTGAGAGGAGATTTGATAGAGGTGTTCAAAATCATGAGGGGTCTAGACAGAGTAGAGAGAGAGAAACTGTTCCCGTTGGTGGAAGGGTCGAGAACCAGAGGACACAGATTTAAGCTGCTTGGCAGAAGAACCAAAGGCGACACGAGGAAAAGCTTTTTTACGCAGCGAGTGGTTAGGATCTGGAATTCACTGCCTGAGTGGGTGGTGAAGGCAGACTCAATCGTGGCTTTCAAAAGGGAATTGGATAAGTACCTGAAGGAAAAAAATTGCATTGCTACAGGGAAAGGGCGGGGGAGTGGGACTAGCTGAAGTGCTCTTGCAGAGAGCCAGCATAGGCTCGACGGGCCGACTGGCCTCCTGTGCTGTAACCATTCTATGATTCTATGATTAAGGGATTGTCCTTGGTCTGCAGCTTAGATCACTGCCCACTAAAGTAATGGAACCTTTCCAAAGACACTTTCTAAAGTTTCTTAGCATTAAATTCGAGATGATATGTATAACCCCCTCTCTCTTCAGAACATTGGAGGAGGACAGTACAGTGAGCATACTTTGGTGTTCAATGCATTGTAGTAGTCACCCTCCCACAGTTGCTGCCTTATTACTAATGCCTCCTTTCCTTTAACCACGATATCTCTGTAACTTAAAGGGCCAGTGTTCAAGATGTTGAAGGCATCAGAACAACAACTTATGTTTATATAGCGCCTTTAACATAATAAAACGTCCTAAGGTGCTTCACAGGAGTGTTACAAAAATAAAATTGACACCGAGCCATATAAGGAGATATTAGGGCAGATGACCAAAACCTTCGCTACACAGGTTTCACTGGGTGCCTCTAACCAAAAGGGCTGAGAGTGTCGAAGCTAAATGGCTCCACTGATGGTGTCTGCTGTCAGACCTACCATCTGGGGCCTGGATTATGGTGGGTTGAGCTCTCAGTCTGCCCATACAGGCTAGCATGTGCTTTCTTAGCCTGTATGGACATTCCTCTGTGACTGGACAGATAGTCTTCTAACTGAGCATGCACAGTTGATTTATAGTGAAGTCAAGTTCACAGGTGCATTGTTCCATTGCGGGAACTGCCCACATTATAAAGTGGCACGGAGGGGGTTGGCCAGCTTCGGCATTAATTGGAGCGGATTCAATTGTGGAATCACTTTCTAGAGGAATTGGTTCCAGAATATAACTGAGCTATACTGGCCTCTTTCTGGCTGGTTAATGTTAATTTCAAACCTAGAACTAATTTGGAGAAATGACTGCAAATGTTTTGCGACTAGGGGCATACATTTCTAACGCTCTGTGACATGGGTACCTCTTATGGGTTGAACAAAATATTACTGCCTAAATGTTTCACTATTAATGGCTAGTAATCTCTTAACAGGAGTGCTGTTCACTTTTATGTGTTAAGTGATATAGGATGTTGATGTTTTTCATTTAAGCAGGTACTACTGGATTAATTTGATATAGTCTGGTTGATTATTAGCAAATTGCTGAAGATCATTTGATTATCTTACAGCTTGTTTGCCTTGAAATCCACAACATCACAAGATAATTACAGATGAGGATGGCCATTCGGCCCTTTTAATTCATCCATCCAGAGAGCTCCTACTTCTCATTAGCACCCAAATTGTTTGTTAAATGATTCTAGGTTTTTTGTCTTAATTACGTTATCTGGAAGTCCATTTCATACATTGATCACTTCTTGAATTTACTGATATCAGTCCTAAAATTACCTTTTACTTGTTTGAACTGATGCACCCTAATTCCATTCCCACAGTTTATAGTAATATTCCAGGTCAACTTTACAGATAGATTTAATAGTATCCTTCAAAAGGGAATTGGATAAATACTTGAAGGAGAAAAAATTTCAGGGATATGGGGAAAGAGCAGGGGAGTGGGACTAACTGGATTGCTCTTTGAAAGAGCTGGCGCAGACTCGATGGGCCGAATGGCCGCCTTCTGTGCTGCACTATTGTATGATTCTACGATCATGTTAGTCTTTGGAATCTCTCACTGTTAGATCTATTAATAGGGTTATGTTGGGTAACTGTCCCAACATCGCCAGCAGAAAACTAATGAGATTACACTTTTGTTTCTTTCATTTAGAATCAAAACTTGCAATTGTGCTTTAGCAGTGTTGTTTATTTTTTTGTTCTTATTTTTGCTTTGTAAGCTTTGAATATATGTGTCAAACTCAAATGTTTCTTCTTTGAAATGAGCCCTGCAAAGCACAGCATGTTGGTGGCTTGAAACTATCAGTGACCGGCCACCTGCTTGGCACAAATGGAGCCTAAGGAAACTTTAACTTCCAATTTGACTTGCCTTGAGTGTTCCCTTGCTTAGAAAAGCAAGCCAGATGCCGGCCTGCTGGTTTTTTTTAATGTTTTACTAGGGGGGTTGATTGTACAGTCCTCCCAAATGGCTTATCCCTTTTCATTCCTGTGTTTGTTGATTCAACCAGAATGTCTTTAGTTCCGTATTGCTTGTTGTATGTGTGTCAGCCGCAGCTCAGCGGGTAGCACTCTTGCCTCTGAGTCAGAAGGTTGTGGGTTCAAGTCCCGCTCCAGAGACTTGAGCACAAAAATCTAGGCTGACGCTTCAGTGCAGTGCTGAGGGAGCGCTGCACTGTCAGAGGTGCCATCTTTCGGATGAGACGTTAAACTGAGGCCCCGTCTGCTCTCTCAGGTGGACGTAAAAGACCCCATGGCACTATTTCGAAGAAGAGCAGGGGAGAATCAACATAACAAAACAACAGATCATCTGGTCATTATCACATTACTGTTTGTGGGAGCTTGCTGTGCACAAGTTGGCTGCCGCGTTTCCCACATTACAACAGTGACTACACTTCAAAAGTACTTCTTTGGCTGTAAAGCACTTTGGGACACCCTGAGGTCGTGAAAGGCGCTATATAAATGCAAGTCTTTTTATATTTAAATTTCAAATGTAGTCAAAGTTTCTCAAGTGTGAAGCTCTAACGTAAAACTGTGCACAGCACGTTCTGGGGTAAAAAAAAATCCAACTTTTTAACCATTAGAACTTTTTGCTGTCAAATTTTTCTGCAAAACACAGCAGGGATATGAAAGGAATCGTAAGAAAAATGTGGTTTCATAAATATTATTTCTTTGCTAAGCTACGTTTATTAAATTTTGTGTGAAACTAAAGCAAGCAGTATTTTAGAATTACGCGGATACAGTTGTAAAATCAGTTTTTATTCTATAAACAAACATGGCAAAAATTGAATGCTGGATTTTTGTTTGCATAAAATGTTATATGGCTTCATGCTGCTGAACACCTGTTTCTGTATGGTAATATCTGCCCTGTTATTTATATATTTTTTCTATCTTATTGTATTCTGGAGATTTCTTCCTCGTGTGTAATGTTTTATTTTGTATGACAGATTATGTGAATGGAGGCGAATTGTTCACTCACTTGTCACAGAGGGAGCGCTTCACAGAGAATGCAGTGAGAATATACAGTGGGGAGATAGTGCTGGCACTGGAACATCTACACAAGGTAAGGTGCACCACTACTGGCCAAGGATTGCATTATCTGTCTACTTCTGGGATTGACTAGGTATAGGGGATACACAATAACCCTGGTTTACTTCATGGACTAGGAGAACATCTTAACATCAGTGCTTCTAAAGTTTGAGAGCTTGTTGCAAAGTGCATTGAATGTTTTGTTTTATCTGTGCCAACACATGGTGCAGTTAGTTTAGTTTAAAAAAGAAAATGTTTCTGTTACTTGAAGTAGAGAATTACGGACACCTGGGAGTAATCTGAAATCAGTATAATCTCTTCAAGTGGTTCAAATATCAGTTTATTTCCTCTTATAGAAAGTTCCCTCTATTTTGCACAGTAGAAGGCATCTATTTAAGGGATAAACCCATGAGATACAATCAAGGTAATAAACTGTGTGGGATAAATGCCAAGGGAGCAGCGTTGCAGAGATATTTTATGCCGATTACAATGTGGTAATATCAAACATTCCAGCATCTTTTACGTTTGAATATGACATCGCACCTTAATCGTTGCTCGGTCCCCTATTCCAGTCCTTTGCCAGCAGGTGGATTTCAGGGGCTAACTTTAAAAAAAAAAAAAAAAAAAAATTGTTTTACTTATAAAATATCATCTAACATCGGGCCCCACATTTTATTATACAAAGCAGTTTGTGATTTGAAATGTCACACTGGTTTGATACGTTGCACCACTTGGATGTCCTGTTTGATCTGGAGCGGAGCTTCAAATCCTATATGCAATCCAATACTAAGATCACTTGCATGCTCCTCCACAGCATCACCCACCTTCACCCCTAATTTGTCAACATCCCCGCTGCTGAAACCCTTATCCACAGTTTTGTCACCTCAAGACTCAACTTTGCAAGCGTCAGCCTCCTGACCTCCTCCCTACGCAAAGTCTAACTTGTCCAAAGCTCTGCTACCTACATCCTGTCCCACACCAAGTCCTGTTCATCCATCACCCCTTGTCCTCCACAAACTTCCTTGGCCCCCAGTGCACCGAATTCAACATCCTTGTTCTCTTTTACAAACCCCTCCCTACCTCTGCAACCACCTCCAGCAGTACGCCCCAGCCTACAGTCCTCTGCCTCTGGCTTACTGTGCATTCCTCCTCTTGGTACCCTTAGTCGGTATAGGCCCTACCTCTGTAATGCCTTCCCTGAACCTAATTGTCTTGCTACTTCTCCCACCCTCTTTAAAAGCCTCCTCAAAATCTTTTTGAGTCAATGCGAATTCTCCCACGACCCATACATGAAGGAGAGGGATACAGGGGCAAGGTAGGAAGAGGTAGTTGGAGTAGGAGGAGGCGCGTGTGGAGTATCAAGCATAGACCAGTTGGGCCGAATGGCCTGTTTCTGTGCTGTAGATGCTATGTAAGATACCACTGATTTGAGTTCAACCTTCTATCTGTCATCGGAATGCATTTCTCATTCCCAAGATATCTCTGCTCTCTTTCTAACTCCCATGTGAATCAAACAGACCTAGTAAAGAGAATGTGAAAGCTTTTGAGAGGGTAAATAGTGAAAGATTGTTCCCACTGGTTGGGAGTTGATAAAAAGGGACCATAGACTGAGAATCAGCGCTAGAGGAATGAAGAGGGAAGTGAGAAGAAATGTTTTCACACGGGTTTATTAAAACGTGGAATGCTTTATTGCAACTGATTATTGAGGCAGAGACTGGAACATCATTTAAAAGGGAATTGGAAAATTTTGGATTATGTGAAAAGAAAGAATATAAAATAATTCAGCCAAAAGAACAGGGAAATGGGATTGTAGTAGATAATGTAGGAAGGTCCTAGAGAAATGGCATTATAGTAGATAATGTTGGTAGGTCTTAGGTTTGATCCCCGGCCTGTGCTGAGTCACCTGGTCTCAGCCGGAGCAGTGGTGGGGATGCAACATTGGTCTTGGTGCCTGGGTTAGGGAAGCGGAATTTGGCTAGGCTTTCTGTTCCTGATCACTATCCGGTGTTCCATGTTAGAAGTGCACAAGCATGGACATTGGGTGAGGGCAGTATCAGACTTGGCCACGATGACACCTCTCCCCCTACCCCGAGTTGGTCAAATAGCCTGCTGATACTCGCTGTCAAGGATCACACCAGGAGTGATGTGTGGCTGGCGATAGGGCTTTCAGGAGAAACTATTTAAAACGGTGCAGAAATGTAGAGCGCCGTGTTGTCTATATCTAATGTGTAGTTAAATAGTTAAAAATATTTTTAAAAAGGACAAAGCTCTCTGTGGAAAAGCTACATGGAGTTTCAAGTTTTAAAAGTACAATATTGTGGAAAGAAGTTCCTATATCTTTTGACTTTTGCTTACTGTGTTTTCCACAGCTTGGAATTATATATCGAGATATTAAACTGGAGAATATACTTCTTGACAGTAATGGCCATGTGGTTCTAACTGATTTTGGACTCAGTAAAGAGTTTTTAATAGATGAAGTAAGTGTTTCTTTTTAACTTTCTTGTAACAGCATGTATAATGTACTTATGAGATGCAACAGTGTGTTTTAAATTACTATCAAATATTAGAATGGGAGAGCAGTGTTTAATAATGCTATGAATTTGTTGTATTTTACAACAGTAATGTTTTTCTCAGAATTTGCCAAACCCTGTTCAAAATTAGACAAATCTTTAAGCCTGTGGCTCGAGTGGTGTAAGATTACCAGTGGCCCGTGGTAATGCATTGGATGTCCAAGCACCGGATCAAACAAATGTCTTGTATACCTTGTATTGCTGGGTTGCTGATTTCACTGCTTGGCCTCGGATTCCAGTAGGCCAGTAGGCGTTGCTTTGTTTACACTTCTATGCTGTCGATAGGGCTCCTCTGTTCTTAGGCCTGCAGACTGGAACACATGGGCAGCATGATGGTTTGCATCTGTGAGCTGCTGCCTCCGTCATTATTTTTTTATACAGAATCTTCATATTACTTTCCAGACTAGAGAGAATGGAACATCAGTCCGGGCATCTCACGGAGGCTCGCAAATCCTAACAGCTGGCTACAGACCGGCATTGACAAACATGCTTGGGGATCATTCACCTTCCAGCCCTCTTAGTTGGGGTATTTTTTTTTTTAATTCATTCTCGGGTTGAGAGTATTGCTGACAAGGCCGGCATTTATTGCCCATCCCTAGTTGCCCCTTGAGAAGGCGATTCCTGAACCGCTGCAGTCCGTGCGGTGAAGGTGCTCCCACAGTGCTGTTAGGGAGGGAGTTCCAGGATTTTGACCTAGCGACAATGAAGGAACAGCGATATATTTCCAATTCGCGATAGTGTGCGACTTGGAGGGGGACCTGGAGGTAATGGTGTTCCCATGCGCCTACTGCCCTTGTCCTTCTAAGTGGTGGAGATCGCTGCATATGGAGGTGCTGTTAAAGAAGCCTTGGTAACTTGCTACAGTGCATCCTATAGATAGGATACACTGCAGCAACCATGCGCCGGTGATGGTTGGTGTGTGGCCATGAAGCTGCCTGCAACCAATTTGTCTTGCAGAACTAGTCCAATGTGTCTTTTGCGTGCGTTTGTAATTTTGGGTTATGGTTTGCCTTAATTACTGCTTTTGGGTGTGGGGGGGTAAGGAGAAGGGAGAAAACTGCCTTGAAGCAATCTTTCACCTCTCTACAAGTTGTTTCTGCCATGTATTAATAATCATCCGCCTGGCCAGAGATTAAGTGGCCACAGGAGAATAAGAACTATGTGAACCTACAGTGCAAATCGTGACAGAATCCACACTGTGCACTCATAAGACAGATCAGTAGTGCTGTGTACCCCTAGACAAATCAGTAGTACTCTGTAACTGCTGAAAATCTATAGTGTCAACCGTGGCTCAGTGGGTAGCACTCTCTCCTCTTGAGTCAGAAGGTTGTGGGTTCAACTCCCACTCCAGAGACTTGAGCACAAAAATCTAGGATGACACTCCAGTGCAGTACTGAGGGAGCGCTGCACTGTCGGAGATGCCGTCTTTCGGATGAGACGTCAAACCATCTGCTCTCTCAGGTGGACGTAAAACATCCCTTGGCACTACTTAGAAGAAGAGCAGGGGAGTTATCCCTGGTGTCCTGGGCCAATATTTATCTCTCAATCAACATAACAAAAGCAGATTATCTGGTCCTTATCACGTTGCTGTTTGTGGGAGCTTGCTGTGCGCAATTGGCTGCCGCATTTCCTACATTACAACAGTGACTACACTTCAAAATTACTTCATTGGCTGTAAAGCGCTTTGGGACGAGCTGAGGTCGTGATAGGAGCTATAGAAATGCAAGTCTGTCTTTTTTTCTTCAGCTAAAATGTGATTTTTTTCCAGTCAAGCACAAGTTTATGTAAATACATCTTGCCGCATGTAAATTGTACACGTGGTACACAATATTATCAGACAATGGCTTCTGTGCAGTTGAATGTCAGATGTAAGAGTTATATTTTAATATTTTATGAGCAGTGCAGAGCTACTAATTGAGATTCAGCTGTAAGCTGCAGTCTTTTATTTGGAAAAAAATACTGGATCGTGAAATGGAATTAGATGCACAAGTTTTGGAGCACAATTTGATAATTGTAAAGCACTTCCAAATAAAAATACCGTATGATTTGTACATTTATATGAGCCAAATAATTAGTGTTCACATGCAAAATCATACCAGATACGAGCGAGGTTTTATTTGTCTAGTGCTGAATCAAATATGCTCGTGTGACTCTCAAACACTTGCACCCTAGAAATTTGTTTGAAGCTATATGTGGACTGCACACTTGTGAATAATGTCACATTACTGAATCAAACATCACTTGTAAGTCATTAAGTGTTGGAAAGGTTAAAAAAACAAAAATTGACAGGGCCTCATTTGCATCTTGTAGCTCTGCCTCCAGCGCAGCAGCCAGCCAAATGGACCGCCTAGCCCGTGATCGGGAACATAACATAAGAAATAGGAGCAGGAATAGGCCACTTGGCCCTCGAGCCTGCTCCGCCATTCAATAAGATCATGGCTGATCTTGGGCTCAGAGCCACTTCCCTGCCTGCTCCCCATAACCCTTCACTCCCTTATCTTGCAAAAATTTGTCTATCTCCACCTTAAATGTATTTAATGACCCAGCCTCCACAGCTCTCTGGGGCAGAGAATTCCACAGATCAGATTTACGACTCTCTGAGAGAAGAAATTCCTCCTCATCTCAGTTCTAAAAGGGCGACCCTTTATTCTGAAACTGTGCCCCTGCGTTCTAGATTTCCCCACGAGGGGAAACATCCTCTCTGCATCTACCTTGTCGAGCCCCCTCAGTATCTTATATGTTTCAATAAGATCGCCTCTCATTCTTCTAAATTCCAATGAGTATAGGCCCAACCTACTCAACCTTTCCTCATAAGTCAACCCCTTCATCTCTGGAATTAACCTAGTGAATCGTCTCTGAACTGCCTCCAATGCAAGTATATCCTTCATTAAATAAGGAGACCAAAACTGTACGCAGTACTCAAGGTGTGGTCTCACCAATACCCTGTACAGTTGTAGCAGGACTTCCCTGCTTTTATACTCCAACCCCTTTGAAATAAAGGCCAACATTCCATTCGCCTTTTTGATTACTTGCTGTACCTGCATGCTAACTTTTTGTGTTTCATGCACAAGGACCCCCAGGTCCCTCGGAACTGTAGCATTTTGTAATCTCTCTCCATTTAAATAATAATTTGCTTTTTTATTTTTCCTGCCAAAGTGTATAACCTCGCACTTTCCCACATTATACTCCATCTGCCAAATGTTTGCCCACTCACTTAGCCTGTCTATATCCCTTTGCAGGTTCTTTGAGTCCTCTGCACAACTTGCTTTCCCACCCATCTTTGTATCATCCGCAAACTTGGCTACATTACACTCTGTCCCTTCATCCAAGTCATTAATGTAGATTGTAAATAGTTGAGGTCCCAGCACCGATCCCTGTGGCACCCCACTAGTTACTGTTTGCCAACCGGAAAATTACCCATTTATCCCGACTCTCTGCTTTCTGTTAGTTAGCCAATCCTTTATCCATGCTAATATATTACCCCCAATTCCGTGAGCTCTTATCTTATGCAGTAACCTTTTATGTGGCACATTATCGAATGCCTTCTGGAAATCTAAATACACCACATCCCCTGGTTCACCTTTGTCCACCCTGCTCATTACCTCCTCAAAGAACTCCAGCAAGTTTGTTAAACATGATTTCCCTTTCAAAAAACCATGCTGACTCTGCTTGACTGCATTATGATTTTCCAAATGCCCTGCTACTGCTTCCTTAATGAAGGACTCCAGCATTTTCCCAACGACAGATGTTAGGCTAACTGGTCTATAGTTTCCTGCTTGCTCTGTCCCGCCTTTCTTAAATAGGGGTTTGCATTTGCGATTTTCCAATCCGCTGGGACCTCTCCAGAGTCCAGGGAATTTTGGTATATTGCAACCAATGCATCCACTATCTCTACAGCCACTTCTTTTAAGACCCAGGGATGCAGGCCATCTGGTCCAGGGGACTTGTCATCTTTTAGTCCCATTATTTTACCAAGTACTATTTCCTTAGTGATTGTGATTGTCTTTAGTTTCCCCCTCCCTGTGGCCCCTTGATTATCCATTATTGGGATGTTGTTAGTGTCTTCTACCGTGAAGACAGATACAAAATATTTGTTCAGAGTCTCTGCCATTTCCCCGTTCCCCATTATTAATTCCCCAGTCTCATCCTCTAAGGGACCAACGTTTACTTTAGCTACCCTCTTCCTTTTTATATACCTGTAGAAGCTCTTACTACCTGTTTTAATGTTACTACCTGTTTTAATGTTTCTTGCCAGTTTACTCTCATAATTCATCTCTCTCTCTTTTTTTAGTCATCCTTTGCTGGTTTTTAAAAATTTCCCAATCCTCTGGTCTCCCACCAATCTTGGCAACATTGTATGCCTTCGTTTTCAATTTGATACCATCCTTTACTTCCTTAGTTAGCCACGGATGGTGCTCCCTTCTCTTAAAATCTTTCTTTCTCACTGGAATATATTTTTGTTGAGATTTATGAAATATCTCCTTAAATGTCCGCCACTGCATTTCAACTTTCTTACCCTTTAATTTATTTTTCCAGTCCACTTTAGCCAGTTCTGCCCTCATGCCATTGTAATTGCCTTTGTTTAAGATCAGGACACTGGTTTGAGATACAACTTTCTCACCCTCCAACTGAATTTGAAATTCAACCATGCTATGATCACTCTTTCGAGAGGATCCTTTACTATGAGATCATTTATTAATTCTGTCTCATTACACAGTACCAGATCCAAGATAGCCTGCTCCCAGGTTGGTTCCATTACATACTGTTCTAGGAAACCATCCCGGATACATTCTATGAACTCCTCCTCAAGGCTACCATGGCCAATTTGATTTTTCCAATCAATAAGGAGATTAAAATCACCCATGATTATTACCGTACCGTTTTTACAGGCCTTCATTATTTGTTGATTTATACTCTGTCCAACAGTATTGCTACTGTTTGGGGGCCTGTAGACTACGCCCACCAGAGACTTTTTCCCTTTATTATTTTTTATCTCCACCCAAACCGATTCTACATCTTGATCTTCTGAGCCAATATCACTTCTCACCACTGCACTGATCCCATCCTTTACCAACAAAGCCACCCCACCTCCCTTTCCTTTCTGTCTATCCTTCCGAATTGTCAAATACCCTGGAATATTCAGTTCCCAGCCCTGATCACCTTGCAACCACGTCTCCGTAATGGCGATCAGATCATACCCATTTGTATCTATTTGTGCCGTCAACTCATCTATCTTCTTACGAATGCTGCGTGCATTCAGATATAGAGCTTTTAACTTTGTCTTTTTACCATTCCTCCTTGTTTTGGCCCCATTTTCTGTTGCACTCTTATTTTTAAACATTCTGTCCCTTCCTGTCACACTCTGGTTATTATTTTCCCCATCTCTATCCTGCTCTATTGCTTTCTCATTTCTCATTAACTTTTTAAATTCCCGCTCACCTGGATTCTCCCCCCCACTATTTAGTTTAATTTAGGGAGGGCTGGGTGTGGGGGGAGACCTGCGATCGGGAAGGGTGGGGGAGGGAGATACTTGAGATCGGGAGGGCTGGGGGGTGTGCGGTGCGGGAGGGGGAGGCCTGCGATTGGGAGGGCTGGAGGGGGAAGGAGGCCCGCGATCGGGAGTGGTGGGGAGGGGATACCTGCGATCGGGAGGGCTGGAGGGGGAGGCCTGCGATCGGTAGGACTGGTGGGGGGCCGTGATCAAGGAGGTTGGGGGTGGGGGGATGGCCTGCAATCGGGTAGGCTGCTGACGGGGGAGGCTGGGGGAGTCGGAAGGTTTCCATGGGGTCCTTAGGGAAGCCCTCCTGCTCCTCCTTTCCCACAAGGAATGCCACAAGAGCCTTGTTAGAGCCAGCAGCTCCAGGCCTCCGATTCACAGCTGACTTTCCTGAAACCCGTGTAGCAGCAGTTAATTTCAAACTTGGCTTCCAATTGCACTGTAGGAACCTGATTTAAGTACGTTAATAAACGTCCCTCCTATCCATGGTGGGACACTCAGACACCCCGATGTCCGCTGCGTGAAAATGGCGGTGGGCGCGACGTGTTCAAGCCGTGTTATGCAAATTCCCATTGTGCTGGAAGTACAGTTTGAGCTGAGTAATCCTCCAAAATTGGGCCCTAGACTGCTTAATTGCTTCTGCATATTGTTTTGTCACTCCCGGATCCCTTTAAAAGTCTCCCTGTGCGAATGCTTTACTCTTCATTATAGACTTATGTTGCTAATTCTTTCTGCCCAATTGCACTTGTCGGTATGACATTTAATTTGCCATTTATCTGCCCAGTTTTTTTTAAATTCATATATGGTATGTGGGTGTCGCTGGCAAGGCCAGCATTTATTGCCCATCCCTAATTGCCCTTGAGAAAGTGGTGGTGAGCCGCCGCCTTGAACCGCTGCAGTCCGTGTGGTGAAGGTACTCCCACAGTGCTGTTAGGGAGGGAGTTCCAGGATTTTGACCCAGCGACGATGAAGGATCGACGATATACTTCTAAGTCAGGATGGTGTGTGACTTGGAGGGGAACTTGGAGGTGGTGGTGTTCCCATGCGCCTACTGCCCTTGTCCTTCTAGGTGGAAGAGGTCGCGGGTTTGGGAGGTGCTGCCGAAGAAGCCTTGGCGAGTTGCTGCAGTGCTTTTGTAGATGGTACACGCTGCAGCCACGGTACGCTGGTGGTGGAGGGAGCGAATGTTTAAGGTGGTGGATGGGGTGCCAATCAAGCGGGCTGCTTTGTCCTGGATGGTGTTTCTGGTCAGTGGTAACCCCCCCCAGGATGTTGATGGTGGGGGATTCGGCGATGGTAATGCCGTTGAATGTCAATGGGCAATGGTTAGACTCTCGCTTGTTGGAGATAGTCATTGCCTGGCACTTGTGTGGCGTGAATGTTACCTGCCACTTATCAGCCCAAGCCTGAACGTCGTCCAGGTCTTGTTGCATGCGGGCATGGACTGCTTCATTATCTGAGGAGTTGTGAATGGCACTGAACACTGTGCAGTCATCAGCGAACATCCCCATTTCTGACCTTATGTTGGAGGGAAGGTCATTGATGAAGCAGCTGAAGATGGTTAGGCCTAGGACACTGCCCTGAGGAACTCCTGAAGCGATGTCCTGGGGCTGTGATGATTGACCATCAACCACCACAACCATCTTCCTTTGTGCTAGGTATGACTCCAGCCAGTGGAGAGTTTTCCCCCCGATTCCCATTGACTTCATTTTTACTAGGGCTCCTTGATGCCACACTCGGTCAAATGCTGCCTTGATGTCAAGGGCAGTCACTCTCACCTCACCTCTGGAATTCAGCTCCTTTGTCCCTGTTTGGACCAAGGCTGTAATGAGGTTGGGAGCCGTGTGGTCCTGGTGGAACCCAAACTGGGCATCAGTGAGCAAGTTATTGGTGAGTAAGTGCCACTTGATAGCACTGTCGATGACACCTTCCATCACTTTGCTGAAGGTTGAGAGTAGACTGATGGGGCGATAATTGGCCGGATTGGATTTGTCCTGCTTTTTGTGGACAGGACATACATGGGCAGTTTTCCACATTGTCGGATAGATGCCAGTGTTGTAGCTGTACTGGAATAGCTTGGCTAGAGGCGCGGCTAGTTCTGGAGCACAAGTCTTCAGCATGACAGCTAGGATGTTGTCGGGGCCCATAGCCTTTGCTGTATGCAGTGCGCTCAGCCGTTTCTTGATATCACGTGGAGTGAATCGAATTGGCTGAAGACTGGCTTTTGTGATGGTGGGGACCTCAGGAGTGGGCCGATATGGATCATCCACTCGGCACTTCTGGCTGAAGATGGTTGCAAACACTTCTAGCCCAGTGACATTACCACTATGCTACCGTTCCCGAATTACGTATTTAAATCCTTCTGCAAAATCTTAACTATATTCTTGGTCCCTACTGCACTTCCTATTATTACATAGGATTACATAGGATATAGGGCACAGAAACAGGCCTTTTGGCCCAACCAGTCCATGCCTGCGTTTATGCTCCACTCGAGCCTCCTCCCGTCTTTCCTCATCTAACTCTATCAGCCTAACCCTCTATTCCTTTCTCCCTCATATGCTTATCTAGCTTCCACATAAATGCAGCTATACGATTTGCATCAACTACTCCCTGTGATAATGAGTTTCACATTCTCACCACCCTCTGGGTAAAGAAGTTTCTTATGAACATAAGAACATAAGAAGTAGGAGCAGGAGTAGGCCATACGACCCTTCGGGCCTGCTCCACCATTCAATAGGATCATGGCTGATCCGAACCTAGACTCATGTCCACTTCCCTGCCCGCTCCCCATAACCCTTAATTCCCTTATCAGCTAGGAAACTGTCTATCTCCGTTTTAAATTATGAATTCCCTATTTGATTTCTTGGTGGCTATCTTATATTGATGGCGTCTAGTTATACTCTTCCCTACAAGTGGAAACACTCTTTCTGTATCTACTCTATCAAAACCTTTCATAATTTTAAATACCTCTATTAGGTCACCCCTCAGCCTTCTCTTTTCAAGAGAAAAGAGACCCAGCCTGTTGATCCTTTCCTGATAGGTATACCCTCGCATTTCTGGTATCATCCTTGTAAATCTTCTCTGCGCCCTCTTCAGTGCCTCTATAGGCTTTTTATAATATGGCGACCAGGATTGTATGCAGTAGTCCAAGTGGGGTCTAACTAAGGTTCGATACAGGTTTAGCATAACTTCACTACTTTTCAATTCTGTCCCTCTCGAAATAAACCTTAGTGCTTGGTTTGCTTTTTTTATGGCCTTGTTAACTTGTGTCGCTACTTTAAGCGATTTGTGCATTTGTAATCCGAGATCTTTTTGCTCCTCTACCCTTATTTGAGCTACAGGGGAGGAGTCGAGGGTTATGGGGAGCGGGCGGGAAAGTGGCGTTGAGCCTAAGATCAGCCATGATCTTATTGAATGGCGGGGCAGGCTCGAGGGGCCAAATTGCTTAATCCTGCTCCTATTTCTTATGTGCTCCACCTAGACTCGTGATCTCCCTATTCTTCCTACCAAAATGTAATACCTCACATTTATCTGTGTTGATATTCATTCGGCAATTATATGTCCATTCTGCAAGTTTATTAATGTCCTCCTGTAATTTGTTGCAGTCCTCCTCAGTATTGACTATCCCCTAATTTGGTGTTGTCCGCAAATTTAGAAATTGTGTTTTTGATTCCAAAATCTAAATCGTTAATATAAATTGTGAACAACAATGGTCCCAGCACTGATCCTTATGGAACACCACTACCCACCTTCTGCCACTCTGAATAGCTACCCTTTACCCCTACTCTCTGCTTTCTGTCTTAAAGCCAGTTAACCATCCATTCTGCTACTTGTCCCCTGACTCCGCATTCTCTGACCTTATTCATGTGGTATCTTATCGAAGGCCTTTTGAAAATCTAGATAAATTGCATTTACTGCATTACCCTTGTCTACTCTCTCTGGTACCTTTTCAAAAAATTCAATGAGGTTGGTCAAGCAAGACTTTCCCTTTTGAAATCCATGCTGACTATTCATTATTATATTTTTGGCTTCTAGATGTTCTATTTTCTCCTTTAGTAGGGATTCCATTATTTTTCCTGTGACTGATGTTAAACTGACTGGTCTATAGTTTCCTGAACATGTTCTATCTCCCTTCTTAAATTGTGGTATTATGTTCGCTATCCGCCAGTCCTCTGATACTACAACTTTTTTTAACGAATTATGAAATATGTGTAGTAATGCCTCTGCTATCTCTTCCCTAGATTCTTTTAAAATGCACGGATGTAATCCTGTCCGGACCTGGGGTTTTTTCCTCTGAGTTTGATTAGTTTATTTAATATATCTTTTTTATTTTAAATGCTGTTATTTCATTACTAATCTCATGATCCAATGTCATGTCCACCTGTTCTATCTCCTTGGTAAATACTGAAGCAAAGTAATTATTTAATATTTCTGCCATCTATCGCTGCCTGTGGTATTATCTTGTCCATCCCTGAGTGGCCCTATTCCCATCCTGACCTTCCTTTTTTTAATTGATGTGCCTGTAAAATATTTTACTATTTTGTTTTATGTTCCTTGATAATTTAATTTCATAGTTCCTCTTTGCCTTCCTAACTTTTTTTGACTTCTCTCCTAATCTCTTCGTATTCTCTCTTATCATGCTCTCCGCTGCTGTCCATGTACTTAATGTATGCCTCTTTCCTGACCCTCATTTTTTCCCTTTATGGCTTTATTCATCCATGGTGTCCCATTAGTGTTTAGTTTTTTTTAACGGAATATATTTTTCCTGGATTCTGTTGAACACCGTTTTAAGTGTTTCCCATTGCTGTTCTATAGCATTGTTTGTCAATATTGTTGTCCATTTTATTTTCCCAAGCTCTATTCTCAGCCCCTCAAAATCAGCTTTTCTCCAATCTATTACCCGGTCTTTGTCATACTTATGTCCTTTTCAATTATTATCTTAAAGCATATTATGTTATGGTCACTATTGTCTAGATGTTCCCCTACTTTTACCTCTCTTATCTGCTCTGGTTTATTCCCCATCACTAGATCTAATAGCAAATCCTTCCTTGTTGGGCTTTTTACATATTGAGTTAGAAAGGAGTCCTGCACACATTGTAGGAATTCCATTCCCTTATCCCCTTGACCTACCTCTTCTGTCTAATTAATATTGGGGTAGTTGAAATCCTCCATGATTATTATTCTCTGTTTTTTACTCATTTTCCTAATTTGTTTGCATATTTCTTCCTCCACCTCCCTTCCACTATTAGGTGGTCAGTAGAGGAGCCCTATTGGTGTGATTGATGCTTTATTATCTTTTATCTCTATCCACTTGGATTCCATTTCTGTCTTGCTGATAGCTGCATCACTTTTTTCTTTTGCCATTATGTTATCCCTAATAAGTACAGCTACTCCACCTCCCCTTTTTCCCTCGCTATCTTTTCTAAATGTTATACCCTGCAATGTTTAATTCCCAGTCCTGATTTTTCTGTAGCCATGTCTCAGTAATCCCTACTATGTCTGGTTCCTTGCAACGCATGATTGCCTCCAGCTCTCCTGTTTTGTTACGGACACTGTGTGTGTTGCTGTACAGACAGTTTAACTCATTTTTAATAGCAATTCCTTTCACTTTATTTTTAACCATCATTTTACTCTCCTGTTCTATTACTCTATTTAGTCTCTGGTTATCAATGTCCTCCCTTACTTTACTCTTTCCTATGCTCTCCTTTCCTATTTTGATTATTTAGGCTGGTTTCATTTCTTGTATATACCTCCCCCCATCTTACTAGTTTAAAGCCTTTGCCACCTCCCTATTTACCCTTTCCGCTTGGACACGGGTCCAATCCAGGTTCAGGTGGAGCCCGTCCCATCGGTACAGCTCCTCCCAGTACTGGTGCCAGTGTCCCATGAAAAGGAAACCCTCTTTCCCGCACCAGCTCTTTAGCCACGTGTTAATTCTCCTGATCTGACTGCTTCTATGCCAGTTTGCACGTGTCTCGGGCAATAATCCAGAGATTATTACCCTTGAGGTCCTGCTTTTTAATTTAGCTCCTAACTCCTGATACTCCTTCAGCGGGACCTCCTCCTTGCTCCTACCTATGTCATTTTTTCTGACATGGAGCATGACAACTGAATTTATCCACTCCCTTTCCAAATTCCTCTTCAGCCGCCGTGCGCTATCCCTCACCCTGGCACCGGGTAGGCAACACACCCTTCGGGATTCTCGTTCTTGGCTGCAGAGGATGCTATCCATCCCCCTAATTATAGTCTGATCTACAAATTTAAGAAGCTTTCAATTGGTTTGTGCATCCAGATAATTTATATATTGGTAAGAAACAGCAAGGGTCCAAGCATTCACCCCGTCATTCAGCACAGTTCTCCGCCCACCCCCAAGCCTGTCACTGTGCCTCTCTCAAATACTCTTGTTTGCTATTTTTAGCCAATTTCTTAACCAGTCCCACATTCTGTCCTGGATTCCCACAGATTTGAGTCAGCCATGGCTCAGTGGTAGCACTCTCATCTCTGAGTCAGAACGTTGTGGATTCAAGCCCCACTCCAGAGACTTTGAACATATAATCTAGGCTGATACTTCAGTGCTGCACTGTCGGAGGTGCCATCTTTCAGATGAGGTATTAAATCTCTCGGGTGGATATAAAGGTGGTTGTTTTGACTTGGGTATGCAGGGCATAATTTCAAAGTTTGCAGATGACGCGAAACTCGGAAATGTAGTAAATAGTGAGGAGGATAGTAACAGACTTCAGGAAGACATAGACTGGTGAAATGGGCAGACACATGGCAGATGAAATTTAGCGCAGAGAAGTGTGAAGTGATTCATTTTGGTCGGAAGAATAACGACAGGCAATATAAACAAAATGGTACAATTTTAAAGGGGGTGCAGGAACAGGGAGAAGCTGGCAGGACAAGTTGAGAAAGCTGTTAAAGCCAAAGATTCCATATGCCTTATTATAAATAGTGGCATAGAGTACAAAAGCAAGGAAGTTATGCTAAACATTTATAAAACACTGGTTAGGACCCAGTTAGAGTTTTATTTCTAATTCTGGGCACCACACTTTAGGAAACATGTCATGGCCTTAAAGAGGATACAGATGAAATTTACTAGAATGGTACCAGGGATGAAAGACTTGAGTTACATGGAGAGACTGGAGTAGCTGGGGATGTTCTCCTTGGAGCAGAGAAGGTTAAGGGGAAATTGTATAGAGGTGTTCAAAATCTTGAAGGGGTTTGACAGAGTAAATCAAGAGAAACTGTTTCCAGCAGCAGGAAGGGTCAGTAACCAGAGGACACAGATTTAAGGTAACTGACAAAAGAATCAGAGGCGACATGAGGAACAACATTTTTAGGCGGCGAGTTGTTATGATCTGGAATGCACTGGTAATTTTCAAAAGGGAATTGGATAAATACTTGAAAAGGAAAAATTTGCAGGCTATGGAGAAAGAGCAGAGGAGTGAGAGTAATTGAATAGCTGTTTTAAAGAGCTGACACAGGCACGGTGGGTCGAACGGCCTCCTTCTGTGCTGTATCATTCTATGATTTATTATAATGCTCTCCTCCATGCAATAAGAAAAAAATCAACCAAAATTCTGCCACATAATGGAAGATTGTTTATTGTTTTTTGAAGAAAATGGCATGAGAGTGGAAATGTTTGTTGTCCAAATAGAATTCTGCATAGGAAGTTAATGATGGTGTGTGTTCCACTTGTGACGGAGACCTTTGGAACTTTCTTGTGACTTTGACGCTCAAGATAGCATGCTATTTCCTTTACTTGTGGAATAAGTATATTTTAAGTTTCCCGTGTGATATCCTCCACATCCCCAACAGGATAAACAGAAAATATCTGTTCATTGTCAGCATCAGATAAAACCTGCATTATTGCACGCTTTCTAAATGATCCTCAATTACCTTTTTTAAAAAAAAACACCACCTGAATTTATTGTGACTGTCCAAGTACTCAAACACAGCTACAGATAGTTGTGCAAAAATTATAAACGTGCATGCCATTAGTTTTTTTAATTTAATCTGCAAGGGTCAGAAATCCACTGGTCAGCGATTTTGGAATCCAAGCTTGCAGGGCTAAGCACAGAGCTGTCAATTTGTCAGCCTCCTGGGCTTTTGGTTTTTTGACGAGCCATGCCATTTTGAGACCTGTTACAATAATAGAACTGTAGTGACCATCTCCGAGGGTCCCTAGATGAACTTTTTGGAGCAGGTTGGTACTCAACCTATAGTCCATCAAAGCATGTAAGTGCTTGAACCTCTCCCTTTATAGCTTTTAAGTTTAATAGGAACATAGAAACAGGAGTAGGCCATTGAGCCCCTTGAGCCTGTTCCGCCATTCAATGAGATCGGGCTGATCTGCGACCTAACTCCATATACCCGCCTTTGGCCCATATCCCTTAATACCTTTGGTTAACAGAGAGCTGTCAATCTCTGATTTAAAATTAACAATTGATCTGGCATCAATTGCCGTTTGCGGAAGAGAGTTCCAAACTTCTACCACCCTTTGTGTAGAAGTGTTTCCTAATTTCACTCCTGAAAGGTCTGTCTCTAATTTTTAGACTATGCCCCCAAGTCCTAGAATCCCCAACCAGCGGAAATAGTTTCTCTCTCTCTATCTTATCTGTTCCCCTTAATATCCTGAAAACTTCGATCAGATCACCCCTTAACCTTCTAAATTCTAGGGAATACAACCCTAATTTGTGTAATCTCTCCTCGTAACTTAACCCTTGAAGTCCGAGTATCATTCTGGTAAACCTACACTGTACTCCCTCCAAGGCCAATATATCCTCCTTAAGATGTGGTGCCTAGAACTGCTCACAGTACTCCAGGTGTGGTCTAACCAGGGTTTTGTATAGCTGCAGCATAACTTCTACCCTCTTGTATTCTAGTCCTTTAGATAGCCTTTTTGATTATTTTCTGTACTTGTTCATGACATTTTAATGATCTATGTACCTGGACCCCCAAGTTTCTTTGGACATCCACTGTTTTTAGCTTTTCACCATTTAGAAAGTACCCTGTTCTATCCTTTTTAGGTCCACCTTTGCTTACATTGAAATCCATTTGCCACAGTTTTGCCCATTCACTTAATCTACCCATATCCCTTTGTAATTTTATGCTTTCATCTACACTGCCTACAATGCCGCCTATCTTTGTGTCATCGTCAAATTTGGGTATATGACTTTCTATGCCATCATCTAAGTTGTTAATAAATATTGTGAATAGTTGAGGCCCCAATACAGATCCCTACAGGACACCACTAGTCACATCCTGCCAATTTGAGTACTTGCCCATTATCCCTACTCTCTGTCTCCTGTTGCTCAACCATTTTCCTAACTAGGTCAATTTCCTAACCAGGTCAATAATGTGCCCTCAATTCCATGGGCTTCTATCTTGGATAACAGTCTCTTATGTGGGACTTTATCAAATGCTTTCTGGAAGTCCATATAAATAACATCCATAGACATTCCCCTGTCCGCTACGTTAGTCACCTCTTCAAAAAATTCAATCAGGTTTGTCAGGCATGACCTACCTTTCACAAATCCATGCTGGCTCTCTCTGATCAACTGAAAATTTTTGAGGTGTTCAGTCACCCTATCCTTAATTATAGACTCTAGTAATTTCCTGACAACAGATGTTAGGCTAACTGGTCTATAATTCCTTGGTTTCCCTCTCTCGCCATTCCTAAAAAGCAGAGTGACATGTGCAATTTTCCAATCTAATGGAATGGTTCCTGAATCTAGAGAAGTTTGGAAGATTATAGTTAGGGCATCTGCAATGTGCTCTCCTACTTCCTTTAAAACCCTGGATGGAAACCATCTGGTCCTGGGGATTTGTCCGGTTTGTACATCCATAAGATCCCTAAACAATGCTTAGTTAATCTAAGCTCTATGGAGCAGTCCTTTAACATTTCATCTAAGAAAAATTGACGTGAGTGTACTTGCATTGTCACCAGGCATGGGGATACTCAGGAACATGGCTGCTGGCTACAATTGATTGCTTGGTCTAGTTATAGACTGATGAGGCACCCTCTGATTCTTTTGCATCAATTTTCACATCTTGTCAGCATCAAGCACTTCTAAGTTTTAACGTGTTGCAAAATTTGATAGGGAATGTGTTAAAAAGGCAGCTCTTGGTTGCCACATGATTGGATGTATTGCACGCCAGTTTATCCCCGGTGATTGGAAGTACTTAATCAGGATCTCCTTGCCATTCCACTTAGAGGAAATAATCTGTTTTAACTCTCCAAGATTGTATCTGTTTCCACTTGATTTTTCTTTAATTCATTCATGGGATGTGGGCATCGCTGGCAAGGCCAGCATTTATTGCCCATCCCTAATTGCCCTTGAGAAGTTGGTGGTGAGCCGCCGCCTTGAACCGTTGCAATCCGTGAGGTGAAGGTGCTCCCACAGTGCTGTTAAGGAGGGAGTTCCAGCATTTTGACCCAGCAACGATGAAGGAACGGCGATATAATTCCAAGTCAGGAAGGTGTGTGACTTGGAGGGGAATATGCAGGTGGTGGTGTTCCCATGTGCCTGCTGCCCATGTGCTTCTAGGTTGTAGAGGTCACGGATTTGGGAGGTGCTGTCGAATAAGCCTTGACGAGTTTCTGTAGTGCATCTTGTAGATGGTACACACTGCAGCCACAGTGTGCCGATGGTGGAGGGAGTGAATGTTTAAGGTGGTGGATGGGGTGCCAATCAAGCGGGCTGCTTTGTCCTGGATGATCTCGAGTGTTGTTGTGTTGTTGGAGCTGCACTCATTCAGGCAAGTGGAGAGCATTCCATCACACTCCTGACTTGTGACTTATAGATAGTGGGAAGGCTTTGGGGAGTCAGGAGGTGAGTCACTCGCCGCAGATAGGCCACACTGGTGTCTGTATTACTGAAAACATTGAAGATTTATGTCGTGAGATATATTGCACACTAATTTTCTCTGAGATTTTCCGGAAATTTGCTGTAATTATCTCTCCAGGCTTTGTATCTTTCCTCTTTCCCCTCTTCCTCCCCCCTCCCCATTAAAAATACTTAGAGGAGGTAGTTGAGATGCTGGATGGGATAAAAATTAATAAAGAGGAGGTACTAGAAAGGCTGGCTATACTTAAAGTAGATATGTCACCAGGATATGGGATGCATCCTAGGATGCTAAGGGAAGTTAAGGTGGAAATCGTGGAGGTACTGGCCATAATCTTCCAATCCTCCTTAGATTCAGGAGTGGTGCCAGAGGACTGGAGAATTGCAAATGTTACACCCTTGTTCAAAAAAAGGCGTAAGGATAAACCCAGTAACTGCAGGCCAGTCGGTTTAACCTCGGTAGTGGGGAAGCTTTTAGAAACGATAATCAAGGACAAAGTTAACAATCACTTGGACAAGTGTAGATTAATTAAGGCAAGCCAGCACAGATTTGTTAAAGGCAAAACATGTTTAACTAACTTGATTGAGTTTTTTGATGCGGTAACAGAGAGGGTTGATGAGGGCAATGCGGTTGATGTGGTGTACATGGACTTCCAAAAGACGTTTGATAAAGTGTCACATAATAGGCTTGCCAGCAAAGTTGAAGCCCTTGGAATAAAAGGGACAGTGACAGCATGGATACAAAATTGGCTAAGTGACAGGAAACAGAGAGTAGTGGTGAAACGGTTGTTTTGTTGCCTGGAGGAAGGTATACAGTGGTGTTCCCCAGGGGTCGGTAATAGGACCACTGCTTTTCTTGATATATATTAATGACTTAGACTTGGGAGTACAGGCCAAAATTTCAAAATTTGCAGATGATACAAAACTTGGAAGTATAGTGAACAGTGAGGAGGCTAGTGATAGACTTCAAGAAGACATAGACAGGCTGGTGGAATGGGCGGACACGTGGCAGATGAAATTTAATGCAGAAAAGTGCAAAGTGATACATTTTGGTAGGAAGAACGAGGCGAGGCAATATAAACTAAAGGGTACAATCCTAAAGTGGGTTCATGAACAGAGAGACCTGGGGGTATATGTGCACAAATCGTTGAAGGTGACAGGGCAGGTTGAGAAAGCGGTTAAAAAAGCATACGGAATCCTGGACTTCATCAATAGAAACATAGAAAAATGCGAGCAAGAATGGTCCATTTGGCCCTTCGAGCCTGCTCTGCTATTCAATATGATCATGGCTGATCCTCTATCTCAATACCATATTCCCGCTTTCTCCCCGTACCCCTTGATGCCTTTTGTGTCTAGATATCTATCTATCTATCTCCTTAAATATATTCAGTGACTTGGCCGCCACAGCCTTCTGTGGTAGAGAATTCCACAGGTTCACCACCCTCTGAGTGCATAGAGTACAAAAAGCAAGGAAGTTATGATGAACCTTTTATAAAACACTGGTTCGGCCTCAACTGGAGTATTGTGTCCAATTCTGGGTACCGCACTTTAGGAAGGATGTGAAGGCCTTAGATAGGGTGCAGAAAAGATTTACGAGAATGGTTCCAGGGATGAGGGACTTCAGTTACGTGGATAGACTAGAGAAGCTGGGGTTGTTCTCTTGGCGCAGAGAAGGTTGAGAGGAGATTTGATAGAGGTGTTCAAAATCATGATGGGTCTAGACAGAGTAGATAGAGAGAAACTGTTCCCATTGGCAGAAGGGTCGAGAACCAGAGGAAACAGATTTAAGGTGATTGGCAGAAGAACCAAAGGCGACATGAGGAAAAGCTTTTTTACGCAGCGAGTGGTTATGATCTGGAATGCACTGCCTGAAAGGGTGGTGGAGGCAGACTCAATCATCGCCTTCAAAAGGGAATTGGATAAGTACCTGAAGAAAAAAAATGGCAGGGCTACGGGAGCCGACACAGGCTCGACGGGCTGAATGGCCTCCTTCTGTGCTGTAACCATTCTATGATCAACTACTGTTCAAATTGCTACAAGCAGCCTATACAGATGACAGTCAACTGAAGACACAGATATCTACGCAGTATTTTCTAAACTAACTGCAGTGGTTTCCGCAGTGAGCCTTTTGATCTGTAGCTAGATCAAAGCGTCTTCCATTTGACTGCTGTACAAAATCATCAAACGCTAAGCATACTACTCGGTGTTCTTCATTGATAGCTGGTCAGTTTTTATTTTAACTATTCCGTAGTGTTTTTACAGCTTGTGCTAGCTTAGATTCATAGTCTGTGTTTTTTCCCTTCATGTAACCCCTTTAAACACTAGTGGATTGCAGCTGAAATGGCCAATAATACTTCCCTAAATAGGCTTCCATTGTTACAGAGCAAGAACATGTTACTTGAAGAGCCAGTGCTTTCCAACGACATAAATCTTCAATGCTTTCAGTAATACCGACACCAGTGTGGCCTATCTGTGGTTAGTCAAAACACTGGGGCTGGGGAATTTAAATTCAGTTAATTAAATAAATCTGGAATAAAAAGCTAGTATCAGTAATGGTAACCATGAAACAATAGGATTGTCGTAAAAACCCATCTGGTTCACTAATGTCCTTTAGGGAAGGAAATCTGCCGTCCTTATCTGGTCTGACCTATATGTGACTCCAGACCCACAGCAATGTGGTAGACTCTTAACTGCACTCTGAAATGGCCTAGCAAGTCAGTCAGTTGTAACTAACCGCTACGAAACACATTAAGAATAAAACCGGATGGACCACCCGGCATCGACCTCGGCACCGGCTACGGACACAGCAACGGCACACCCAGCCCAGTCGACCCTGCAAAGTCCTCCTCACCAACATCTGGGGACTTGTGCCAAAATTGGGAGAGCTGTCCCACAGACGATGTCAAGCAACAGCCTGACATAGTCATACTCACAGAATCATACCTTTCAGCCAATATCCCAAACTCCTCCATCACCATCCTGGGTATGTCCTGTCCCACCGGCAGGACAGACCCACTAGGGGTGGTGGCACAGTGCTATACAGTCGGGAAGGAGTGGCCCTGGGAGTCCTCAACATTGACTCTGGACCCCATGAAGTCTCATGGCTTCAGGTCAAGCATGGGCAAGGAAACCTCCTGCTGATTACCACCTACCGCCCTCCCTCAGCTGATGAATCAGTACTCCTCCATGTTGAACACCACTTGGAAGAAGCACTGAGAGTAGCAAGGGCACAGAATGTACTCTGGGTGGGGGACCTCAATGTCCATCACCAAGTGTGGCTCGGTAGCACCACTACTGACCGAGCTGGCCGAGTCCTAAAGGACATAACTGCCAGTCTGGGCCTGCAACAGGTGGTGAGAGAACCAACACGAGGGGAAAACCTACTTGACCTTGTCCTCACCGATCTACCTGTTGCAGATGCATCTGTCCATGACCTTATTGGTAGCAGTCATTGTGGAGCCGAGGTCCCGTCTTCACACTGAGGACACCCTCCATCGTGTTGTGTGGCACTACCACCGTGCTAAATGAGATAGATTCAGAACAGATCTAGCAGCTCCAAACTGGGCATCCATGAGGCGTTCTCCTGGTGCCCTAGCCAATATTTATCCCTCAACCAACACCTTCAAAAGCAGATTATCTGATCATCTATCTCATTGCTATTTGTGGGACCTTGCTGTGTGCAAATTGAATGCCACATTTCCCTGCACTACAGTAGTGGCTACACTTTAAAATACCTCATTGGCTATGAAGTGCTTTTGGGATGACCTGAGGACTTGAAAGGTGCTATAATAATACAGAACCTTTCTTTGCAGTGTAACTCCAGGTTCTCATATTTTGTCACCCAGCTGTTACTGTGTCATGATGCCTGGACTGCAGGAAGTGCCAGCTGGCAAGATACAGTTGTTTTTTTTGCCCTCATGCCAACTGTATGGGCCTGCAGTGTATTTTCAGCTGTTGTGGAACCAGATCACATTGTCACAAGACACAACACTGAAGCCAAAATTAATCTTTCACTTTGGTGTCTGAATATAGCCTTCATCAATTAAATTGTAATTAAAATGACTGCAGAGCGGCACTGTAAAAAGGAAACGGTACTGGATTTAATGAGCCCTACGGTGCTTGTTAGAGAGATTGAAGTAATATGAACACAGAGAACCTGCTGTGTCATTGTCTGAAAGGAAGTGGGTAGCAATTGTGTGAAGAAGCAAGATTCATTTCTTTCTTCTGTAATGTATTACTGTGCCATAAAGGGGAAAGGGCCGTTTTTCAGTCATGTATCGAGAACCATGTAATGCCAAAATTACTGAAGGTCTAAGGTTGCAGGTAGTGCTTCGTGAGTTCAATGCTTTTCTGTTCAAGGGCAGCTAAACACATGGCCAAGTCATTCTTACTTCCCCCTCCTAATTACTGTGAATGTTTCTTGCTCATCTGCTAAGAACTCTGCTTATTAATTTAGGTCATCTAAGTTGCCGTGACACTTTTTCATTCCTCGGTTGAGAATTATGGGTAAATAATGTAACTCACTGACTCACCGTTCCTGTACAATCTCTATCTCAATGCTGTCATTTCCATTTAAGTGAAAAGAAATAAGCTAGCTATGCCTATGAGTTTTTCATAGGTACTGACATGTGTTGCATTGTTTGGCTGCAATCCCTAACCGGGGGAGGATGAAGTGGCATACCGGGTTAGGATGAATATTCAGGTCTTTGGCTTTGAATGGCAGAGCCAAACTTTTCCAGTTTCTAGCCTTATTTTATATTTTACTAGTGCTGTTGCCTTCCAATGTGTGGGTCCTGGCCAACCGTGTCAGCCTTGCTAAGGCCAGTGTCCACAGAGACTGACTTTACTGGATCTTTTTGACTACTGCCAGTCTTCAGAGCCCAGTAGAGTATCCAGCAAAAGGGTTGAGTTGGATTCGGTCCCTGCGTTTGCATCGTGACATGAATGTACAGACGCAGGTGGCCATCTCCGCATGCACGCTGATGTCACGATAGGCTTTATTAAATTTTCGGTCCTCTCCCAGCGTTGGGTTTTAAATGACTCGGATCAGTGCTAGATCACCCTCGTTTTTCGCCACACAATTGGTGCACTTGCTTTGGAAACACTTGCGGATGAACAGAGAGGTTGCGTTCAAAATGGATGCAGAACAAATCTCTATGTTATGGGCGTCTTGCTGTCACTTATTACTGATGTCAACCAATCAGTACTTCACCCATTCACTGGCCAGAGATTTGCAGTCAACTGCGCATGTGCAGGTTGCGGGGATTAACATCATAGAAGATCTACATGAACACGGGGAGGGCGCATTTAGCTTCCTCTCCCACGACCCAGACTTCAGGCACCACAACGTATGAAATTGGTTTCTGATAGCTGAGTTGTTTGCAAAAACCTGAAGTTTAGGTTCAGTTTTGGATCACCTATGTTTCCAAATTGCAAAAAGCCAGCTCAAAAAAAAAAGGTGAATTCTGAGTGGTCATTGTAATATTAAGAGGCTTTCACCTTTAGGGTCCAGGGAGATCTGGTACAGCCCGTGGCTCAGTGGTAGCAGTCTCGCTCCAGGGACCTGAACACAAAATCCGACTGACTCTCCAGTGCAGTGCTGAGGGAGTGCTGCACTGTCGGAGGTCTTTCAGATGAGACATTAAACCGGGGCCCCGTCTGCCCTCTCAGGTAGACGTAAAAGATCCCATGACACTATTTCAAAACAGAGCAGGGGAGTTCTTCCCGGTGTCCTGGCCGATATTTATCCTAAATCAACATCACTAAAACAGATTATCTGATCATTATCACATTGCTATTTGTGGGACCTTGCTGTGTGCAAAATTGGCTGCCGAGTTTCCTATGTTACAACAGTGACTACACTTCAAAAGTACTCTATTGGTTGTAAAGCGTTTGGGACAACCTGAGGTCATGAAGTACTTTTGAAGTGTAAATGCAAGTTTTTTTTTATAGGGAAAGCGATGCTAACGTGACCTACATGTGCCACTCTCTCAAGTTTATACATACTGTTGCTGCCTTCTGTGTCATCATAGGCTCTGTTCAAGGAATATCATTGTTACAATTCAGGTGCTCTCCAGATACTTTCTCAGTGCAAAGGACCGCTTCCTCTGAACTGAAATGTGACCCTTTGTACAAAGTAATCTAGAAAGTAGCGTGCCCTGGACGGGGGAAATAATACCTGTCTACTGTCTCTATGTTCACTAGAAACAATTGCTGGACAATCTGATAGTGAATATCAAGTTACAAACTATGAATCACATTTATTAAAAGAGATAATTAAACAGAAGCAAGAGCTTTCTTTAACTCAGTTCCTGTTTCGAAATAATAACATTGTTTTGGGGCCAAGTTGGAAATTGGGTTCAAATCCAGCCCAGACCAGTGGGATGAAAGTCTTCTCTGATTTGCTGTAAGGGTTTAGAAACATAGAAACATAGAAAATAGGTACAGGAGTAGACCATTCGGTCCTTCGAGCCTGCACCGCCATTCAATGCGTTCATGGCTGAACATGCTACCTCAGTACCCCATTCCTGCTTTCTCGCCATACCCCTTGATCCCCCTAGTTGTGAGTGTTATATCTAACTCCCTTTTGAATATATTTAGCGAACTGGCCTCAACAACCTTCTGTGGAAGAGAATTCCATAGATTCACCACTCTCTGGGTGAAGAAGTTCCTCCTCAGCTCAGTCTTAAATGGCTTCCCCTTAATCCTTAGACTGTGACCCCTGGTTCTAGTTTTCCCTAACATTGGGAACATTCTGCCCGCATCTAATTTGTCTAAACCAGTCAGGATTTTAAATGTCTCTATAAGATCCCCCCTCATTCTTCTGAACTCCAGAGGATACAAGTTCAGTTGACCCAATCTTTCTTGATATGTCAGACCGGCCATCCCAGGAATCAATCTAGTGAACCTTCGCTGCACTCCCTCAATAGCAAGAATGTCCTTCCTTAAGTTAGGAGACCAAAACTGCGCACAATACTCCAGGTGTGGCCTCACCAAGGCCCTGTACAACTGCAGCATCACCTCCCTACTCCTGTACTCAAATCCCCTTACTATGAAGGCCATCATTCCGTTTGCTTTCTTGACTGCCTGCTGCACTTGCATTCCCACCTTCAGTGACTGATGTACCATGACGCCCAGGTCTCGTTGCACCTCCCCTTTCCCTAATCTGCCACCATTCAGGTAATAGTCCGCCTCTCTATTTTTACCACCAAAGTGGATAACCTCACATTTATCCACATTGTACTTCATCTGCCATACATTTGCCCATTCACCCAACCTGTCCAAGTCACTCTGTAGCCTCCTAGCATCCTCCTCATTGTTCACACTGCCTGCCAATTTAGTGTCATCCGCAAATTTGGAGATATTACATTTAATCCCTTCGCCCAAATCATTAATATATAATGTAAACAGCTGGGGTCCCAGCACCGAACCCTGCGGTACCCCGCTGGTCACTGCCTGCCATTCTGAAAAGTACCCATTTACTCCTACTCTTTGTTTCCTGTGTGCCAACCAGTTCTCAATCCACGTCAACACATTACCCCCAATCCCATGTGCTTTAACTTTGCACACCAATCTCTTGTGTGGGACCTTGTCGAAGGCCTTCTGAAAGTCCAAATACACCACATCTACTGGTTCCCCCCGTCCACCCTATTGGAAACATCCTCAAAAAATTCCAGAAGATTTGTCAAGCATGATTTCCCTTTCACAAATCCATGCTGACTTGGACCTATCATGTCGCCACTTTCCAAATGGTCTGTTATGACATCTTTAATAATTGCTTCCATCATTTTACCCACGACCGATGTCAGGCTGACCGGTCTATAATTCCCTGCTTTCTCCCTCCCTCCTTTTTTAAAAAGAGGGGTTACATTGGCCACCCTCCACTCCATCGGAACTGATCCAGAGTCTAAGGAATGTTGGAAAATGATCGTCAATGCATCCACTATTTCCAAGGCCACCTCCTTAAGTACTCTGGGATGCAGACCATCAGGCCCCGGGGATTTTTCAGCCTTCAGTCCCATCAATTTCCCCAATACCTTTTCCCGACTAATAAGGATTTCCCTCAGCTCCTCCCTCTTACCAGATCCTCTGACCCCTTTTATTTCCGGCAGGTTGTGTGTGTCCTCCACAGTAAACACCGAACCAAAGTACTTGTTCAATTGATCTGCCATTTCCTTGTTCCCCATTACGACTTCCCCTGTTTCCGACTGCAGGGGACCTATGTTTGTTTTTACTAACCTCTTTCTTTTTACATATTTATAGAAGCTTTTGCAGTCCATTTTAATGTTCTCTGCAAGCTTCCTTTCATATTTTATTTTCCCTGCCCTAATCAAACCCTTCGTCCTCCTCTGCTTTGGGACGTCTCACTTCCTGGTGGGCACGGGTTTTTGCCACTAATCAGCAGTTTCACTGAGAGGCCACAGAATGGTCGGTGTGGGAGATGCGTTTACACAATAGAGGATGCTGTTCTGAGGTTGAGGCTGTGGTCTGTTGAATAGCTACCTATTCATCCTCTACCCCTTAACTCTGTCCAGATCAAAGAGCCTGGCTTGGTCGTTACAGACAACCCTGTCTCCAGCATTCTCTTGTAAACAATAAGAGCAAGCTTCTGCTTGCCATAGTTTATTAATGGTTATGCATATTTGCATAGCGATGAGTCACAGATGGTGGGGCTCCTGGTCCAGATAAAATATGTATTCCATCTGGCTGCTCCCAGCTGTGCAGTAACCAGTTTAAGGTGATCACAACACAGGCCATGAACTCCCATAAAGAAATTTTATTGAGTCTTGTGATTTGAAATAAAACAGATCTCCAGTCTTGTCATGACCTGATTGCATACAATGAGCAGGCCGGGGAATTTAACGCTGAGCCAGTCCTGTATGTCACTGTGCTTGCATTACAGCGTTATGTTACATCATGATACGGGCATGCTGACATCGTGAGCAGTTTGAGCATGTTCGACAGGACCGCGGAGTGGTGGTGAGTCCACCGGTAAAGTGGGCCCCTGCTGCCATAGGTTGTCTGGTGATCGGGCCGTTGATTCTTGAGAGTGGGTGAGATCTGCAAACTTGCAGTCGCTAGTAAGGTAAAAGTACCTTTAGTTGGCTTCAATGAATGAGTACGGAGAACTCTGACCACAGAAACACTGATAGAAAACCAGTGTACTAATTAAAGAGATAAGTAAGCAATGGAATGGCTTCACTCTGTAATAGTTCCCCTTTAATTCAAACATGTAATCAAAACTATTTACTTTGTGATTTTTATTTTATGTAATATTTACATTCACCACTTACATTAAAAACTTTTTTCTTCAATTTTTCTCCCATTACTGTTCAGTTCTGGAGGTGATCTCACGCTGCGGTACAGTTACCTGCGCAGGTGTGCCTCTCGCATATCTTCACCCCAGTGGCTTTCTTGCACAAGTGAGCCTGAGCAAGGAGTATTTACAGGACGTTTGACCACAGGGCCAAGCACAACCCTTGCATCATCTGATAGCCCGGTCGGGATACTGTCAACAGAGGTCACGTTGGCAGGAAGCCTGGCCTGTCTCTTTTTTTCATTATTAACCCAGAGGCACTGTGGCTTATCAAACACCTTTGCTGCTTCCCTAGCTCAGAGCAACCTGCTCAGCACAGAGTTCTGACCTGTATGGCTCCACAGTGCATTTCCCCATTTGGCATTAGGGAAGCTGTAAGCATTTTCATTGTAGCAGAAACCTGCAAATGTCACAAAATTTCTGCTCTCACCCATTCCCCTCCCAGAACCACGATAGGGTTGCCCTTGTCCTCACCTTCCACCCCATCATCCTCCGCCATTTCCGCCACCACCAAACACATCTTCCCCTCCCCTCCCCTTTCAGCATTCCGAAGGGACCGTTCCCTCCGTGACACCCTGGTCCACTCCTCAAACGCCCCCAACACCCCTTCCCCTTCCCACGGCACCTTTCCATGCAAGCGCAGGAGTTGCAGCGCCTGCCCTTTTACCTCCTCTCTTCCCACCATCTAGGGCTCCAAACACTCCTTCCAGGTGAAACAGTGATTTATTTGTTGTACTTGCAATTTAGTATACTGTATTCACTGCTCACGATGCGGTCTCCTCTACATAGGGGAGACCAAATGCCGATTGGGTGACCGCTTTGCAGAAGAACACCTCCAAGCTTCCGGTCACCTGTTATTGTAATTCTCCGCTCTACTCCCACTCTGACCACTCTGTCCTTGGCGTCCTCCAGTGAAGCTCAATGTAAGCTCAAGGAACAGCACCTCATCTTTTGATTAGGCACTTTACAACCTTCTGGATTAAACATTGAGTTCAACAATTTCAGACCATAACATCGGCCCCATTTTTTCAGACGGCTGTTGCTGATTCTGCTATTCCCATTTACACCTCCTCTAGACCCATCTTTTGTTTCTTTACTTGTCCCATTACCATCTTATTTTGCCTTGCACCATCATCCCTTTTGTCATTTAATCTCTCCTGCCTTCCACCCTATCACAAACCTTCCCCTTTGTTTCCCCCCCCCCTCTTTCCCTGCCTCTGTATTTACTTAAAACCTGTTACATCTCTAACTATTTTCAGTTCTGACAAAAGGTCGTCAACCTGAAACGTTAACTCTGTTTCTCTCTCCACAGATGCTGCCTGACCTGCTAAGTATTTTCAGCATTTTCTGTTTTGTTTCTGATTTCCAACATCCGCAGTATTTTTCTTTTGTCTTTCATTCTCTTTCTCTATTTTCTTTTTATTGGTTTCATAATTCTAGGGCATTCAGAAGAGACTTCTTTACCCAGAGAGTGGTGAGAATGTGGAACTTGCTACTACAGAGAGTAGTAGAGGTGAATTGTATAGATACATTTAAGGGGAAGCTAGATAAGCATATGAGGGAGAAGGGAATAGAGGGTTATGCTGTAGAGTTAGATGAGGAAGAATGGGAGGAGGCTCGAGTGGAGCATAAATGCTGACGTGGACTGGTTGGGCTGAACAGCCTGTTTCTGTGCTGTATATCCTGTGATAAAGCAGAAAACCATGAAACAACCAACTGAGCTCGTGCACTCACTGTGTGGGCAATAATGAGCATAAACCCATTTCCTACCACCCGTCGGTGCAGGACATTGGTTCATGTGCTGCGCTTGTTCTGTGATCTTTTTCTTCATAGTATATATTTTAATTTAGAATGGTGAATTTTGGGTTGACCTGAATAAAATTATTACTCTGTGCATGGAATTTGATTCCACCTGAGAGTTTCACTGTTCGTTCACTAATTTTGTAGCTGTTATGCAAGAGATTATTGAAATTAGAACGTAACCAATGGATCCTGGACATATGTCATTAGGAAGTTATCTGAGTTTTAACATCAAGTTTGTGAGGGGCATTTTGTAAAATCTTACTGAGCATATTACAAAGGATATACTGTTTTACAGGAAAAGTTTGGATGAAGAAGTCCTATATCATCCCGGAATACCTTCCCTGTCGTCTTCACATTATACTTTAATGTGCTCGTGAACAGGGAGACAGGACCTTAGTTAAAGTCTCATCCCAAGGACCTCCCCAAAGCCCTCCTGACTCCCCAAAGCCTTTCCACCATCTACAAGTCAGGAGTGTGATGGAATACTCTCCACTTGCCTGGATGAGTGCAGCTCCAACAACACTCAAGAAGCTCGACACCATCCAGGACAAAGCAGCCCGCTTGATTGGCACCCCATCCACCACCTTAAACATTCACTCCCTCCACCACCGGCGTACCGTGGCTGCAGTGTGTACCATCTACAAGATGCACTGCAGCAATTCGCCAAGGCTTCTTGGACAGCACCTTCCAAATCCACGACCTCTACCACCTAGAAGGACAAGGGCAGCAGGCGCATGGGAACACCATCACCTGCAAGTTCCCCTTTAAGTTGCACACCATCATGACTTGGAAATATATTGCCGTTCCTTCATCGTTGCTGGGTCAAAATCCTGGAACTCTCTCCCTAACAGCACTGTGGGAGTACCTTCACCACACGGACTGCAGCAGTTCAAGAAGGCGGCTCACCACCACCTTCTCAGGGCAATTAGGAATGGGCAATAAATGCTGGCCTTGCCAGCGACGCCCACATCCCAGGAACAAATTTTAAAAAACTCACCTCTGACAACGCATCACTCTCTCTCTCTCGACCATGGCCCTCGAGTGTCAGCCGAAGTTAAATGCTCAAATCCTGAAGTCGGACTTGAACCTATAACCTTCTGACTCAGACATAAGAGTGCTGCCAATGAGCCACGGCCGACATAACAGCAGCTGCAACAACAACAAGCATCAAAAGAGATCCTCACATACAGGAAGACCCAAGTGTAATATAAAGGAAAGTGGGGTGACTTGAATTGAAGAAGCTGCACAGCTGTCAGTTTAGGGACATGCTGAAAAAGACATTTATATAATCTGCAGGAGTGGCACAGATTGCAAACCTACTTACAGATATGAGATGTGTTTATTTTTAAGAGCGACCTACATCAAAATAGGTCACATTTTTAAACCAAATCTGGTCTGAGATTGACTGTGACCTAAATTCCTCCTTTAATTGTATAGTGCTGTCAGAGAAACTCTAAGATGGAAGAGCACAACATGACAAGAATGGCTTAAAATCCTTCAGTGAAGCTGTTATAAGGAAACCAATGGCTGCATCTGAACAAGCATTAATAATAGGTGTTGTAGATTTATAAAAAATAAAATCATATAGTCTTTAAAAAGCAAACCATGATAGTTACAAGTAGAGAGCTGAATTTAATGTTTTCAGTTGTGGTAAAATGCATTTAGCTCTGAAAATTCAGTCTGTTGCGAGCCAAGCTTTGAGTCATGTAGATGTATACCTGAGGCTGTACCAGTCGAGTTAATTTAGGCGTTGCATCTGACACGACTACGCAGGAGTGGAGTCTCACCTTACAACAGTGACTACACTCCAAAAGTACTTCATTGGCTGTAAAACGCTTTGAGACGTCTGGTGATCATGAAAGGCGCTATAGAAATGCAAGTCTTTTTCTTTTTCTCAGGAAGAGAAGGTGTCCAAGCCACAGGCAAACTAAATGTTTAGTGCATGAGAAATCTTTAGAAAGGATTAAAATTGACAGGAGTGAGTCTCATTTGCAACATGCTTATTTTATACAAACTAGGTTAGACCTAACCCTAATATATTGGGTTTACCTAAGTGGTGTTCTCCCACAATAGTGCAATTATTCCTCCCTTCCAAAGTGGAAGTGATTTTTGCCAATTCCCCTCTGGAGGCCACTTTTCATCCCAGCAATCTTCCAAACTTTGCTACTTGTTTTGAGAGACGACCCCCTCAAATTGCTTAGCATGCAACCTCTATTATCATTATACATGAACTTTCGATATTTGACATTCCAATATAGCGTAATGGTGCGTGTGTTAAATATTCACATTATCACCACTTGAACCCTGAACAGCATACAGTAAGTACACTTGTAGATTCTATACTTTGAAATATGGGCTGTGCCCGGAGAGAGCATTTTGAGCTGTAATGTGGTAGGGTGAAGTATTCGTGAATGTAGTCATGAGAGCAGTTTCAGATTATAAATCGGGCATATCGCACAGCGTTAAAATATATTGACAAGTTCAATTTTCTTTTTCTATTTTTACCTCTGATGTATTGGTACTAATATGCTAAATAAGCTTGGTGACAGCAACGCCCATTGTTCACTCCTGGGATGCCGTTAGTGTTGATGCCAGTGGCTCAAAACTTATTTTTTATAAAACAAGTGGTGCAGTGGGGCATCACGGATCATAGTTTCAAATGGTCAAAGTGTTGATCAGGCTCCAGTTATTGTCAATTAGACCTGGGGATTACTATACAGTGTATGAATCTATTGTTTGAAAGCAGGCCCAAATTGTAATGTATTAGGGGATACGAGATCCGTTTACCTTCATTGAATGCTTTCTCTGTAGCCAGGAATAGAACGACTGCATTAACACCAGAACGTTTAACACTTTCCTAATCTTAAATCATGTTTCTTGTTTTTAGTTTTAAATAGATAATTGCCCCATAACCTAAATACCGAAGCTCCTTATTTGCCTGTTATATCTACTTTTTGCATGTTAACTTTGTGATAATGATGCTTTGTCCAATGGAAAATGTTATATTTACCTCAACAGCAGTACACAGAAAGTGCCCATATTCCGCCTGTCAAATAACACTGGATCTACCCCGTCAGCGATGAACTGAAAATGCTGTACATTGTTTCATATTTTTACATACAGTTCAACATTTTTTTTAAAGCAAAACTGAAAGCTTGAAATGAAAACCAAATTATTTCAACCAAAACAAAAAGGCTAAAATAAGCCCCGGAAAGTCCACACGTAGTTCTTTGTCATGAAGCCCACTTGATTATTATGTGGTAGGTGGGACTGCTTCAAAGTGTACGGCCATGAGTGGAGATAGAAATTAAACCTGGGGACATTTTAGGGAAGCAGGAAGAGAAGGCAAATGACACCGGGTGGAGGGAGAGATGACCACAATGATGTTCAGCTCTCGCTACAGTCTGTATTGATGGCAAATAAGGCGTCAAAACATCTAGTTTATCCAGGAAACAGTGTTTTTTTTTGGCTGCATCATATTGCTCTTTAGAAAAGGAATTCGCATTACAAACTCGGGGCAGCTATTTCAGCATCTCAAGTGTAGGGTAGATTATAGTGTATTGACAAAACCACTTTAACCTTTTCCTAGCCATGTAGATAAATCTGGATTCCATTTAACTGCTAGTTTTTTTTATTTTGATGTGTTTTCTTTCATTCCCTTTTCTTTGCTGTGTTTAGTGACAAGGCAGCTTCCTGTCCCTTCGAGATGGTAACTGGAGATAAGGTGACATACATCTTTCTGAGGTCTAGCATTTCCTTAGAAGGCAGCACTTAGTAATAGTTCAAACACTCATAAACCACAGTTTATTAGCCGCAGATGTGCTTTGCAATATGAATCACCTATTTAATGCACTAATCACCAAAAGGACAAGATGAGCAATATAAAAACTTATATTTTCTTTAACAAAATATTCTTCTTCACTTGTGTATTTTCTGCAGCTGAAGAACTGCAACCAAGAGGCCATCTGAGGAAAATCACATGGTGAATTCCTTTGTAAGATGACTGGCCTTGCACCAAACACATGCCTTTCTTGCTTTTTTCTGTATCCTATAAATACAGCCTAGAGTGATCATCAGTTCTTACCCCACAAGCTTTTAGTAGTGACCTCTATGTTTGTATATTTCTGTAAAGCCTTTACTCAAATCTATGAGATGGTGTTGGAACGTGGCAATCTTCTGTTTGATATCTCTTGTACAGGCATGGCTTGGTGCTGTATAAAATCTGCTCAGATGTCTCTTTTTATATCTGGTTGGATAGCTAGAAATGGAGGTACTTTTACAGCACATCATCAAGAATTTGGAGTGAACTTGGGGAGTCCACTCGCAGTGAGCTGACCTTCTCTGGTACCACCCTGTCACTACCCAAAGGGCATCATCGATACTGCTTGGTCTTCAGACCAAGGTTTATTCCCTACATCCAGTGACTGGAGACTGGGACTGATTGGTGTGGGTTTCTGGAGAAATAATAAGATCTTCCTTTGACACCAGAGGGCGTGTAACATTATCTGGTTACGACAGAAGAACCGTTTGATTGGGCTCAGTATTGCCTGGCATTCCTCTTCCCTGCATTTCTTATTTGACCTGGAGACCCTGTTGGCACCTAGTTCCCATTTCTGGACCATGTTCAAATCCATGATGTTGCCATAACTGAGACCATTGACTTGAATGGATGAGCTTAAGGTGAGGCAAGATAGTAGCTGGTCTTGAAGTCGACCTAGGTGGTGTTTTTCTTTAGTGGACCTGTAGCCAATGTATCATAACTGTGGGTTTCTTCATAAGTAATGTGATCACTAAAGAATTGGCACCTATCTTGATACCGATGACTCCAGGGATTAGATCTTTCCTTGAATCAGAGCCAGATGTTCTAAATCAACCAGAGAAATCCCTCATCTGGAATTCAAATGGGAGGTTTTTAGCGGGGGGGAGCGGTGAGTGAACAAAAATTTGCAGCCTTCCAGGAAGAAAACTGAACAAATTAAATATGAATAATACTGAAATTGTGGATGCTAAACCCTGCCACATAAATGGGATTAATTCTCAACATCTTATGATAGCCACAACATATAGTTACTCTTGTGTGCTGCCAAAAGGAGTTTAGGTATGGGATAAGTTTGTCAGTTTTATAACATCCAGTATGGAGAGATCACAGAATGTCTTGAACTTTATTTCATGAACCAATAGTAAAGCATGGAGGTCGTTGTATGGTTCCAAGTCCAGCAAAAGAATGGGAAGCTTTCTCTCCACACTAAGGCCGCGATTTCCCCTACCTCGGCGGGTCCGTGGCGGACGGCGTTGGTGGCGGGTCCTGGCCTCACTGCTGGCTCCAGCCCGCTGTGTAGAATGATTTTACCTTGATTGGACTTGTTAAGCCCACCCAGCGCGTTTGCCGGCCAATTGAAGGAAGCCGGTCTAATGACATCATTTGATGACACATCATCAGCCGGTTTCCTTAAAGGGACCACGCGCAAATTTATTTTGACATTTGTGCTGTCGTGTTCTACAGCATTGAGGTGCTACAAACACTGATGAGCACTGCACAGAGGTACACGGCTGCACCCAGGCTCTCCCATGACTCCCTCCATAAGTCACAGCACACAGGGAGGTCCTCTTCCCTTCCAATGGACGGAAGACACCTCCCCAGGAGATCAATACAGCCTGATTGCACATTGCACAGGAGGGCACAAGCAGCAATGTCTTCAGGAGGACCAGGCTGCAGTGGCGCACACCTTTCAATGATCTCAGTAGATCACGAAACATTACTGCAAAGCCACACTCAATCTCATCCTGCTGTGCCACTCATCACATCCCCATCACTCTGCCTTCCCTACCCTACTCCTGCACATCCTTACTCACCCCAACTTACCTTGCACCTCCACCCATCCCTCTCTCTCTACATTATCACTTCCCCATCTCACTAGCCACCCCTCACACTCACCCTCATCCTTGTCCAATCATACTAACTAACAACACACAAGGGTAGGCACTTGGGTGTTTTAGCCAATGTTCATGTAAAGTTTCTATTAATGTGGTGTCAAACACTGAAACCTTTATTTTAAACATTTGACATTCTTGGACAGATCTGTGTGCACCTTTGGAAGTGGCTTAGTGAGTTGCAGTGAATGATGAGACTTAACAGTACCCCCCGCAATGGTGATGAGTGTGAAAGGAATGGCTTGGGCATTGTAGGGATGCTTTATGGTGTTGGTGTGGGATGGTGCCAACCTGGCGCATCATGTGGCAGCCAGAGTGTACAGTGTCAAGTGAAGTAAATCTGGCCATGGTGAGGCCATCCCTGGCGTCCCGGGTAGCAATGCGGTCGGGTGCTGATGCCCTCTGTCCTGTGCAACATCAGTTGATTGCGGAGAAGGTGGTTGTTGTTGGTGCTGCTGGTGTGCCCGGTGCTGCTGGTGTTGGGGCTGATCGTGGTGGGATTCTGAGGACCAAGGTGAGATAGTTTCAAGGGCACCGATGCTGATGTAATAGATGGCAGGTGAACTTGAGATGACAAGTGATCTGTCAGTGGTGAGAGAGGTTGTTCCAATGAGGTGACACTGGATAGAGAGTTTACTCCAAACACTTGCAACCTGCATAAAGCTCAATCTGTCTTCCAAATGCTGTAAGCAACAGCTTCTGAGCTTGGAAAGTGAACAGCTGTGAGATCGGAGCTTTTATAGCACTTTTGCAGCTGTCAAGTAAAGAGATGATTCCATGGTCATACAATTCCCGACCTCCTTACCTGCCGTGATCCCCAAGCAGCGTGGACCCCGTGGGCGACCTCGTAAAATGTAAGGGTGAGCTCAAAATACTTTTTAATGGGCTGTTAACAAGGTCATAATGACCTGAATTGCCTCCCCCGCCGCTGTGTGTTGGGTATGTTCAGCCCTGACAGACCCGACATCTGGGAAAGTCACGTGGCGGCGGGTTGGCAGCTTGGTCCCACCTAACCCGCCACCGAACGCACCCGCTGACCCCCTGAAAAATTCCCCCCTAAGAATTGTGTACTCCCTGGCTGGCACTTTAAGATTTAAAGTATATTATTCATCTCCGATTGACATTCCGAGGTGGAAGAAGGATTTTGCTGACATGAGCTATGGCTGAAGTCCTTCGATTGCTTCTCCAGCATGTTATGTTATGGAAAAATTCTGATGTAGTGCTACTTTTAAAATTGTTTCAGATCAATTTGAAACAGACACCGGGATTCTAATTTTAATTCTTTATGTTTCTTTTTAACTCCAGAATGAACGAGCATATTCCTTTTGTGGAACTATAGAGTACATGGCTCCAGAAATTGTTCAAGGAGGAGATGCAGGACATGATAAGGTATATGAAATCTGCCAAAGTTGCGCTGTATCACAAGTGATTTGTCTGGAATCAGTAGTGGGTGTGGATATTCACTATAGTAGTACTATTCAGTGCTTAATGTCTGTGCATCAGTAGGATTTTTACACTTCACATCCACAGCATTGTAAATTTGGCTCACAGTCCTTAATTTAAAAAAAATGCCATTAACCCCATAATTGGTTCAGGAGATCTTTTAATTGAATTTTTAACCTTTCAATTAAGGAACAAGCAATCCATTCCGTAAACAATTATTGTTGACAATTAGAAAGGAAAACCAAGGAACTGCAGCTGCTGCTAATCACAGGTCTTGCCTAACCAAGCACTTTATAGTAGAAAAGTTAATAGCCCGGATTTTGCGGTGGTAATGATGGCGAACTGCCAGCTAAATGTGGAAATCCTGCAGTTACGGTCAGTCATTCCCTGCTCCACCATAGGCCACGTTGTGGAACTCCCCATAGCCGGGAATCAGTTGAACTGATGAAAACTTAAGCTTTTCCAATCTAATTTAGCTTTTAAACACACCATTAAAAGTTAAGCCTTGTTGGAATAGGTGTAACTGGGGTTTTTATGGCGTATTGACTGCTGAACAATCGTTCTGGCCCTGAAAAACAAATTTTCTATCTGTGCAGTGTCAGATTTCTCCATTATGATAGAAAATGACCAAAAAAAAGTTATTTTAATAATCAATTTTTTTAAGTTAGTTTATGATATTTCCGCTTCTACCTTAACCCCATGTGTATGTCCCAATCTTTATTTCACTCTCTGTAAAACTTTAAAAAAGTGAATTGAATCAGTGCTTTTTATTTCCTGGTTTGCTGTCTGTAAGAATTCATCAGTGTGATTGGCTGCTTAGACAGCTTTATGACATCACTGCTGCTGTACGCTAGGGATCCCCTTTGACAGTGCTACAATTGATTTAACATCGAGAAAGCTTAAGTTTTTGCCACAGAGATCATGGGCCGAAAATTGATCCCGGTGCGCGAGAGTACGCACTGCGTACTCTCGCGTATTCCCACTCCAATTGCCGGTTTTCTGCATGCCCTGCGCATGCGCTGAAAACCGGCAATTGCTCTTCTGAAAAGGGGGCGGGGCCTGGGTGCATCGCGTGCGCGCTACAGGCTGCGCGCACGCTGTGCACTTCATGCTTTGGACGCGCAGGTAAGTAGGGAAGATTTTGGAAATGTAAAAAGGAGGAGTAAGACCCGCTTTTAAGAAGGTAAGTAGTGAATTAAGTATTTTTTTGAATTTTTTTTTACAGGTATATCTTTTTTAGAGACTTTAAAGACAGGTAAGTTTATTTTTATAACTTTTTAAAAGATTTTAAATTTTTTCAAAAATTTAATTTTTTATTTAAAATGGTTAATTTAATTAACTATACTTATTTTATTAATGTGATGGGTTTTTTTTTAATTTAATTGAGGTTTAGCTGTTATTTTGGGGGGTGTAAGATTCATAGATTTCACAGCCATGCTGTGAGACTTATGAATGGAAGATGGTGTGCTGCCATTGGCTCTAACTGAGTCACGTGATCCCACAGCTCGCACGAATTCACTACGCCGCTGGGATACGCAAGCCCAGCACAGCTGATGTCTGGAACATCAAGTTCGTGCGAGCTGGATCTGAAAAAGCATAAGCGAGGTGAGACATCGCGGGGAAGGCTTACCCCCGCGGGAACAGAGCGAGATCAATTTCTGGGCCCATGAGATCTTTGTGGGCAGCTTTCTTCGAGGTCAGCGGTGATTGCCGTTGCTTCGCCGCTGACCACAAATTCCGGACCATTAATATTTTAAATGAGGCTTGTCTGAAGTGAATCTTGAGAAGTCAATCTCCATGTTGTTTGAAAGTCTTTTGGTAAAAGCAAAGAAACTTCGAAATCCTCAGAAAGGAAGGGAGACGTCCTTTGGTCCCAGTTCTGGAGTCTACTGATGCAAGCTGGGAAAACTTTTTCAAAATTATTTTGAACAACTTGACTGGTTCATTAAGAAACCGTGACAGGCAACTGTTTACATTAGAAATTCTCATTATAAATGTTTACATGGGCTGTTTTAATGTTAAATGTTGACAATGAAAGCATGACTCAAATTTTGACAACTACAACTAGGACTAGGGATTGTGGACAGGAGCTGCGTGAGTATACATGTGTATCTGTAAACCTGATTATCTACAGGGTAATAGTGGGTTATTATTGAGTGCTTTACGCAGCTCACTCTTGATTTAGTCACTTGTAAGTCAGCTCAACAGTGAGCTTAAATCCGTATTTGCCTGTGGACGGTTATGTATTGTATATGATTTTCATTGCTACAATTTTTATCTTCTTGCAATTTTCCCCTAACTGTATTCTGTGTTATTTGCCTCCTCCAGATCCATATATTTTCCTTTTCCTCCACCAGCACTTCGATCAGGGGTGTACATTAGTCTACCCGCAGACGTTTTAATGTCACTCCTTGCCCAACCAGTGGCGTCCGTCTTTCGGATGAGACGTTAAACCGAGGCCCTGTCTGCTCTCTAAGGTGGATTTAAAAGACCCCATGACACTATTTCGAAGAAGAGCAGGGGAGTTCTCCCCGGTGTCCTGGGCCAATATTTATCACTCAATCAACATCACTAAAACAGATTATCTGATCATTATCACGTTGCTGTTCGTGGGAGCTTGCTGTGCGCAACTGTTTCCTACATTACAACAGTGACTACACTTCAAAAGTACTTCATTACCCGTAAAACACTTTGGGACGGTCTGAGGTCGTGAAAGGCCCTGTATAAATGCAAGTCTTTTTTTTTTCTTTCATGCCTCGAAGTATGGGGAGACCATCTTCTTCAGATGACCTTGTTAAGATTAGAAAACTGGTCTCTTCCCTTCCCCGTCCCCACCCCCAGGGGGAAAGCCTGGATGTGAATGACTTAACTGTAAACTCAATTCTCTGCAGTTGAGAGCCCAAAGTTCTTAACATTGGAGCTGTTGGGTTACCAACTGTGATTATATTTTTAATGACTGCATTGCTGCAGTGTGTTACATGCCATAGTTCTGTACTTGTAAAGTGAATCTCATTAAGCAGAGCTGCTCTTAGCCAACAAAAATGGGTTGTAAACACTGCACAACATTTGCATTGTTCAACAGAGAACCTAATTAAAGGTTACAACCAGGAATTTTCTTCTGTCCATATACTTTTGCTGGGTTTTTTTCCCTCTAGGATGTACAAATGAATGCAGCAGCAGATCAGACTGTATGATGCACAGTCTTTTTGTAACTTAACATTAGCCCTCTTCTTTGTTCAGGCTGTAGATTGGTGGAGCCTTGGAGTCCTGATGTATGAGCTGAAAACTGGAGCGTCACCTTTTACTGTTGATGGAGAAAGGAATTCACAAACCGAAATTTCAAAGTAAGGAGTGCAACTGCTGCTGGTAGACAAACTTCACCAGATAATTACAGATGAAGGAGGCCGTTTGGCCCATCTTAGTTTCTCCATTCAAAAAGACAGGGTTAGATGAAGTAGGGTGGGAGGAGGCTCATGTGGAGCATAAAGACCGGCACAGTTGTGCCGAATGGCCTGTTTTTGTTCTTGTGTAATCCATTGGAGCATCCAGTAGTTCCCTACATGATTCCAGAGTTTTCGCCTCTACTACTCGAACTGGAAATCCATTCTGTGTTGGCCAATCTTTGTGTGAAGGGGAATTTCCTGATATCAGTCTTAAAATTGCCTTTAACTAGTTTTGAATCTGTGCCCCCTTATTCTACTCCCACAATTTGGTTCAAAATACTGATCCAGGTTTACTTTTTGCTTGACATAACAATCTTGTATATCATTCAGATCACCCGTCCGATGCCTCTTTTCTAGAGTGAAAAGCCCAAGTTTCTCCAGAACTCCAGTCTCTTTCAGCTTTAACCCAAGTTATTTAAACCCAATCTGTGAAGTATGTGTTGCCTATTTCTCTTTCCCATGTGTAGTGCGTTATACCTGTCTGCGTTAAACTTCATCTGCCATCATTCTGCCCACGTACATATTTTGCCCCGCTCATTCTGTAATTCCTGAGTTGTCTCCTCCACTGCCCCAACCGGTTTGGTATTACTTGTAAATTTGAACACTTTGCATTGAGTTTTTGAATCCATGTCATTTATGTAAATATATGACACTTAGCCCGGAGGTAGGTAGCCCACTCAGTCTTTTTCACCCAATCCAACATGAAGTTGAAAGGATAGCATTTAAGTTCACTGAGTGATCGAGTTGCCTTTTCACAGTTTAACAATTAAACGACTTGTCTTTTTTTTCCCCCCACCCCCCAGGAGAATTCTGAAAAGTGATCCTCCATATCCTCCAGAAATTGGTCCTTTAGCTAAAGATGTAATGAAGCAGCTCCTGATTAAAGATCCTAAGAAAAGGTTGGGTTCTGGTCCAGGAGGTGCTGACGAAATTAAGTCTCACCCTTTCTTCCAGGTGAGGAAAGAAAAATGTTGGAAACTGGGACTTCTTCAGTGGCTAATATTGAACCGTGTGGTCCTTTCGATAGTTGTCAATTGGAATCCTGTTTATATGCAATAGATTAGGACAGACAAAAACATGGTTTGTAACCACGTTTGGTTGTACCATAACTAGCTGTGTTAACAAAACACTGGAGACGCTGGAAATCTGGGTCAAAAACAAAGAATGCTGGAAACGCTCAGCAGGTCAGACGGCGTCTGTGGAGAGAGCAGGTGTAGGCCCCCTCGTCAGAACACTAGCTTGTTATTTGAGGAGCAAATATTAGTCTGCGTTTGTATCAGTGTATGTTTGTTTGTGCTTTTTGCCCGCCTTGTTCCTGCTTCTTCCAGCAAGCTGTTTCCATTTAACAAATAAATCTGAGTTTGGAGGCTGATTGAGTGCATGTGTGAGGAGCTCTGCTTGTCCTTACTTTACAGTGTTGTGACACGCTCATACTTTGTTCAGTGTAAAGGTTTTGTGTGGAATTGTAGCACTAGCTCCTTGTATCTGTGTCTCATAACCATGTACAGTACTATTTAGTCTGGTACAAACATTTTTTAATTTGAGCGTTCTAAGGTGGAAATTGATTATTGTATCGGTGATGGATCATCATTCTGTAGACACTTCTGTATAAATGATTCTTACAGTAACTGTTTTCGAGCAAACCGAAGTTTTAACCTTTCCTTTTCATTGACTATTTTAAGTGTCTTGATAAATACGGAGTGTGCATTCATGGCTTTTGAAATTAGTCCTCCAACATTTTAGAATTCTTAGTATGTTCAATTTCGATAGGTAGATGAAGGACACTTGTATGAAGTGAAAGTTTTAAATCTTTTAATAACTGCACTACCCCCTAGTGGTAGCCCTTGCCCAGTGCCATAGAAGTCCTTTCCAGGACATGATACTTATTACCAATGTTCCCTGGTGATCCTGCACAGCTGACTCACCGACTTTGAAATGGGAAACACCGTGCATGCGCGGTATTTTGAATGGGCCGCGCAGCCCCTTGAAGGGACCGTGCACTCAACAAAAAATTAAAGGGAACATTGCTTATGACCCAAATATCTTACTCCGAGTACTCGACAACAGCCAGTAAATGGCAATGAAGGGCACTTGCATGGAGAGACCATCAGTGAGGTACCCTTGTCCAAGACAAAGTTAAGATTTTGCACTCAAAGGTGTATTCGGAGTCACTGGCGGAGCCATGGGGAGTGGGGGGTTCGGGTCATGACTTCCCTCAATCATTTTAAGGTCGGCCAAACCGGCTTTGGAGGATTGCCTCCATTTCGCTCCCAGGAACCTCTGTCCCACGTCTTCGACCCCCAGGTTCGGACCGCGAGTCTGTGTGGTTCCCAGCTCGGCCATCGGACTGGGTAAGTCAGCAGTCCACAAGTTCCCAGCTCGGTCCCCTTTCCTGCCAAGACGGACAGATCTCGAGTTCGACCCTCCCTAGTCGGCCAAACCGAGCTCTGCTACCGTCCCGAATTAAAGGTAAAGGTGCTGATTATACACTAGGTACTCCATCTTTGGAAATTGCTACTGAACTCAGGAAATTACAGTGTTTTCAAAAGGTCACCGAGCCTCAACAGCTGTTGGCAACTAAATCTGAGTTACAGAAATTCCGAGTACACGGCTTTATCTTATCAAATAAATGATTTATTTGTTGACTGCTGCAAATTTTAATTTAAATACAGTTTAATACTTCCTGCACCTGCGAATTGGAACAGATGCTTACCTGCTTATCATTTCTGGACTGAGCTTAGACAGTAGAATTTAGGTGTCTGCTGGGTTACAGCAGATTTTTGCTAGAGAAATAAAGAAAAAAACTTGCATTTATTTTTAGTGCCTTTCACATCCTCAGGTTGTTCCAACGCACTTCACAGCCAATGAGTTGCTTTTTGAAGTATAGTCACTGAGGTGATTTGAGGATAAATGTTGGCTCGGACACCGGCAGAGCCCCCTTGCTCTTCGAATGGTGCCATAGTCTCTTTTGCATCCACCTAAACAGGTGGATGGCACCTTGGTTTAACATCTCATCTGAAAGACAGCACCTTGAACAATGCAGCATTCCTTCAGTACGGCACTGAAGTGTTCGCGTAGATTATGTGCTCATGTCCCTTGCATGGGAGCTTGAAACCATAACCTTCTGTACAATTTTAATAGGAGTTAATGAAAAGCAGCACCCTGGCTAATTTCCACCCTCCGTGCCTCTCCCCCCTCCACCCCCACCAACCATTCCAAACCCAAGTGCTCTGGCCCACTGTAGTAGAGCTACTGCTTGGGATTAGCTAGCTTAACTGAAAACAGTGATTGAACCTGGCTGGAAACATCCTGTTCTGCATGCTTTAGTACCATAGTGGTTTTTTTGCTATGCAATACTACTGTTAAAAACAATTGGTGGAATGAATGTGTATAATGTATACGTCTATGTTTAAATAGTTCAAAGATGCAATGTCATTAAATCTGTAAGGGGCTAAATTCGGTTGATTTGCGCCTCCTGTTAGCGCCAATCAACTAGCGCCTGGGCGCGGCGCTGCTAAGGCCTCCCGCGAATTTCAGCGGGAGGTTAGCGGCGCCGCTGCACTTCCGGCGATGATGTCATCGCCGTGCGCAGCGCCCCGGCTGTAATATTGGGTGGCGCCCCCCGACTTACTGCCGGATGCTATGTCCGACGGGGTCAGGGGGGGGCCTACCTGCGGCCGGGGCGGCGCTAGTTAAAGGGGAGGTGGCGGGTGGCTGTTTTTGTTGCTGCCAGCACCTGCCCCCGTTGCTGTCCCCGGCCCCCGTGAAGCCCCCCCACGGGGTGCCGGCTGCTCTCCGTGAGCCCGGCACTCCTCTTAAGTGCCGGGCTCGTTTGCCGGCACTCCCGATCCCTGGTGGCTCGGCTGGGCGCTGGGATGCGCTGCGCCAGGCCCCTCCCCTTTTAAGAAGGGGAGGAAGTACTGTGGCACGTAGCGCCGCGGTTTTGGCTCGCAGCGCCCCAAGAGGGACATGGGGCGCTTCCAGTAGCGCCCCTCCTCCCACTCAGGTTAGCGAGAGAAAAGCCAGCCAGGGTTCCCTTTCCTAATCACCATCCAGCAACCCCTGCTGCAAGTGTGCATGCATGGTGTGGTGGTGATGGGATAGGGCTCAGCTATGATGTTTTTCCTGCAGTCGAATAGTCTGCTGACACGAGCCTTACACATGAGGAACAGCCACTTGAGTGATCTATTGGAGGGCGACTGGTGCCTGTGGAACCATGCTGAACTGAGAAGTCAGTGCCTGGGGGAGGGAGAGAAAATTGGAGGTTAAAAAAGAAAACAAGCTATTAGTTGGATATTGCAGCTTTCTTAAAGTTTTAAGAATTGTTTGTGGGGAGTAACTAAACTATTGCTTTTTTGTGTGTCAGCTGTGGCTCAGTCAGTAGCACCCTCGCCTCTGAGTCAGAAGGTTGTGGGTTCGAGTCCCGCTCCAGAGACTTGAGCACAAAAATCTAGGCTGACATTCCAGTGCAGTACTGAGGGAGTGCTGCACTGTCGGAGGTGCCGTCTTTTGGATGAGACATTAAACCAAGGCCCCGTCTGCTCTCAGGTGGGCGTAAAAGATCCCATGGCACTATTTCGAAGAAAAGCAGGAGAGTTATCCTCGGTGTCCTTTATCCCTCAATCAACATAACTAAAACAGATTATCTGGTCATTATCACATTGCTGTTTGGGGGAGTTTGCCCTGCGCAGTTGACTGCTGCGTTTCTTACAACATTGACTACACTTCAAAAAAATTTACTTCATTGGCTGTAAAGCACTTTGGGTGGTCGTGAAGGGCGCTATGTAAACGCAAGTCTTTCTTTCGTTTTTAATGTATTCTAGGTGGAGTATATTGTATGAATTTTTCAAATACTTAGAATTACAGTTATTAATTGTAATTAACATGAGCAGATAGATTTGTCACATTTTATTTCTATGCTCTACGTTAAAGGAGCTATATTAATGCACGTTGTTGTTGTTGTTGGTAACCTCCTCTATTCTGCTTTTGATATCGGCAGAAAATAAACTGGGATGAGTTATCTGCCAAAAGCATTGAAGCTCCATTTAAACCGGTTATCAGGGATGAGTTGGACGTTAGCAATTTTGCTGAAGAGTTCACAGAAATGGACCCTACATACTCGCCTGCCGCGTTGCCTCTGAACTCCGATAGGATCTTTCAGGTGAGCTTTGTTGAAACAATGTTCTCTTCCCCTCGCTCTTCCCTTCCCCGTCCCCTCGCTCTTCCCTTCCCCGTCCCCTCGCTCTTCCCTTCCCCGTCCCCTCGCTCTTCCCTTCCCCGTCCCCTCGCTCTTCCCTCCCCGTCCCCTCGCTCTTCCCTTCCCCGTCCCCTCGCTCTTCCCTTCCCCGTCCCCTCGCTCTTCCCTTCCCCGTCCCCTCGCTCTTCCCTTCCCCGTCCCCTCGCTCTTCCCTTCCCCGTCCCCTCGCTCTTCCCTTCCCCGTCCCCTCGCTCTTCCCCTCGCTCTTCCCCTCCCCGTTCCCCTCGCTCTTCCCTTCCCCGTCCCCTCGCTCTTCCCCTCGCTCTTCCCCTCGCTCTTCCCCTCGCTCTTCCCCCTCGCTCTTCCCCTCGCTCTTCCCCTCGCTCTTCCCCTCGCTCTTCCCCTCGCTCTTCCCCTCGCTCTTCCCCTCGCTCTTCCCTCGCTCTTCCCCTCGCTCTTCCCCTCGCTCTTCCCCTCGCTCTTCTCCCTCGCTCTTCCCCTCGCTCTTCCCCTCGCTCGTCCCCTCGCTCTTCCCCTCGCTCTTCCCTTCCCGTCCCCTCGCTCTTCCCTTCCCCGTCCCTCGCTCTTCCCTTCCCCGTCCCCTCGCTCTTCCCTTCCCCGTCCCCTCGCTCTTCCCTTCCCCGTCCCCTCGCTCTTCCCTTCCCCGTCCCCTCGCTCTTCCCTTCCCCGTCCCCTCGCTCTTCCCTTCCCCGTCCCCTCGCTCTTCCCTTCCCCGTCCCCTCGCTCTTCCCTTCCCCGTCCCCTCGCTCTTCCCTTCCCCGTCCCCTCGCTCTTCCCTTCCCCGTCCCTCGCTCTTCCTTCCCCGTCCCCTCGCTCTTCCCCTCGCTCTTCCCTTCCCCGTCCCCTCGCTCTTCCCCTCGCTCTTCCCTTCCCCGTCCCCTCGCTCTTCCCCTCGCTCTTCCCTTCCCCGTCCCCTCGCTCTTCCCCCTCTTTCCCCGTCCCCTCGCTCTTTCCCTTCCCCGTCCCCTCGCTCGTCCCTTCCCCGTCCCCTCGCTCGTCCCCTCGCTCTTCCCTTCCCCGTCCCCTCGCTCTTCCCTTCCCCGTCCCCTCGCTCTTCCCTTCCCCGTCCCCTCGCTCTTCTCTTCCCCTCGCTCTTCCCCTCGCTCTTCCCCTCGCTCTTCCGTTCCCCGTCCCCTCGCTCTTCCCTTCCCCGTCCCCTCGCTCTTCCCCTCGCTCTTCCCTTCCCCGTCCCCTCGCTCTTCCCCTCGCTCTTCCCTTCCCCGTCCCCTCGCTCTTCCCCTCGCTCTTCCCTTCCCCGTCCCCTCGCTCTTCCCCTCGCTCTTCCCTTCCCCGTCCCCTCGCTCTTCCCTTCCCCGTCCCCTCGCTCTTCCCTTCCCCGTCCCCTCGCTCTTCCCCTCGCTCTTCCCTTCCCCGTCCCCTCGCTCTTCCCTTCCCCGTCCCCTCGCTCTTCCCCTCGCTCTTCCCATCCCCGTCCCCTCGCTCTTCCCCTCGCTCTTCCCTTCCCCGTCCCCTCGCTCTTCCCTTCCCCATCCCCGTCCCCTCGCTCTTCCCCTCGCTCTTCCCTTCCCCGTCCCCGTCCCCTTGCTCTTCCCTTCCCCGTCCCCTCACTTTTCCCTTCCCTGTCCCCTCGCTCCTCCTCTCTTCTCTTCTCCCCCCCCTTTCTCCCCCTCATCCTTCAATGTTCTATGGTTTGTTTCCCGTGTGATACTTTTAATTAATCCACCCATCTCGTCTTTCAGTCTAGTCTTAAAATGCTCTCTCCAGACCGAGCCAACTTTGGAAGGATGGAATCTATAATTGTGCTGCTGCTTGTTTTTCCACAGCTAATATGAACATGCCATGAAATTTTCATAAGCTCACTGTTGTGGTTTAGTAAATTCCCAGTGACAACAATTAGCAAATGAGAAACCTCAAGAGATTTTAAAAACAGCTATACTGCTAATAGAATTATTTGAAAGGGGGAATGAAACACCAGAAGTTTAATAAAAAGGATATCTAGATAAAAAGTTGTTATTTCACCGCTCTTGCAGGTGGCATCTTGAAATGTGATCAAAGCCGTGGAGGTAAAATGATAACGATGTTTAGCGCTGTTCACAACATAGCTTCCTGTGAACAGCAGTAGTAAGTTCTGGTTTGACGTGTTTACACCCAGAAGTAGGTTTAAATGAAAAACACCTTGGGGTCTTGACCTTGTTTGTGGGTGTAAAGCTGCCAGTGTGATAATTACCCAGCAAGTTTATGCCAAATTCAGTCTGATGTGGGGGAGCTTCAGCTGGTGATGCATGAATGCTGGAAACAGAGCGAGTTTTTGGAGTGGATGAGCAAAAATGCTTGACTTTCTGTGGAACGAGATTATGGGGGACTATCATTTTGAAAGATGAATCATGCAGTTCAGCCTACTTCTATTACTTCATTTCATTAAAATGGAAGATGTACTTAGTCAGCAATTGATAGTCTCCAGCTGTCCCTTCTGTGGACAGTTTTTGATTTTATAGATGCTTTATAAAGCTCAAGTGTTTTTTGGTCTTAAATAGATCCTTGAGCTGCTTTCAACAACATAGTCCTGTGTTTCAATAATGGGACGGGAAAAATCTCACTTGTGCCCATTATTTTTTATATATATATATTATATATAAATAATATAGGCATAGGGAACATGATATTGAAATTTGCTGATGACACAAAAGTAGGAAGTTTGTCACAGTGAGAATGGACTGTAAAAGACTTCAGCAGAAAATAGGCTAATAGAGTGGGCAGACAGATGCAATGCAGAGTGAGGCGGTACATTTTGGAAGGAAAAACAATGAATAGGAGTATAAATTCAAAGGAAAGATGCGGCAGAATGTGGAGGGGGAGAGAAATGCAGAGCTTCAAATACGTAATTTGCACACAGTGCAGGTAGATAAAAGCATTAATAAGAAAGCCTGTAGTGTTTTGGGTTTTATAAATAAGAGCAAAGAGATAATAAATTTGTACAAAAAAAATGACTTGCATTTGTATAGCGCCTTTCACGACCACTGGACGTCTCAAAGCGCTTTACAGCCAATGAAGTACTTTTGAAGTGGAGTCACTGTTGTAATGTGGGAAACACGGCAGCCAATATGCTCACAGCAAGGTCCCACAAACAGCAATGTGTGATAATGACCAGATAATCTGTTTTTGTTATGTTGGTTGAGGGATAAATATTGGCCAGGACACCAGGGATAACTCCCCTGCTCTTCTTCGAAATAGTGCCATGGGATCTTTTACGTCCACCTGAGAGTGCAGACAGGGCCTCAGTTCTTCGTCTCATCCGAAAGACGGCACCTCCGACAGTGCAGCACTCCCTCAGTACTGCACTGGAGTGTCAGCCTAGCTTTATGTGCTCAAGTCCCAGGAGTGGGACTTGAGCCTACAACCTTCTGACTCAGAGGCGAGTGTGCTACCAACTGAGCCACAGCTGACAAGGCAATGATTAGACCACAGTCAGAGCACCGTCAGCAGTTTTGGCTGTCCCTTTATAGAAAAGACATTAAAGCCATAGGTTCACCAGGCTGATACCATGGATGAGAAACTATAGTTATGAGGAGAGACTTTGAGAGACTGGGACTATTTTCAGTGAATTAGAGAAGGTCAAGAAGAGATTTAATAGGAGTTTTTTAATTTTATTCTCATGATGTGGGTGACAGTTACAAGGCGCAATTAAGGGCCACGCCTTGTCGACCTTTTTTTTAATTCGCTTATGGGATCTGGGCGTCGCTGGCAGGGCCAGCATTTATTGCCCATCCCTAGTCGCCCTTGAGAAGGTGGTGGTGAGCCGCCTTCTTGAACCGCTGCAGTCAGTGTGGTGAAGGTACTCCTACAGTGCTGTTGGGTAGTTGGGTAGGGAGTTCCAGGATTTTGACCCAGCGACGATGAAGGATCGGCGATATACTTCTAAGTCAGGATGGTGTGTGACTTGGAGGGGAACTTGGAGGTGGTGGTGTTCCCATGCGCCTGCTGCCCTTATCCTAGGTAGAAGAAGTCGCGGGTTTGGGAGGTGCTGCCGAAGAAGCCTTGGGGAGTTGCTGCAGTGCATCTTGTAGATGGTACACACTGCAGCCACGGTACGCCGGTGGTGGAGGGAGTGGATGTTTAAGGTGGTAGACGGGGTGGCAATCAAACGGGCTGCTTTGTCCTGGATGGTGTCGAGCTTCTTGAGTGTTGTTGGAGCTGCACTCATCCAGGCAAGTGGAGAGTATTCCATCACACTCCTTACTTGTACCTTGTAGATGGTGGAAAGGCTTTGGGGATCAGGAGGTGAGACAGAATACCTAGCCTCTGACCTGCTCTTGTTGCCACAGTATTTATGTGGCTGGTCCAGTTAAGTTTCTGGTCAATGGTGACCCCCCCAGGATGTTGATAGTGGGGGATTCAGCGATGGTAATGCCGTTGAATGTCATGGGGAGGTGGTTAGACTCTCGCTTGTTGAAGATAGTCATTGCCTGACACTTCTGTGGCGCGAATGTTTCCTGCCACTTACCAGCCCAAGCCTGAACGTCGTCCAGGTCTTCTTGAACCACTGCTGTCCTTGTGCTGCTGGCGCTAGGTTTTCAAAATTATGAAAGGTTTTGATGGGCTGAATCGTGAGTACTATTATCTCTGGTTGGGGAGTTACTGATGAGGGGTCATCAATTTAAAATGGTCACAAAGAGAGATTAGGAGAAATTTCTTTGTGCAGAGCGTTGTTAGAGCACGGAATGCTTTTCCAGAGGGAACGGTTGAGCAGGGTCCATTGTATCTTATGAGAAAAGTGGATAAACACTTGAAGCCAAAGAAGATATAAGGCCATGGGGAAAGAGCAGAGCAGTGGGTTAAGTTTTGTATTGCTCTGGCACAGACATGATGGGCCAAATGGCCTCCTTATGTGCTGTAAACTTCTACATGTAAGATTCAGATTTAAGATTACTCTTTGTATTCTCCTGACAGGGCTACTCTTTCATTGCTCCCTCCATTCTCTTCAAACGTAACGCTGTAATGACTGATCCCATTCAGCTCCATATGGGAGTGGATCGTCCTGGCAGTACAGCCATCGCACGCAGTGCTATGATGAAGGTATTTATCCTGTTAAGTATGACGCAGTGCTTGCCTTTTGTGAGTTTATTATTGTATGTGACCATTTTAATGAAGCAAGCTGCACTTAGGCATCACTTTTGCCAGTTTAGTCTTTTCAAGACTTTTAGTAATACAAATGAGGTGATAACACTGGACACCTCCAATTTATAATGCATTCTGGTTTAAATGCACCTGTACTCAGATTTAAGTTAACACAATTTTTGAATTCCTCCTCTTCTCTTTCCCCCCCCCCCCCCTCCCCCAAAATAGGATTCCCCATTTTATCAACACTATGATCTGGATCTAAAAGACAGTCCACTTGGCGAAGGAAGTTTCTCTATCTGTAGGAGGTGTTGTAATAAGAAAACTGGGCAGGAGTTTGCCGTGAAAATTGTCAGCAAAAGGTAATGCCAAACCATGATGGTAAATTTTTTTTTATTTGTATGATTCGTCCTAATCCAGTATTCTGGGCCCCAGTGAAATTAATTTACGCTATTTTATATTCTGTTTATCCAGATTCATTGTTTTTACTGATTACAAGCAAAAACAGCAATATATAACCAAATAGTAGATTTACTGTATTTCTATTCAAAGCTCTATGGGCAGGATGAATGTTAAAAATGTATTTGTGTAATTATATACACTTAGGGCATTGAATTGGCTTTATTTGTCCCTTATTCTCATAACACCACCCAGATCTGAGATGATAACAATTGCATAAGAGGCAGATTGGGCCTATACTCTCTGATGTTTAGAAGAATGAGCGGTGATCTCATTGAAACAAATAAGATTCTGAGGGAGATTGACAGGGTAGATGCTGAGAGGTTGTTTCCCCTGGCTGGAGAGTCTAGAACTAGGAGACAGAGTCTCAGGATAAGGGATCGGCCATTTAGGACTGAGATGAGGAGGAATTTCTTCACTCAGAGGGTTGTGAATCTTTGGAATTGTCTACCCCAGAAGGCTGTGGATGCAGAATCATTGAGTATATTCAAGGCTGAGATCGATAGGTTTTTGGACTCTAGGGGAAACGAGGGATATGGGGATCAGGCGGGAAAGTGGAGTTGAGGTAGAAGATCAGCCATGATCTTATTGAATGGCGGAGCAGGCTCGGGGGCCATATGGCCGACTCCTGCTCCTATTTCTTTTGTTCTATGGTGGTGGCGGTACAAATTTCCACTTGGAGATTTGCACCACATTTTGGACATTTTGTTGAAACCTAAAATAGGTGTTTGCTATTGAAGCAAATCCAACTCTGTGTATTAATTTCTTATCATTTATTTCTTATGAAGGTTCTAACTCATTCTCTTTGACCTAAGTAAAAATTCTGTCAGCTAGCAGAAGTGGAAGCGTACCACATACGAACTGTTCTTCGGCACTTTGGAAATAGAGATGATAAACGTTTGCCAATACTCTTGCCGAATGCCTAAAATACTGTATGAGAATTCCTAATTAAAGACCTTGTGTACTTGACAAGTTATTTGTATTTTTAATTCCGTAAAGGTTCACTAAGCTCTAAAGACCGCAAATGGGATGAATATTCTAGAATGGATTAAGTGTATACACTGAGACATCACTTTACCACTTCACTCTCCATTTATAAGAATCACCAAAAAAATCCACTGAATGAATTTCCTTCCTCTATCACGTTATAGCACCACTGTTGTCAGCCACTGCCATCAGCAAGCCTTAAAGCAATTTCCCATTATTCTCCAGCACCGCCAGCCTCTGCTATACTCTTACTCACACAGTGCCACACACAGGTTGACAAAACAGATGTCCTAGACTGTTGAATGCAGTTCAATTAACAGAGTGATTGTCTTTAGTGTGCCCCTAGTTGAGTGTTGTGCCCACAGATCTGAAAATGAACTATAAATTGTACATGACATTTTAACCATAGGTTCCTTTGAGTGCTTTTATTTTTTTTAATCAAGGAGCAATGGGACTGACAGAAAGCATAATTATAAGAACAGGAACCATGGAAACTGAAACAGGGCTGAGCATCCCAGTAGGATAGGGGTTAACACGCATCTTTAAACGGTGGTATGTGCAGATTGGTGGGCATTCCACCTTGGTTTCAATATTAAGCGATTTAAAAAAAAAAAAAAATCTTTTCTAACCTGTAACTATGAGTGTCTGTTTGATCACCGGCCTGTTCAACAAATGTTACTTTTTTTTATTCCTCTTTACAGAATGGAAGCTAACACTCAAAGGGAGATAGCAGCTCTGAAACTGTGTGAAGGGCACCCTAACATTGTAAAACTGCATGATGTTTATCATGACCAGGTATGTTACAAAAGAGATGAGTGGCTTGGCAATCTAGCATTAAAAGATTCTCTCTTAAGTGCACCTTGGGCTTCCAGTAGCAGCTATAGTATATTCTCATCCTGTTAACTTGGTGGGAGTCATCTGATGGTAAAAGGACAATAATGATCAACTAACTTGAGAATCACGAGTGCCACTAATGCTGTACTGAGGCTACAACAATACGTGTTTCACCAGACACTGCGGAGGCTGCGGCACAGTAAATGCTACAGCTGAAGGGCGTGCATGCCGTAATTTCTAGCTTCTGAGAAAGTGTCGCATTTTTGGGGGTTCCATCTTTCAGATGAGACATTAAACCAAGGTCCCGTTTGCCTCCTTAGTTGGATGTAAAAGATCCCATGGCACTATTTGAAGGACCGTTGACTTCTCTGGTGTCCTAGCCAACATTTATTCCTCAACCAATACTAAGCAAAACTGATGATCTGATTATTTATGTTACCGCTGTCTGTGGAACCTTGTTGTCCGCATTTGCCTACAAAGCAATAGAGACAGCGTTTCAGAAGTAATTGATTGGCTGTGAAGTGCCTTGGAAAATCTTTGGGGTGTGAGAGGTGCTATCTAAATGCAAGTTCATTTTTTTCTAGCTGTTGAAGGGCTGAGGACGATATTGGCCACTTGCCCCCTACACCAAGCTGAGGAGGGAAACATATACCGCAAACCACCACCGCCCTTCCCCGTCACCGCACCCCCACCAACAGCGTGCCAAAGCCAAAATTATCCGCCAGCACCGTCCCCATCATTAAAACCAAATATGACTCACGTACCCGCTTCCTGAGGGCAAAATAGGCTATTCCCATTCCAGCTGTCAAATTCCCTCTCGCCACTTTCACCTCCCCTCTATGTGCCTCACTCGCTCAGCTACTCCATCTACCCATTCTCCACCACCGCTTCCTTCCCCATCTCCCTCCGTTTTGGCCCTCTGCTTCCCCATTTCCCAAGGCACATTCCATTCAACCTCCTCTCACCCTTCTGGCTTAAATTCTCATTTGTCCACCTCTGGCTGTATCTCCCATTCCTCTGCACTCCACTCCACTCCTCCCCGCTGGTAACACTTTCTATCGCAACCCATCTGCTGGCTGCCAATCCCTTCCTCCCAACTGTGTGCAGTTCCCCTTCAAAGACTACCCCATACCTGCTTTATATCCCTTTTTACTGGAAACCCCCTCCCCCAACGGTATTTCCTATTCACAGCACCTTCCCCCAGCTGAATTTTCATTGGCAACCCCCACCCCTCGCACTGAGAGCATTTCCCAGGCAGCGACGCAGTTCACTAAACTGCACTCCGTCCTGTACCCTTCTCTTTTCTGTTCTCCCTCCACTTTCCTCTCCCTTCCCTCTAACCCCAACCTCTCCCTAACCCCTCCCTCCTCTTCCTCCCTTTCCTTTCCTTCCTCCTACCTCACACTGTCCCCCTCTTACCTTTCTCCCCTGTGTGTCTACCCTGCCGCTTCCTCCACCACACTGGTTCCATAATCCTCTAACTCTGCTTGACCTAAAAAAAATTCAAATTGGTCTTGACTACCTGTGTACAACACCATGGGATATCAATTAGTCTAAGAAAAAAAAAATCTAATGACAAAATTTGTTAATTTTTACGCTTCTATGCTGTTTCACTTTTAAATGGAAATCCAGTTTGGTGACAGTATGATGAAGGAAATGGTTTAATACTTCTGTAAGACAGCCCTGGTATCAGTAAATATCAGTAGTAGACGCATCACTCCCACACAATAAGACTGCAGCTATTGTAGAGATGCGTCCTTGATATCTTCAACCTGTGACTGGAAGCTGAGGAGCTTCCAGTGATGGTAAAAGGAAACCAAATTTTATGGGGTTCTGTTCTTTGTTCCATGTTTCTGCTAGCCTATACATTTTCATAAATAATCCTATTAATTTTCACCTTATAATTACATTAGTGCTTGCTTTATGCCTTGTGATTTAAAAAAATTGCAGACAGTTGTTCTACACGCACAGAGCTTTGCAATGATTTTGTGCAAGAGCAAAATCCTGCAGTTCATACTGAGAACCATTTCCCTCCCCTCCCCTCCAGCCTCGCTTTATGTTTCAGCTGTATTTTCAGTCTGACTTAAATTACTGCACCCCCTGCCAAGTGCCCACAGCATCCTATTTCGTGCTTGCTGGCTCTACGCCTCTCACAGTTCCTGCTCCTATCTTCCTTGTGGGGAGCAGGGTCTACCTAGAATCATAGAATCTTACAACACAGAAGGAGGCCATTCGGCCCATCGTGCCTGTGCCAGCTCTTTGAAAGAGCTCTCCAATGATTCCCACTCCCTGCTCTTTGCCCGTAGCCCTGCAAATATTTTCCTTTTCAAGTATATAACTAATTCCCTTTTGAGAGTTACTACTGAATCTGCTTCCTCCACCCTTTCAAGCAGTGCATTCCAGATCATAACAACTCACTGCAATAAAAAAAATTCTCATCATGTCTTCTCCCCCCACCCCCATTCTTTTGACAATTATTTTAAATCTGTGTCCTCTGGTTACCAGCGGAGCAGGCTCGAAGGGCTGAATGACTTACTCCTGCTCCTTTTTCTTATGTTCTTATGTACTGACCCTCCTGTTTCCCTATTTACTCTATCAAAACCCCTGATAATTTTGAAATACCTGAACCAAGCAGATCAAGTTCATCACAACATGTTCTACCAGTTCATGCTGTGGTAGGTTTGTGCTTTCTAAATTGTAAATGAGACCAGGTTTATTTCTAAAAAAAAAGGTAGATTAGCCTTGTGCAATATTAACATACAAACATGTTAACGTCAAGCAATTGCCACAATCGGTCAGCTGTGGCTCAGTTGGTAGCACCCTTGCCTCTGCGTCAGAAGGTTGTGGGTTCAAGCCCCACTCCAGGAACTTAAGCACAGAAATCTAGGCTGATATTCCAGTGCAGTGCTGAGGGAGCGCTGCACTGTCGGAGGTGCCGTCTTTCAGATGAGACGTTAAACTGCTCTCTCAGGTGGACGTAAAAGATCCCATGCCACTATTTCAAAGAAGAGCAGGGGAATTATCCCTGGTGACCTGCCCAATATTTATCTCTCAATCAACATCACTAAAACAGACTATTTGGTCATTATCACATTGCTGTTTGTGGGAGCTTGCTGTGCGCAAATTGGCTGCTGCTTTCCTACATTGCAACAGTGACTACGCTTCAAAAAGTACTTCATTGACTGTAAAGCGCTTTGGGACTTCCAGTGGTCGTGAAAGACGCTATATAAATGCAAGTCTTTTTTTTCTTTTTCAAAATATAGCATTTAATTGCTCTACAAACACTCACAAAATTGTATTTACACAGGACCAGATAGAAGCAACAGGAATACATAGGCATCTTCTTCATTGTAGTCTGACTTGGTAGAATCTGATTACAATCCTCTTGCTGGCTAAATTTCCCTAAGACACCTAACCATACCGATACCTGTAGATTCTTGTGCCACCGAAACACGCTATACCAATTCTTTCATGGCAAATGCAATAACATTCACACCATCAAAACTATTAATTTCTTTTCATCTGTAGTGTCCATGCCGTGCTTGGTTTTGAGGTATAGCTTTGTGTTTTAGTCAGGAGTGTACCCTCACTGAGAAAATACAGCTTCTTTTTCCTTAATGAAAATTAGCACATGAAACAAGTGCTTTTCAGTAACACTAGCCAGCAACAAATGGAGAGAATTGTTAGCATTGGATTATTTCATATAAGGTACTATTTTTTCCATCTCTGTTTTTCGAACGGATTTATGGGAATAGCTTTGCATCTCTTTTTTTAAAAAAGCTTGAGCATTCTGGTGATATAATGCAAAGGAACTTTGGAGCTCTGGGGAGGAAGGGTGAAAATTCTTGCAAAGTTTTGAATGGTGAAGAGTTGAATAGGTTTTTGTTGCTGAACGTTGTCAGAAATGGTGCCCGTAACGCACTGGAGAAAGCAAATTCATGGCTGCTCTATGGGACTCGCCACTGAGTAACGAGGAATTCATTCATACTCAGCATGCCTTGAGTTTATGATGTGCCTGTGTTCTACAACCAAATATTCCGGGTAAGGTTTCCCACCTGGGACCACGTTTGCTGGGAAAAGTGTCCACAGTGAATTTTGCCTGCAAGATGGAAAGATGAAAAAATATTCTCTCAACGTGTTTGCTTTCATTAAAGAAGATAAGAGTTGAAATAGAACGATACAGCACAGAAGGAGGCCATTCGGCCCATCGCGCCTGTGCTGGCTCTTTGAAAGAGCTTTCCAATTAGTCCCACTCCCCTGCTCTTTCCCCATAGCCCTCCATATTTTTCCCCTTCAAGTATTTATCCAATTTCCTTTTGAAGGTTACTATTGAATCTGCTTCCACCGCCCGTTCAGGCAGCGCATTCCAGATCACAACCACTCGCTGCAGAAAAAAGAAATGTTCTCATGTCGCCTCCTGGTTCTTTTGCCAATTACCTTAAATCTGTGTCCTCTGGTTACTGACCCTTCTGCCACTGGAGACAGTTTCTCCTTATTGACTCTATCAAAAGCCTTTATGATTTTGAACACCTCTATCAAATCTCCTCTTAACATTCTCTGCTCTAAGGAGAACATTCCCAGCTTCTCCAGTCTCTCCACGTAACTGAAGTCCTTCATTTCTTTTATGTCATATTTATTGGTTTGATCAAAAGACTGCATTTCAAGTGCAATACCCATGAGATTGGGAAAATTAACTTTAATGAGCTTCTGGCATCAGACTGTGAGGGCAGTTTTTAAAAATATTTGGATATTTGACTTGACTTGCATATTAAAGTAAGGCTTGTGAACGACCTGAAGAAATTGTGCCATGAAAGAATGAAAAGAAACAAGATTTTAATTGTTCCATCAAAAGTCATTGAGAAAATCCGTAATGTTCTGTATCCCTTAACTAGAGTAACTGAAAGAAGTTCTGATATCCCTACTCTCTTGATTAGCAGAACGGTTTATGTTGATTTTTTTCCTTTCTCCTCTTTTTCTTTAGCTGCACACATTCTTAGTGATGGAACTGCTGAAAGGCGGGGAACTGCTCGAGCGGATCCGAAAGAAGAAACACTTCAGTGAAACGGAAGCCAGTCACATAATGCGCAAACTGGTCTCCGCTGTCAGCCATATGCACGATGTGGGAGTTGTCCACAGGGACTTGAAGCCTGAGGTATTGAATGTGTTCAAAACATTACAAAGTAAGGAAGGTGGAGCAAACATCTGGATTTCCCATGTTGGTCAGCCCTGCCTGTTTGTTTTTAAAGCTATTTTTCCTTTCTGTTCCCCACACTTATCCTTTACCGTTGACTATAGTTCCCCTTTGCTGTGCTCCCTGCCTCAGTTCTCTGACACTTCTGCAGCCATTCTGCTCTTAACTGGCGAAACTTGTCCAGTGAACCCAAATAACCATTTGTGGCACAGTTTGGCTGTTCCAGTCTATGGTCACCAAAGCCTGAGTGACAATAACTACTTCTTGTACTATTGTAGAACTGCTGTATATAACTCAAATATTTAACTAGTAGACTATTTGTACTTTTTTTTATATATAAAGTATTTTTCTACCCATTCCTTTCCGTGAAATACATTTGCTATCGCCAGCCAAATAGGTGAGTAAAACTACCACTTTATAACCAGCTGTTAGTAAGCACCTGGTGTCTAGGCTTGCTGCTTCTACGTGGCCCCTCACTGTATGGAGAATTACACAAATTCTACTTGCAGCTATTGTGAACTTCTTAAAGTGTAATGTATGTCTGCATTGCAGATGTGCAGTGTCAAGCATGCAAGTCTAATGATGAGATTGCTTGTGAACAAGTTAAAGGCATCCTTTGTTAGATGTCCTTTTCTATAAATCTTTTCATGACTTTTCTCTGCAATCATCTCCAGCTGGCAAGTCCACTCCAGACTTGAGCCTACTATTTGCTTCCTTACTCTGCCCCCACTCCCCCTCCAAGTATTTGGCCTTCTGTGCATTTCCCCCTCATCCCACCAAATGCTCCAGCATCAATTAACACGGTCCATAATTCGAAAACCCTTCCTAAAGCCCTCCACATTGCCATATCTCTCTCTACACTTACAACAGTCGCCACAAAACGTACCTCTTCAACTGTACCTTCGGTCGCCAACCATAACGCTTCTCCCAAGCCCTTCTCAGGTGATCTGTCCCTCTTTGTAAGGTGCTTAGGAACATTTTGCTACGTTAAAGGCACTATACAAGTGCAAGTTGCTATTTGTAAGGCCTTATTACCGTGCCTCGTGTAGATTTGTATCCTACTGTTCTGGATATACCTTGTAGTATTTAATTGGCCCAGATTTTCCTGTCAAAATAACGGTGAGGCTAATGGCATTCAGCCATTATTTACATGCAAATGCTACAGCAACTTCAGACGAGGGGCAGATACATGGTTAAACTCCAATTTCCAAAAGTTGCTGTCCGAGTTGTCTGGCTCACCTTTGAAATGCATTGACTGCCATGAAGTTGCTGTATTTGCACGGTAGATACGAGCTAATCTCGCCACAGAAAGTTAAGTCTTGCCTATTCCAGTCCAAGTACCTGTTTAACAAAGTGATAATTACTGCCAATCAACCTCTCTGGCACTGAAAATTAACTATCACAAGTGTGGAGTCCCACTCCTTCGGGTTTTACTTGTTGTTGGAGGTTTAAATTTAAACTTTTTTTTAACTTTTCTGTCTCTTTTTCCTCTGTCTTAATCCAATCTGTCTCTCCCTCTCTCTACTTCTCTTTCTGTACCTGATTTGGCATTGAATTCACCCACTCTAACTTGCACGTCCTTCTCCGTTGTTAATTTCACAATCCTTCAATCTAATTGGTTAAGGAGATACACAGTTGCTTGGCCTGTTCACTCAGGTTCCAGATTCCCTGTTTCCCTCGCTTCGACGTTATCAGCTCGCACTTTGAGCAACTGTCCACGCAAAAATTTTAAAAACAAATGCGTGCAAGAGCAAGTTTAACTAACGGCAGACGCCATTAGATTCCCTCCTACAGCAAAATCTGGCCAATTAGCTTTCTTAATTGCTCAGCCACATTGTCTGGGGCATTGAAAGTGACAAGTCTACTATTACTCTTGGTCCCTTTTTAAATCTCACTAATCTTGGGGATCTATCCATCTTTGTAAGGTGCTTGGTAACATTTTGCTACTTTAAGGGCACTATACAAGTGCAAGTTGTTATTGTTGGGCCTTATTACCATGCCTCGTGTAGATTTCTATTCTACTCTTCTAGATATACCTTTTAGTATTTTATTGACCCCTTTTTAAATCTCCTGCTAATTCACTTCCATTCTTGTATACGTCTTTCGGATGAGACGTTAAACCGAGGCCCTGTCTGCTCTCTCAGGTGGACGTAAAAGATCCCATGTCACTCTTCCGAAGAAGAGCAGGGGAGTTCTCCCCGGTGTCCTGGGCCAATATTTATCCCTCAACCAAGATCACTAAAACAAATTATCTGGCCATTATCACATTGCTGTTTGTGGGAGCTTGCTGTGCGCAAATTGGCTGCCGCGTTTCCTACATTACAACAGTGACTACTACACTTCAAAAAAAAAAAAAAAGTACTTCATTGGCTGTAAAGTGCCTTGGGACGTCCAGTGGCCGTGAAGGTGCTATATAAATGCAAGTCTTTCTTTTTATACTTACGCACATTTTGATTAAACCTATATGCAGCACTTTACATTTATTATTGTTAAATTTAATTCGACATGTCAGACAATGGTACATCCAACCTGAATTCTCCTGCAACAAATTGCCATCGCGTATTCGTACTCCGGTGCCATGAAAAGCTGCTTGCTGTACCGAGTGGTATAAAGCACTAATTATACAGTAGAAAGAATAAATTGTACCTTTTGGTTCTTTGTAATCTAAGCAGCATGTGAAGCTTGGGAATTATTGATAGTGCTGGAGGTCAGGGAGAATGATTTTCTTAATAATTGAATACCGTAACTTTCCTAATAAACCGTCATTCCCTGACCAGAATAAATATTTTGCTTTAATTGCATGCATTTATTCAGGAAATAACAGAGAGGCATCAAGCTAGCTGTCTAATGCCTTTATTGTGCAAACATACTGGGATGAGCGTAGCACATTAAAGTTACATGAGTGAGGTTCTGTTGGCCACACACTCGGCACTTGTGCCTTAAAGCACAGAACATAGACTGCGTATGGCCAGACCTGTATATACTGTGTCATTTGCATTGCGCATTCATGCACATTAATCGTTGGAGTTTTGAAGGAATCCAGTGTACACGGGCAGTATGCTCTCTCCATACTTGTTTATGCTTCCCATCCTTTTTCTGTGAATGCAAGCAGTGGAGCCGACGCGAGCGGGTAGGCAGGCCACTCTGTATCTTAATAGAGCAATGGCATGCTATTCCACGGCTGGGGATGATGTAATCAGAGGGGATTGAAATGCAACAGCTCCGTGTTATGATTTTTTTGCTTTGCATTTACACTGCTACGGTGTGACAAGGGCATTAGTAATAGCTTCTCATTGTTACAGCAAGAGTTTTCCCAGAATTGAATGTTTGCTGGGGACCTTCACTCCACTATATTATCATAAGCTGTGTCATAAGCCTGACTAACAACTGTACTTTCTTGTTCCTCTGTCATTTTACTGTAAAGTTCTGCTGCTCTCTGTCGATTTAAAAAAAAAAAGTCTTTTGTTAAATTTCCAGTATTATTCTACCTCAGGCAGTGTTTCTTTTGTTTGGGTGTGGAGTGGTGGGGGAGGCGGGGGGTGGTTGTGGGAGTGGTTGGGGTATTGTGGGATCTTTGAAGTGAGGAATGCTTATTTCGGGGGTGGGGGGATGGAAACAATTTCCATACTTTGTTTTTGACCGCGTGCCATCATTGAGCACCTCCAGATCTGACACAGCAGAGGTCGGCTCCAACAGCACAAACCTCGCTCGTTGTATTGCTTCAGTGTGGTGTTTCTGTTCAATACATCAGCAATCCTTGTAGTCTCACACAAGTGGCTATTCATTAGCTTCAAAGCTGTGCCGATTCAGGGTAAAACTTGAGAAAAATTAAAAAATTGGCTGAAAGGCAGAATAAATGAGTTATGTCACGGTTGAGGTTGGTGAATGTCTGAGTGAGGTGCCTCAGAGCCTGTTGTTGGGACCACTACCGATTCTAATTTACATTACTGACATGGATTCAGAAACTAATTGCTTGGATTAGCAGGTGATACCGGACCAGAATGGGCAGTGAAACTGGAGGAGGCAGCTCAAGAGTTCTAGATTGAGTTGGACAAAATATGTTCGTGGGCAGAATTAGGACAGATGAAATATAGTGCAGACAATGTAAAGTACTCACAGGAAGGAAAAATGGGTGAGATGTATACTTCATGGGGGAGATAAGAATTTTTTTTACGCAGCGAGTTATGATGATCTGGAATGCACTGCCTGAAAGGGTGGTGGAAGCAGATTCAATAGTAACTTTCAAAAGGGAATTGTACTTGAAAAGTATAAATTTGCAGGGCTATGAGGAAAGAGCAGGGAGTGGGACTAATTGGAAAGCTCTTACAAATGGCCTCCTTCTGTGTCTACTGTACTGGTGAAAAGAGTGGCTGTCGTGTTTGCCTACATAACAACAGTCACTGCACTTCAGAAGAATTTATTTGTGTGAAACAATTTGAGACGTGTTAATGCGATAAGGCGCTCTGTGAATGAAAGTACTTTTCTCTTTGCCTTTTATTTATCTTTGATATAATATAAAAAGTAGAAGTTCATAGTTCTTTTAATAACTATTTTAATTTGTAACTTTTCTCGGGAGAATTAATTTTGTTTAAATTAATAAATTCGTTTGAATGCTTCAATATTCTTTCCTGCCTGTCACGTACACACTTTTCTTCAATTCAGATATGTGTCTGAGGTAATACTAAACCATACAGTCCAGAAGGCCACCGGTTTCATTCTGAGTTAGCTGAGAGGTGATGGTGGCCTCAGTGCTTCTGGGCTCGTGAGGGATAAAATTCAACCAAGTTTCCCATTCCTGCACACTGTCCAGTGATCTTAGTAACAATTATATGTGGATGTTGGAGGAGAACGGGATCAAGATTGGTTGTGACACCCTTCATAGAATCATGGAAATCTACAGCATGGAAGGAGGCCATTCAGCCCATCGTGTCTGTGCCGGCTGAAAAAGAGCCATCCAGCCTAATGCTACTTTCCAGCTCTTGGTCCGTAGCCTTGTAGGTTACGGCACTTCAAGTGCATATCCAAGTACTTTTTAAATGTGATGAGGGTTTCTGCCTCTACCACCCTTTCAGGCAGTGAGTTCCAGACCCCCACCACCCTCTGGGTGAAAAAAAGTTCTCCTCAACTCCCCTCTAATCCTTCTACCAATTACTTTACAAAGTAATGATTGGAGAGCCTGCCAGCACTCACTAGCTAGGCTCATTTATGAAGATTGGACACCTGAGCAAGATACTGGAGGGCTGCTAGTGCTGGGGGGAACAAAAGATAATACTGGGAAAACAAAAGGGAGTGTGAAACTAAAGACGGAAAAGCTGTCTGGCAACGCAGCTGAAATTGTTCACTTTGCAATATCCTTCCTAGTTGAGATCTCTCTCAGATTTTAGGAAAATTTGATAGGTTTGTTGAGTACCACCACCAATATTCTGTGTTTTTCACTGTATTAAACTCCAGAGTTGGAAAGGACACAGACCTCTGGGGAGGTGTGATCAGCAGAGAGGGGGTAGGGAAAGCCAACTCTAACGGTACCCTCCTCCTGTCGAAATGCTTAGAACATGGCCTTGTCATAACCAACACCTTGTTCCGTCAGAGAGACAAGTACAAGGTTTCATGGCAGCACCCTCGCTCCAAGCACTGGCATCTGCTGGACTACGTCACCGTACGAGCAAGGGACCGCAAGGACATCCGCATCACCCGCGCCATGACAGGAGCTGATGACTGCTGGACAGACCACCGCCTAATCTGCTCTGTCATCTCCGTCAATGTAGCCCCAAAACAGCGGCGGCAACAGAAACAATGCCGCAGGAAAATCAACGCTGGAGCACTCAAAGACCCCGCTAAGAAAGCCCTATTCAGCCTGTGCCTCTCAAACAACCTGACGACTCCCAGTGATGCAGAGTGTCCACAGTGCCTGGTCTGCACTCAAGTCCTCCATAATCAGCACCTGTGAAGAGACGCTCGGTCACTCGACCAGGAAACACCAAGACTGGTTCGACGAGAACGACCAGGAAATCCAGGAGCTAATAAGCCGCAAGCGCAAGACATTCCTGATCTGGAAACAGCAACAGAACTCGAGAGCAAGAAAGCAGCTCTACAGACGCCTGAAGGCCGAGGTCCAACAAAAAACTCGTGACCTAAAGAACAGGTGGTGGGTGGAGAAAGCGCAGGAGATCCAGCAGCTAGCCGACAACCACGACGTGCGTGGATTCTTTAACGCAGTCAAGACCATCTACGGCCCAAGCACCCAAGGTCCTACCCCACTACGGGCCAAGAACGGAGAGGTACTCATCAAGGACAGAGAGGCAGTCAGTGCCCGCTGGAAGGAGCACTTCGAAGATCTCCTTAACCAAGACTCTGTCTTCGATGCGAGTGTCCTCAACTACATCCCACAGCATGCTACCCGCCACCATCTCAGCACAACCCCAGCCCGGCATGAGGTTGAAAAGGCCATCCGACAACTGAAGAACAAGATGACCTCAGGAGCAGATGGAATCCCTGCCGAGGCACTAAAGCCTGGCGGCGAAGCACTACTGGCGCGAATTGATGAACTCATTTCTCTTATCTGGAAGGAGGAGAGCATGCCAGGGGATCTCAGAGATGCCGTAATTGTGACCATCTTCAAGAAAGGTGACAAGTCCGATTGCGGTAATTACAGGGGAGTTTCCCTGCTTTCTGCCACAGGGAAAGTCATCGCAAGAATCCTCCTCAATCGCCTTCTCCTAGTGGCCGAAGAGCTCCTCCCAGAGTCGCAATGCGGATTCCGCCCACTAAGGGGCACAATGGACATGATCTTCACCGCGCGTCAATTACAAGAGAAATGCAGGGAACAGCACTAGCTGCTGTACATGGCCTTCTTTGATCTCACAAAGGACTTCAACACTGTCAACCGTGAGGGATTATGGAGTGTCCTCCTCAAATTTGGCTGCCCTCAAAAGTTTGTCACCATCCTCCGCCTGCTTCACGACGACATGGAAGCCATGATCCTGACCAACGGTTCCACCACAGACCCAATTCACGTACGGACCGGGGTCAAGCAAGGCTGTGTCATCGCACCAACGCTCTTCTCGATCTTCCTTGCGGCAATGCTCCATCTCACCCTCACTAAGCTCCCCGCTGGAGTGGAGCTAATTTACAGAACAAACGGGAAACTGTTCAACCTCCGTCGCCTCCAGTCCAGATCCAAAGTTGTCCCATCCTCTGTCGTCGAATTACAGTATGCAGATGACGCTTGCGTCTGCACTCACTCGGAGGTCGAACTCCAAACCATCGTCAACACCTTCACCGAAGCATACGAGAGCATGGGCCTTACACTAAACATCCGTAAGACAAAGGTCCTCTACCAACCTGCCCCCGCCACACAGTACTTCCCCCCGATTATCAAAATCCACGACAAGGCCTTGGACAATGTGGACCACTTTCCATACCTCGGGAGCCTACTGTCAACAAGGGCAGACATCGATGACGCAGTCCAACACCGCCTTCAGTGTGCCAGTGCAGCCTTTGGTCGCCTGAGGAAGAGAGTGTTTGAAGACCAGGACCTCAAACCTGGCACTAAGCTCATGGTCTACAGAGCAGCAGTGATACCCGCCCTGCTGTATGCCTCAAAAACATGGACCATGTACAGCAGGCACCTCAAAGCACTGGAGAGGTACCACCAACGCTGCCTCCGCAAGATCCTGCAAATCCATTGGCAGGATAGGTGCACCAACGTCAGTGTTCTCACTCAGGCCAACATCCCCAGCATCGAAGCTTTGACCACGTTCGATCAGCTCCAATGGACGGGTCACATCGTCCGCATGCCCAATACGAGACTCCCAAAACAAGCGCTCTACTCGGAGCTCCGACACGGCAAGAGAGCCCCAGGTGGGCAGAGGAAACGCTTCAAGGACACCCTCAAAGCCTCCTTGAAAAAGTGCATTGGACTCATCACTCACCTGAGAACTCATTTTTTAATGTGGAAGTAAGTCATCCTCGGTTCCGAGGGACTGCCTAAGAGAAGAGATTAAACTCCAGAATAGTAGACGTTTCTGATCAGTAGCTTTTTCCATATGAGCCATTTAACAGGTTACCTCACCTCTGGACTAAAGTTAAATCAGTCCTAAATTCAACAAATCTCTCTCTCACTCGCTCATAGGGCTGGATTTTGCCATTGGGGGCGGGCTGGGGCGTGTCAGGACCCCGACTCCGATGTGAAGGGGGGAAACAAGTGCGATTTTGCACTAATTGGGCACTTGATTTCCAGTATGTGGAAACCCCTGGCCCAATGAGTCTTTTCATACAGAAAGTCGCCTCCGATGACGTCATCAATGCTGCTGGATTTAAGGCCTGCAAGCAGCCTTGCTTCTTCTGGAGACATTAAACTTTATGCCCATTGTTGTGATCGCTTCATTCAGCAACTATGTCCACCAGGAGGCCAAAGTGTGCTCCAAGGTTCGATGAGGCCTCCCTCCAAGCTCTGGTGGAGGGAGCAAGATCAAATAAGGAGGTGCTCTTCCCTTCCTCAGGGAGGAAAAAGTCTCCCCAGCAGACTAAAGCTGTGTGGCTGCAAATGGCCCAGGAGGTCAACTCAATCTCTATGTGCCGCAGAACCTGGCTGCAGTGCAGGAAGAGGTTTCATGACCTTCACCACACAGGAAAAGTGAGTATGACTTTCCCATCACCCTCAATCTGATCCCCATCGCCTCTCCTCACCAGCACTCTGCTTTGCCAACCTCTTCCTCCACATCCCACTTGACACTTACATCCCTGCACCCTTACCCATTCCCTCTCTCTCTATGGTCACATTCACTTAACTATTCTACCATGCAGCCCTCACACTCCCTATCACTGTGATGCAATGACAACAACTTACAACACACAGGGAGGGCCCTTTGTCTCCTTCTAAGCATCTATGCTATGGATTCTCTACACTCACTCCTTCATTCTCACTCAAACTCCACTTCTGTCCCTCATTGCAGGAAAAGAGAGCCCACAATAAGAGGGAAAGAGCGAGGACAGGAGGAGGGCCACCCTCAGTAGCCCAGCTCACCACCTCAGAGGAAATCGCCGGTGTCGAGGACGATTTGCAAGTGGGGGACGGACAGACCGGCGCATCACAGCAAGCTGGTGACAGAATAGTTTGGCTTCTCTCTCATTGACATTGCATGAGTGACTGATAATGATTCTGATGCTCTAACAGATTGACTTATGATCATCTGCACAATTCAATGTGCATGCAACCTTTACCTCACATCTCTAACTCTTTCCTTTACTCCCCCACAGGACCATCGACAGCCCCCATCCCTACTGTCCAGGAGGAACAGCCTGAGCCTGAAGACTCCTCAGTGGAAGCTGCAACCTCTGAGGGTGCAGCGTCAGCAGAATTCAGCGCACCCAACACCAGCGCAGACACTCACGCCTCGGTGGGACCTTCGCGAGATAGAGTAGTGTTGTCACCTGGTGTATCATAGCTCACAAGTGAGCATCAGCAGATGGTGGAGACAGGGACAGCAGTGGAGAGTCCTCGTCGGAGGGCGCAGGACTCTGCCAGCTCGGCTCAGCTGCATGTCGACCCTGTGCCTCCGGGTCCATCCAGAAGGAGAGCGGTGCTGGAACTCCAGGAACAGGTGCAGGAGTCTCTGGCAGGTTTTGTCTCCAGGGTCGCTGCGAGTGTGGAGCGAATGGAGGAGTCCATAGCGAACATGAGCAGAGCCTTTGTGGAGTCATTGGCGCATGAACGCATCACCACGGAAAGGATGGCAACCTCCGTGGAAAGGATGTCTACGGTAGAGGAGAGGATGGCTACGGCCATGGAGGAGCTAAGTCGCCAGAGTATTGAAAACATGGTCATTGTTCAGAATAGACTGACATCTCTTGAGGAGCGATGGTCAGCTATTGAGCATAGAAACCAGACCTTCTTGGAAGTCCTCTGGAGTAGGACTTCCAGTGCAGAAACGGGACCTCATGTCCCCTCCTGAAGTGCAGCAAGGTGCTGTCAAGCCACTTGCTAGCTCTGAAGTGGGGCTGACCCATGAGAGGGATGTTGGTGGCAGACAACAAGGAAGTGGGGGCTCCTCTCCAAGCGCTCACATGCCACTGCAAAGCCCTCGGTCAGAGCCCCACCAAAGTCCTCACCCAAATGAGATGGGCATCTCAGCCCCTGTACAGCCGCAGGAACAGCAGACTGTTGCCGAGCCCTCAGAGGCTCGCAACCCCAGAGGATGCCCGCCAAAGGTGTCGAGACAGGAGCAGCAAGAAAGTGAGCAAGGGGCCTCCACATCTGCTGAAGCCACAGGGGAAGCACCACGTAGGAGCACGCGTAAGAGGAAGATAAAGCACAAGTAGTCATGAGGGTAGTCACTTGGGTGTTCTGTTGTATTGTTTTTTGACAAGCCATCCTTGTAATGTTATGATAAACAGATTTGATGGCAAACTGTTGAAGTTGTGGCCTGTGTCATCTCGCAAATGGGACTTCCACATTGAGGGCTTAGGGCGACTTGCAATTGTCAGTATGGTGGTCAGAGTGATAGGAATCCACAGGTTCTTGTCGATGCTCTGGTAAGAAGGTGCGAGGACAAAGGTGTGTGTTTGTGCAGGCTAAGCAAATCTGGCCAACATGAGTGTGTCCCTTGCATCCCGAGCAGCAATATTGTCGCGCGCTGGCGCCTTCTGGCCTGTGCAGCTTCAGGTGGGTGAGCAGCAGCTTGGCGCTCCTGTTGTTGCTGCTGCTGCTGTTCATAGTTCTGCTGCTGCCGCGGCTGGTCTTCGTCCGAATCTGATGTCCAGGAGGAAAGGAAATAAATGGTTCCCATTTTTCTGGTATATGCCTCAGTTGAGGAAGCGCTCAGTCAAGGTGGGGAGAGGGGTTTCCCAGGAGGTCACACTGGAGATGGGTGTCAGGCTCCAAACTTCCACAACAATGAGTATGCCTGCTAAAATTTCTCCCAGACCTGAGACAACAAAGTTCCGCCACCTGCAAATGATCATTGGTGAAAACTCCTTTTTAATAGTGGAGCTGCAGCTGTTAGTAAGCAATCCACTTGTGAGGCCGCCAGGATTAACTGGCGTGTTCCAGAGGAGATGTGCAGGACGGGGGAAATGTGTTAAAATCAGAAAGGCCTCAAAATGGGATTGTAGAGGCAATTAACTCGTTAAGGGCCTTAAGGGCCTATCCCGCCTCTTGGAGGCGGGATGGAAATGGGGTGTAAGGGGGGTGGTAATGGGGTCAGCCTTCGCTTTCTGACTCAGTGAGCGGTTCGAATCGCTCCCACACCCCTCTGGTTCCTAGACTTTGGACTTATTTAGGGGTTGTGAACAAAATTGCAGTAGACGACAGGTTCTGATGAAAGAATTTTACTTTATTAAAAGAAAACGGTAACAAACTTGAAACACACTTATTACTTAAACACAGATTGGAGAGCACACGGTACAAGCGAGGGACCATGACAATATATCAAACAAAACCTTATCCCTCCCAAAGATCCCACTATCTAGCTAGGTTTTTGGTTTCAGGAGATCAGGGATAATGCTCACCAACGAATCCTTGACAGGATTTTAGAGTCTTTTGTTTAAAAGACTCCGTAAGGCCCTTGTTGCTGCGAGGTGTCCGATGGTCACTGAGGCAGTTGCTCTGGTGTCTTCTTGCGTGCTGGTCTGTTTTCTGGCCTTCCTCCTCGTGGCTTGTGGTGGTTTTTGCTGGAGCAGGGAAAGAGCTGTGTCCGCGTAGTCAGCGAGTCCGAAAGAGAGAGAAGTTATGGGACAGGCTTTCAATTATACTGTTTCTTTTTCGCGCCCAAAAAACCCCTTACTAAAACGGATTCCTTTAGGTTGCAAATGAACCTTGCTTAGTCCATTGTCTAGTTTTGGCGGGCTTGCCAGTTCCGATGGCTTTAGCTCAGTGTTAAACATGTCTTGATCGTTTTCCGATTTAAACACAGCTTTATCTACGCGCCAAATCTCCACCCTATTGTCCTAGGTCTTTTGGTGGGCTTTCTTAACTGCTCTGGTCGATACTTGGCTGATGGGTTTTTGATGGGATAATGGGCTATGAAACTGTGTGCTGGAAGTTTTATTGTCAGGAATCGTTTTTAGATTTCCAGCATCCTGTTTGGACCTGGGGATTTCAATAGGGTTCTTGGTTTATTCATATTTGAATGTGTTTGTGAGTTTTTGCTTTGTCTCTTCCACCTTGGTAGGATTTGCAGTGTAAACAATTCCCAGACAGCTTGATTGGGACTCAATACCCGAATCTGTTCACTGCCTGGCCACGCCCCTCCGCAGCTTGCCTTGTGTCTGTGAAAGGTGTCTCTCCCAACAGTAAGATTCAAAAGTCAGTTTCCTCAGGGTTTTTCTTCCCTGATCTTTCCAAAACTGAGGTTTTTACATCAAATCACTTCACTTAGGTCCCATCATCCCAAGTTTGTATGAAAGGTCCAAAAATCACACCCTTTAGGGCTCTGTTTGAGTTTCTGGGGGATTTTGCGAAGCCTACAGGGGTCTGAAACCCTTTTTCTGGGAAAATTGCTTGGAGGCGGGATCGGAGCCGCCCGCCATTTTTTGCGATTTTAACACCTCACGCCTCCAATCCTGCCTCCTCGGGCCTGGCAAAATCGAGCCCATACTCTCTCTTGCATTCTCTCCCTCTCTTGCACTCACACACTCACTTCTCTCTCGCGCACTCTCACTCTTATGCGCACTTTCTCACTCTCGTACTCTCGCTCGCTTTCTCTCACTCACTCTTGCACACATGCCTGTGTGCGCGTTCTCTCTCGCACACGCACACAATTCGCCATTTATGGGGACGAGAGATTTTCAGGCAATCCGTTTACTTTGGTTCCCAGTTTCAGATGGTTGTACCTTGCCTTAGCTCTCTATACTGTTCCCCAGTGTTGGTCCACTGCCACTGTGGCCTTGTTTTTTTTTTACAATGGGTCGTTTTCTAATTTGGAGGAGAGCCACTGAGAGGAACTCAGAACTGAACTTGAACCCCTTTCAGTTTTTGTTTACATGCCCTGATCATCAACAAGTCAAGAGCTCCAATTCTGCCAGATAAAGGTAACCTTTGAAGTAAAATACCTCTGACCCATATTGTACTGCTTCACTACATGTCTTGACATTGTTGTGCCAGTGATGTGCACTTTTTTTCTGCTGTTAAATACCACTGGTGTCGTGTTTAGATAAATTGCATAGTACTCTTTGGAGCAGGATTGAGAGGAGCCTTCCCAATTTTCGTCCTTTCAAATGACCGAGTCAGACCGGCAAACTCTCCCTAGAAGCGTTAGTTTTAGCACTTCTTAATATTCCTCTGTATTGAATGGATTCAGTCATACATTGTTATATGTCTTGTGCATTTTTGCTGCATGTGTCAGTACCTATACTGCGTGTTTTTTTCAGAGTCTTTTCAAAGATCTTCACCACGTACAAGAGAATTGTGATGTGGCTACACTGTGGCTCAATGACCACCCTCTAGCATTGATAAAACAATACCTCTCATTGTGAATTCAACTGAGAAGTGACAAAGTTATTCTTAATAATCCAGCAAGTCACTCGGTATCAGAAAGCGCAAATAGATTAACCTTTCAGGCATGACCCCCTTTGACAGTTGGAGTGGGGGGGGTGATCCCTGCTTCAGCTGAAAATTGAGTGGAGCTCTCAAGCGAGCTTCCCAGTAGACTTTTGTGTGTGGCTGTGCATGTGCAGTCTGCTGTAAATGCATAGCTCAAGCTATGGTGGGGGGGGCATGCTGTGTGCTGAAGCATTGAGAAATGCAATGTGACGAGAAGGCCGATGCTAAATAATTGCCAATATTCAGCTCCATTTGGCCGTTTGCTCCAGTAAATTAAAATGATCATGTTCGTGCGGTGAACGTAAATGGGGTATGAATCACATCACTTCAAATTAATCCGATTTATCCATTTACATTTCGTTCTCTGAGGTGAGCAAATGCTTGTAATTTGATTTTGAATCAGAAACCACTGATGTAATTGGTATTTTTAGGTTGCTGTGTCAGCTTTTATGAAGACAAAAAATGATCCTCATTTGCAGATAATCTAATAAAAGAATGCTACATTTTGCAGGAACATGCTATAAAAAGGCTATCTTGGTTCAATGTTTCACGGAACATTTTGTAGCTATTGGGTGACAAAATTTATTAATAGTCCTGTTTCCATTTTCTACCCCCCCCCCCTCCCCCACCCTTTCTTCCGTAGAATTTGTTATACGCTGATGATAGTGACAGCACGGAAATTAAAGTCATAGATTTTGGGTTTGCGCGATTGAAACCTCCTGATAATCAGCCATTGAAGACGCCGTGCTTTACGCTGCATTACGCAGCTCCCGAGCTACTGAAGGATGATGGTTATGATGAATCCTGCGATCTGTGGAGTTTGGGTGTCATCCTGGTAAGTTGGTGGAGCGGTAGAGGTTGATATCACAGGGCAGCCCGGCGCTAGTTGCTCATTGATCTCTTTACAACCCATTCATGATCAGAAACATCGAATCGTGGAACTTTACAGCACAGAAGGAGGCCATTCAGCCCATCGTGTCTGTACTGGCTCTCTGATCGAGTTATCCACTTATTCCCTTTCCCCTTGACCTTTCCTTTTAAATTCTGTTATGGATTTTGCATCCACCACTGTTTGTGGTAGGGCATTCCATGTCCCAGCAATCCTCTGTGTAAAAAAAAAAAAAAAAAATTCTCCGAACTCTCCCTTCATTTTTTGCAATAATCTTAAATTTATGCCTCTGCACTTGCTTAAAACCTGTAATATCTCTTAACTTTTTCCAGGTCTGACAAAAGGTCATCAACCTGAAACATTAACTCTGTTTCGCTCTCTACAGATGCTACCTGACCTAGAAAAAAAAATAGGAGCAGGAGTGGCCATTCAGCCCTTCGAGCCTGCTCCACCATCAATATGATCATGGCTGATCCTTTATCTTAATACCATATTCCCACACTCTCCCCATACCCCTTGATGCCTTTTGTGTCTAGAAATCTATCTATCTCCTTCTTAAATATATTCAGTGACTTGGCCTCCACAGCCTTCTGCGGTAGAGAATTCCACAGGTTCACCACCCTCTGAGTGAAGAAATTTCTCCTCATCTCAGTCCTAAATGTCCTACCCCGTATCCTGAGACTGTGACCCCAAATTCTAGAACACCCAGCCAGGGGAAACATCCTCCCTGCATCCAGTCTGTCTAGCCCTGTCAGAATATTATACGTTTCAATGAGATTCCCTCTCATTCTTCTAAACTCTAGTGAATACAGGCCTAGTCGACCCAATCTCTCCTCATACGACAGTCCTGCCATCCCAGGAATCAGTCTGGTGAACCTTCGCTGCACTCCCTCTATGGCAAGTATATCCTTTCTTAGGTAAGGAGACCAAAACTGCACACACTACTCCAGGTGTGGTCTCACCAAGGCCCTGTATAACTGTAGTAAGACATCCTTGCTCCTGTACTCAAATCCTCTTGCAATGAAGGCCAACATACCATTTGCCTTCCTAACTGCTTGCTGCACCTGCATGTTTGCTTTCAGTGACTGGTGTCCTTGTACACCAAGGTCCCTTTGTACATCAACATTTCCCAATCTATCACCATTTAAATAATACTCTGCCTTTCTGTTTTTCCTACCAAAGTGGATAACTTCACATTTATCCACGTTATACTGCATCTGTCATGTATTTGCCCACTCACTCAACTTGTCTAAATCGCCTTGAAGCCTCTTTGCATCCCCCTCACAACTCACAGTCCCACCAAGTTTCGTGTCGTCAGCAAACTTGGAAATATTACATTTGGTTCCCTCATCCAAATCATTGATATATATTGTGAATAGCTGGGGCTCAAGCACTGATCCCTGCGGTACCCCACTAGTCACCGCCTGCCACCCCGAAAAAGACCCATTTATTCCTACTCTCTGTTTCCTGTCTGTTAACCAATTTTCAATCCATGCCAGTATATTACCCCCAATCCCATGTGCTTTAATTTTGCACACTAACCTCTTATGTGGGACTTTATCAAAGGCCTTCTGAAAATCCAAATACACCACATCCACTGATTCTCCCTTACCTATTCTACCAGTTACATCCTCAAAAAACTCCAATAGGTTTGTCAAACATGATTTCCCTTTCATAAATCCATGTTGACTTTGTCTAATCCCGTTGATATTTTCTAAGTTTCCTTTTGTCACATCCTTTATAATAGACTCTAGCATTTTCCCTACTACTGATGTTCGGCTAACCGGTCTGTAGTTCCCTGTTTTCTCTCTCCCTCCTTTTTTAAATGCTGAGTATTTCCAGCATTTTCTGCTTTTATTTTAAATTTATGCCCTCTATTTACCAGCAGTGGGAATATTTACTTTATCCGAACTCCTCGTAATATTGTATAGTAATTTCTTGAAAGTTGATTTACTACTTGGCTAAAAAAATAATCGGGCCCTGAAATTACTGAGGCTGGAAAGGGCTTGGGTGGGGAATTTGGGGTGGAACCGAGAACCACCAGAGCTTCAGCCCCATCACAAATTCTTTGGGGCAGTCCCCATAATATACCTATTAAATTGCCAGACCAGTTTCAGCTATGCAGTCAGTCACAGAGCAGTGCCGAAACTGGCATGAATTTTGCACACTAACGTCTTATGTGGGACCAGTGGCTGAAGAGCTCCTCCCAGAGTCGCAATGCGGATTCCGCCCACTAAGGGGCACAATGGACATGATCTTCACCGCGCGCCAATTACAAGAGAAATGCAGGGAACAGCGCCAACCGCTGTACATGACCTTCTTTGACCTCACAAAGGCCTTTGACACTGTCAACCGTGAGGGATTATGGAGTGTCCTCCTCAAATTCGGCTGCCCTCAAAAGTTTGTCACCATCCTCCGCCTGCTTCACGACGACATGCAAGCCGTGATCCTGACCAACGGTTCCACCACAGACCCAATTCATGTACGGACCGGGGTCAAGCAAGGCTGTGTCATCGCACCAACACTCTTCTCAATCTTCCTTGCTGCAATGCTCCATCTCACCCTCAGTAAGCTCCCCGCTGGAGTGGAGCTAATTTACAGAACAAACGGGAAACTGTTCAACCTCCGTCGCCTCCAGTCCAGATCCAAGGTCGTCCCTTCCTCTGTCATTGAATTACAGTATGCAGACGACGCTTGTGTCTGCGCTCACTCGGAGGTCGAACTCCAAACCATCGTTAACACCTTCACCGAAGCGTACGAGAGCATAGGCCTTACACTAAACATCCGTAAGACAAAGGTCCTCTACCAACCTGTCCCTGCCACACAGTACTGCCCCCCGATTATCAAAATCCATGACAAGGCCTTCGACAACGTGGACCACTTTCCATACCTCGGGAGCCTACTGTCAACAAGGGCAGACGTCGATGACGAAGTCCAACACCGCCTTCAGTGTGCCAGTGCAGCCTTTGTTCGCCTGAGGAAGAGAGTGTTTGAAGACCAGGACCTCAAACCCGGCACCAAGCTCATGGTCTACAGAGCAGTAGTAATATCCGCCCTCCTGTATGCCTCAGAGACATGGACCATGTACAGATGGCACCTCAAAGCACTGGAGAGGTACCACCAACGCTGCCTCCGCAAGATCCTGCAAATCCATTGGCAGGATAGGCGCACCAACGTCAGTGCTCTCGCTCAGGCCAGCATCGAAGCTTTGACCACGCTCGATCAGCTCCAATGGATGAGTCACATCGTCCGCATGCCCGATACGAGACTCCCAAAACAAGCGCTCTACTCGGAGCTCCGACACAGCAAGAGAGCCCCAGGTGGGCAGAGGAAACGCTTCAAGGACACCCTCAAAGCCTCCTTGAAAAAGTGCAACATCCCCACTGACACCTGGGAATCCCTGGCCCAAGACCGCACAAAGTGGAGGAGACACATCCGGGAAGGCGCCAAACACCTCGAGTCTCTTCGCCGGGAGCAAGCGGAAGCCAAGCGCAAACAGCGGAAGGAGCGCACGGCAACCCACCCACCCGCCCCTTCAACCACCGTCTGCCCCACCTGTGACAGAGACTGTAGGCCCCGCATTGGACTCAGCAGTCACCTGAGAACTCATTTTTAATGTGGAAGCAAGTCATCCTCGGCTCCGAGGGACTGCCTAAGAAGAAGATGATGAGAGAACACAAAGGAGCTTTTCAATTCCCCACCCCCCTACCTTCCCTCCAAGAACACTGCATGACAGCAAACGCTGTGGCATGGTGCTGCAGTGAAATTGCTCCCCCCCCGCCCCAAAAATAGCCTGATCAGGTGGGCACCCCAGATATACTGGAAATGGAATAGGTGCTAACTCAGAACATTTGAATTACCCTGACTCTGGGATTTCCAAAAGGGTTAGGGACGTCAGCAGGGTGGGGGTTGGTGGAAGTTCCACTCTGTACTAGATCATCTCTTTCTCTGCTCTGCCCCCCACCCCATCTCTCCAGGAATTTTGGGGCCTTAATCTCTAGTTTTAATAGTTTGCGGGGTGGGGTGGGGGATGGGGAGAATCTCCATTCCACAAAGCTGATGTTGGGGTTCCTGGATGATCTCATTTGTGGGAGGGCCCACTGTTTAAAGTCAAAGGGGGAGAAATTCAGTATCGCCCCATTTGGGGCGCAATTATCGGCCGGGCGCAAAGATTAGCGCCTGGCGCTAATTATCGCCACCGACTGCAAACTTGACTTTTATCGACCCTGGAGGTGATTGGAGCGCTAAATCAGGCGCTTCACACCTGTCTTAAGGCGCAAAGGCCGAGAAGCGAGGCGCTACCTCAGAGCGCTGGCGAAGCTCATGTAATGTCAGTCAGCAATGGAACACACACACAATGGCACGGGCCAGTTCTTAAAGGGGATGGTTAATCTTGCTTTCCATCCACATCCTGCTCATTGCAGCCTTGAATCTCGGCCTGGAGAGACCTGCACATCAAATCTGCTGGAAAGAACAATGGAGAGTACGAGGCAAAGAGCTCAGAGTGCAGCCCCCACAGTCTCTTCTAAATCGATACAAGGAATGGCAAATCAAAATGAACCTGCAAAGTGCTGCTCAGTACCCAAAACTCCTTCACACAACGTTGAATCTCTCCAGAAGTCTGTCTCTCTCTCTCTCTCTCTCTCTCAGAATGCGTAGTTCAAAAATGGCACCAACAATAAAAGGCAGGAAGCGGTCACCTTTAAATAGCGCTCCCCCTTTCCCTTCATGACTGCAGAACGCTCCCCTCAACCTGTCGTTGCTAGTGTCAGGCGTTAAGGCAGGGGGCGCCACTCAATATCCGCTCCGGGGCGATACCGGGGCGTTGCGCACTCGACTGACGTCACGATCTGCCGGCGCAGGAGATTGTGGCGGTAGTGTTTAGCGCCGCCGCAAAATGTCTAGTTAATTTCGCGAGCGGCGCAAACTTCGCCGCGCCTGGGCGCTAGATGCTTTGCGCCCCATTAGCGCCCTCTTAAGGCGCTAACGGGAGGCGCAACCAACTGAATTTTTCCCGCATAGCATTTAATGCTCACCCTACGTATTTAAAAAAAATAAATTGGTGATTTGCACAAAAATATTATCATGGACCCAAATACATAGGTTGCGGCTAAGCAAATAATTTCCCTTTCAGGGTTTAAACTCGGTGCGTTTTCATTTCTGACTGTTGTTCCCTCTGGCAGTATACCATGTTATCGGGGAAAGTTCCATTCCAGTGTGAGGAAAAGACATTGACCTCCACCAGCGCAGAAGAAATCATGAGGAAAATAAAACAAGGGGACTTCTCTTTCGAAGGGGAGGCCTGGAGAAACGTCTCGCAAGAGGCCAAGGAATTGATACAAGGTAATAGGCAGTGACTGGATTTTCCCACCCAGGGCCAATTGTAGCATCCTCCTTCCCTCCCCATCACTGCTTCAGCCGCTGTTGAAGTTAGATTCTGGCCTTTCATTTTAATATAAACATGGCGATGGTAAAGTGAACAGCTCCTGAAACTCCAGCCTAATGCTTCATTTTCTAAAACGTCACTGAGGCAAAAAGCTCAGTGAAAATAACAAAGCGCGGTTATTGCGTCAAAAGACCAGAACCCCTGGTCCTAGTCCGCCTGAGCTCCAGTGCCTCCCTGCTCTTCAACACTTTGTTCCTTTTCCTTTTCCTTCACCTCCAGCCGCCAGTAAGGATCCTAGGGTAGGCTCACGGTTCTGATAGTCACAGCCCCCATTGCAGTGAGCAGAGCTGCTGCAGGTGCCTCCTCGCAGATGAAGTCAGCAGAGCCCCCTTCTCCGAGCTATAAAGGTGACCTGATCTGCTCGGAGGACAGATCGGGCTCTCGTGGAACCATACCTCAGTGTGTGGCAACTCTTTCTGGGGGTTGGGGATTGGGTGTGTGGAGGAGAGGAAGAGAAAATTGTTTAACAGGTTTTGTGTTAAAAGCATAGCTGCCAAACTGAATTCTGAACCTGACCTATTTGATTGGGCAAGGTTAGGTTAAGTGTCTAAATTTGACCATTTTCCTGTATTTTTACAAAGTGCTGTAGTTAGTTTTCATTGTTTGTGGCCGAACAGGATCTTTTAGTATTCATTAAAATCTTCAAAGGTTGTGAATAACCAGCATCTGAAAGGAGAAAAGGCACAGGGTCTGTACTCCAAACACTAACCCTGCCATTCACCAGATGCTGAGTGAGACCTGTTGTGTCTTGCCAGTATTTTCTGTGTTTATTTCAGATTTCCAGCAGTCACAGTTTCTCTCTTTATCGCTTGCGAGAAACCTGCGCCTGAGGAAGATTATCCGAGGGATACCACTCCAGCTGAAGGGAGGGGTGGAGTTACAGTGACAGAAGACCTGTAAAACTGGAAGGTAAAATATCTGCAGTACTGTAATACTTCGCATTTTTCACTTGTAGGACTCCTAACCGTTGATCCAAATAAACGGATTAAAATGTCGAGCCTACGTTTCAATGAATGGCTTCAAGACAGCAGTCAGCTATCATCCAACCCACTTATGACTCCAGACATTCTTGGTTCTTCGGGTGTTTCTGTCCACACGTATGTCAAGGCAACCTTTCACGTAAGGAAACTCATTCCGTTTTCTCTTTAATTGTGATTGTTCTTTGGCTACAACAACCTGCATTTACATGGTGCCTTTAAAGAAAGAAAGCTCAGCTCAGGACACTGGGAAGGAAAAAAGAGAGACTTGCATATATATCGCGCCTTTCACGACTTCAGGACGTCCCAAAGCGCTTTACAGCCAATGAAGTACTTTTTGAAGTGCAGTCACTGTTGTAATGTAGGAAACGCAGCAGCCAATTTGCGCACAGCAAGCTCCCACAAACAGCAGTATGTTAATGACCAGATAATTTGTTTTTAGTGAAGTTGATTGAGGGCTAAATATTGGCCAGGACACTGGGGATAACTCTCCTGCTCCTCTTCGAAATAGTGCCATGGGTTCTTTTATGTCCACTTGAGAGAGCAGACAGGGCCTCGGTTTAACATCTCATCCGAAAGACAGCACCTCCGACTGCACTCCCTCAGTACTGCACTGGGAGTGTCAGCCTAGATTATGTCCTCAAGTCTCTGGAGTGGAATATAGGAATTGACTGAGCCTGGTTGGCGCTGCTGTGGGCATTGCAGAAACCAGACTGAAGAGATTTAAGCAGGGAGCCTGTGCTTGCTGACCTACATTGACTCCCGGTCCAGCAACGTCTTGATTTTATAATTCTCATCTTTGTGTTCAAATCCCTCCATGGTCTCGCCCCTCCCTATCTCTGTAACCTCTTTCAGCCCTACAACCCTCCGAGAACTCCATGTTCCTCCAATTCTGGCTTCTTGCACATCTGCAGTTTCCTTCAGCCCTCCATTGGCAGCCGTGCCTTCACCTGCTAAGGTCCTAAGCACTGGAATTTCCTCCATAAACCTCTCTACTCCTCTCTCCTCCTTTTAAAACCTACCTCTTTGACTAAGCTTTTGGTCACGTCCTAATATCTCTTTGTGCCTCGGTGTCAAAATTTTGTCTGATAATGGTCCTGTGGAGTGCCTTGGGATGTTTTACTATGTTGCAGGTGCTATATGAATGCACGTTATTGTTGTTGTTATACTTGTTTATGACGCGGATGATAAAATGAATTCTGCCCGTTTGTTTTTTGACCTCCGCGCAGGCCTTCAACAAATGCAAGAGGGAAGGCTTTTGCCTTCAGAACGTGGACAAGGCGCCGCTGGCAAAAAGACGCAAGATGAAGAAGACCAGCACCAGCACCGAGACACGGAGCAGCTCCAGTGAAAGTTCCCACTCCTCCTCCTCTCAGTCCCACAGCAAAACCACACCAACCGAGGTGCTACAGCCCAACAACCCAGCGGACAGCAGTAACCCGGACAGTATCTTTCAGTTCTCCGATTAAGCTGCTACAGTCCCTCTTTCACAATTTAAAAAAAGTCACACTCGTACTTTTTTATCATACACTTGACTTGACCCTTTGAGGAGCACAAGTTGCATTGTTTATGATCCCCCTCCAAAATGTGTAAAATATTTTGTGGTTTTAATTTATTCCAAAGCACACATTGGGCTGGATTTTCATTGACCCGTGGAGGCGGGTTTGGAGGCGTGTGGGGGGTTAAAATTGCGAAAACTGGCGGGCGGGCACAAGTCCGCCTCCATGCAATTTTCATTAAATCGTGTCTGCTGGTCCCGACTCCGTCCCACCTTTAAGAGGCGGGATAGGCTGTTAAGGCCCTTAACAAGCACTAAATTGGCTCTACAATTCCATTTTGAAAGGCCTTTGTGATTTTAACCCTTGTTCTATGTGAAGCACGCCTGTTCTGAAACACGATTGTGAAACCTGGCGGGAGCACATTTCGAAAGCTGACTATCAGCTGCAGTCCACTATTACAATGGAGAAGTAGAAGTAGCAGTAGGAAAAATATCTGGGAGCAGCCCTTTGCCTTCAGGTCCTCTCACAGCAAAAGCCAGTCTCTCTCTCTCTCTCTCCTCTCTCCTCTCTCCTCTCGCTCTCCTCAATATCTGGGAGCACATTTTGCATCCAGGTCCTCTCACAACAAAGGCCTTCAATGCAGCAGCAATGATGACATCATCAGAGGCGACTTTCAGACTGAAAACACTAATTGGGTCATGGGTTCCCACATGCTGGAACTCAATTGCCCAATTAGGTGAAAATCGCATCAATCTCCCACATCCAATTGCAGTCGGGTGGATAACACGAAAAGTGGATGACACGACCCAAACCCGCCCCAGTATCAAAATCCAGCCCATTGTGTGTGTATATATAATATATATGTATAATATTAAATGGTTCCGTACTTTCCTCCAGTATCGATTGACTGGTTTTCTCTGGGGAATCCAAAACTAGGGGCCATAAATATAAGATAGTCACTAATAAACCAGTAATGAATTCAGGAGAAACTTCTTTTACCCAGAGAGTGGTTAGAATGTGGAACTCACTACTACAGGGAGTGGTTGAGGCGAATAGCATAGATGTATTTAAGGGGAGGCTAGATAAACACATGAGGGAGAAAGGAGTAGAAAGATATGCTGATAGGGTGAGATGAAGTAGGGTGGGAGGAGGCTCGTGTGGAGCATAAACACCAGCACTGACCAGTTGGGCTGAATAGCCTGTTTCTGTGCTGTAATTTCTACGTAATATTCTGTCTATTGGAAGAGGATAGAAAAAGGACAGAATAACCAATTAAAAAATATATATATTCTGGGGAAAATAAAACTCCACAGTCTGGCACTCAAAGGCCTTTTAGTTACTTTTCTGTGTCTTTTTAAAGTGTGAAAGAATGGCTGCAGTACACGAACGCTATCGGGTGCACTTTTCAAAGAACATTCGCACATATTTCTGTCCTGCAGGTCCTACCAGGTACGAAGTAAGATGAAAACGCTGTGCTTGGTGTGCTACCTTTGTCTAAAAGACTGTATCAAACATAAGAAATTTACTGTACAAACAGAGCTACAACGGACATAACATATGCAACAGAGATGTGCAGTCGGCTCAGATTTCTCATGTTAATCACCTACACTGTGCCGCTTTATAACCGTCACCATTTTGTTTTTAAATGTTTTAAAACATTTAATTTGTATTCCGCCGTGGTTCTGCTCCAGTGGGGCGGCATGTAGGAATCGCGCTCAGCTGTCTTTTCTATGTGATGGGATCGCGGTCTCCCCACACCCTCCGAGACACCTGGCAGGTGACGCGCTTTGCTCCGAGGGATGGAGGCCTCGGGAGCATGTTGTCTGCCCGTTCCCTTAGGTGGCGACTGCTTCCTGGTGATGCAGTGGTAGCGTCTGAAGAGGAAATCTGTATTCCAAAGGGAGGAGAAAATTTCCCCCTCAAAATGTACCTATGTCACCAATTCTGACTTCTGCAGGATTACTTTTTTTCCAAGTGAAGCATGATGTAAGTGACCCATATGGGAAATCTGAGCCTTAAGACGACCTTAATATATATGTTCTATTTTTAGGGGGCCATATGGGGAATTTGCTTATACTGTATATTGAAACAAAGGCTAATTGATAGTAATGTGTGCTCCGTATGCCACGTGCTTTGTTATTTGTATTCTTTGGCATGTAGTCTATTTATTTTTTTTGCATGGGTGGTAATCGTGTAGAAAACCTGTTCGTACAAGTTTAAAGAATTGTGTTGCAACCATGAATTTAACTAGTACGGCGTCACAGCCAACAATTTGACATCTTTGATTTTTTTTTATGTAGTTGTGTTTTTTGCGTGACCGGTAACTAGGTAGCTGAGTGGCGCAGATTAATACAATTAATGCAAGAAATCCGGATTGTGTAGCTCTGCGCGATGTTTACTCCCTGTTTATGCAGCGGAGACTCTTACAAGAAATGCAGGTTCCGGTTGGGTGGAATCGCATAGTTTTTTTTTGCGAGGCTGCGCTGTTAACGAAACATCGTGATAATGGTGACCCATAGGAATCCAAGGGAATGGAAAGAAAGTGACTCTGCCTGGCCTGCAGAGGTTGCTGGTGGATATTGTTGCTCCGATGTGGTAGAGGGTAACGCGCCTTCAAAAACTCGTTGAATTTGTCAACTGCAGGAAAGGAGTGGCTTTTGGTTAAGTTTCAATTTCCCATTCTTGGTTCTTCCGTTGGTAGATTTTACAACCCTGCGAAGAAGTGCTGAATGTAAAGGGGGGGCTGGTGGGGAAGCAAAATACTGCAGATGCTGGAAATCTGAAATATAAACAGCACGTGCTAGAAGCATTCAGCGGGTCAGGCCACTTCAGTGGCGAGAGAAACAGCGTTAACGTTTCAGGTCGATGACCTATCGGGCGTCCTGAAACGTTAACCCCATGTTTCTCTCTCAACAGATTCTGCCTGCGTGCTGAGTGTTTCCAGCATTTTCTGCTTTTATTACTCAATGTAAAGGAAGTTTCCTTTGTCAGTCGTAAAGATGCAGGGAATGTAAAAAGATTTATAAATGAGTTTTTGAAAGCCAGTTGTCTCTGACTACTTTTATGTGAATAGGAAACTTATAAGTTTTCAGAACCCAGTGTTTTATTGAAAAGAAAACTTGATCTTCATGATCAACAACCTTTTGACCAAATAAAGGGCCAAGTAACTTTTTATACCAGTGTAACCTAGCCCAATAGTTGTCTTTTTGTAAAAAAAAGCACAAATCTTTGTGCTTCAGTTGATTGATTGGCGACTACATGCATTTGTTTGCATCCTGTCTCAGTTGAGGGCTAGAGGAGCATTGAAGGCCAGATCTGGCTCGGAGTTCGAGTTGGAGCTGGAGACTGCTGACACAATTGACCCCAAATTTCCTGGATTGCACTTGTGCAGAAATGACGCCGAACTTCACGCCAGTTTCTACGCCGATCCTGCCGACAGGAAATTGCGCTGAAATTTCCTCCGGAGATCATTTGCTCTACAACTGGCGTAAAGCAAGCGCAACTGCTGCAGCAGCTATAGGTGCGCTAGTGAGTGGGCTGCTGTCTTCTGCGATGTTCCAACGTAAAACTGGTTGGAACGGGTTACGTGCAAATTTCCTCAGGAAAAAATGCGACGCTACTCTTGTGTCGCAGCTGCGCCAAAACTTTCCAGGAAGTTCCGGGCCATTGTGATTGCATTCTCTGGTGTTACATGGTGCTGGGCATGTTGCACTGCAGAGTGGTGTATTTCTACATTGTGTATATGTTAATCCTGTACTCCCAGACAGTACCTGGGGAGAGGAAGTTCAATTTTAAATGCCTCCCAATACTGAGCTTGCTTTTTTTTTCTTGACATTCATGAGACTTGCTCAGCGTAGGGATTTGCTAAGTTTATAGGAACTCTCGACCTCCGTATTGAGCGTGTGCAAGGTGCTGTAATGTGGGGAAGTGGGCGTCGATCACTGGATTTCTGAATGTTTGGCGCACGGTTCAGACTGAATTCTACAATCTCTTCTAAATGCCATTTTCGTAGTGAATTCAACGTCTCCAATGGGACTTTGTAAATATTAACTTAAGCTACTGAGCAGGTTGAGGTGTTGATTTTTTTCGCATCTCGGTTAAATGGAGCTGATAGTTTGAAAGAGCTGCAGATCTTACTTCAGTCTGGGTGAAACTTGCTGTTTGAAATCACATTTCTGCAGAGCTGTGCGCACCTCACACTGCAGAACAATTCAGAGCTTTTTCTCCTTACAGATTTACACTGTTGAAGTCGCGCATGCATAACAACAGATTATACTGAACATATGTGTTTTTGCATACAATTTTTAACCCTGTGTAATACTGACTTTTACAGTCAACTTAAAAGATTTAAATTGAAATCTGAATATCTTTGTTGCGGGGCACTGCCACGTTGCTATATTTATTAGGTATTTAAAGAATTTTAATGAGGGAAAATAATTCAAACATTGAAGAGTTTAATGCAACTTTCTAGCGACTTGTACTAACTTTTAAAAGTTGGTAGCTTTATTCAGGTGAGTCAGTGAAAGCTTTTAAGACTTTTTAGAACTTTAAAGTCAACTTGTTTAAACGGCAACTCCTTAAAGGAAGTTGGCAAATTGCATTTTTTTACGAGAATTTAATTGTGGTTTTGTTGTGTGCGGTGAGAAGAATTGTCCCACTGTGCAAATGTGCTATGAAATTGATGCAATTTAATATATATATATTTACAACAAAAAAGTTTCAATAAACAGTGTTGCAGATCATTTTAAATCCCCTCCAAGGGGAGCATGCCCCATACAAGGATTATGCTTTATTTACACTTACAGGAAAATAGCATTCATTTTTTTCCTTGGGGCATTTTTGCTGTAAAAAAAAAATAATAAATCGAAGCGTTCAAGGTTGTTGTCTAAAGGAATAAAATAACATCTGCAGCAAACATAACTTAAGCAGCTAAAGGGTAGAAGTTCAAATTGGTGTAATTCTCGTGCAAATCCATCTAACTGTAGGAAGTTTACAGCACAGGAAGAGGCCCCTTCAGCCCATCATTCTTGTGTTGGCTCTTTGCTAGAGTAATCCAAAACGTAACCCACTGCTCCATACCCCCGCCACCACCCTAACCCCCACAGCCCTGTATATTCCTGCTTGAAATATTTATTCACTTTTCCCTTAAAAGGTGCAATGGCCTCTGCCTGAACCACTCCATTTCCATGCTCCACCAATCCTCGGCATAAAGACGCTTCTCCTAACCCCCTCTCCTCACTGACTTAGTGATTATTTTACATTGATGGCCCCTCGTCACTGACTCCCCAACCAGAGGAAATTGTCTTTCCCTATTAACCCTATCAAAACCCTTCATAATTTTAAACGCTTCTAATTAAATCTCCACTTGGCCTCCTCTACTCCAGTGGGAATATTCCTGGTATCTCAAGTGAGCAAACTAGCGCTGAGTTTCTCTCTCTGCTGTTTTAATGCAGGCTCTAACCCGGCTTTTTTAAATGGGTTAACACCTGCGTTAAAACAGCACAGAGAGGAATTCGGTATGGCTGCGTTAAGTGTTTGTGTAAGAACAGTGTACCGTGCATTTTCTAGCCTCAAAAGATAACATCTGATTGGAGGAACCTCAACTTGTGATTATTTTTTTAAAGGGATGCAGATTATACAGTTACCAGATACCTGTTTGTTTTTTTTGGAAACTGAAGCTTATTCCCTGCAGGCTTCCCTCTCAGAGCTGGAAATTAGGGGGACTGTTTGATGAGCGATGTCCCTGCTTCGTGACAAAACAAACACAGGTTTGCTATCACTCTACAAACCTACATGGAAAGGGGGCGAAAGCTAGCCATGCAAACTTTGTGCCATCCTGGAGGCACTTTGTTGGAAATTAACTGATGCATTTGTTTCATAAAAGTATAGTATCGTTGTCAGAAGTCTCTTGGAGTAGTGGTATGATCCCCTGCCTCAAGTGCCAGGGCAGTGTGATACTTAAAGCTGACAACCTTATCTTGTTGCCTCTTTTCTGGTGACCGTTTTTCTTTTACTTTCAGCAATAAAGGTGTGTTAGTGCAACGAATATATTGACATAATTCTGATATTGACATGGTGTCTCAGTTGTATTAAAACCCATGTGGGTTGAAGCCACACTGTGCAATATTAGCAGACAAATGTGTTATATTTGATGGGTTAAACCTCTGTTAAAATAACATAAGAATTTGATTTACATAGAATTTACAGCACGGAAACAGGCCATGCGGCCCAGCTGGGCTATGCCAGTGTTTCTGCTCCACACGAGCTTCCTCCCACCCCACTTCATCTCACCATATCCTTCTATTCCTTTCTCCCTCATGTGCTTATCCAGCTTCCCCTTAAAGGCATCTGTGCTATTTCACCTCAGCTACTCCTTGTGGTAGCAAATTTCACATTCTAACCGCTCTCTGGCTAAAGAAGTTTCTCCTGAATTCCTTCGCTAATGGGAAGATTTCTGGTTGACTTTTTCCTGCTGTGCTTAGGTCGGTGATGTGCTCTGCTATCCGCAGCGCGTGTCAGTGTCTAGATCTGCTGCAAATGCAGCATCGTCAGTATGCGCAGGTTGACATTTTCTGCTCAAACTGGGCTGATTCTGCAGGACAGCTTCACTGCAGTTTAAGGTGGAGCTTTGTAAACCAGTAAGACAGTGCAGATGCACCTCTCTCTAAATGTGCTGCGTAGGGCACAGCACATTGCAGATTATCACCACTGCAAACTGTTAAGAGACACAACAGGAGCTATGAAATGCACAGAGAATATCGCATCATGGAGTGACTGAAGAAATCACACCATGGAGTGAGGTATGACTCCTGTATATTGGGTGAAAGGTTCATAATAGATTAGGAACTATGCTATGGTCCTTCACACAATAAACAGCGAGTGCTCAGTAATGACTAATGAATCCTTGAGTTAGATTTTTACTTGGGTCAGCTGGTGTAAACTTGGCGGTCGGTAATGGCCTGATAATGGCTACCTCCAGTGTTCCGTTTAATTTTTTTTTTGGGTGCGCGGCCCCTTTAAAATAATTTTTTTTTCTTATTTAAAAGTCGGTGAGCCGGCTGCGTGGGAGCTACAGAGCGTGGCCGCGCAGCTTAAAGGGAATATTGCTTACCGCCTGCTTGCCCTGGCCTGTTTCAGGCGGTAGACCCTTTTAATATGCAAATAGGGGTCAGTTTAGCACAATTTACAGTTTCAGCTGGCAGTCCAGCCAAAGAGGAGCCCAAAGGTTAAGTTTTATTTATTTTTGCCAGATCAGAACGAATCTAGATTTGTACCTGCAAATGCTGGCAATCTAAAACAAAACCAGAAAATGCAGGAAACAGACAGCATCTGTGGAGGGGACAGAAAAGTTCATTTTCAGGTATTCTGACGAAAGGTTACAGCCGTAACGTTAATTTAAACGTTCTGTTCTGTTTGCAGCATTTTCTGTTTTGTTCTAGGTTTGTTTAACAAGCGCCAATCACATCTGGAATCTTTCACAGTAATGGTCCAAGCCTAAAACCTATGTACAATGAAATTAAATCACAGCAGTAGCGGAATAAATCCAATCATTTTTTCACCTTTAGACAACAACCAGGGGAACGACACACGATAATGTGTTTGTAGCTTTTGTGCTCTTCTGCTTTTGTACAGCGTCTTGGGTTGAGTCATTTCCAAGTAAATTCTCTCCAGGTAAATGGTAACTTTTCAAGCGATTCAACGTCTTGCATGATGAATATTGGTATATTTTTGTACAGAACGAGTCCTTTTGATGTGGAAAGCAGTTAACGAGATGTAAAACCTGCCTGCTTACGTGTACAGACTGTTTAGGGATTTGTGATCCCTGGTTGTTTATGCACAGTCACGTAACAATCACTGTTTAAAAATTGAAGTCGTGTTTATACAATTTTTTTTCAGAATTAATAAAAGTTAATCCTGTCTTTCACACTGCAACTAAATTGCTGAATGTTAAATATTTAGAGGATTTTTATTAAAGTCTGACTCTCGGGATGTTTTTAGTCAGATTTCCTAATAATTTTCAATTAACCTGTTCTGTTAGGAAGGAGGGAGGAGAATGTATCTTCTAGATAATTCCATGATGTTGCCCATTTAATTGCAGTGTGAAGAGGGGTTTTAAACAGAGGTCTTCACACTTTCTTGTGTGTAGGGGAAGCTCTGTAACTACTGACACACGCCCAGGGATCTCCCACAACTATTGCCACACTGCCAGAGACCTCCTGCAAATGTTGACACACTCCTGGGGATCTCCCACAAATATTGACAAATATTAACTTTTAAAATTCAAATTTTAACATAAAATTTCCTTCCACGGACCTCAAAAAAAATCTATCTCATAGGACAACAAAGCTGTCAGAATACTGTTACTGCAGGAAACCTTATTGGTGCACAGCAATGAATGTGCCGGTGAATCAACAAATATACAGCAAAAAAATATACAATACAGAATCCTCAAGCCATTGCTCGATAACCTTGTGGATTCCTGGCATTCCCTCAAAAGACCCCGATTTGAAAACCTGTGCTTTGCAACTTCAAATCGCATTGCCGTTTAGTGGGTGTACTGCAAACAATTGTGATGCGTTAGTACTGACCTCCAAAAACAATTGCTTAGCCTGCGAGGAGACCTTTGAGCCTGTGAGTTTGTTTTATTCTGAATACATATCAGGAATTTTTTTCTCTATCAAGGGACAGCTGTTAATGTTATACTAGATCTATATTCGCGCCAAGAATGGTATTTTTTTTACACATGTTTTAAGAAACAAGAGCATTAATTAATGGGATGTTTGTACCTTTTTGAAAAAGTATGAGCAAATATTTACTGTACTACTTTTTTCTTAGTGTCTCGATTCCCCAGGAAATGGGTGTTGTGTTATCGTAACTTTGTAATCTAGACAGTGAGGCAGCTCGAGTGTGGATGGTGGTGAGTCCAGAAGACAGCATTACAAGGGTTGGGCTATTCGGGCTATGTGTCAAGCTCTTCAATTATACGTACATACCTCAAAACTTTTGCCAAGGCGCGTGCTATTTTTGTATTCGCTATAAGGTAGATAGGATATCTCTCACTAGTGACGGTGAATTTCTGGCCATCCTTCATCCTTATGAAAACTTATTGCTGAGACACTGCACATAAGTGATACCTGTTCCAAGAGCCAGGAATTGGTGAGTTAAGAAGCCAGTTTAGAGAATGGAGGCTAGCTTATTGTGGCTAAGTTGATCCTTCAGAAAGCATCAGACCCCATTAATCCAACCTATTACTTCAAGAATTCACCTCAGACTAGATTACCTCCCATTTTTAAGAATAGTGAGGTTCATTATGACAACTTATGAGTGAGTTCTAATGAGTTTTGCACGTCAAAGAATGACTGTGGAAGTCACCTTGGAAAGAGATCCTGCAATCTTACGATAACCCATAAATTAATTTTTGAATACTCACTTGAAAATTGTTCTGTTTCTCTTCATTCCTAAATTATAGTGTAATCATTTAATTCAAAAGGTAAAACTTTTGAAATATATTAGTCACCAGTCCGTAGAAGGAGATAGATACAAGCACACAGACATTATAGGAACAGGCCATTAGGCCTAACAAGCAGAATTCCTTTTTGATAATCAACCCCACCTACCGGCAGTTTCACCACATCCCCAATCCCTTCAAACTCTAGAAACAAGGCTAACTTTCTTGAATCCATTGATAACTGTCTGCTGCAACAGCATTCCCTGTTAATTTGCAAGAATACAGACTGTTATAGTGGGCAGCAGAACACATTGTCAATGCTGTGAGCAGCATAGCCTACCAAGGTTTAATACTTGTTTTAGTGCTAATCCTGTTTTATCTTCAGGTTTCCAGTTCATTACATCCAGTCCGGGAGTAAATAAACCAGCAGGGCTCAATACAATTCGAACTGCATAAACTTAACTTCTTGTGGTTGGGCTAAAGGAGGGAGACCATTTTTGCTAGTGGCTCATGGATCGCTCTGCACCATTGACTGGGTTTCCCCCCCTCATCGCGAGCGCCGAGTTTTAAAAAGAAAACTGCCATAGCTGAAAATCCAAAACTGTAACAGAAAATGCTGAAAATACACAGCGAGCTAGTCGGTGTCTGAAAGGGAAGAGACAGGTCAGCGGTTCAGATGGGGCTCCTCGTTGGAACTCGCAGAGGGTCCTCGAAAGGTTAACTTGCCTCCTTTTTTTCCCGCTTTCAGATCCTGACTGACCTGCTCTGCGTTTGGAGCCTTTCCTGGTTGTACTAAGAATTTGCAGTCTTGAGGCGCCTTTCACGCATGAGGAGAGCGATGCCGTCCTACAGGATAGTATAAGCCTCTCGTGCTTCATACTATCCTGCGCACTGTTCTGTAGGCCTGTTTTAGCTCTACAGGAAAGGAGGGACCCCGTTAGAGATCTGGGAACGAGTCGCCTGGGTTGGCCGTTAGTACTTGGTGGAGAGAGCCTAAAAGCTTGGAGAAAAAAATCACCAGCAAAATGATTTCTCTGTCCCCAACCTAGCAACTACCTAAGACTTCCCAAGCCTGAATATAGCTTATAGTAGGCCCACCAGATAAGGACATAGAAATTTAAATAAGCTGAAGGATTTTTTTTAATAGTGGATTTGTAACAGTGTTTGATAGAAGAAAGTTTTTAAAAGTTTTAAAAGTGGGAGGGAGGGGGGAGTTACAATGTGAATAGCTACTGTACTACTTTAATATGGCTCGATATATTTGACTTAAGAGAATAATTCCTATTATATATATATATTTCACACACATTGCTGTTGTAACAGGGAAAAAAAACACACAGCAGTTCTCGTGTGTCATACAAGTATTTCTCCCTGTATAAGGTAAGCTACACACTGTGGAAATCCTACTAGCAGTTTTACACTTTATGCAACACAAGACCGTACTCGTACGTTAGGTATCCAATAGTCTGTCTGGAACTAGTCTCTTTGTTTTCTAGCTGGGCTAGGAATTGAAAGTGTTGAAGCATTTCTGTGTAGAACTTTGGCAACATCGAGTTGATAGCGAAGGTTTTTAAAAGGGAAAAAAAAAAGAAAAATGCCAAAGTATTGTATTTTCACCCCTCGCTGTACATATCCGCTCAGCCATAGAGAGAAATATCAGCTTGTTATATAAACTGATTAATTATGGTGATGGTTAGTACAGGCATATATTACACGGTGACTTGGGTTTTATAATATGGTTTATTTATTGCAGAGATGATAACCAAATCAAGAATATTTTAATGGTGCAGAGAAGGACAGAGTTTGTAAACTTGGTGTCGGGAGTTAGTCCTAATGGAAACAATCCTTTCCTTTAGGGAATTTACTGAATAAGTTGTATCAACTTGACAACTTGCGTTGGACGATGGGGAAAATTGTGCTTTGTAAACTAATGCTATTTTAAGAAGTGGTGCAGTGTTTGGCATGTACTAACGTGCTTGCTTCAGTTTCATTCAGTTTAAGTATAGGATTACTATTGAAACCAAGGGCTCACACTTTCAGAGACATTTGTGTGAATAAATGTACTTGTTACTGACTGTCTTTTGAACTGAAATAAACTTGCCAATAGTATGAAAGAAGTGCATTGTTTTTTTTTTGCCGTATTGATTTGTCTGTCATTGCGCTGTCTTGCCAGAAGCTGATGTGGCAGCTCTCACTGGAGGCTCAGTGGACATTTGCGCAGCCCGGTGTGGTACTGAGCCATACAGACCAGGGAGCACCTCATTACGATGACTGGGCTAGCTAGCAGGGTAGTAAGGATGCTGCAGTTGGCCTTATCACCCCTTGGTCAAGTGTGGAGAAAATTCTGCCATTCCTGAGAACTATCCAGTGTCCCCAGTGGAAATTTCTAATGTCTGGTGAAACAAAAGAAACAAACTTGCATTTCTGCAGCGCCCTCGGGCATCCCAAAGTGCTTTATAGCCATTGTGAAGTACTTTTGGAGTGTAGTCACTGCTGTAATGTGACAGCCAAGTCGCGCACAGCAAGGTCCCACAAACCACAATGAGATAATGACCAGATCATCTGTTTTAGTGATGTTGGTTGAGGGATAAATATTGGCCAGCACACTGGGGGAACTCTCCTGGACTGTATTTTGTTCTCAAGTGTCTGGAGTGGGACTTGAACCCACGACCCTCTGACTCAAGAGGCATGAGTGCTACCAACTGAGCCACAGTTGACATGGTGATGATGGGATCAGGCTCGTCTATGATCTGTTTCCCTGCCGACACTTGCTGTCTAGGCTCACTCATGAAGAGTGGCCACTCAAGCAGCAACAACAACTTGCATTTATATATGTATACATATATAAATTTACGTAGTAAAACATCCCAAGGCACTTCACAGGAGCATTATCAAACAGAATTTGACACCAAGCCACACAATATTTTAGGACAGGTGACCAAAAGCTTGGTCAAAGAGGTCGGTTTTAAGGAGCAGCTTAGAGGAGGGGAGGTTCAGGGACTGAATTCCAGAGCTTAACATAAGAAATAGGAGCAGGAGTCGGCCATACGGCCCCTCGAGCCATTCAATAAGATCATGGCTGAACTTCTACATCAACTCCACTTTCCCGCCCTATCCTCATATCCCTTGATTCCCTTAGTGTCTAAAAATCTATAGATCGTAGTCTTGAATATACTCAGACTGAGCATCCACAGCCCTCTGGGGTGGAGAATTCCAAAGATTCACCACCCTCTGAGTGAAGACATTTCTCCTCATCTCAGTCCTAAATGGCCGACCCCTTATCCTGAGACTATGACCCCTAGTTCTAGACTCTCCAGCCAGGGGAAACAGCCTCTCAGCATCTGCCTTGTGAAGCCCTCTCAGAATTTTATACGTTTCAATGAGATCACCTCTAATTCTTCTAAACTCCAGGGAATATAGGCCCTTTCTACGCCTCCTAAGGCAGCGCCTCATTCCAGGAATCAATCTAGTGAACCTTTGTTGCACTCCCTCTAAGGCAAGTATATCCTTTCTTAGGTAAGGAGACCAAAACTGTATACAGTACTTAAGGTGTGGTCTACCAAAGCCCTATATAATAGCAGCAAGACATTCTTACTCTTATGCTCCAACCCCCTTGCAATAAAAGCTAACATACCATTTGCCTTCCTAATTGCTTGCTGTACCTGCATGTTGAATTTCTATGATTCGTGTACAAGGACCCCCAAAATCCCTCTAAATACCAACATTTACTGGGGCTGAATGGTGGAGTGATGAAAATCAGGGATGCGCAAGAGGCCAGAATTGGAGAACTGCCATCGTCCCATGGTTGCATTCCCCAGAAAGGATCAGCACTTTTAAGAGAGGAGGAGAGCAAATTAAAGGGGAGCTGGAAGTAATCACAAAGTCCTTAAAGACACATTGCCTCTCCATTCCCTGTCTCCCTATCTGAAGTCGGACCTAATCCATATGCAGGATTTCATTTGCATCCAACTAATAAAGAAAAGGTAGGTAACTACATTAATACACACACTACACACTTAAAAGGTCAGAAATGGGGATGTTCGCCGATGACTGCGCAGTGTTCAGTGTCATTCGCAACTCCTCATAATGAAGCAGTCCATGCCCGCATGCAACAACACCTGAACGACATTCAGGCTTGGGCTGATAAGTGGCAGGTAACATTCGCGCCACACAAGTGCCAGGCAATGACTATCTCCGACCAGTGAGAGTCTAACCACCGCCCCTTGACGTTCAATAGCATTACCATCGCCAAATCCCCCACCATCAACATCCTGGGGGTCACCATTGACCAGAATCTTAACTGGACCAGCCACATAAATACTGTGGCAACAAGAGCAGGTCAGAGGCTGGGTATTCTGTGGCGAGTGTCTCACCTCCTGACTCCCCAAAGCCTTTCCATCATCTACAAGGCACAAGTAAGGAGTGTGATGGAATACTCTCCACTTGCCTGGATGAGTGCAGCTCCAACAACACTCGAGAAGCTCGACACCATCCAAGACAAAGCAACCCGCTTGATTGGCACCCCATCCACCACCAGTGTACCGTGGCTGTAGTGTGTACCATCTACAAGATGCACTGCAGCAACTTGCCAAGGCTTCTTCGACAGCACCTCCCAAACCCGCGACCTCTTCCACCTAGAAGGGCAAGGGCAGCAGGCGCATGGGAACCCCACCCCCTCCAAGTCACACACCATCCTGACTTGGAAGTATATCGCCGTTCCTTCATCGTCACTGGGTCAAAATCCTGGGTCTCCCTCCCTAACAGCACTGTGGGAGTACCTTCACCACACGGACTGCAGCAGTTCAAGAAGGCGGCTCACCACCACCTTCTCAAGGGCAACTAGGGATGGGCAATAAATGCTGGCCTTGCCAGTGAAGCCCAGATCCCATGAACAAATAAAAAAAAACCTACAGACTTGAATGGAATTATTCAAACATATTCAACTCCACATAATAAAAAGGAAAAAAAGACTTGCATTTATATAGTGCCTTTCACGACCACCGGACGTCCCATAGCGCTTTACTGCCAATGAAGTACTTTTTTTTTAAGTGTAGTCACTGTTGTAATGTAGGAAACGCGGCAGCCAATGTGCGCACAGCAAGCTCCCACAAACAGCAATGTGATAATGACCAAATAATCTGTTTTAGTGATGCTGATTGAGGGATAAATATTGGCCAGGACAACAAGGATAACTCCCCTGCTCTTCTTCGAAATAATGCCATGGGATCTTTTATGTTCACCTGAGAGAGCAGACGGGGCCTCGGTTTAACGTCTCATCAGAAAGACGGCACCTCCGACAGTGCAGCACTCCCCCAGTACTGCACTGGAATGTCAGCCTCTATTTTTGTGCTGAAGTCTCTGGCAACATCTGTGATTGTGTACATCTCTGGTGGCCCATTATTCAGTATTCATCTTTGGGTGAAGAAATCACATCCAGTACACCATTCATAAGATGTATCATCTTGATCATCAGTTAGGTCCCTAATTAGATTAGTTGAGGTGCTACTGAATTTACTGTACATCCTTTTAGCGGTGATTATAACCTCCGGTAGACCCTGATATTTCAACAGCCATGTCATTTTGCTGATTGGTGGGAACATTTTACCAAGTGTGGAACTCTGCTGTACAGATCTGGAAGGTCCCAGGTTTCATTCGTAGACTCTGCCGAGTTAGATGAGGGTAATGGTAGGAGGTGTCCCTGAGCTGGGGTGACGAGGGAAAAGCTGCTCGCCAGGACTCGCAAACGATCACTGTCCAGCGGCCCTTGCTGGAAAAATGAACGTCGGATGAGGATGGGATGGAGCTTGGCTGCGATGCCCCTCACGGTAGGATAGTCTCGACTAAGAATGCGCCAGTAGCTACATTACAAAAGGGTACCTGTGAAATTGAACCCCAGAAAGAGCCAATGGCAACTTGCATTTATATAGAACCTTTAACATAGTAAAACATCCCAAGGCTGTTCACAGAAGTGTTATCTGACACAATTTGACACCGAGCCACATAATTATTAGATATTAGACCAAAAGCTTGGTCAAAGAGGTAGGTTTTAAGGAATGTCTTAAAGGAGGAGAGAGTGGCGGAGAGGTTTAGGGAGGGAATTCCAGAGCTTAGGGCCCAGGCAGCTGAAGGCACGGCCGCCAATGGTGGAGCGATTAAAATCGGGGATGCGCAAGAGGCCAGAATTGGAGGAGCGCAGAGATCTCGGAGGGTTGTAGGGCTGGAGGCGGTTACAGAGATAGGGAGGGGCGAGGCCATGGAGGGATTTGGAAACAAGGATGAGAATTTTAAAATCGAGGTGGTGCCAGTGTAGGTCAGCGAGCACAGGGGTGATGAAGAACAGATTTTGGTGTTAGTTAGGCTACGGGCAGCAGAGTTTTGGATGAGCTCAAGTTTATGGAGGATGGAAAATGGGAGGCCGGCCAGGAGAGCATTGGAATAGTCGAGCCTCGAGGTAACAAAGGCATGGATGAGGTTATCAGCAGCAGATGAGCTGAGGCAAGGGTGGAGACAGGCAATGTTACGGTGGTGGAAATAGGCAGGCTTGGTGATGGAGCGGATATGAGGTCAGAGCTCATCTCAACAACAACAACAGCTTGTATTTATATAGCGCCTTTAACGTAGCAAAATGTCCCAGGTGCTTCACAGGAGTATTAAAAGACAAAAAATTTTGACACCGAGCCACATAAGGAGAAATTAGGGCAGGTAACCAAAAGATTGGCCAAAGAGGTAAGTTTTAAGGAGCGTCTTAAAGGAGGAAAGAGGTAGAGAGGTGGAGAGGTTTAGGCAGGGAATTCCAGAGCTTAGGGCCTAGGCAACAGAAGGCACAGCCACCAATGGTTGAGTGATTATAATCAGGGATGCTCAAGAGGCCAGAATTAGAGGAGCGCAGATATCTCGGGGGGGTTGAAGGAGATTACAGAGATAGGGAGCGGCGAGGCCATGGAGGGATTTGAAAACGATGAGAATTTTGAAATCGAGGCGTTGCTTAACCGGGAGCCAATGTAGGTCAGCGAGCACAGGGGTGATGGGTGAACGGGACTTGGTGCGAGTTAGGACACGGGCAGCTGAGTTTTGAATGACCTCAAGTTTATGTAGGGTAGAATGTGAGAGGCCAGCCAGGAGTGCGTTGGAATAGTCAAGTCTAGAGGTAACAAAAGCATGGATGAGGGTTTCGGATGAGCGGAGACGGGCGATGTTACGGAGGTCGAAATAGGCGGTCTTAGTTATGCTGCGGATATGTGGTCCAATATGACACCAAGGTTGCAAACGGTCTGGTTCAGCCTTAGATTGTGGACAGACAGGAATGGAGTCGGTGGCTAGGGAACAGAGTTTGCGGCGGGGACCGATGACAATGTCTTCGGTCTTCCCAATATTTAGTTGGAGGAAACAGGAAAGGAGGGGAGAAAATGGGAAGGGATTTCATTTTGAATCCAATTTTTAATTTGTTTTTGTCTCTCTTGATGCCCTGCCCCCACCACACAGTCCCATGATCACTGCGGGGCTGGACAAGGGTCCCTGTAACTTGGTGCAAAGAAGGGTTTGATGGTAATTGCTGTGACAGGAGCACAGCCATCTCATTCCAACCCCATCGCTCCCTGCGTGAAAGCAAGAGTCAGATATTGCTGCGTGAAGAATCGAGTACACATGCATCCTCTGCCACCCAGTTTTAATCATTACAGCAGCTAATTCCTGCTCAGCAGATTACACACTTCACTGTTGGGATGTGCTACTCAAAGGGTTTGCTTCAGGTCTTGCTCGAATCCTACAGTAACATAATCCTCGTTACAGCTCCAATTATCTCTGAGTTTAACAAATCCTATATTTCAACGTTTTCTGAAACAGACCCTTTATAATTGATTCACTCTGGAGTGTTGTCAACTATTCAAGGGTGAATGTAGAATAAATGGTCAAAGATAGAATATTACATTACATAGAAAGTACAGCACAGAAACAGGCCATTCATCCCAACTGGTCCATGCTAGTGTTTATGCTCCACACGAGCCTCCTCCAGCCCCACTTCATCTAACTCTATCGGCATAACCCTCTATTCCCTTCTCCCTCATGTGGTTATCTAACTGCCCCTTAAATGCATCGATACTATTCGCTTCAACCACTCCCTGTGATAGCGAATTCCACATTCTCACCACTCTCTGGGTAAAGAAGTTTCTTCTGAATTCCCTATTGGATTTCTTGGTGACTATCTTATATTGATGGCCTCTAGTTTTGCTCTTCCCCACAAGTGGAAACACTCTCTCTGTATCTACTCTATCAAAACATCTCTTTTTTCAAGAGAAAAGAGACCCAGCCTGGTCATCCTTTCCTGATAGGTATACCCTCGCATTTCTGGTATCATCCTTGTAAATCTTCTCTGCTCCCTCTCCAGTGCCTCTGTATCCTTTTTATAATATGACGACCAGAACTGAACGCAGCACTCCAAATGTGGCCTAACTAAGGCTCGAAACAAGTTTAGCATTACTTCACTACTTTTCAATTCTATCCCTCTAGAAGTAAACCTGAGTGCTTGGTTTGCTTTTTTTATGGCCTTGTTAACCTGTATCAATACTTTTAGTGATTTGTGTATTTGTACTCTGAGATCCTTTTGCTCCTCTACACCATTTAGATTCCTATTTTCTAAGTAATATGCGACCTCCCTATTTTTCTTGCCAAAATGTAATACCTCACATTTATCTGTGTTGAATTTCATTTGCTAATTATATGCCCATTCTGCAAATTTATTAATGTTTTCTTGTAATTTGTTGCAGTCCTCCTCAGTATTGACTATACCCCCAATTTGGTATTGTCCGCAAATTTAGAAATTGTGTTTCTGATTCCAAAGTTTAAATTGTTAATATAAATTGTGAACAACAGTGGACCCAGCACCGCTCCTTGTGGAACACCACCTTCTGCCACTCTGAATAGCTACCCTATACCCCTACTCTCTGCTTTCTGTCTTGAAGCCAGCCAGCTATACATTCTGCTACTTGTCCTCTGACTCCGCATTCCCTTACCTTATTCATTAGTCTATTATGTGGTACCTTCTCAAAGGCCTTTTGAAAATCTAGATAAATTACATCTACTACATTACCCTTGTCTACTCTCTCTGTTACCTCTTCAAAAAATTCACTGAGGTTGGTTAAGCAAGACTTTCCTTTTTGAAATCTATGCTGACTATTTATTATTTTTGGTTTCTAGATGTTCTTCCATTTTCTCCTTTGGTAGGGATTCCATTATTTTTCCTACCACCGATATTAGGCTGACTGGTCTATAATTCCCTGGACATGTTCTATCTCCCTTCTTAAATATAGGTATTACATTAGCTATCCGCCAGTCCTCTGGCACTACACCTTTTTCTAACAAATTACTAAATATGTGTAGTAATGCCTCAGCTATCTCTTCCCTAGAATCTTTTAAAATGCACGGCTGTAATCCATCCAGACCAGTGGTTTTATCCTCTTTGAGTTTCATCAGTTTATTTACTATATCTCCTCATTTTATTTTAAATGCAGTTATCTCATTACTAGTCTCATCATCCGATGTCATCTCCACCTGTTCTATCTCCCTGGTAAATAATGAAGCAAAGTAATTATTTAATATCTCTGCCATCTCTCTATCATTGCCTGTGGTATTATCCTGTCCATCCCTTAGAGGCCCTATTCCCATCCTGACTTTCCTTTTTTTATTTACGTGCCTGTAAAATATTTTACTATTTTGTTTTATGTTCCTTGATCATTTAATTTCATAGTTCTTCTTTGCCTTCCTAATTGTTTTTTGACTTTTCTCCTAATCTCTTATTCTCTCTTGTCATACTCTCCCTTGCTGCCCATGTACTTAATGTATGCCTCTTTCCTTATTCACTAGTTTTCCCTTATGGCTTTATTCACCCATGGTGTCTCATTAGTGTTTAGCTTGTTCTTGTTTTTTAGCGGAATATAGTTTTCCTGGACTCTGTTGAACACCGTTTTAAATGTTTCCCATTGCTGTTCTACATCATTGTTTGCCAATATTGTTGCCCATTTTATTTTCCCAAGTTCCATTCTCAGCTTTCCTCCAATCTATTACCCTATCTTTGTCATACTTATGTCTTTCTCAATTATTATCTTAAAGCATACCATATTATGGTCACTATTGCCCAGATGTTCCCCTACTTTTACTTCTCTTATCTGCTCTGGTTCATTCCCCATTACTAGATAGCGAATCCTCCTTTGTTGGGCTTTTTACTTATTGGGTTAGAAAGGGGTCCTGTAGACATTGTAGGAACTCCATTCCCTTATCCCCTTTACCTACCTCTTCTGTCCCATTAATATCAGGGTAGTTGAAATCCCCCATGATTTTTATTCTATGTCTTTTACTCATTTCCCTAATTTGTTTGCATATTTCTTCCTCCACCTCCCTTCCACTATTAGGTGGTCTGTAGACTACCCCGATGAGTGTGATTGATCCTTTATTATCTTTTATCTCTGTTCACATGGATTCTATTTCTGTTTTTCTGATAGCTGCGTCACTTTTTCTATTGCCATTATATTATCCCTAATAAGTACAGCTACTCCACCTCCCCTTTTTCCCTCTCTATCTTTTCTAAATATGTTATACCCTGCAATGTTTAATTCCCAGTCCTGATTTTCTGTTGCCATGTCTCAGTAATCCCTACTATGTCTGGTTCCTTGCAACGCATGATTGCCTCCAGCTCTCCTGTTTTATTACGGACACTGTGTGTGTTGCTGTACAGACAGTTTAACTCATTTTTAATAGCAGTTCCTCTCACTTTATTTTTAACCATCTTTTACACTCCTGTTCTCTAACTCTATTTATTCCCTGGCCATCAATGTCCTCCCTTACTTTACTCTTTCCTATACTCTCTTTTCCTGTTTTGTTTATATTTAGGCTGGTTTCATTTCTTGTAGATCCCTCACCTCATCTTACTAGTTTAAAGCCTTTGCCACCTCCCTATTTACCCTTTCTGCTAGGACACGGGTTCCATCCCGGTTCAGGTGGAGCCCGTCCCATCGGTACAGCTCCTTCCTGTCCCAGAACTGGTGTCAGTGTCCCATGAAAAGGAACCCCTCTTTCCCACACCAGCCCTTTAGCCACGTGTTAATTCTCCTGATCTGTCTGCTTCTATGCCAATTTGCACGTGGCTCGGGCAATAATCCAGAGATTATTACCCTTGGGGTCCTGCTTTTTAATTTAGAGCCTAACTCCTGATACCTCCTCCCTGTTCCTACCTATGTCGTTTGTTCCGACATGGACCACGACAACTGGATTTACCCCCTCCCTTTCCAAATTCCTCTCCAGCCGCCTCGAGATATCCCTTACCCTGGCACAGGGTAGGCAACACACCCTTCGGGATTCTCATTCTTGGCTGCAGAGGACGCTATCTATCCCCCTAATTATAGAATCCCCTATCACTACCACATTTCTATTCTGCTCTTCCCCCTCTTGGACAGCCTTCTGAGCCATGGTGCCTTGGTCTGCATTGTGGCTGTCCTCCCCGCAGTCTTTCTCCTTGTCCTCACAGGTAGCGAGTACATCAGCACGGACTCGATGGGCCGAATGGCCTCCTTCTGTGCCGTTATGACTCTATGGCCGTGATTTTTGCCAGCGCTCAGAGGGCGGGTTTGGAGGCAGGTCAGAGGTTAAATTCGATTTGATTGACGGCGGGTTTCGATCCCACCGTCAACCCGCCTCCAAACAGCTTTCCCAAGTGTCGGGTCCCTGATTTGTGAATGGACCCGACACCTAGCGGCGGGAAGCAGATTAAAGGCAATTACCTGCCTATTAACAGGTACTTGCCAGTAGTTTTCAGCCTGTTTTAGGATTTTGCCGCTTCTGGCTCCGGTTTCCCGAGGTCCGGACACCACGCCAGGTCAGTGTGGCGTGTTGTGAGTCTGCTGTTTGTGGAATGATGACAGCTGCAGAAGTGGTGTGAAGAATCCAGTGTTGTACATGGTGAGTTTCAGAGCAAAGAAAATGTTGGGTACTGCATTTTTAAAACATTTACAGATTTCTTTAGCTTACAAGTTTTTAAATACAACTATGGGCTGGATTTTGATACTGGGGCGGGTTGGGGTCGTGTGATCCGCATTTCGTGTTATCCACCCGCCTGGAATTGGATGTGGGAGATTGATGCAATTTTCACTTAATTGGGCAATTGAGTTCCAGCATGTGGAAACCCATGAACCAATTAGTGTTTTCAGTGTGAAAGTCGCCTCTGATGATGTCATCATTGTAGGTCAGAGACTGCCTGGTCTGGTCTCAGAGATTGCCTAGCCTTTGCTGTGAGAGGAGCTGGATGCAAAATCAGGGTGGTGGGAGGGGAGAGAGAGAGAGAGAGAGAGAGAAGGCAGTCTCTGAAGACATTCAATGCAGCAGCATCAGAGGCGACTTTTAGACCTAATACTACTACTACCTTCATCACAATACTACTACTACCTTCATCACATCTCCGTTGTAATAGTGGACCTGCAGCTGATAGTCAGCTATCCACTTGTGCTCCCGCCAGGTTTCACTGGCGTGTTTCACATCAGGTGTACATCACGTCGGAAAAGGGTTAAACTAGCTAAAACGTTTCAAAATGGCATTACAGAGCCAATTTAGGGCTTGTTAAGGGCTTTAATGGCCTCTCCCGCCTCATGGAGGCGGGACGGAGTCGGGAACCCCACGACCGATTTTGTCAAAATTGCGTGGAGGCGTGTTGGAGTTGGGATGGGGTCGGGACCCCTGAATCTGCAACTTTAACCCCCCCACACGCCTCCAAACCCGACTCCACGGGTCATTGAAAATCCAGCCCATATGTCCAGTGTCACCTCATTGGGAGAAACTCTCTCACCAGTGACAGATCACTTCTGTCACCTCACCTGCAGCTGCCATCTATTCCAGCATATGGAGGGAGTCATTGGAGAGCCTGGTTGCAAGAGTTCACCTTTGTGCAGTGATTGTCAGTGTTTTCAGCACCTCAATGCTGTCAAACACTGAGAAATCAACTGTCAAAATAAAATTGTGCGTGGTCCCTTTAAGGAAACCGGCAGATGACGCGTCATCAAATGACGTCATCAGACCCGCTTCCTGTTAATTGGCCAGCAAGCCCGCAGGGCGGGCTTAACAAGGTCAATCAAGGTAAAATCATGTCTGTGGAGCGGAGGCAGCTGGGGGCGGGACTGGAAGCCGGAAACCAGCTATCCCGCACCCAACCCGACACCGATGACAAAATCACGGCCTATGACTCTACCTGTTGGACAGGACCAGTGTCTGCGGGACTTCCTTCTCAACCTCTCCTAAGTCCCTGCTACCCTTCTCCCTAGCAGTCACACCCTCCCCTTCCTGAACCGGTGCTTTCCTCTGGGGTGTGACTGTATTCTAGATAAAACTATCCAGAAATTCCTCCCCGTCCCTTATGTTTCGGAGTGTCTCTAACTCGTACTCCAGTTCAATGACTCTGAGCCGGCATGACTGAAGGCGGAGACATTTCCTGCAGATGTGGGAATCTGGGACAGTCTCACTGTCCACAAACTCCCACACACTACAGTCCCCACACATAGCCTGCCCTGCCATCTCTAGCGAGTTTTTATTTATATGCTTATTTAAATTAGTTAAAGTATTTAATCGTGATTATTTAGAGTTATACTAATTAATTCGTTTATCTAGTTAAGTTATCAATCCAGTAAAGTATTAGTTATTGCTTCCTCGCTCTTAGTTTAAAACACCGCACCAGTCTAGAGACAAAAAAAACGCTCTAATACTCACCAACCAATCACCTACCTGCTGTCCTGTGAAGTCACTCCTTGATTTTATTTTTCTATCTCTCTGCTCCGGTCCCCGGTTAGGTCCGCTCCTCCTCCGCTGTTCACAGCCACTACTCCTTGTGGTAGCAAGTTCCACATTCTAACCACTCTCTGGGTAAAGAAGTTTCTCCTGAATTCATTAGTGACTATCTCATATTTTATGGCCTCTAGTTTTGGTCTCCCCCATAAGAAAGAAAGTCTTGCATTTATATAGCACCTTTCACAACCACCGGATGTCTTAAAGTGCTTTACAGCCAATGAAGTACTTTTGGAGTGTAGTCACGGTTGTAATGTAGGAAACACAGCAGCCAATTTGCACACAGCAAGCTCCCACAAACAACAATGTGATAATGACCAGATAATCTGTTTTAGTGATGGTGGTTGAGGGATAAATATTGGCCCAGGACACCGGGGAGAACTCCCCTGCTCTTCTTCGAATGGGATCTTTTACGTCCACCTGAGGGGGCAGACGGGACCATCGGTTTAACATCTCATCCGAAAGACGGCACCTCTGACAGTGCAGCACTCCCTCAGTACTGCACTGGGTGTGTCAGCCTGGATTTTGTGCTCAGGTCTTTGGAGTGGGACGTGAACCCACAACCTTCTGACTCAGAAGGCGAGAGTGCTGCCCACTGAGCCACGGCTGATGCTCTTGGAAACCCTTTCATAATCTTAAAGACCTCTATCGGGACACCCCTTCAGTTTTCACTTTTTTCTAGAGAAAAGAGCCCCAGCCTGTTCAATCTTTCCTGATGGCTATAACCTCTCAGTGCTCTGGGTGAAGAAGTTTGTCCTGAATTCCTTTTTTGGATTTATTAGTGACTATCTTAGATTTATGGTCCCTAGTTGCGGATTCCCCAGAGAAAACCAGTCAATCGATACTGGAGGAAAGTACGGCACCATTTAATATTTCTTTACATCTATACAATGTGTGCTTTTGAATAAATTAAAACCACAAAATATTTTAGACAGTTTGGATTTTGACATTTTGGAATGGGGTGGGGAGGGAGGGGACACAAAAAATAATAATGCAACTTGTGGTACTCAAAGGGTCATGTCAAGTGCACGATAAATTAAAACCACAAAATCTTTTAAGCTGGAGTGAAAGTAATGAATGAATGATTGAGTGAGCAGCTAACCAATCTTATTCTGAGACTGTGACCCCTGGTTCTAGACTCCCCAGCCGGGGGAAATATCCTCCCTGCATCTACCCTGTCAAGCCCTGTAAGAATTTTACACGTTCCAATGAGATCACCTCTCATTCTTCTAAACTCGAGAGAATATAGGCCTAGTCTACTCAATCTCTCCTCATAGGACAAATCCCCCCATCCCAGGAATCAGTCTGGTGAACCTTCGTTGCAATCCCTCTATGGCAAGTACATCCTTCCTTAGGTAAGGAGACCAAAACTGTACACACTACTCCAGGTGTGGTCTCACCAAGGCCCGATATAAATGCAAGACTTTATTTTCTTTTCACTTTCTTTGTCTCAAATCCTATGGACCTACTTTTCTATCCTGACATTTCTACTTCTAGTTATTTTATTTTAATGTCAGTTTGGCTAAGTTGGTAGGACTTCTGACTCAAGTCAGAAGGTTGTGGGTTCAAGCCTGATGCAGGCCTTGAGCACATAATCTCGGGTGACTCACCAGTGCAGTACTTCAGATGAGATATTAAGCCAGCATCCCGTTTACCAGTTCTGTGGTTCATGTGGATGTTAAAGATCCTTTGGTCCTATCTAAAGAGTGGCCAATGCTCCCCTGTCAACCGAAACCTTTATAAATCACTGCTTAGGCCCCAGCTGGAGTATTGTGCCCAATTCTGGGCACCGCACTTTAGGAAGGATGTCAAGGCCTTGGAGAGGGTGCAGAGGAGATTTTCCAGAGATGAGGGACTTGAGTTATGTGGAGACTAGAAAAGCTGGAATTGTTCTCCTTAGAGCAGAGAAGGTTAAGGGGAGATTTAATAGTGGTGTTCAAAATTATGAAGGGATTTGATAGAGTAAATAAAGGAGAAGCTGTTTCCACTGGGAGGAGGGTCGATAACCAGAGGTCACAGATTTAAGATAATTGGCTAAAGAACCAGAGGGAGAGATGAGGAGAATTCTTTTCACGCAGCGAGTTGTGATGATCTGGAATGCGCTGCCTGAAAGGGCGGTGGAAGCAGATTCAATCGTAACTTTCAAAAGGGGAATTGGATAAATACTTGAAGGGGGAAAATTTGCAGGGCTACGGGGAGAGTGGGACTAATTGGAGAGCTCTTTCACAGGCACAACGGGCTGAATGATCTCCTTCTGTGCTGTATGATTTTATGCTTCTATGAACCAACGTCCCAAACAAAGCTGGCCAGGCAGCATCCGTGGAGTTAACATCTGACGAAGGGTCCCAGACCTGAAACGTTAACTCTGTTTCTCTCTCCACGGGTGCGGCCTGGCCTGCTGAGTGCTGCCAGCATTTTCTGTTGTTATTTCAGATTTCCAACATCCGCAGTATTTTGCTATTGTCCCAAACAAACCTATTGTTATTTATGGGATCTTGTAGCACAAAGTGGCCGCCACATAACAAGAGTAACTACACTTCAAAGTAATTCATTATACGTGAAATACTAATGAGATGTTTCTGATAGGTTGCTGTATAAATGCAAGTCTTTATTCTGGTTGCTATGTGACTGAAATCTCACAGCGTCCTGTGTCGCTGTTTGATCCAGGACCACACACTGTGAGAGGATAATTAGCACTCCTCTAATGAGCTCTTCACTGAGGTAAACCACGACCTTCTGTTTGTTTTCTCCCGTGAGGGAAAAATAACCATTTATAATTTTGATAATTCAATTGAGAAGTCTTGTTTAATATCACATATAAATATGTAGCAAGATCAACGTGGTTTACACACTGCGGATGCTGGGAATCTGAAATAAAAACAGGAAATGCTTCAAACACTCAGCAGGCCAGGCAGCATCAGTGGGGCGAGAGAAACCGAGTTAACGGTTCAGGTCGATGACCCTTCGTCAGAACTGGATAAAGTTGGAGATGCAACAGGTTTTTAAGCAAGTGTCGGGGCAGGGAGAGGGGGGAGGGGAGGAAAGAACAAAAGGGAAGGTCTGTGATAGGGTGGAAGGCAGGAGTGATTAAATGACAAAAGGTGTGAGGCAAAAGGAGATGGTAATGGGACAAGTAAAGAAACAAAAGATGGGTCTAGAGGAGGTGTAAATGGGAACGGCAGAATCATCAGCAACAGCTGCCGTCTGAAAAAATGGGGGCAGAGATTATGATCTGAAATTGTTGAACTCAATGTTGAGTCCGGAAGGCTGTAAGGTGCGTAACCGAAAGATGAGGTGCTGTTCCTCGAGCTTACGTTGAGCTTCACTGGAACAGTGTAAGAGGCCGAGGACCGGGAGGTCAGAGTGGAGGTGGTTTACACAATTACTGGATTCCAGATAAACAATGAGGGAAATCCTCTATCACAAACTTGAAAATTACACTAATTAACAAGTTAACTCCAGACTTGTGTTTACCTGTCTTGCACAGTCCTTCCATTTTCCTAGATCTCCAAGTCTGCCCACAGACTGCAAAAAGCCAGACGTAAGTCTTTAAATATTAGGAGCTGGCTCACAGATCCCAAGTTCCTGGAATCAGACTGAAAAGATTGATGATGACAGGTCCTACTCATACACTAGAGGGTGGCGAGAATGTGGAACTCTCAGCCACATAGATTGGTTGATGCATTTAATGGGAGGCTTGATGTATACTTGAGGAAGAAGGCAATAGAGGGATAAAAGAAAGAACTTGCATTTCTACAGCGCCTTTCATGACCTCAGGATGTCCCAAAGCGCTTTATAGCCCGTGAAGTACTTCTGAAGTGTAGTCACTGTTGTAAAGTAGGAAACACGGCAGCCAATTTGCGCACAGCAAGCTCCCGCAAACAGCAATGACATAAATGACCAGATAATCTGTTTTTTTAGTGATGGTGGTTGAGGGATAAATATTGGCCAGGACACCGGGGGAAAATTTCCTAGCTTTTCTTCGAATAGTGCCATGGGATCTTTTACGTCCATTTGAGAGGGTTTAACATCTCATCCGAAAGACGGCACTCCCTCAGTACTGCACTGGAGTGTCAGCCAGACAAACCTCTCCACAACCTTCTGACTCAGAGGTGAGAGTGTTACCACTGAGCCACACTGACACCGATGAAAGATCTACACTCGAAACGTTCACCTGTTTTTGCTCTTTACCGATGTACTGTCAAACAGAGTCAATATGGTTTTATGAAAGGGAAATCGTGTTTGACAAATCTATTAGAGTTCTTTGAGGAGGTAACGAGCAGGGTGGATAAAGGGGAACCAGTAGATGTAGTGTATTTGGATTTCCAAAAGGCATTCGACAAGGTGCCACATAAAAGGCTAATACATAAGATAAGAGCTCATGGTATTGAGGGTAATATATTAGATTGGATAGAGGATTGGCTAACTAACAGAAAACAGAGAGTCGGGATAAATGGGTAATTTTCAGGATGGCAATCTGTAACTAGTGGGGTGCCACAGGGATCAGTGCTGGGGCCTCAACTATTTTCAATCTATATGAATGACTTGGATGAAGGAAGCGAGTGTACTGTTGCCAAATTTGCGGTCGATACAAAGATAGGTGGGAAAGCAAGTTGTGAGGAGGACATAAAGGCCGCGATTTTACTAATGGAGGCGGCTTGAGTGCGGGTCCGCTGATCGGAGAGTTTCCGACCCGCTCCCGGCAGCCGCCTCCCAGAACTTACGAATTTGCGTTGATTGGCCTCGTTACGGCCGACGTGCGGGTCCCTCCAGGCAATTGCTTGGAGGCTGTCAGTTTCTCGCGTCTGATGATGCGTTGTTTGAAAGAAAATTTAAAGGGGCCACGTCCCCTTGGGGAAAAATGTCAATGTGATGGTTTGGTGCTGTAATATATAGAAGGGGGAGTTAAAAGTGTCTGTTCTGAACAAAAGTTAATGAATGAAATTGCTGGTCATATTTTTCCAGAAAGAGTTTAATGATTTTTTTGTAGATATCAATTTATAATCTGACTATGAAATGAAAAAGATGCCAGATTTGTTCCAGTCATTGGCTTAGTGATATTAATGCTTTTTTCTCTTAAAGGTGCTGGCTGCTGCAGGAATGGCAGCCCCAATAACTAAGGCTGCATCCAGGTTCAATGAGGGCTCTCTCCATGCTCTTGTTGAGGGAGTTAGAGGACGTCAGGAGCTCCTCTTCCCTGGAAACAGAAGGAGGAGGCATCCTCAGCAAACCAAGGCAGCTTGGCTACAAATTGCTGAGGAGGTGAGCTCGAGGTCTGTGTGCAGACGCACATGGGTTCAGTGTGGAAAAAGGTTTAATGATCTGCTGAGATCACCTAAAGTGTGGCCTCTGTGTTCTGGGAAATGGAAGTTCAAGAGTGAATGTAGAATGTTGGTGGTGACACTGAGCGCAAACCACCGTTTATTGGACAGATGATGCCTGGGGTTTTGAGAATGTCGGACTTATATTCATCTCCATGTGCCAGCCACCTGTGGTTGAAGCATAAGATTACGCAAATCTGGCATGGATGAGTGCATCCCTTGCCTGACGGCCAGCAATGTGGTCGTCTGCTGCTGGATTGGCCACCTCCGCCCCCGCAAGGCGTCACTCCCCGTCCTCCTCCTCATCCTCTTCCTCGTCCTCTTCATCGTCCTCTTCATCTTCCTCTTCATCTTCCTCCAAGGAGGCTGTGTGATGAGCCACTTCATCCGGCAGCACTAAGCCGCGCTGCTCTTCCTCCGAATCTGGCGACCAGGATGAGAGGATGTAAATGGTTCCCATCCCGTTGTTATAGATTTCAGTTGAGGCAAGAAGCTTGCAAGCGCACTCTCAAAGTGGCCTGAAATTATTCCAATCAGTTCAAACAGCAGATGTGTGTCAGCTTGACCAGTCACAAGGTCAGTAGATTTGCAAAATCTTATCCCAAACCTCCAACAACAAAGTTGTTTCATTTGAATGCCAGCCATGTTACAGGAGCGCTTTTAAGTTCTGCACCAATAATGACTACAGATCATGTCCTCCACCAACTCGTCTCGTTGCAGCAGGACTGTTTCTGACAAGATGGGAAACAGGAGCCAGAGGCAGGAAAATGGGAAACCTCTGTCAAAATAGGATTATCAAGGCAGTTAACAGGCTTTTAACTGCCTTAACTACCTGTCCCGTCGGTTGGAGTCGGGTCAGTTTGGGAGCAGCTGAACAGACACTCAGGAAAATCGCGTGGGGGCGGGATAGAGGTGGGTTGGATGTCTGAAGCCATTTTTTCCGATTTTACCAGCTGACACGCCTTCAAACCCGCCTCCTCAGGGCTGGTAAAATCGAGCCCAAAGAGTCTGCAAAGGGTTATAGATAGGTTTAGTGAGTGGGCAAGAATTTGGCAGATGGAGTATAATGTGGGAAAATGTGAAGTTATCCACTTTGGTAGGAAGAATAGAAAAATATTATTTAAATGGAGAAAGACTACACAGAATGCGGCGGTGCAGAGAGTATTTGGGTATCCTCCTACATGAAACACAAAAAGTTAGCATGCAGGTACAGCAAGTAATTAGGAAGGCAAATGGAATGTTGGGCTTTATTTCAAGGGGGATAGAGTATAAAAGTAGGGAAGTCTTGCTACAACTGTATAGAGTGTTGGAGAGACCACAACTGCGTACAGTTTTGGTCCCCTTATTTAAGGAGGGATATACTTGCATTGGAGGCAGTTCAGAGAAGGTTCACGAGGTTGATTCCTGGGATGGAAGGGTTGTCTTATGAGGCAAGGTTGAGCAGGTTGGGCCTATACTCATTGGAGTTTAGAAGAATGAGAGGTGATCTTATTGAAACATATAAGATTCTGAGGGGGTTGGACAGGGTAGATGTTGAGAGGATGTTTCCCCTCGTCAGGGAATCTAGAACGAGGGGGCATAGTCTCAGAATAAGGGGTCGCCCCTTTAAGACGGAGTTGAGGAGGAATTTCTTCTCTCAGAGGGTCGTGAATCTTTGGAATTCTTTACCCTAGAGGGCTGTGGAGGCTGGGTCATTGAATATATTCAAGGCTGAGATAGAGAGATTTTTGAGCAACAGGGGAGTCAAGGGTTATGGGGAGCGGGCAGAAAAGTGAAGTTGAGGCCAAAATCGGATCAGCCATGATCTCATTAAATGGCGAAGCAGGCTCGAGGGGCCGAATGGCCTGCCCCTGCTCCTATTTCTTATGTTCTTACGCCTGTGTATTCCCAGCATTTCCGCCACTGGAGGGAGGGGTTGCTGCCGGCGACCAGCTGGGATTGCTGCAGTTTGATAAGACTGCCACTGGAGGGGGCTGGTGCGGTTTAGTGCATCTTGTTGCTTCGAGTTCGGGCTGCAATTATCTACTGTAAAGGGGCAATGCTGCGTTACCTACTGCGAACACAATGCTGCAGCTCAGTGCACTTACTGTCAGGGGATCCTGCTGCAGATCAGGTGATCTTCTAAAAGGGCGCCAGTGCAATTTTATTAACCCACTGCCTAGGGACACCTCAATATTATGCTTGCTGTTTTTCAGAATTTTAAAGGGATCAGATAATGTCGACCATGTCGAGCTATTTCACTGTGTCCAGAACAGTAGAACCAGAGGACACGACCTGCGCTCGAAGGGGGGGTAAATTTAAAACTAATCTGCGGAAACATTATTTCAGTGAGTGAGTGGTCAATCTATGGAACAGGCTCTCTCGGGAGACGGTGGGAGCAGTTAGTATCAATTCATTCAAAGGCAAATTAGATACATTTCTTTCAGAAAATAATATTTTGGGATACCATCTGAGTAATTTGAGACATGAGGCGTGAGTGTTGCGTGCTCAGGAGGAACAGGTGACTTTGGACCTATGGCCTCTTTCGCATCCCCGGTTTTCTTCGCCCCACCATTGGTGGCCGTGCCTTCTGTTGCCTAGGCCCTAAGCTCTGGAATTCCCTCCCTATAAATGCAAGTCTTTCTTTAAACCTCTCCACCTCTCTCTTCTCCTTCAAGTCGCTCCTTAAAACCTACCTACTAGCAAAATTAATGGGACTAAAAATGGGGAATATATAATGGGAAATAAGGAAATGGCAGACCAACTAAATGCATACTTTGGGTCAGTCTTTACGAAGGAAGACACAAAAAACCTCCCTGGGATATCGGGAAAAATAGGGACATTGGCAAAGGAGGAACTGACGCAAATCAATATCTCTAAGGATATGGTGTTAAGGAAGCTAAAGGGATTGAAGGCGGACAAATCCCCAGGGCCTGATAACATGCATCCTAGGGTACTGAAGGAGGTGGCCCTAGAGATAGCGGATGCACTAAGCATGATTTTTCAGAATTCATTAGACTCGGGAACAGTGCCCATGGATTGGAGGGTAGCTAACGTTACCCCACTATTCAAAAAGGGGGGTAGGGAAAAAGCAGGTAATTACAGACCTGTAAGCCTTACATCAGTTGTGGGCAAAATGCTGGAGTCCATCATTAAGGATGAAATAGCCGAGCACTTAGCAAATGGGGACAGGATAGGACAGAGTCAACATGGATTTACAAAGGGTAAATCGTGCTTGACTAATCTATTGGAATTTTTTGAGGGAGTAACTGGTAAAATAGATGGGGGAGAGCCAGTAGATGTGGTGTACCTGGACTTCCAAAAGGCCTTCGATAAGGTCCCACATAAAAGATTAGCATGGAAAATTGAAGCTCATGGGATAAAGGGGAAAGTATTGACGTGGATAGAGAACTGGCTGTCAGATAGAAAACAGAGAGTTGGAATAAACGGCTCATTTTCTGAATGGCAGGCAGTAACAAGTGGGGTACCACAGGGATCTGTCCTGGGTCCCCAGCTGTTCACAATTTATATTAATGACCTGGATCAGGGAGTCGAATGCAGCATTTCCAAATTTGCAGACGACACTAAACTAGGAGGGGGGGGTGGGCTCAGAGGAGGAGACCAGGAAGCTCCAGAGCGATTTGGACAGACTGGGTGATTGGGCGGATAAATGGCAGATGCACTATAATGTGGACAAGTGCGAAGTTATCCACCTTGGGTGCAGGAACGGGAGGGCAAATTATTATTTAAATGGCAATAAATTGGGAGAGGGGGAAGTACAGAGAGACCTGGGTGTTCTTGTACACCAGTCACTGAAGGCGAGGATGCAGGTGCAACAGGCGGTCAAGAAGGCAAACGGTATGCTGGCCTTCATAGCAAAAGGGTTGGAATACAGGAACAGGGATACCTTGCTGCAGCTGTACAGGGCACTGGTGAGACCACACCTCGAGTACTGTGTACAGTTTTGGTCGCCTCATCTGAGGAAAGATGTTCTTGCCATGGAGGGGGTGCAGCGGCGATTCACCAGGCTGATACCGGGAATGGCGGGATTGACCTATGAGGAGAGACTATGTAGTTTAGGGATGTACACACTGGAGTTTAGAAGATTGAGAGGGGACCTCATAGAAGTGTATAAAATTCTGACAGGTCTAGACAGATTAGATGCAGAAGGAATGTTTCCCTTGGCGGGTGAGAACAGAACTAGAGGACATAATTTAAGGATAAGGGCTAAACCATTTAGGACAGAAATGAGGGGGAATTTCTTCACTCAGAGAGTGGTGAACCTGTGGAACTCATTGCCACAGAGGGCAGTGTACGCCAGCTCATTAAATATATTTAAGAGGGAATTAGATATATTTCTACAGGCAAAAGGGGTTAAGGGTTACGGAGAGAAGGCGGGGACGGGATACTGAATTGAAGGATCAGCCATGATCTCATTAAATGGCGGAGCAGGCTCGAAGGGCCGGATGGCCTACTCCTGCTCCTATCTTCTATGTATCTATGTATCTATGAAGGATGTACTTGCCATAGAGGGAGTGCAACGAAGGTTCATGAGATTGATTCCTGGGATGGCGGGACTGTCGTATGAGAAGAGATTGAGTAAACGAGGCCTGTATTCTCTTGAATTCAGAAGAATGAGAGGGGATCTCATTGAAGCATACAAAATTATTACAGGGCTTGATAGGGTGGATGCTGGGAGAATGTTTCCCTTGGCTGGGGAGTCTAGAACCAGGGGCCACAGCCTCAGGATAAAGGGTAGGCCATTCAGGACTGAGATGAGAAGAAATTTCTTCACACAGAGGGTGGTGAATCTTTGGAATTCTCTACCCCAGAGGGCTGTGGAGGCTCAGTCATTGGGTATATTCAAAACAGAAGTCAATAGATTTCTGACTAGTAATGGCATCAAGGGATATGGCGATAGGGCTGGTGAATGGAGTTGAGGCAGAAGATCAGCCATGATCTCATTGAATGGGGGAGCAGGCTCGAAGGGCCGAATGGCCTACTCCTGCTCCTATTTCTTATATTCTTATGTTACCTCTTTGGCCCAACTTTTGGTCACCTGTCCTAATATCTCCTTATGTGGCTCGGTGTCAAAGTTTGTCTGATAACACTCCTGTGAAGTGCCTTGGAACGCTTTACTACGTTAAAGGCGCTATATAAATGCAAACTGTTGTTATGGTTCCCAAACCTCTCCACCACTGAGGTTATCCTCGCTTCGTTGGCTGTCAAGTGCTTTGGGACGTCCGGTGGTCATGAAAGGCACTATATAAATGCAAGTCTTTCTTTCATGTCTGGGTGTGTTGTAGACTAATTGATAGAGACTGATTGCTTTAATTAGTCATCAACTCCATTATCTTTGTATCATGGAGGAGGCGCTGTAATACCCAGACCCGCCATTGGGGGAGGAGGAAGCGCTGCATCAAGGCAGCATTTGACCGAGTGTGGCATCAAGGAGCCCTAGTAAAACTGAAGTCAATGGGAATCAGGGGGAAATCGCTCCACTGGCTGTAGTCATACCCAACACAAAGGAAGATGGTTGTGGTGGTTGAAGGTCATTCATCACAGCCCCAGGACATCGCTGCAGGAGTTCCTCAGGGCAGTGTCCTAGGCCCAACCATCTTCAGCTGCTTCATCAATGACCTTCCCTCCAACATAAGGTCAGAAATGGGGATGTTCGCTGATGACTGCACAGTGTTGAGTGCCATTCACAACTCCTCAAATAATGAAGCAGTCCATGCAACAAGACCTGGACGACGTTCAGGCTTGGGCTGATAAGTGGCAGGTAACATTCGCGCCACAGAAGTGCCAGGCAATGACTATCTCCAACAAGCGAGAGTCTAACCACCTCCCCTTGACATTCAACGGCATTACCATCACCGAATCCCCCACCATCAACATCCTGGGGGTCATCATTGACCAGAAACATAACTGGACCAGCCACATAAATACTGTGGCAACAAGAGCAGGTCAGAGGCTAGGTATTCTGCGGCGAGTGTCTCATCTCCTGACTCCCCAAAGCCTTTCCACCATCTACAAGGCACAAGTAAGGAGTGTGATGGAATACTCTCCACTTGCCTGGATGAGTGCAGTTCCAACAACACACAAGAAGCTCGACACCATCCAGGACAAAGCAGCCCGCTTGATTGGCACCCCCTCTACCACCTTAAACATTCACTCCCTCCATTCCGTACTGTGGCTGCAGTGTGTACCATCTACAAGATGCACTGCAGCAACTCACCAAGGCTTCTTCAGCAGCACCTCCCAAACCCGCGACCTCTTCCACCTAGAAGGACAAGGGCAGCAGGAGCATAGGAACACTACCAGCTCCAAGTTCCCCTCCAAGTCACACACCATCCTGACTTAGAAGTATATCGCCGATCCTTCATCGTTGCTGGGTCAAAATCCTGGAACTCCCTACCTAACAGCACTGTGGGAGTACCTTTACCACAAGGACTGCAGCGGTTCAAGAAGGCGGCTCACCACCACCTTCTCAAGGGCAACTAGGGATGGGCAATAAATGCTGGCCTTGCCAGCGACACACAGATCCCATAAGCGAATAAAAAAATAAGTTCCTGTACCCTTCTTCTTCTTAGGCAGTCCCTCGGAACCGAGGATGACTTGCTTCCACATTAAAAATGAGTTCTCAGGTGACTGATGAGTCCAATGCGGTACCTACAATCTCTGTCACAGGTGGGGCAGACGGTGGTTGAAGGGGCGGGTGGGTGGGGTGCTTGGGTTGACGTGCGCTCCTTGCGCTGTTTGCGCTTGGCTTCTGCTTGCTCCCGGCGAAGAGACTCGAGGTGTTCGGCGCCTTCCCGGATGCTTCTCCTCCACTTTGTGCGGTCTTGGGCCAGGGATTCCCAGGTGTCGGTGGGGATGTTACACTTTTTCAAGGAGGCTTTGAGGGTGTCCTTGAAGCGTTTCCTCTGCCCACCTGGGGCTCTCTTGCCGTGCCGGAGCTCCGAGTACAGCGCTTGTTTTGGGAGTCTCAAATCGGCCATGTGGACGATGTGACCCGTCCATCGGAGCTGATCGAGCGTGGTCAAAGCTTCGATACTGGGGATGTTGGCCTGAGCGAGAACACTGACATTGGTGCGCCTATCCTGCCAATAGATTTGCAGGATCTTGCGGAGCCAGCGTTGGTGGTACCTCTCCAGTGCTTTGAGGTGCTTGCTGTACATGGTCCAGGTCTCTGAGGCATACAGCAGGGCGGGTATCACTGCTGCTCTGTAGACCATGAGCTTAGTGCCGCGTCTGAGCTCCTGGTCTTCAAACACTCTCTTCCTCAGGCGACCGAAGGCTGCACTGGCATACTGAAGACGGTGTTGGACTTCGTCATCGACATCTGCCCTTGTTGACAGTAGGCTCCCGAGGTATGGAAAGTGGTCCACGTTGTCCAAGGCCTTGTCGTGGTTTTTGATAATCGGGGGGCAGTACTGTATGGCGGGGGCAGGTTGGTAGAGGAACTTTGTCTTACGGATGTTTAGTGTAAGGCCCATGCTCTCGTACACTTCGGTGAAGGTGTTGACGATGGTTTGGAGTTCGACCTCCGAGTGCACACAAATGCAAGCATCGTCTGCATACTGTAATTCGACGACCGAGGATGGGACGACCTTGGATCTGGACTGGAGGCGACGGAGGTTGAACAGTTTCCCATTTGTTCTGTAAATTAGCTCCACTCCAGCGGGGTGCTTACTGAGGGTGAGATGGAGCATTGCAGCAAGGAAGATCGAGAAGAGCATTGGTGCGATGACACAGCCTTGCTTGACCCCGGTCTGTACGTGAATTGGGTCTGTGGTGGAACCATTGGTCAGGATCACGGCTTGCATGTCGCCGTGAAGCAGGCGGAGGATGGTGACAAACTTTTGAGGGCAGCCGAATTTGAGGAGGACACTTCATAATCCCTCACGGTTGACAGTGTGAAAGGCCTTTGTGAGATCAAAGAAGGTCATGTACAGTGGTTGGTGCTGTTCCCTGCATTTCTCTTGTAATTGATGTGTGGTGAAGATCATTTCCATTGTGCCCCTTAGTGGGCGGAATCCGCATTGCGACTCTGGGAGGAGCTCTTCGGCCACTGGGAGAAGGCGATTGAGGAGGATTCTTGCGATGACTTTCCCTATGGCAGACAGCAGGGAAACTCCTCTGTAATTACCGCAATCGGACTTGTCACTTTTCTTGAAGATAGTCACAATTACTGCGTCTCTGAGATCCCCTGGCATGCTCTCCTCCTTCCAGATAAGAGAAATGAGTTCATGAATTCGCGCCAGTATTGCTTCTCCGCCATGCTTTAGTGCCTTGGCAAGGACTGGGGTTGTGCTGAGATGGTGCCGGGTAGCATGCTGCGGGATGGAGTTGAGGACACTCGCGTCGAAGACAGAGTCTTGGTTAAGGAGATCTTTAAAGTGCTCCTTCCAGCGGGCACTGACTGCCTCTCTGTCCTTGATGAGTACCTCTCCGTTCTTAGCCTGCAGTGGAGTAGGACCTTGGGTGCTTGGGCCGTAGATGGTCTTGATTGCGCTAAAGAATCCACGCATGTCGTGGTTGTCGGCTAGCTGCTGGATCTCCTGCGCTTTCTCCACCCACCATCTATTCTTTAGGTCGCGAGTTTTTTGTTGGACCTCGGCCTTCAGGCGTCTGTAGAGCTGCTTTCTTGCTCTCGAGTTCTGTTGCTGTTTCCAGATCAGGAATGCCTTGTGCTTGCGGCTTATTAGCTCCTGGATCTCCTGGTCGTTCTCATCGAACCAGTCTTGGTGTTTCCTGGTCGAGTGACCGAGCGTCTCTTCACAGGTGCTGATTATGGAGGCCTTGAGTGCAGACCAGGCACTGTGAACATTCTGTGTCTCTGCATCACTGGAAGTCGTCAGGTTGTTTGTGAGGCGCAAGCTGAAAAGGGCTTTCTTAGCAGGGTCTTTGAGTGCTCCAGTGTTGATTTTCCTGTGGCATTGTTTCTGTTGCCGCCGCTGTTTTGGGGCTACATTGATGGAGATGACAGAGTGGATTAGGCGGTGGTCTGTCCAGCAGCCGTCAGTTCCTGTCATGGCGCGGGTGATGCGGACGGCCTTGCGGTCCCTTGCTCGGACGATGACGTAGTCCAGCAGATTCCAGTGCTTGGAGCGAGGGTGCTGCCATAAAGCCTTGTACTTGTCTCTCTGACAGAACAAGGTGTTGGTTATGACAAGGCCATGTTCTAAGCATTTCGACAGGAGGAGGGTACCATTGGAGTTGGCTTTCCCTACCCCCTCTCTGCCGATCACACCTCCCCAGAGGTCTGTGACCTTTCCAACTCTGGCGTTAAAGTCGCCAAGGAGGATCAGCTTGTCGCCCGTTGGGTCTCAGGACAGGGATTGTTCGAGGCGGGAGTAGAATTCCTCTTTGGTCTCGTCTGTGGCTTCCAGTGTTGGGGCGTAGGAACTGATGACCGTAGCACACTGGTTCCGGGCTAGGGTGAGCCGAAGAATCATGAGGTGCTCGTTTATATCGCTAGGAGAGTCTCTGAGACGTCCAACTAGTTCATTTTTTGTGGCGAAGCCTACTCCATGGACGCGGCGTTCTTCTTCAGGTTTGCCTTTCCAGAAGAAGGTGTAGCCACCGCCTTGCTTCTCCCCTGCCCGCCGGGTCTCACTTAGGGCGGCGATGTCAATGTCGAAACGTCTGAGCTCCCAGGCAACGATAGCAGTACGGCGTTCCGGTCTGTCACTGTCACTGTACCCACCACTGGGGGAGGAGGAGGCGCTGCAATTCATGTATCCACCACTGGGGGAGCAGGCGGTGCTGCAGTTCCTGTATCCACCACTGGTGGAGGAGTAGGCGCTGCAGTTCCTGTATCCACCACTGGGGGAGGAGGAGGCGCTGCAGTTCCTGTATCCACCACTGGGGGAAGGAGTAGGCGCTGCAGTTCCTGCATCCACCACTGGGGGAGGAGAGGTCCTGCAGTTCCTGTATCCAACACTGGGGAAGGAGGAGGCGCTGCAGTTCCTGTATCCACCACTGGGGGAAGGAGGAGGCGCTGCAGTTCCTGCATCCACCGCTGGGGGAGGCGAGGTCCTGCAGTTCCTGCATCCACCGCTGGGGGAGGAGGAGGTGCTGCAGTTCCTGTATCCACCGCTGGGGAGGAGGAAGCGCTGCAATTCATGTATCCACCACTGGGGGAGCAGGCGGTGCTGCAGTTCCTGTATCCACCACTGGTGGAGGAGTAGGCGCTGCAGTTCCTGTATCCACCACTGGGGGAGGAGGAGGCGCTGCAGTTCCTGTATCCACCACTGGGGGAAGGAGTAGGCGCTGCAGTTCCTGCATCCACCACTGGGGGAGGAGAGGTCCTGCAGTTCCTGTATCCAACACTGGGGAAGGAGGAGGCGCTGCAGTTCCTGTATCCACCACTGGGGGAAGGAGGAGGCGCTGCAGTTCCTGCATCCACCGCTGGGGGAGGAGGAGGCGCTGCAATTGGCGGAGTGGCCGCTGGGGGAGGAGGAGGCGCGGCAGTTGGCGGAGTGGCCGCTGGGGGAGGAGGAGGCGCTGCAATTGGCGGAGTGGCCGCTGGGGGAGGAGGAGACGCGGCAGTTGGCGGAGTGGCCGCTGGGGGAGGAGGAGGCGCTGCAATTGGCGGAGTGGCCGCTGGGGGAGGAGGAGACGCGGCAGTTGGCGGAGTGGCCGCTGGGGGAGGAGGAGGCGCTGCAATTGGCGGAGTGGCCGCTGGGGGAGGAGGAGGCGCTGCAATTGGCGGACCCGCCGCTGGGAGAGGAGGAGGCGCTGCTGGTGGCGGACCCGCCGCTGGGGGAGGAGGAAGCGCTGCAGTTGGCGGAGTGGCCGCTGGGGGAGGAGGAGGCGCTGCAATTGGCGGACCCGCCGCTGGGGGAGGAGGAGGCGCTGCAATTGGCGGACCCGCCGCTGGGGGAGGAGGAGGCGCTGCAATTGGCGGACCCGCCGCTCGGCCTCAGCCGCTGAAATGGCGGCGAAGAAGTCGGGAACCCGACTGGAGATCGAGATCGAGCGCTGCCGGAACGAGTGTCTGTGGGAGAAGATCCCGGAGCTGATCAAGCAGCTGCCGGCAAAACTCATCGGGAACGGTAAGGAGTCGCGGCCCGGCCGGTCACAGCCTCGGCCTCTCCTGTCAGCGCGGAGCCGGTGAGACGGGAGGCCCCGGGCCCGGCCGCTGTAATGGAGTTTTTATCGATAATTAATTTGGAAGGTTCCATTTGAACCTTTTCCCGTTTGTTACCGGAACGCAGAACGCCAGGGATTTTCACCTCAGGTTGTCCGAGCCGCCAAAAGAACCTTCCAGCAACCGGACTACCCCCGGAGACCGGAGTTATACCGCTTACTCTGCACCTCCCCCCCCCCCCCCCCTCCTCACAACCCCAACCCCCCCCCCCCTCACAACACCTACCCCCACCCCCCCTCACAACACCTACCCCCAACCCCCCCCCTCACAACACCAACCCCCACCCCCCCTCACAACACCTACCCCCAACCCCCCCCCTCACAACACCTCCCCCCCCCTCACAACCCCAACCCCCCCCCTCACAACACCAACCCCCACCCCCCCTCACAACACCTACCCCCAACCCCCCCCCTCACAACACCTCCCCCCACCCCCCCTCACAACACCTACCCCCACCCCCCCCTCACAACACCTACCCCCACCCCCCTCCTCACAACACCTACCCCCACCCCCCCCTCACAACACCTACCCCCACCCCCCTCCTCACAACACCTACCCCCACCCCCCTCCTCACAACACCTACCCCCAACCCCCCCCTCACAACACCTCCCCCCACCCCCCCTCACAACACCTACCCCCACCCCCCCCTCACAACACCTACCCCCACCCCCCTCCTCACAACACCTACCCCCAACCCCCCCCCTCACAACACCTCCCCCCACCCCCCCTCACAACACCTACCCCCACCCCCCCCCTCACAACCCCCACCCCCCCCTCACAACCCCCACCCCCCCCTCACAACACCTACCCCCAACCCCCCCTCACAACACCTACCCCCAACCCCCCCCCTCACAACACCAACCCCCACCCCCCCTCACAACACCTACCCCCACCCCCCCCTCACAACACCTACCCCCAAATCCCCCTCACAACACCTACCCCCAAATCCCCCTCACAACACCTACCCCCACCCCCCCCTCACAACACCAACCCCCACCCCCCCCTCACAACACCTACCCCCAACCCCCCCTCACAACACCTACCCCCAAATCCCCCTCACAACACCTACCCCCAACCCCCCCCCTCACAACACCTCCCCCCACCCCCCCTCACAACACCTACCCCCACCCCCCCCTCACAACACCTCCCCCCACCCCCCCTCACAACACCTACCCCCACCCCCCCCCCTCACAACACCTACCCCCACCCCCCCTCCTCACAACACCTACCCCCACCCCCCCCCCACAACACCTGCCCCACCCCCCCCTCACAACACCTAACGCCCCCCCCCTCACAACACCTACCCCCACCCCCCCCTCACAACACCTACCCCCACCCCCCCCTCACAACACCTCCCCCCACCCCCCCTCACAACACCAACCCCCACCCCCCCCCTCACAACACCTAACCCCCCCCCTCACAACACCTACCCCCACCCCCCCCTCACAACACCTACCCCCAACCCCCCCCCTCACAACACCAACCCCCACCCCCCCCTCACAACACCTACCCCCAACCCCCCCTCACAACACCTACCCCCAACCCCCCCCCTCACAACACCAACCCCCACCCCCCCCTCACAACACCTACCCCCAACCCCCCCCCCTCACAACAACTACCCCCACCCCCCCTCACAACACCTCCCCCCACCCCCCCCTCACAACACCTCCCCCCACCCCCCCCTCACAACACCTACCCCCAACCCCCCCCTCCTCACAACACCTACCCCCAACCCCCCCCCCCTCACAACACCTCCCCCCACCCCCCTCACAACACCTACCCCCACCCCCCCCTCACAACACCTCCCCCCACCCCCCCTCACAACACCTACCCCCACCCCCCCCCCTCACAACACCTACCCCCACCCCCCCTCCTCACAACACCTACCCCCACCCCCCCCCCACAACACCTGCCCCACCCCCCCTCACAACACCTAACGCCCCCCCCCTCACAACACCTACCCCCACCCCCCCCTCACAACACCTACCCCCACCCCCCCCTCACAACACCTCCCCCCACCCCCCCTCACAACACCAACCCCCACCCCCCCCCTCACAACACCTAACCCCCCCCCCCTCACAACACCTACCCCCACCCCCCCCTCACAACACCTACCCCCAACCCCCCCCCTCCTCACAACACCTACCCCCACCCCCCCTCACAACACCTACCCCCAACCCCCCCCTCCTCACAACACCTACCCCCAACCCCGCCCCTCCTCACAACACCTACCCCCACCCCCCCTCACAACACCTACCCCCACCCCCCCCTCACAACACCTACCCCCAACCCCCCCCTCCTCACAACACCTACCTCTGGTCTCCCTGCCCTGCCCACCCCCCCTCCCCGTCGCGGCGCGGTCGACCCCCCCCCTCCCCGTCGCGGCGCGGTCGACCCCCCCCCTCCCCGTCGCGGCGCGGTCGACCCCCCCTCCCCGTCGCGGCGCGGTCGACCCCCCCTCCCCGTCGCGGCGCGGTCGACCCCCCCTCCCCGTCGCGGCGCGGTCGACCCCCCCTCCCCGTCGCGGCGCGGTCGACCCCCCCCTCCCCGTCGCGGCGCGGTCGACCCCCCCCTCCCCGTCGCGGCGCGGTCGACCCCCCCCTCCCCGTCGCGGCGCGGTCGACCCCCCCCTCCCCGTCGCGGCGCGGTCGACCCCCCCCTCCCCGTCGCGGCGCGGTCGACCCCCCCCTCCCCGTCGCGGCGCGGTCGACCCCCCCCTCCCCGTCGCGGCGCGGTCGACCCCCCCCTCCCCGTCGCGGCGCGGTCGACCCCCCCCTCCCCGTCGCGGCGCGGTCGACCCCCCCCCTCCCCGTCGCGGCGCGGTCGACCCCCCCCTCCCCGTCGCGGCGCGGTCGACCCCCCCCTCCCCGTCGCGGCGCGGTCGACCCCCCCCTCCCCGTCGCGGCGCGGTCGACCCCCCCCTCCCCGTCGCGGCGCGGTCGACCCCCCCCTCCCCGTCGCGGCGCGGTCGACCTCCCCGTCGCGGCGCGGTCGACCCCCCCCTCCCCGTCGCGGCGCGGTCGACCCCCCCCTCCCCGTCGCGGCGCGGTCGACCCCCCCCTCCCCGTCGCGGCGCGGTCGACCCCCCCCTCCCCGTCGCGGCGCGGTCGACCTCCCCGTCGCGGCGCGGTCGACCCCCCCCTCCCCGTCGCGGCGCGGTCGACCCCCCCCTCCCCCGTCGCGGCGCGGTCGACCCCCCCCCTCCCCGTCGCGGCGCGGTCGACCCCCCCCTCCCCGTCGCGGCGCGGTCGACCCCCCCCCCTCCCCGTCGCGGCGCGGTCGACCCCCCCCTCCCCGTCGCGGCGCGGTCGACCCCCCCCCTCCCCGTCGCGGCGCGGTCGACCCCCCCCTCCCCGTCGCGGCGCGGTCGACCCCCCCCTCCCCGTCGCGGCGCGGTCGACCCCCCCCTCCCCGTCGCGGCGCGGTCGACCCCCCCCCCTCCCCGTCGCGGCGCGGTCGACCCCCCCCCCTCCCCGTCGCGGCGCGGTCGACCCCCCCCTCCCCGTCGCGGCGCGGTCGACCCCCCCCTCCCCGTCGCGGCGCGGTCGACCCCCCCCTCCCCGTCGCGGCGCGGTCGACCCCCCCCCTCCCCGTCGCGGCGCGGTCGACCCCCCCCTCCCCGTCGCGGCGCGGTCGACCCCCCCCTCCCCGTCGCGGCGCGGTCGACCCCCCCCCTCCCCGTCGCGGCGCGGTCGACCCCCCCCCTCCCCGTCGCGGCGCGGTCGACCCCCCCCTCCCCGTCGCGGCGCGGTCGACCCCCCCCCTCCCCGTCGCGGCGCGGTCGACCCCCCCCCTCCCCGTCGCGGCGCGGTCGACCCCCCCCCTCCCCGTCGCGGCGCGGTCGACCCCCCCCTCCCCGTCGCGGCGCGGTCGACCCCCCCCTCCCCGTCGCGGCGCGGTCGACCCCCCCCTCCCCGTCGCGGCGCGGTCGACCCCCCCCTCCCCGTCGCGGCGCGGTCGACCCCCCCCCTCCCCGTCGCGGCGCGGTCGACCCCCCCCTCCCCGTCGCGGCGCGGTCGACCCCCCCCTCCCCGTCGCGGCGCGGTCGACCCCCCCCTCCCCGTCGCGGCGCGGTCGACCCCCCCTCCCCGTCGCGGCGCGGTCGACCCCCCCCTCCCCGTCGCGGCGCGGTCGACCCCCCCCTCCCCGTCGCGGCGCGGTCGACCCCCCCCTCCCCGTCGCGGCGCGGTCGACCCCCCCCTCCCCGTCGCGGCGCGGTCGACCCCCCCCTCCCCGTCGCGGCGCGGTCGACCCCCCCCTCCCCGTCGCGGCGCGGTCGACCCCCCCCCCTCCCCGTCGCGGCGCGGTCGACCCCTCCCCGTCGCGGCGCGGTCGACCCCCCCCTCCCCGTCGCGGCGCGGTCGACCCCCCCCTCCCCGTCGCGGCGCGGTCGACCCCCCCCTCCCCGTCGCGGCGCGGTCGACCCCCCCCCTCCCCGTCGCGGCGCGGTCGACCCCCCCCTCCCCGTCGCGGCGCGGTCGACCCCCCCCTCCCCGTCGCGGCGCGGTCGACCCCCCCCTCCCCGTCGCGGCGCGGTCGACCCCCCCCTCCCCGTCGCGGCGCGGTCGACCCCCCCCTCCCCGTCGCGGCGCGGTCGACCCCCCCCTCCCCGTCGCGGCGCGGTCGACCCCCCCCTCCCCGTCGCGGCGCGGTCGACCCCCCCCCTCCCCGTCGCGGCGCGGTCGACCCCCCCCTCCCCGTCGCGGCGCGGTCGACCCCCCCCTCCCCGTCGCGGCGCGGTCGACCCCCCCCTCCCCGTCGCGGCGCGGTCGACCCCCCCCTCCCCGTCGCGGCGCGGTCGACCCCCCCCCTCCCCGTCGCGGCGCGGTCGACCCCCCCCTCCCCGTCGCGGCGCGGTCGACCCCCCCTCCCCGTCGCGGCGCGGTCGACCCCCCCTCCGTCGCGGCGCGGTCGACCTCCCCGTCGCGGCGCGGTCGACCCCCCCCCTCCCCGTCGCGGCGCGGTCGACCCCCCCCTCCCCGTCGCGGCGCGGTCGACCCCCCCCTCCCCGTCGCGGCGCGGTCGACCCCCCCCTCCCCGTCGCGGCGCGGTCGACCCCCCCCTCCCCGTCGCGGCGCGGTCGACCCCCCCTCCCCGTCGCGGCGCGGTCGACCCCCCCCCTCCCCGTCGCGGCGCGGTCGACCCCCCCCTCCCCGTCGCGGCGCGGTCGACCCCCCCCCTCCCCGTCGCGGCGCGGTCGACCACCCCTCCCCGTCGCGGCGCGGTCGACCCCCCCTCCCCGTCGCGGCGCGGTCGACCTCCCCGTCGCGGCGCGGTAGACCCCCCCCTCCCCGTCGCGGCGCGGTCGACCCCCCCCCTCCCCGTCGCGGCGCGGTCGACCCCCCCCTCCCCGTCGCGGCGCGGTCGACCCCCCCCCTCCCCGTCGCGGCGCGGTCGACCCCCCCCCTCCCCGTCGCGGCGCGGTCGACCTCCCCCTCCCCGTCGCGGCGCGGTCGACCCCCCCCTCCCCGTCGCGGCGCGGTCGACCCCCCCCCCCCCCCGTCGCGGCGCGGTCGACCCCCCCCCCCCCCCGTCGCGGCGCGGTCGACCCCCCCCTCCCCGTCGCGGCGCGGTCGACCCCCCCCCCTCCCCGTCGCGGCGCGGTTGACCCCCCCCCCTCCCCGTCGCGGCACAGTCGCCCCTCTGTCCCGCGCACCCCTTTCATTCTCCCCTCATGCCACCACAACCTCGCCCCCAGGTCACACCGCCCTCCCCCTCCCCCTCGCCCTCGCCCTCGCCCCTCCCCCTCCCCCTCGCCCTCGCCCTCGGCTCTCTATTCTGTTCACATTCTCCGCTCCCTCCCACTGCTGTCCACTGTCCCCCTCTCCTCCTTCTGCTGCCCCCTCTACTCAGTCACGACCCCTCCTTCTGTTGTCCTCGGTGGGCCTCTGCCAGCACAGGAAACGTTGGGCAGTTTTCGTTACAAACTAGCTGAGGGTGCGAAAACTTGGAGTTCGATTGCACCAGGGTCAAGTACTGGTGGCAGTCAGACCAATTTGAGATGATAATTTAGCACACAAGACGTGAAGTGTATTGGATTAAGTGAGATCGGTGCTGCTCAGTGACAACCCTGGGAAGCACATCTCTTGCAGGACGGTGACATTGTTGCGATGGGAGTGACCTGTAGCTCCTCTGCTCTTGTCCGGCCGAAGGAGTTTAAGCTTTAAGAACATAGGAACAAGAGTCGGCCATTGAGCCCCTCGAGCCTGTTCCGCCACTCATTGAGATCTTGGCTGATCTGCAACCTAACTCCACATACCAGCCTTTGGCCCATCATCCTTAATACCTTTGATTAACAAAAAGCTATCAGTCTCAGATTTAAAATTAACAATTGATCGAACATCAATTGCTATTTGCGGAAGAGAGTTCCAAACTTCTACCACCCTTTGTGTGTAGAAGTGTCTCCTAATTTCACTCATCCTCTCCCTTCCCCCCCTCGATCCTCTCCCTTCCCCCCCTCGATCCTCTCCCTTCCCCCCCTCGATCCTCTCCCTTCCCCATCTCGATCCTCTCCCTTCCCCCCCTCGATCCTCTCCCTTCCCCCCTCGATCCTCTCCCTTCCCCCCCTCGATCCTCTCCCTTCCCCCCCTCGATCCTCTCCCTTCCCCCCCTTCCATCCTCTCCCTTCCCCCCCTCGATCCTCTCCCTTCCCCCCCTCGATCCTCTCCCTTCCCCCCCTTCCATCCTCTCCCTTCCCCCCCTCGATCCTCTCCCTTCCCCCCCTCGATCCTCTCCCTTCCCCCCCTCGATCCTCTCCCTTCCCCCCCTCGATCCTCTCCCTTCCCCCCCTCGATCCTCTCCCTTCCCCCCCTCGATCCTCTCCCTTCCCCCCCTCGATCCTCTCCCTTCCCCCCCTCGATCCTCTCCCTTCCCCCCCTCGATCCTCTCCCTTCCCCCCCTCGATCCTCTCCCTTCCCCCCCTCGATCCTCTCTCTTCCCCCCCTCGATCCTCTCTCTTCCCCCCCTCGATCCTCTCCCTTCCCCCCCTCGATCCTCTCCCTTCCCCCCCTCGATCCTCTCCCTTCCCCCCCTCGATCCTCTCCCTTCCCCCCCTCGATCCTCTCCCTTCCCCCCCTCGATCCTCTCCCTTCCCCCCCTCGATCCTCTCCCTTCCCCCCCTCGATCCTCTCCCTTCCCCCCTCGATCCTCTCCCTTCCCCCCCTCGATCCTCTCCCTTCCCCCCCTCGATCCTCTCCCTTCCCCCCCTCGATCCTCTCCCTTCCCCCCCTCGATCCTCTCCCTTCCCCCCCTCGATCCTCTCCCTTCCCCCCCTCGATCCTCTCCCTTCCCCCCCTCGATCCTCTCCCTTCCCCCCCTCGATCCTCTCCCTTCCCCCCCTCGATCCTCTCCCTTCCCCCCCTCGATCCTCTCCCTTCCCCCCCTCGATCCTCTCCCTTCCCCCCCTCGATCCTCTCCCTTCCCCCCCTCGATCCTCTCCCTTCCCCCCCTCGATCCTCTCCCTTCCCCCCCTCGATCCTCTCCCTTCCCCCCCTCGATCCTCTCCCTTCCCCCCCTCGATCCTCTCCCTTCCCCCCCTCGATCCTCTCCCTTCCCCCCCTCGATCCTCTCCCTTCCCCCCCTCGATCCTCTCCCTTCCCCCCCTCGATCCTCTCCCTTCCCCCCCTCGATCCTCTCCCTTCCCCCCCTCGATCCTCTCCCTTCCCCCCCTCGATCCTCTCCCTTCCCCCCCTCGATCCTCTCCCTTCCCCCCCTCGATCCTCTCCCTTCCCCCCCTCGATCCTCTCCCTTCCCCCCCTCGATCCTCTCCCTTCCCCCCCTCGATCCTCTCCCTTCCCCCCCTCGATCCTCTCCCTTCCCCCCCTCGATCCTCTCCCTTCCCCCCCCTCGATCCTCTCCCTTCCCCCCCTCGATCCTCTCCCTTCCCCCCCTCGATCCTCTCCCTTCCCCCCCTCGATCCTCTCCCTTCCCCCCCTCGATCCTCTCCCTTCCCCCCCTCGATCCTCTCCCTTCCCCCCCTCGATCCTCTCCCTTCCCCCCCTTCGATCCTCTCCCTTCCCCCCTTCTCCTCTCCCTTCCCCCCCTTCCATCCTCTCCCTTCCCCCCCTTCCATCCTCTCCCTTCCCCCCCTTCCATCCTCTCCCTTCCCCCCCTTCCATCCTCTCCCTTCCCCCCCTTCCATCCTCTCCCTTCCCCCCCTTCCATCCTCTCCCTTCCCCCCTTCCATCCTCTCCCTTCCCCCCCTTCCATCCTCTCCCTTCCCCCCCTTCCATCCTCTCCCTTCCCCCCCTTCCATCCTCCCCCTTCCCCCCCTTCCTTCCCCCCCTTCCATCCTCCCCCTTCGCCCCCTTCCATCCTCCCCCTTCCCCCCTTCCATCCTCCCCCTTCGCCCCCTTCCATCCTCCCCCTTCGCCCCCTTCCATCCTCCCCCTTCGCCCCCTTCCATCCTCCCCCTTCGCCCCCTTCCTTCGCCCCCTTCCATCCTCCCCCTTCGCCCCCTTCCATCCTCCCCCTTCGGCCCCACCCGCCACAACTCGCCGCACAACACACCAGACACCACTCCCGGCACAGCTCACTGTACACCACTCCCGGCACGGCTCACCCTACAGCGCACCCGGCACGGCTCACCGTACAGCGCACCCGGCACGGCTCACCGTACAGCACACACGGCACGGCTCACCGTACAGCACACACGGCACGGCTCACCGTACAGCACACACGGCACGGCTCACCGTACAGCACACCCGGCACGGCTCACCGTACAGCACACCCGGCACGGCTCACCGTACAGCACACCCGGCACGGCTCACCGTACAGCACACCCGGCACGGCTCACCGTACAGCACACCCGGCACGGCTCACCGTACAGCACACCCGGCACGGCTCACCGTACAGCACACCCGGCACGGCTCACCGTACAGCACACCCGGCACGGCTCACCGTACAGCACACCCGGCACGGCTCACCGTACAGCACACCCGGCACGGCTCACCGTACAGCACACCCGGCACGGCTCACCGTACAGCACACCCGGCACGGCTCACCGTACAGCACACCCGGCCCGGCTCACCGTACACCACAACCGGCCCGGCACACCGTACACCACTAATCCGGCACGGCTCACCGTACAGCACACCCGGCACGGCTCACCGTACAGCACACCCGGCACGGCTCACCGTACAGCACACCCGGCACGGCTCACCGTGCACCACACCCGGCCCGGCACACCGTACAGCACACCCGGCACGGCTCACCGTACAGCACACCCGGCACGGCTCACCGTACAGCACACCCGGCACGGCTCACCGTACAGCACACCCGGCACGGCTCACCGTACAGCACACCCGGCACGGCTCACCGTACAGCACACCCGGCACGGCTCACCGTACAGCACACCCGGCACGGCTCACCGTACAGCACACCCGGCACGGCTCACCGTACAGCACACCCGGCACGGCTCACCGTACAGCACACCCCACCGTACAGCACAACCGGCCCGGCACACCGTACAGCACACCCGGCACGGCTCACCGTACAGCACACCCGGCACGGCTCACCGCACAGCACACCCCACCGTACAGCACACCCGGCACGGCTCACCGTACAGCACACCCGGCACGGCTCACCGTACAGCACACCCCACCGTACAGCACAACCGGCCCGGCACACCGTACAGCACACCCGGCACGGCTCACCGTACAGCACACCCGGCACGGCTCACCGCACAGCACACCCCACCGTACAGTACACCCGGCCCGGCTCACCGTACAGCACACCCGGCCCGGCACACCGTACAGCACACCCGGCACGGCTCACCGTACAGCACACCCGTCACGGCTCACCGTACAGCACAGCTCACCGTACAGCACACCCGGCACGGCTCACCGTACAGCACACCCGGCACGGCTCACCGTACAGCACACCCGGCCCGGCACACCGTACAGCACACCCGGCACGGCTCACCGTACACCACACCCGGCACGGCACACCGTACAGCACACCCGGCACGGCTCACCGTACAGCACACCCGGCACGGCTCACCGTACAGCACACCCGGCACGGCACACCGTACAGCACACCCGGCACGGCACACCGTACAGCACACCCGGCACGGCTCACCGTACAGCACACCCGGCACGGCTCACCGTACAACACAGCTCACCGTACACCACACCCGGCACGGCTCACCGTACACCACACCCGGCCCGGCACACCGTACACCACACCCGGCTCAACTTACAGCACAGCTCACCGTACAGCACACCCGGCACGGCTCACCGTACAGCACACCCGGCACGGCTCACCGTACAGCACACCCGGCACGGCTCACCGTACAGCACACCCGGCACGGCTCACCGTACAGCACACCCCACCGTACAGCACACCCGGCCCGGCTCACCGTACAGCACACCCATCCCGGCTCACCGTACAGCACACCCGGCCCGGCGCACCGTACAGCACACCCCATCGTACAGCACACCCGGCCCGGCTCACCGTACAGCACACCCGGCCCGGCTCACCGTACAGCACACCCGGCCCGGCTCACCGTACAGCACACCCGGCCCGGCTCACCGTACAGCACACCCGGCCCGGCGCACCGTACAGCACTCCCCATCGTACAGCACACCCGGCCCAGCTCACCGTACAGCACACCCGGCCCGGCTCACCGTACAGCACACCCGGCCCGGCACACCGTACAACACACCCGGCACGGCTCACCGTACAGCACACCCGGCACGGCACACCGTACAGCACACCCGGCACGGCTCACCGTACAGCACACCCCACCGTACAGCACACCCGGCCCGGCTCACCGTACAGCACACCCGGCCCGGCTCACCGTACAGCACACCCGGCCCGGCTCACCGTACAGCACACCCGGCCCGGCTCACCGTACAGCACACCCGGCCCGGCTCACCGTACAGCACACCCGGCCCGGCTCACCGTACAGCACACCCGGCCCGGCTCACCGTACAGCACACCCGGCCCGGCTCACCGTACAGCACACCCGGCCCGGCTCACCGTACAGCACACCCGGCACGGCTCACCGTACAGCACACCCGGCACGGCTCACCGTACAGCACACCCGGCACGGCTCACCGTACAGCACACCCGGCACGGCTCACCGTACAGCACACCCGGCACGGCTCACCGTACAGCACACCCGGCACGGCTCACCGTACAGCACACCCGGCACGGCTCACCGTACAGCACACCCGGCACGGCTCACCGTACAGCACACCCGGCACGGCTCACCGTACAGCACACCCGGCACGGCTCACCGTACAGCACACCCGGCACGGCTCACCGTACAGCACACCCGGCACGGCTCACCGTACAGCACACCCGGCACGGCTCACCGTACAGCACACCCGGCACGGCTCACCGTACAGCACACCCGGCACGGCTCACCGTACAGCACACCCGGCACGGCTCACCGTACAGCACACCCGGCACGGCTCACCGTACAGCACACCCGGCACGGCTCACCGTACAGCACACCCGGCACGGCTCACCGTACAGCACACCCGGCACGGCTCACCGTACAGCACACCCGGCACGGCTCACCGTACAGCACACCCGGCACGGCTCACCGTACAGCACACCCGGCACGGCTCACCGTACAGCACACCCGGCACGGCTCACCGTACAGCACACCCGGCACGGCTCACCGTACAGCACACCCGGCACGGCTCACCGTACAGCACACCCGGCACGGCTCACCGTACGGCCCGGCACACCCGGCACGGCTCACCGTACGGCCCGGCACACCCGGCACGGCTCACCGTACGGCCCGGCCCACCGCACGGCTCACCGTACGGCCCGGCCCACCGCACGGCTCACCGTACGGCCCGGCCCACCGCACGGCTCACCGTACGGCCCGGCCCACCGCACGGCTCACCGTACGGCCCGGCCCACCGCACGGCTCACCGTACGGCCCGGCCCACCGCACGGCTCACCGTACGGCACGGCCCACCGCACAGCACACCCGGCCCGGCCCACCGCACAGCACACCCGGCCCGGCACACCGCACAGCAAACCCGGCACGGCTCACCGCACAGCACACCCGGCCCGGCTCACCGCACAGCACACCCGGCCCGGCTCACCGTACAGCACACCCCATCGTACAGCACACCCGGCCCGGCACACCGTACAGCACACCCGGCCCGGCTCACCGTACAGCACACCCGGCCCGGCACACCGTACAGCACACCCGTCACGGCTCACCGTACAGCACAGCTCACCGTACAGCACACCCGGCACGGCTCACCGTACAGCACACCCGGCACGGCTCACCGTACAGCACACCCGGCACGGCTCACCGTACAGCACACCCGGCCCGGCACACCGTACAGCACACCCGGCACGGCTCACCGTACAGCACACCCGGCACGGCACACCGTACAGCACACCCGGCACGGCTCACCGTACAGCACACCCGGCACGGCTCACCGTACAGCACACCCCACCGTACAGCACACCCGGCCCGGCTCACCGTACAGCACACCCATCCCGGCTCACCGTACAGCACACCCGGCCCGGCGCACCGTACAGCACACCCCATCGTACAGCACACCCGGCCCGGCTCACCGTACAGCACACCCGGCCCGGCTCACCGTACAGCACACCCGGCCCGGCTCACCGTACAGCACACCCGGCACGGCTCACCGTACAGCACACCCGGCCCGGCGCACCGTACAGCACACCCCATCGTACAGCACACCCGGCCCAGCTCACCGTACAGCACACCCGGCCCGGCTCACCGTACAGCACACCCGGCCCGGCGCACCGTACAGCACACCCCATCGTACAGCACACCCGGCCCAGCTCACCGTACAGCACACCCGGCCCGGCTCACCGTACAGCACACCCGGCCCGGCACACCGTACAGCACACCCGGAATGGCTCACCGTACAGCACACCCGGCACGGCACACCGTACAGCACACCCGGCCCGGCTCACCGTACAGCACACCCGGCCCGGCTCACCGTACAGCACACCCGGCCCGGCTCACCGTACAGCACACCCGGCCCGGCTCACCGTACAGCACACCCGGCCCGGCTCACCGTACAGCACACCCGGCCCGGCTCACCGTACAGCACACCCGGCCCGGCTCACCGTACAGCACACCCGGCACGGCTCACCGTACAGCACACCCGGCACGGCTCACCGTACAGCACACCCGGCACGGCTCACCGTACAGCACACCCGGCACGGCTCACCGTACAGCACACCCGGCACGGCTCACCGTACAGCACACCCGGCACGGCTCACCGTACAGCACACCCGGCACGGCTCACCGTACAGCACACCCGGCACGGCTCACCGTACAGCACACCCGGCACGGCTCACCGTACAGCACACCCGGCACGGCTCACCGTACAGCACACCCGGCACGGCTCACCGTACAGCACACCCGGCACGGCTCACCGTACAGCACACCCGGCACGTCTCACCGTACAGCACACCCGGCACGGCTCACCGTACAGCACACCCGGCACGGCTCACCGTACAGCACACCCGGCACGGCTCACCGTACAGCACACCCGGCACGGCTCACCGTACGGCACACCCGGCACGGCTCACCGTACGGCACACCCGGCACGGCTCACCGTACGGCACACCCGGCACGGCTCACCGTACGGCACGGCCCACCGCACGGCCCGGCCCACCGCACAGCACACCCGGCCCGGCACACCGCACAGCAAACCCGGCCCGGCTCACCGCACAGCACACCCGGCCCGGCTCACCGCACAGCACACCCGGCACGGCTCACCGCACAGCACACCCGGCCCGGCTCACCGTACAGCACACCCCATCGTACAGCACACCCGGCCCGGCTCACCGCACAGCACACCCGGCCCGGCTCACCGTACAGCACACCCGGCACGGCTCACCGTACAGCACACCCGGCACGGCTCACCGTACAGCACACCCGGCACGGCTCACCGTACAGCACACCCGGCACGGCTCACCGTACAGCACACCCGGCACGGCTCACCGTACAGCACACCCGGCACGGCTCACCGTACAGCACACCCGGCACGGCTCACCGTACAGCACACCCGGCACGGCTCACCGTACAGCACACCCGGCACGGCTCACCGTACAGCACACCCGGCACGGCTCACCGTACAGCACACCCGGCACGGCTCACCGTACAGCACACCCGGCACGGCTCACCGTACAGCACACCCGGCACGGCTCACCGTACAGCACACCCGGCACGGCTCACCGTACAGCACACCCGGCACGGCTCACCGTACAGCACACCCGGCACGGCTCACCGTACAGCACACCCGGCACGGCTCACCGTACAGCACACCCGGCACGGCTCACCGTACAGCACACCCCACCGTACAGCACAACCGGCCCGGCACACCGTACAGCACACCCGGCACGGCTCACCGTACAGCACACCCGGCACGGCTCACCGCACAGCACACCCCACCGTACAGCACACCCGGCACGGCTCACCGTACAGCACACCCCACCGTACAGCACAACCGGCCCGGCACACCGTACAGCACACCCGGCACGGCTCACCGTACAGCACACCCGGCACGGCTCACCGCACAGCACACCCCACCGTACAGTACACCCGGCCCGGCTCACCGTACAGCACACCCGGCCCGGCACACCGTACAGCACACCCGGCACGGCTCACCGTACAGCACACCCGTCACGGCTCACCGTACAGCACAGCTCACCGTACAGCACACCCGGCACGGCTCACCGTACAGCACACCCGGCACGGCTCACCGTACAGCACACCCGGCACGGCTCACCGTACAGCACACCCGGCCCGGCACACCGTACAGCACACCCGGCACGGCTCACCGTACACCACACCCGGCACGGCTCACCGTACAGCACACCCGGCACGGCTCACCGTACAGCACACCCGGCACGGCTCACCGTACAGCACACCCGGCACGGCACACCGTACAGCACACCCGGCACGGCACACCGTACAGCACACCCGGCACGGCTCACCGTACAGCACACCCGGCACGGCTCACCGTACAACACAGCTCACCGTACACCACACCCGGCACGGCTCACCGTACACCACACCCGGCCCGGCACACCGTACACCACACCCGGCTCAACTTACAGCACAGCTCACCGTACAGCACACCCGGCACGGCTCACCGTACAGCACACCCGGCACGGCTCACCGTACAGCACACCCGGCACGGCTCACCGTACAGCACACCCGGCACGGCTCACCGTACAGCACACCCCACCGTACAGCACACCCGGCCCGGCTCACCGTACAGCACACCCATCCCGGCTCACCGTACAGCACACCCGGCCCGGCGCACCGTACAGCACACCCCATCGTACAGCACACCCGGCCCGGCTCACCGTACAGCACACCCGGCCCGGCTCACCGTACAGCACACCCGGCCCGGCTCACCGTACAGCACACCCGGCCCGGCTCACCGTACAGCACACCCGGCCCGGCTCACCGTACAGCACACCCGGCCCGGCTCACCGTACAGCACACCCGGCACGGCTCACCGTACAGCACACCCGGCACGGCTCACCGTACAGCACACCCGGCCCGGCGCACCGTACAGCACTCCCCATCGTACAGCACACCCGGCCCAGCTCACCGTACAGCACACCCGGCCCGGCTCACCGTACAGCACACCCGGCCCGGCACACCGTACAACACACCCGGCACGGCTCACCGTACAGCACACCCGGCACGGCACACCGTACAGCACACCCGGCACGGCTCACCGTACAGCACACCCCACCGTACAGCACACCCGGCCCGGCTCACCGTACAGCAAACCCGGCCCGGCTCACCGTACAGCACACCCGGCCCGGCTCACCGTACAGCACACCCGGCCCGGCTCACCGTACAGCACACCCGGCCCGGCTCACCGTACAGCACACCCGGCCCGGCTCACCGTACAGCACACCCGGCCCGGCTCACCGTACAGCACACCCGGCACGGCTCACCGTACAGCACACCCGGCACGGCTCACCGTACAGCACACCCGGCACGGCTCACCGTACAGCACACCCGGCACGGCTCACCGTACAGCACACCCGGCACGGCTCACCGTACAGCACACCCGGCACGGCTCACCGTACAGCACACCCGGCACGGCTCACCGTACAGCACACCCGGCACGGCTCACCGTACAGCACACCCGGCACGGCTCACCGTACAGCACACCCGGCACGGCTCACCGTACAGCACACCCGGCACGGCTCACCGTACAGCACACCCGGCACGGCTCACCGTACAGCACACCCGGCACGGCTCACCGTACAGCACACCCGGCACGGCTCACCGTACAGCACACCCGGCACGGCTCACCGTACAGCACACCCGGCACGGCTCACCGTACAGCACACCCGGCACGGCTCACCGTACAGCACACCCGGCACGGCTCACCGTACAGCACACCCGGCACGGCTCACCGTACAGCACACCCGGCACGGCTCACCGTACAGCACACCCGGCACGGCTCACCGTACAGCACACCCGGCACGGCTCACCGTACAGCACACCCGGCACGGCTCACCGTACAGCACACCCGGCACGGCTCACCGTACAGCACACCCGGCACGGCTCACCGTACAGCACACCCGGCACGGCTCACCGTACAGCACACCCCACCGTACAGCACAACCGGCCCGGCACACCGTACAGCACACCCGGCACGGCTCACCGTACAGCACACCCGGCACGGCTCACCGCACAGCACACCCCACCGTACAGCACACCCGGCACGGCTCACCGTACAGCACACCCGGCACGGCTCACCGTACAGCACACCCCACCGTACAGCACAACCGGCCCGGCACACCGTACAGCACACCCGGCACGGCTCACCGTACAGCACACCCGGCACGGCTCACCGCACAGCACACCCCACCGTACAGTACACCCGGCCCGGCTCACCGTACAGCACACCCGGCCCGGCACACCGTACAGCACACCCGGCACGGCTCACCGTACAGCACACCCGTCACGGCTCACCGTACAGCACAGCTCACCGTACAGCACACCCGGCACGGCTCACCGTACAGCACACCCGGCACGGCTCACCGTACAGCACACCCGGCACGGCTCACCGTACAGCACACCCGGCCCGGCACACCGTACAGCACACCCGGCACGGCTCACCGTACACCACACCCGGCACGGCACACCGTACAGCACACCCGGCACGGCTCACCGTACAGCACACCCGGCACGGCTCACCGTACAGCACACCCGGCACGGCACACCGTACAGCACACCCGGCACGGCACACCGTACAGCACACCCGGCACGGCTCACCGTACAGCACACCCGGCACGGCTCACCGTACAACACAGCTCACCGTACACCACACCCGGCACGGCTCACCGTACACCACACCCGGCCCGGCACACCGTACACCACACCCGGCTCAACTTACAGCACAGCTCACCGTACAGCACACCCGGCACGGCTCACCGTACAGCACACCCGGCACGGCTCACCGTACAGCACACCCGGCACGGCTCACCGTACAGCACACCCGGCACGGCTCACCGTACAGCACACCCGGCACGGCTCACCGTACAGCACACCCCACCGTACAGCACACCCGGCCCGGCTCACCGTACAGCACACCCATCCCGGCTCACCGTACAGCACACCCGGCCCGGCGCACCGTACAGCACACCCCATCGTACAGCACACCCGGCCCGGCTCACCGTACAGCACACCCGGCCCGGCTCACCGTACAGCACACCCGGCCCGGCTCACCGTACAGCACACCCGGCACGGCTCACCGTACAGCACACCCGGCCCGGCACACCGTACAGCACACCCGGCACGGCTCACCGTACACCACACCCGGCACGGCTCACCGTACAGCACACCCGGCACGGCTCACCGTACAGCACACCCGGCACGGCTCACCGTACAGCACACCCGGCACGGCTCACCGTACAGCACACCCGGCACGGCTCACCGTACAGCACACCCGGCACGGCTCACCGTACAGCACACCCGGCACGGCTCACCGTACAGCACACCCGGCACGGCTCACCGTACAGCACACCCGGCACGGCTCACCGTACAGCACACCCGGCACGGCTCACCGTACAGCACACCCGGCACGGCTCACCGTACAGCACACCCGGCACGGCTCACCGTACAGCACACCCGGCACGGCTCACCGTACAGCACACCCCACCGTACAGCACAACCGGCCCGGCACACCGTACAGCACACCCGGCACGGCTCACCGTACAGCACACCCGGCACGGCTCACCGCACAGCACACCCCACCGTACAGCACACCCGGCACGGCTCACCGTACAGCACACCCCACCGTACAGCACAACCGGCCCGGCACACCGTACAGCACACCCGGCACGGCTCACCGTACAGCACACCCGGCACGGCTCACCGCACAGCACACCCCACCGTACAGTACACCCGGCCCGGCTCACCGTACAGCACACCCGGCCCGGCACACCGTACAGCACACCCGGCACGGCTCACCGTACAGCACACCCGTCACGGCTCACCGTACAGCACAGCTCACCGTACAGCACACCCGGCACGGCTCACCGTACAGCACACCCGGCACGGCTCACCGTACAGCACACCCGGCACGGCTCACCGTACAGCACACCCGGCCCGGCACACCGTACAGCACACCCGGCACGGCTCACCGTACACCACACCCGGCACGGCTCACCGTACAGCACACCCGGCACGGCTCACCGTACAGCACACCCGGCACGGCTCACCGTACAGCACACCCGGCACGGCACACCGTACAGCACACCCGGCACGGCACACCGTACAGCACACCCGGCACGGCTCACCGTACAGCACACCCGGCACGGCTCACCGTACAACACAGCTCACCGTACACCACACCCGGCACGGCTCACCGTACACCACACCCGGCCCGGCACACCGTACACCACACCCGGCTCAACTTACAGCACAGCTCACCGTACAGCACACCCGGCACGGCTCACCGTACAGCACACCCGGCACGGCTCACCGTACAGCACACCCGGCACGGCTCACCGTACAGCACACCCGGCACGGCTCACCGTACAGCACACCCCACCGTACAGCACACCCGGCCCGGCTCACCGTACAGCACACCCATCCCGGCTCACCGTACAGCACACCCGGCCCGGCGCACCGTACAGCACACCCCATCGTACAGCACACCCGGCCCGGCTCACCGTACAGCACACCCGGCCCGGCTCACCGTACAGCACACCCGGCCCGGCTCACCGTACAGCACACCCGGCCCGGCTCACCGTACAGCACACCCGGCCCGGCTCACCGTACAGCACACCCGGCCCGGCTCACCGTACAGCACACCCGGCACGGCTCACCGTACAGCACACCCGGCACGGCTCACCGTACAGCACACCCGGCCCGGCGCACCGTACAGCACTCCCCATCGTACAGCACACCCGGCCCAGCTCACCGTACAGCACACCCGGCCCGGCTCACCGTACAGCACACCCGGCCCGGCACACCGTACAACACACCCGGCACGGCTCACCGTACAGCACACCCGGCACGGCACACCGTACAGCACACCCGGCACGGCTCACCGTACAGCACACCCCACCGTACAGCACACCCGGCCCGGCTCACCGTACAGCAAACCCGGCCCGGCTCACCGTACAGCACACCCGGCCCGGCTCACCGTACAGCACACCCGGCCCGGCTCACCGTACAGCACACCCGGCCCGGCTCACCGTACAGCACACCCGGCCCGGCTCACCGTACAGCACACCCGGCCCGGCTCACCGTACAGCACACCCGGCCCGGCTCACCGTACAGCACACCCGGCCCGGCTCACCGTACAGCACACCCGGCCCGGCTCACCGTACAGCACACCCGGCCCGGCTCACCGTACAGCACACCCGGCACGGCTCACCGTACAGCACACCCGGCACGGCTCACCGTACAGCACACCCGGCACGGCTCACCGTACAGCACACCCGGCACGGCTCACCGTACAGCACACCCGGCACGGCTCACCGTACAGCACACCCGGCACGGCTCACCGTACAGCACACCCGGCCCGGCTCACCGTACAGCACACCCGGCCCGGCTCACCGTACAGCACACCCCATCGTACAGCACACCCGGCCCGGCACACCGTACAGCACACCCCACCGTACAGCACACCCGGCACGGCTCACCGTACAGCACACCCGGCACGGCTCACCGTACAGCACACCCGGCACGGCTCACCGTACAGCACACCCGGCCCGGCACACCGTACAGCACACCCGGCACGGCTCACCGTACAGCACACCCGGCACGGCACACCGTACAGCACACCCGGCACGGCTCACCGTACAGCACACCCGGCACGGCTCACCGTACAGCACACCCCACCGTACAGCACACCCGGCCCGGCTCACCGTACAGCACACCCATCCCGGCTCACCGTACAGCACACCCGGCCCGGCGCACCGTACAGCACACCCCATCGTACAGCACACCCGGCCCGGCTCACCGTACAGCACACCCGGCCCGGCTCACCGTACAGCACACCCGGCCCGGCTCACCGTACAGCACACCCGGCACGGCTCACCGTACAGCACACCCGGCCCGGCGCACCGTACAGCACACCCCATCGTACAGCACACCCGGCCCAGCTCACCGTACAGCACACCCGGCCCGGCTCACCGTACAGCACACCCGGCCCGGCGCACCGTACAGCACACCCCATCGTACAGCACACCCGGCCCAGCTCACCGTACAGCACACCCGGCCCGGCTCACCGTACAGCACACCCGGCCCGGCACACCGTACAGCACACCCGGCACGGCACACCGTACAGCACACCCGGCCCGGCTCACCGTACAGCACACCCGGCCCGGCTCACCGTACAGCACACCCGGCCCGGCTCACCGTACAGCACACCCGGCCCGGCTCACCGTACAGCACACCCGGCCCGGCTCACCGTACAGCACACCCGGCCCGGCTCACCGTACAGCACAACCGGCACGGCTCACCGTACAGCACACCCGGCACGGCTCACCGTACAGCACACCCGGCACGGCTCACCGTACAGCACACCCGGCACGGCTCACCGTACAGCACACCCGGCACGGCTCACCGTACAGCACACCCGGCACGGCTCACCGTACAGCACACCCGGCACGGCTCACCGTACAGCACACCCGGCACGGCTCACCGTACAGCACACCCGGCACGTCTCACCGTACAGCACACCCGGCACGGCTCACCGTACAGCACACCCGGCACGGCTCACCGTACAGCACACCCGGCACGGCTCACCGTACAGCACACCCGGCACGGCTCACCGTACAGCACACCCGGCACGGCTCACCGTACGGCACGGCCCACCGCACGGCCCGGCCCACCGCACAGCACACCCGGCCCGGCTCACCGCACAGCACACCCGGCCCGGCACACCGCACAGCAAACCCGGCACGGCTCACCGCACAGCACACCCGGCCCGGCTCACCGCACAGCACACCCGGCACGGCTCACCGCACAGCACACCCGGCCCGGCTCACCGTACAGCACACCCCATCGTACAGCACACCCGGCACGGCTCACCGTACAGCACACCCGGCACGGCTCACCGTACAGCAGACCCGGCACGGCTCACCGTACAGCACACCCGGCACGGCTCACCGTACAGCACACCCGGCACGGCTCACCGTACAGCACACCCGGCACGGCTCACCGTACAGCACACCCGGCACGGCTCACCGTACAGCACACCCGGCACGGCTCACCGTACAGCACACCCGGCACGGCTCACCGTACAGCACACCCGGCACGGCTCACCGTACAGCACACCCGGCACGGCTCACCGTACAGCACACCCGGCACGGCTCACCGTACAGCACACCCGGCACGGCTCACCGTACAGCACACCCGGCACGGCTCACCGTACAGCACACCCGGCACGGCTCACCGTACGGCACGGCCCACCGCACGGCCCGGCCCACCGCACAGCACACCCGGCCCGGCCCACCGCACAGCACACCCGGCCCGGCACACCGCACAGCAAACCCGGCACGGCTCACCGCACAGCACACCCGGCCCGGCTCACCGCACAGCACACCCGGCACGGCTCACCGCACAGCACACCCGGCCCGGCTCACCGTACAGCACACCCCATCGTACAGCACACCCGGCCCGGCACACCGTACAGCACACCCGGCCCGGCTCACCGTACAGCACACCCGGCCCGGCTCACCGTACAGCACACCCGGCCCGGCTCACCGTACAGCACACCCGGCCCGGCTCACCGTACAGCACACCCGGCACGGCTCACCGTACAGCACACCCGGCCCGGCACACCGTACAGCACACCCGGCACGGCTCACCGTACAGCACACCCGGCACGGCTCACCGTACAGCACACCCGGCACGGCTCACCGTACAGCACACCCGGCACGGCTCACCGTACAGCACACCCGGCACGGCTCACCGTACAGCACACCCGGCACGGCTCACCGTACAGCACACCCGGCACGGCTCACCGTACAGCACACCCGGCACGGCTCACCGTACAGCACACCCGGCACGGCTCACCGTACAGCACACCCGGCACGGCTCACCGTACAGCACACCCGGCACGGCTCACCGTACAGCACACCCGGCACGGCTCACCGTACAGCACACCCGGCACGGCTCACCGTACAGCACACCCGGCACGGCTCACCGTACAGCACACCCGGCACGGCTCACCGTACAGCACACCCGGCACGGCTCACCGTACAGCACACCCGGCACGGCTCACCGTACAGCACACCCGGCACGGCTCACCGTACAGCACACCCGGCACGGCTCACCGTACAGCACACCCGGCACGGCTCACCGTACAGCACACCCGGCACGGCTCACCGTACAGCACACCCGGCACGGCTCACCGTACAGCACACCCGGCACGGCTCACCGTACAGCACACCCGGCACGGCTCACCGTACGGCCCGGCCCACCGTACGGCCCGGCCCACCGCACGGCCCGGCTCACCGCACAGCACACCCGGCCCGGCACACCGCACAGCACACCCGGCCCGGCACACCGCACAGCACACCCGGCACGGCTCACCGCACAGCACACCCGGCACGGCTCACCGCACAGCACACCCGGCACGGCTCACCGCACAGCACACCCGGCACGGCTCACCGCACAGCACACCCGGCACGGCACACCGTACACCACACCCGGCCCGGCTCACCGTACAGCACACCCGGCCCGGCTCACCGTACAGCACACCCCACCGTACAGCACACCCGGCCCGGCTCACCGTACAGCACACCCGGCCCGGCACACCGTACAGCACACCCGGCCCGGCTCACCGTACAGCACACCCGGCCCGGCTCACCGTACAGCACACCCGGCCCGGCTCACCGTACAGCACACCCGGCCCGGCTCACCGTACAGCACACCCGGCCCGGCTCACCGTACAGCACACCCGGCCCGGCTCACCGTACAGCACACCCGGCACGGCACACCGTACAGCACACCCGGCACGGCTCACCGTACAACACAGCTCACCGTACACCACACCCGGCACGGCTCACCGTACACCACACCCGGCTCGGCACACCGTACACCACACCCGGCTCAACTTACAGCACAGCTCACCGTACAGCACACCCGGCACAGCTCACCGTACAGCACACCCGGCCCGGCACAGCTCACCATACACCATCCAGGACAAAACCGTTTGCTTGATTGACAACCCATCCACGACCTTAGACATCCATTCCCTCCACCACCAGCGCACCATGGCTGCTGTGTACTATCTTCAGGATGCACTGCATCATCTCGTTAAAGACTTCTTCTACAGTACCTCCATAACCCGCGACCTCAATAACCTATGACCTCCACCACCACCACCTGGAAGGACAAGGGCAGCAGGTGCATTGGAACACCACCACCTCCAAGTTCCCTTCCAAGTCACACACCATCCTGACTTCATAGTCGCTGGGTCAAAATCCTGGAACTCCCTCCCTTATAACACTGTGGGAGTACCTTCACCACACGGACTGCAGCGGTTCAAGAAGGCGGCTCACCACCACCTTCTCGAGGGCAACTAAGGATGGGCAATAAATGCCGGCCTTGCCAGCGATGCCCACCTCCCCAGAATGAATTAAAAAAACACACCCAGCATAACTCATCATCATTAGGAATTTGGGTGCAAGTTTTCACCCAGTGTGATAGAGTTGTGGATAAGATACCTGAAGTTGACTGTATAAATGGGTTTGAGAGACACTTAGATGTGTCTCTGGAGAGAAGGGTGAGTAGGTGGGGTTCTGATCAGATGTGGTGGAGCTGCTCCTTAGAAAATGTCAGACCCTAATGCCCTTTTTCCTGAAAAACTTTGTGTTCCATCCAGTGGGTAGATGGAAAAAGAAGGAAGAAGTTACATTAAATAGCAGTTTTCACATCTCCGGATGTCACAGCCAATGAAGTACCTGCTACAATGGAGCACTCCCTCGCTACTGCAGCCAAGTGTTGCCCAGATTAAGTGTTCAGGTCCTGGAGTGGGGTTTGAACTTCTGACTCGGAGGGAAGAGTGCTGCTCACTGAGCCACAGCTGGCACAAGTGCCGTGTGGTGATCCCTTTTTTTCCTGAAGAGATTGTGCTGTAATCATCTTGTGCACGCCAGTCAGAACCAGTGTTGGGAACAGAATGCGGATGTTTAAATAACTATCACGAGTGCAGTTCAAGCTGGCAGAATAAGGAACCAGCATTCCCACGAATCTTCCGACAGCGACCGCACTTCACAAAGTACTTCATTGGCTGTGGAGCGCTCTGGGAGGTCATGAAAGGCGCTACATCAATGCAAGTTTCTTTTCTTTAAGACTCTGTCCTCTCTGCTCTTTCCCCAGATGACCTAGCAGAGCTGCTACTCGCAGAGTCAAAGTTGGAGCAGTACCTGAAGGAAAACCCAGTCAAACCGGGGGCCAGTCCTTCAGGCACCAAGCCAAAGCTAATCGAGGTGAAGAAGCACTTGACCGCTGCACTCGACAGAGGCAACTTAAAGGTAATTCACCTTCCGTTCAGGGGCTCGCTGCAACCTTGGTACAGTCGAACATTTCTGACACCAATTTGCAAATCGCGCCTTATGTATACAGTATCAGCAGCTGCTGCCAACAGAATTCATCCAATCCCAAGGCTGGAATTCTCTAACTTCATTAATTAAATTTTTTTTAAATATTCACGCTGCTCTCTCTCTCTCTCTCTCTCTCTCGAGGTTTTGCTGGGTGCGGTGTAATGAGCTGAGTTATGCCGGGTGTTGTGGTGCGGTACGGTGCTGTCTATTGTGTATGTAGTCGAGCTGGGTGTAGCGTTTAGTTTCTCAGTTATGCTTTGGGTATGTTTTGTGCCCGTCATCCATTTTGATCTGGATCTGCTTCTGTGAAGAGCCTCTGGACGGTTTTTGTACATTAAAGGCACTATATAAATGCAAGTAGTTGCCTGATTTACTGTGAGCATCACCACAGAGACTCGCAAGTCATGAATAAAAGTTTTGAGAGTGTCTATTACACCTCAGACTTCACACTTCAAAATGTCACGAGTATTTTTTTGAAAAATGGCCATGCTCAGGTCAGTTACAGGTCATTTGTTGATGGAAGTTTGTGATCCACCTGAAGCTGGAAATTTACACCTTCTAATCTGTAAATGTGTCTCATTAGCAGAAATCGGGCTTTACAGGAATTCGATTTTGTGGGCTTAATGGGGCAGGCAACCATAGCAGCTGAATAATGCGCTGTGCATTGCATGATATAAATATTCCTGTTATTATGAAACCGCAACGTACTGTGAGCAGGGGCCATGGGGAGATGTGCTAGTGTTTTGTGAGATGTTCACGCACTGTTCGTTCATACTGTTTGCCTCTTATTCTTTTTTCAGCAAGACTTTGCGCAGGAAGCCAACTTGACTTTGGCCAAGTGTTATTACGTGGAGGGTGACCACGCACGATCTCTCGCCCTGTATTCCAAGATAATTCTGGACAAGATGCAGTTGGTGGCAGTGCCTGTCTACAGGCTCAGAATCATCGCCGAGTCCTATGCTACAAAAGGTGAGAACGCTTTTTTATTAACCTCGAGCTCCTTACTGATCATGTGCTGTCAACTGAAAAGCCTCCTGTGATGATATGTTGTTTTGGAAGAGGGGGCTTTGTCTTTGCTTCCCTCGGATGTTTAGCTTAATTGGAAGCGCCCTTGATGACTTAGCCCGACTGGTACAGTACTGAGTCAACCTCCCCATCCTACCCAACAAAGTATGGCCCAGATGGAAAGAGAAGCAACCTGTATTGAGGGGGAAGGGGCTGAGCGCACCCCAGTCCAGTCTGAAGTTGCCCCTTCGCTCCCTCCCACCCACTGTTTGAAATGGAGCTGCTGCTGCCTGGAGGTACATTCTCTAATTGGTGCAGCACCAGAGGAGTCTAGCAGCGAGGACTCCATCATTCATGGGTCTTGGTCCCGTCGCTGCAATTGACGTGTGAAATAACAGTCAGAGAAATACTTGGTATGAGTCTCACATAGGCATGGTAAGCAGTGCAGATGGAAGCATAAAATTACAAAGAGATATTAATAGATTAAATGAATGGTAAATGGATTTCAGTGTAGACGAGTGTGAGATTATCCACTTTGGACCAAAAAGGATAGATCAGAGTACTTTCTAAATGGTGATAAGCTAGAAACATTGGAGGTTCAAAGAGACCTTGGGGATCCATGTACAGGAAACTTTCGTTTATCCGGCACCGACGGGACCGGCGTGGTGCCGGTTGATCGAAAGTGCCGGATTACAGAGAGGTATACTTACCAAGGTACGAGAGCCCCGTACACGGCCACAGGCTGAACAATTGGGACCCGGAGAGGGAAGGTAAACGAGACTCCGGCTTTTTCCTCCGTGGCGGCGACAGGTCGGAGTCGGAAGAACGTTGACCCCCCCTTTCGTGGGGGCGAAAGGTCAGAATCGGGGTCTTGTCTGTATAATAAAACTTACCTGATTTTTGCCGGTTAAGCGAGAATTCCGGATATTAGGGTGCCGGATAAACGAAAGTTTCCTGTACATAGATCATTAAAATGTCATGGACAGGTACAGAAAATGATCAAAAAGTCTAATGGAATGCTGGCCTTTATATCTAGAGGACTAGACTACAAGAGGGTAGAAGTCATGCTATATCTATACAAAGCCCGAGTTAGAACACTCCTGGAGCACTGTGAGCAGTTCTGGGCACCACACCTTAGGAAGGATATATTGGCCTTGGACGGAGTGCAGCGTAGGTTTACCAGAATGATACCCGGACTCCAAGGGTTAAATTACGAGGAGAGATTACACAAACTAGGGTTGTATTCCCTGGAATTTAGAAGATTAAGGGGTGATTTGATTGAAGTTTTCAAGATATTAAGAGGACCTGATAGGGTAGATAGAGAGAAACTATTTCCGCTGGTTGGGGAGTCTAAGACTAAGGGACGTAGTCTAAAAATTAGAGCCAGGCCCCTCAGGAGTGAAGTTAGGAAACACTTCTACACACAAAGGGTGGTGGAGGTTTGGAACTCTATTCTGCAAATGGAAATTGGTGCTAGATCAATTGTTAATTTTAAATCTGAGATTGATAGCTTTTTGTTAACCAAAGGTATTAAGGGATATGAGCCCAAGGCGGGGACAGGGAGTTAAGTCACAGATCAGCCATGGTCTCATTGAATGGCGGAACAGGCTCGAGGGGCTGTGACCTACTCCTGTTTCTTCCCCTTTAAGTGCAAGGAGAGATGAGTGATATTGGGACATTTTCCCCTGGAGCCTGAGGAGACTTAATGGAGGATTTCAGAATAATAAAGGGTTTTGATAGTAAACAAAAAGTTTCTCCTCAATGTTGGGGAATCAATTTAAAAGCCTCACTAAGAGAGTGAAGAGAGGGGTTAGGAGAAATGTCTTTACACAGAGGGTTGCTGCAGCATGGTGGTTGAGGCAGAGACCATTGTATCTTTAAGGAAAATTTTTGTAACTACAGGAAACTTTCGTTTATCCGGCATCGACGGGACCGGCGTGGTGCCGGTTTATCGAAAGTACCGGATAACAGAGAGTTATATCTACCGAGGCTATTTTTAACAAAGAGACTCCAGGCAGCGCGGGAGAATCTACTCATGCTACTGCAATGTTTCGGACTTGCAACAGCGCCAGGAGGCCGAATAGTGGCACTTTTGAAAAGTACCCCTACTGACTAAATCGGCGTTCGCGGACTCTGACTCGGACTCGGGATCGGCAACATTGCCGGTTATTTGAGAGGATTTTTCGGAGCACTCGGCGTTCGCGGAGACTCGACTGCGACTCGGCAACATTGCCGGTTATTTGAGAGGAGTTTTCGGAGGATGATTTTTGCCGGTTAAGCGAGAATTCCGGATATTTGGGTGCCGGATAAACGAAAGTTTCCTGTATTTGAAGTAGAACCTGTGAGGGGAGAGTGGGGCAGTGGGGTTCGTTTTGGATTGCTTTAGTAAGAGCTGGCCTGAATGGCTTCCTTCTCTGGTATAAACTTCTATAATACATCAATACTGCAAAGAGGGATCGTGAGGAAAACATACCTGGAACAACAACAACTTGCATTTCTATAGCACCTTTAACATAGGGATTGTAGATGCATTGGTAATAATTTTTCAAAACTCCCTGGATTCCGCTAAGGTCCCGGCAGACTGGAAAACTGCTAATGTAACACCCTTATTTAAAAAGGGCAGTAGACAGAAGGCTGGTAACTATAGACCGGTTAGCCTAACATCTGTGGTAGGTAAAATTTTGGAGTCCATTATTAAGGAAACAGTAACAGGACATTTGGATAATCATAATTTAATAGGACAAAGTCAGCATGGTTTTACGAAGGGGAAGTCATGTTTGACAAATTTGCTGGAGTTCTTTGAGGAAGTAACATATAGAGTGGATAAAGGGGAACCAGTGGACGTAGTGTATTTAGACTTCCAAAAGGCATTTGACAAGGTGCCACACAAAAGATTATTGCTTAAGGTAAAAAATCACGGGATTGGGGGTAATATTCTGGCATGGATAGAGGATTGGCTATCTAACAGAAAGCAAAGAGTTGGGATAAATGGTTCATTCTCAGACTGGCAATCAGTAACTAGTGGTGTTCCACAGGGGTCAGTGCTGGGTCCCCAACTCTTTACAATCTATATTAACGATTTGGAGGAAGGGACCAAGTGTAACATATCAAAATTTGCAGATGATACTAAGATGGGAGGGAAAGTAGTGAGTGAGGAGGACATAAAAAACCTGCAAGGGGACATAGACAGGCTAAGTAAGTGGGCAGAGATTTGGCAGATGGAATACAACACTGGAAAGTGTGAGGTGATGCACTTTGGCAGGAAAAATCCTAGAGCAATTTATTATCTTAATGGCAAGAAACTGGAGAGTACTGAAGTGCAAAGGGATCTGGGGGTCCTGGTGCACTAAACTCAAAAGGTTAGTATGCAGGTGCAGCAAGTGATTAAGAAGGCAAATGGAATGTTGGCTTTCATTGCTAGGGGGATAGAATATAAAAATAGGGAGGTATTGCTTCAGTTGTACAAGGTATTGGTGCGACCGCACCTGGAATACTGCATACAGTTTTGGTGTCCTTACTTAAGGAAAGACATCCTTGCTCTCGAGGCAGTGCAAAAAAGGTTCACTCGGTTAATCCCGGGGATGAGGGGGTGGTCATATGAGGAGAGGTTGGGTAGATTGGGACTCTACTCATTGGAGTTCAGAAGAATGAGAGGAGATCTTATTGAAACATATAAGATTGTGAAGGGGTTGGATCGGGTGGATGCGGGGAGGATGTTCCCGATGACGGGTGAGACGAGAACTAGGGGACATAGTCTTAGAATAAGGGGCTGCTCTTTCAAAACTGAGATGAGGAGGAACTACTTCACTCAGAGGGTGGTAGGTCCATGGAATATGCTGCCACAAAAAGCTGTAGAAGCTACAACATTAATTAAATTTAAAACAGAAATAGACAGTTTCCTAGAAGTAAAGGGCATTAAGGGTTACGGGGAGCGGGCAGGAATTTGGACATGAGTCTAGGTTCGGATCGGTCATGGCCCTGTGGGTAGTGGAGCGGGCCCAGGGACTGTGTAGCCTGATTCTGCTCCTATTTTGTGTGTGCAATTCTGTTAGATGCAGGAGATGGTTCTGTGATAGATAGTAGATTGGCGGTTAGGATCAGATCAGCCATGATCTTATTGAATGGCGGAGCAGGCTCGAGGGGCCGATTTGCCTACTCCTGCTCCTATTTCTTATGTTCTTATGTTCTTAAAACATCCCAAGCCGCTTCACAGGAGCGATTATCAAACAAAATATGACACCGAGCCACATGAGATATTAGGACAGGTGACTAAAAGCTTGGTCAGAGGTTTTAAGGAGCGTCTTAAAGGCGCAGAGTGAGGTGGAGAGGTTTCGGGAGGGAATTCCAGAGCTTAGGGCCGAGGCAGCTGAAGGCACAGCCGCCAATGGTGGAGCGATTGAAATCAGGGATGCTCAAGAGGCCAGAATTGGAGGAGCGCAGAGATCTCGGAGGGTTGTTTGGCTGGAGGAGGTTACAGAGATAGAGAGGGGCGAGGCCATGGAGGGATTTGAAAACAAGGATGAGAATTTTTAAATTGAGACGTTGCCGGACCGGGAGCCAATGTAGGTCAGCGAGCACAAGGCTGATGGGTGAAGGAGACTTAGTGCGAGTTAGGATACGGGCAGCAGAGTTTTGGAAACATAATGCAGACCAGTAAAACATCCTTTAAGTATGTCAGGATCAATGTTCCCTGTAACTTTTTTTTGGGGCTGCGTGGCTCCTTTAACGGGCTGTGCAGCCCATTTCAAATACTGTGCATGTGCATGCGCGATCTTTCTATTTAAAAGCCGGCTGTGCGGGACCCCTGGAGCGCTGTGCGCCCACTACAAAATGACAATAGGATTGTAGTATCTGAAGATAGAGAAATGGCTGAAGTATTTAACCATTTTATTTTTCAACAGTGTTCACAAAAGAAATGCCAGAATTGGTTAGGCCAGAATTGGGGATATAGAAGGATGTCAAGGCCTTGGAGAGGGTGCAGAGGAATTTACCAGAATGATACCAGGGATGAGGGAGTTCAGTTATGTGGAGGGACTGGAGAAGCTGGCCTCCAGCTGTGCTATATGATTCTATGATTCACAGTTTAAGGTGAGCAGAGACGGGGGGGGGGGGGGGGGGGGGAAATCTCGAGAAGACATATTGGGGAGGTTGTTAAAGTTCACGGTAGATAAGGCTCCTAGTTCTGACAACTTTCCACCCCGGGTTCTGAAGCGATTGGCTCAAACGATTGCGAGTCCTCTCACCGGGTATTTTTCATTGTTCATTGGGGCCTAATCCCAGAGGGTTAGGTAAACAGCAAATGTGACTCCCATCTTCAAATAAAAAATGGGGGCAAGGGGCGAACCATCAGGTTATAGACCTTGTACACCTTACAATCATTTTCCCAACAGTGGAAGTAGGTATTCTGAGGGACAATATAAGGGAGCATCTTGAGGGGGCATGTGTTAATCAGAGACAGTTCCCATGGTTTCAGGAGTGGTGGGGTTATGTCAGACTAATTTATTGGAGATCTTTGAGGAGGTGACAGACCAGGTAGATCGGGGAGAGACAGTGGCTGTTATTTACCTGGATTTCAGGAAGGCATTCAACACTGTCCTACATAATAGGCTAATATAGAAGGTTCAAGCCCATGGGATAGATGGGAATGGATTGGGAATTGGTTGGTAGACAACAACTAGCAGTAGTGCATGGGCAAGTATCTGCTTGGCAATACAAGTTGTTGTTGTTGGCAGCCAGTTACCAGTAGGGTGTCACAGGGTTCATTATTGGGCCACTATTTCTAATTTTTAGGAAATGATCTAGAGGAAGGAATTGTGTCCAAGTGCCCAGATTTGCAGATAAGACCAAATTGGAAGCGGTGGCAAATGATGAATATCAATGCGCACAAATTGATGAGGAAAAGACGCTCGATCAGTGGGCAGATGCAACTTAAGTACAGGGAAAGAGAAGGTTGATGTGGATTATGTGCTAAATGGGAATGTGCTTGAGGTATCTGAGCAGGAGTGAGATCTTGGGGGTTTTAATGGTCAGGTCACTAAAACCATCAGCACACTGTTTCCAGGCTGTTACATAGAATTTACAGCATAGAAACAGGCCATTCGGCCCAACAGGTCCATGTTCATGCTCCACACGAGGCTCCTCCCTTACTTCATCTCACCCTATCCTATCCTGTTGAAAAAGCAAACAGAGTGTTGCATAGCAAAGGGTACAACATAGAAATCATAGAGACCTCATCTGGCATACTGCGTGCAATTCTAATCTCCCTGTTTCAAAAAAGATATTCGGTTATTGGAGGGGCCACAGAGGAGGACTTACACGTTGATCCTCGAACTTAGGGAATGACTTACGAGGAAAGATTGACTACCCTGGCCCTTTTCTCTCTTGAAAAGAGAAGACAGAAGAGGATATGGTAGAAGTGTTTAAAATTATGGAAAGGTTTGGTCAAATTGGATCCAAGTAAGCTTTCTGGCCGTGTTCAGAATCTAAGCAGAAGGGGTCATATTTACAAATTAAGGAGAAGAAACTAGGAAATGCAGGAGGAACTATTTTAATAAAAGGCTGCTGAGTATGTGGAACAGATTAACAGCACGGGTTGTGGAACAAGAAACCTCAGTGGGTTTCAGTAAGGAACTAGGCAGGTTCTTCTCAACAATTGTCATTCTGGGTTATTAGAATACTGTGGATAGCAGGGCTAGATGGGCCTGAAACTGTTACTGTGTTAGTATTACCAGTGTGCTAAATATCTATTGTAAAAATACTAAGTGTAGATTCAAGAAGTATCTAGTTGTTGGCGAACCATTTCCAAAATACTAATGTTGGCTGGCCTTGGGGCACTTGTGAAATTTATTTTAATAGCTGCCCGTAACAGTAAGTGTATACAGTAGAGAATACTGGAGCAGGGGGAGTGATTACATAGCTCGAAGCTGAGGGGTTCCAATGTCATCTCAAATTACAAATGTGAATCTTGAGCAGTTTATACCCATTATTTTCTGCCGGGATCTACCCTCGCTCTCTCAGTAGAATCACAATGCTACGGCAGAGAAACAGGACATCTCTCCCATCAAATCTATGCCGGAATTTCTCCATGCGAGCCATCTGGTCAAATCCCACTGTCCTATTCTCTCTCCACACCCTTTAATATTTTTTCTATTCCCTTTTAAAACTATTTGCGACAACAGTCGCACAAAGAGATTTATAAAGGAAAAACCGGCAAAGACTGGAATTCTGAATTAAGAACGGAAATACACCGCAGATGAATCGACTTTTGAGAGAGAGGAGTTGTATTAGTGTTTAGGGTGGGACGTGACTCACCCGAAAGATAAACCCGTCTCTCTTTTATCCCTCTCACATGCTCACTGACCTGCTGTGCACAGAAAAGTTGCCAAGGCTTCTTCAGCAGCACTTCCCAAACCCGCGACCTCTACCACCTAGAAGGACAAGGGCAGCAGGCGCATGGGAACACCACCACCTGCAAGTTCCCCTCCAAGTCACACACCAACCTGACTTGGAAGTATATCGGCCGTTCTTTCATCGTCACTGGGTCAAAATCCTGGAACTCCCTCCCTAACAGCACTGTGGGAGTACCTTCACCACACGGACTGCAGCGGTTCAAGAAGAAGGCTCACCACCACCTTCTCAAGGGCAACTAAGGATGGGCAATAAATGCTGGCCTTGCCAGCGATGCCCACCTCCCAGGAATTAATATTAAAAAAATGGAGTTAGGCCATGATCTGATTGAATGGCGGAACATGCTCGAGGGGCTAAATGGCCTATTTCTGTTTCTATGTTCCTGAGAGACTTAATCATAAAAATACAAAGAAGTTACAACACAGAAGCAGGCCATTCAGCCCAACCAATCCGTGTTGACGTTTACCCTCCTCGCAAGCAACTAGTACTAATCACATTTACATGTCCAGTCTCCATATCCCTTCAACCCCTTTTCTTTCATCTGCCGATCCAATCTAATCTTAAATGCTGTCCCAGTTTCTGCCTCAACCACTAACTGTGGAAGTGAATTCCACTGCCTCGCAACTCTCTGCGAAGAAGTTTCTTTTGCCCTCTGTTCTAAATCTCTTGCATTTAATCTTGCATCTGTGGCCCCTTGTTGTAAACCCCTCAACTACTGGAAACAGTCTGTTACCACCTACCCTGTCTTATCCTTGCATAATTTGGAACCTGTAATCTGCATTGTTTTAATGAAAAAACTCAAAACTTTTCAAGTCTTTTTGACCAGGCAGCATCCTAGTGTTGAATCCTTTCTATAGCCTGAATATTCTTCCTATAGCTTGGAGCCCAATACTGCACACGGTACTCTAATTGAGGTTTTATATATCGGCTCATTACCTCTTGGCTTTTATATTCTATACTTCTTGTGATAAAGCCTTGAATTCCTTTTTTTTTAACAGCCTTATCATACTGGGATAAAGAGAGGAGTGCTGCCTTTAGTGTCCTGTGAACCTGTCCCCCCAAATCCCTGAGCTCTTCCACAGTACCGAGCTTGATATAATCATAGAATGGTTAACAGCACAGAAGGAGGCCATTTGGCCTGTCGAGCCCGTGCCGGCTCTCTGCAAGAGCACTTCAGCTAATCTCACTCCCCCGCACTTTCCCCGTAGCCCGGCAAATTTTTTCCCCTCGGGTACTTATCCAATTCCCTTTTGAAAGCCACGATTAAATATGCCTCCACCATCCTCAGGCAGTGCATTCCAGATCCTAACCACTCGCTGCGTAAAAAAGTTTTTCCTCATGTCGCCTTTGGTTCTTTTGCCAATCGCCTTGAATCTGTGTCCTCTGGTTATCACCCCTTCCGCCAATGGGAACAGTTTCTCTCTATCTACACCCCTCATGATTTTGAATACTTCTAACAAATCTCCTCTCAACCTTCTCTGCTCTGAGGAGAACAACCCCAGCTTCTCTAGTCTACCCACGTAATTGAAGTCCCTCATCCCTGGAATCATTCTTGTAAATCTTTTCTGCACCCTCTCTAAGGCCTTCACATCCTTCCTAAAGTGCGGTGCCCAGAATTGGACACAGTACGCCAGTTGAGGCTGAACCTGTATTTTATAAAGGTTCATCATAACTTTCTTGCTTTTGTACTCTATGCCTCTATTTATGATGCGGAGATGCTAGTGTTGGACGGGGTGGACAAAAGTGAGAAGTCGCACAACACCAGGTTATAGTCCAACAGCTTTATTTGAAATCACAAGCTTTCGGAGCGCTGCTCCTTCCTCAGGTGAAGTGCTGACGAAGGAGCAGCGCTCCGAAAGCTTGGGATTTCAAATAAAGCTGTTGGACTATAACCTGGTGTTGTGCGACTTCTCTATTTATGAAGCCCAGGATCCCGTATGCTTTTTTTAATCGCTTTCTTAACCTGCCCTGCCACCTTCAGCGATTTGTGCACATATACCCCCAGGTCTTTCTGTTCATGCACCCCCTTTAGAATTGTACCCTTTAGTTTATATTGCCTCTCCTCGTTCTTCCTACCCAAATGTATCACTTCACGCTTTTCTGCGTTAAATTTCAACTGCCACGTGTCCGCCCATTTCACCAGCCTGTCTATGTCTTGATGTCTATCACTGTCCTCCTCACTGTTCACTGTACCTCCAAGTTTTGTGTCCTCTGCAAATTTTGAAATTGTGGCCTGTACTCCCAAGTCCAAGTCATTAATATATATCAAGAAAAGCAGTGGTCCTAGAACCGACCCCTGGGGAACACCACTGTGTACCTTCCTTCAGTCCGAAAAACAACCGTTCACCACTACTCTCTGTTTCCTGTCACTTAGCCAATTTCGTATCCATGCTGTCACTGTCCCTTTTATCCCATGGGCTTCAACTTTGCTGGCAAGCCTATTATGTGGCACTTTATCAAACGCCTTTTGGAAGTCCATGTACACCACGTCAAGCGCATTGCTCTCTTCAACCCTCTCTGTTACCTCATCAAAAAACTTGATCAAGTTAGTTAAACGCGATTTGCCTTTAACAAATCCGTGCTGGCTTCCCTTAATTAATCCACAATTGTCCAAGTGACTGTTAACTTTGTCCCTGATTATCGTTTCCAAAAGCTTCTCCACTACCGAGGTTAAGCTGACTGGCCTGTAGTTGCTGGGTATATCCTTGCACCCTTTTTTGAACAATGATGTAACATTTGCAATTCTCCAGTCCTCTGGCACCACCCCGTATCTAAGGAGGATTGGAAGATTATGGCAACTACATCCGCGATTTCCTCCTTAACCTCCCTCGGCATCCAAGGATGTATCTCATCGGTTCTGGTGACTTATCAACTTTAAGTTCAGACAGCCTTTCTAGTACCTCTTTATCAATTTTTATCTCATCCAGTAACTCCACTACCTCCTTTCACTATAACTTTGGCAGCATCTTCTTCCTTGGTGAAGACAGATGCAAAGTACTCATTTAGTACCTCAGCCATGCTCTCTGCCTCCATGCATAGGTCTCCTTTTTGGTCCCTAATTGGCCCCACCCCTTCTCTTACCTGTTTATTATTTATATGCCTATAGAAGACTTTTGAATTCACTTTTATGTTAGCTGCCAATCTATTCTCATCCTCTCTCTTTGCCCCTCTTATTTTCTTTTTCACTTCCCCTCTGAACTTTCAATATTCAGCCTGATTCTCACTTGTATTCTCAACCTGACATCTGTCTTATGCACCCTTTTTCTGCTTCATCTTACTCTCTATCTCTTCCGTCATCCAGGGAGCTCTGGTTTTAGTTGCCCTACCTTTCCCTCTCGTGGGAATGTACTTCAACTGTACCCGAACCATCTCCTCTTTAAAGGCAGCCCATTGTTCGATTACAGTTTTGCCTGCCAATCTTTGATTCCAATTTACCTGGGCCAGATCCGTTCTCATCCCACTGAAATTTGCTTTCCTCCAATTAAGTATTTTTACTCTAGATTGCTCCCTGTCCTTTTCCATAGCTAATCTAAACCTTATGATACTATGATCACTGTTCCCTAAATGTTCCCCTACTGACATTTGCTCCACTTGACCCACCTCACTCCCCAGAACCAGATCAGCAATGCCTCCTTCCTCATTGGGCCGGAAACATAGTGATCAAGAAATTTCTCCTGAACACACTTCAGAAATTCTTCCCTATCTCTGCCTTTTACACTATTACGATCCCAGTCTATATTAGGATAAGTGAAGTCCCCCATTATTACTACTCTCTAATTCTTTCACCTCTCTGTAATTTCCCTGCAAATTTGCTCCTCTATATCCTTCCCACTAGTTGGTGGTCTATAGAATACACCTAGTAGTGTAATGGCACCTCTATTATTTCTTAACTCTAACCAAATAGATTCTGTCCTTGACCCCTCCAGGACATCCTCTCTCTCCAGCACTGTAATATTCTCCTTAACCAATGCTACCACCCCACCTCCTTTCTTTCCTTCCCTATCTTTCCTGAACACCTTATATCCAGGAATATTTAAAACCCAATCCTGCCCTTTTTTGAGCCAGGTCTCCGTTATCGCCACGGCATCATATTCCCATGTGGCTATTTGTGCCTGCAGCTCACCAACCTTATTTACCACGCTTTGTGCATTTACACACATGCACTGTAAACCTGTCTTAGATCTTCTTGTATTCTCTCTTAATCTGACCCCACCTAATATCATACACTGTAAATCTATCTTAGACCATCCTGTGTTTTCTCTCTTAGTCTGACCTCACCTAATACTTTACTATTTCTTACTGTAGTGCTATCTGCCTCTCTCCATCCTTTGTTCACTTTGTTTCTCCTTTCTAATGCTACATCCTGGTGCCCATCCCCCTGCCAAATTAGTTTAAACCCTCCCCAACAGCACTAGCAAAACCCCCTGCGAGGACATTGGTTCCGGCTCTGTTGAGGTGCAACATGTCCGGCCTGTACAGGTCCCACCTCCCCCAGAACCAGTCCCAATGCCCCAGGAATCTGAAGCCCTCCCTCCTGCACCATCTCTCCAGCCACGTATTCATCTGCTCCATCCTCCTATTTCTATACTCACATTTGCTGTATCCTCCTATTTCTTTACTCACATCATTGGGATTTGGGACTAGTGGGAGTTGATTACTAGAGCGTTCCATGCCTAATATTTGCTCTAAACATTTTAAATGCAAGTGTTCTCTTTGAATTCCTGTTGAAGACTGTTTACTTACTGTGCAATAGGCTCGGAGCATGCTGCTGTCTCGTCTTGGAGGACGGCCAGTAGAACTGTTTGAGGTCAGTCTGTCTGGGTTCAAGGTCAGCTATTAATCACAGCATCTGTCAGGAAAAAAAAAAGGGACTCCAAAGCAGCTTCTTTGCCAAGCTTCACATTAACTGTCGCAGTCTTTACTTTCCAATGAGGCATATCTCCCTGTTGTAGCCCCAATCCTGGGCAGTAAGGATGGTCATGAGAACATACGGATTGCTGGTGGATTATTTTTGTGTGGGGGTGGGGGGAGGAATTTATATTTATTAACCTGGGGGAGGGCAGGGAAGGTGAATCTGAAAGATTCTTTTAAGTCCAGTTGGATAATGTTCCGTTTGGAATCATACAGCACAGAAGGGGGCCATTTGGCCCATCATGCCTGTGTCGACTCTTTGAAAGAGCTATCCGATCAACTCCCACTAAAGTAAGACACTCAGACTGCTTAAGAGAGCGACTGGCGCCACTGATCTCCTGCAGACCCAAATTTGTAGCAATGACGCAAATAAGCTCTGGAATTTCTTCCCAAAATCTCGCCTCTCTACCTTTCTCTCCTTTAAGACGCTCCATAAAACCCACATCCCACTTGTCCTAACATCTCCTTATGTGGCTCAGTGTCAAATTTTGTCTGAATATGCTCCTGTGGAGGGACTTTTAAAGGCGCTATATAAATGCGAGTTGTTGTTGAATCAGGATGTAGGGATAAGGAGATGAGAAACTGAAGGAGGTCAGAGGTTCCAGGATTTTGAAGTCCTGGGAAGATGGTGATTCTTGCTGGGAGATGGTGCCCAGGCACATGCCATCCCCAAGTATCTCGCTGAACTGGCCCTCTTCACGTGCATGTCTAGATAGTGATTGCTGGCAGGCTATTCAACTGTAAGGCCATCACAGCTGGGCCCACTCCTGTTCTCACCTGACAACAACACCCGTGCACTTTTCAGCAGGGGGAACTGAACAGCCCTCGGGAGCGGGAACCCCAGCTGATCTTTCCTCTCCCTAGCCCAGGCCCGCCCAGGCCCACTCAGTCCATTGAAGCCTCCTTATCATCCGGACTGAGATCAGTTAACATAACATAGTCTAGTGATTAAAACTTTCTGGTCACTGGCTAGTGATCAGCAGTGGGAACCCTTACTGATTTATCTTCTGCTTAGCCCAGGAATACTGAGGCCAATTGCAGCACCCCAACCACCGCCATAGTTGAGATCAGCTGACACAGAATGAAAGAAAGACTTGCATTTCTATAGCGCCTTTCACGACCACCGGACGTCCCAAAGCGCTTTACAGCCAATGAAGTACTTTTTGAAGTGTAGGTCACTGTTGTAATGTAGGAAATGCGGCACCCAATTTGCGCACAGCAAGCTCCCACAAACAGCAATATGATAATGACCAGACAGTCTGTTTTAATGATGTTGATTGAGGGATAAATATTAGCCAGGACACCGGGGAAGAACTCCCCTGCTCTTTTCTTCGAAATAGTGCCGTGGGATCTTTTACATCCACCTGAGAGAGCAGACGGGGCCTCGGTTTAACGTCTCATCTGAAAGACGGCACCTCTGTAAGTTACTATTGAATCAGTTTCCACCATCCTTTCAGGCAGTGCATTCCCAATCGTAACAACTCGCTGTGGTTTTAAAAAAAAAAAAAATTCTCGTCTGCTCTCTGGTTCTTTTGCCAATTTCTTCACATTATTTTCTCGTTAACACAAATAAGCCCCATGAAGCGAGGAGAAATGCTGGCTGGAGATCTGGTGAGGTACCGCATAACGCAGGGCAGTAGGGTGCCTCGGACAAGGATTTGTGGGTGGGGGGGGTTCCCAGAAGCAATGAGCCTCTCCGCCTCTCGCTCCTCTTTTAAGATGCTCCTTAAAACCGACTCTTTGTCACCTGTCCTATTATCTCTTTATGTGGCTCGGTGTCTGATGATGCTCTTGTGAAGCACCTTGGGATGTTTTACTACGTTAAAGGCACTATATAAATGCAAGTTGTTGTTGTTACTCTTTACCAAGGGCTGGAAAGTGGATTTCCGCTCATTTGGTCATAAAATGTGAATTTTCATTCCAAACTTAAATGGTTGTCTCCTGTCTGGTACAGGATGACTGGGTGGTGAAGTGTGTCAGCACTGGCCTTTCACCCTGGGACCTGGGTTCAAATCCTCCTTTGTGCGCTAGCTGTGTAAAATGAGTCTGATCAGGCTTACTTAGCAAAGTTCTTTGTGGGCCTGGGCTTACAGCGGGAAACTGCCCTAATTTTACACTAGTTCGCAATCTCAGGATGACCAGAGGTTGTCTGCTGTTGGAAATTGAATGGTGTCACAGGGGTGCAGTGGTGGGTGCTGTTCTGAGGTTGGAGCTGAGGCACACTGTTAGGATCGATAAAAGAGCATCTAACCTGTGCTGTATCCTGACCTCACCTGAACATGCTTGATGCTGGGACTCGATGCCTGAAAGCGTATAGTGTGAATTCCTCAGCATTCACACACCCCAGCTTCCTATAGCTATATAAATGAAAACCGCAGCGCTCACGCATTGCTGTACGTGATCTTAAAAAAGCTGCTGGGTGTGTGTAGGAAGAGTGGGAGGCGTTTTATGTATGCACAGTTTCGGAAAATGTTCATTGAGACGGTAATGTGTTGTTGCTGCAGTTCTGCTTTTGTACCAGTTGGGGGCGACAGGGTACACATGACCAACTCATTGCCGTTTGGGATCACCTTCAGGTTCAGTGATTGTTGCAGAGGTTGATCACAGAGTGTGTGTGTGTGTGTGTGTGTGTGTGTGTGTGTGTGTGTGTGATATATCTACCCTGCAATTAACATTGATAATCTATCTTGTGTGTCTATATTTTAATCAGATTCGAAAAGAATAGGGATAACAGAGACCTTCAGCCTACAGATCAGAACTGGTCACATTACTGAGAGTGTAATGATTATGGTACTGGACTAGCAACCTCGAGCTTGCGAGTTCAAATCCCACCATGGCAGGTGTGAAATTTAATTTGCGGGCTTGCAAAAGCTGCTTGATTGTTCACTAATGCCCTTCAGGGAAGGGAATCTGACACCCTTACCTGGTCTAGCCTAGATGTGACTCCAGTCCCACCATTACATGGCTGACTCTTAATGCCCTTTGAATTGGCCGACCACCAGCTTCCCTGGGAAATTAGGGGTGGTCAATAAATGCCAGTGTTGAATAAATATGTCAAGCAGTGGCGATAGTATATTAATTGCTGCATCTTAGAATCATAAAATGGTTACAGCACAGTAGGAGGCCATTTGGCCCGCTGAGCCCGTGCCGGCTCTCTGCAAGAGCACTTCAGCCAGTCCCTTTTCCCGTAGCCCTGCAAAAAAATTTCTATTCAGGTACTTAGCCAATTCCCTTTTGATGGCCACGATTGAGTCTGCCTCCACCACCCTTTCAGGCAGTGCATTCCAGATCCTAACCACTCGCTGCATAAAAAAAGTTTTCCTCATGTCGCCTTTGGTTCTTCTGCCAATCACCTTAAATCTTGGCTGGAGATTTCTGTGAGGTGAGACTGGTGATGTATTTTAATGGTATAAATATGGATCTGTTTAGAAATCATTGCATCCTTAATATTTTCACTCCTGACACGGTAATGAGAAGTAAAACCGCTGTGAGGATAGTGCTGTAGCTTCCTCCTTATTACAGTAACATTGGGATCATGTTACGGCTGGGCATTCATAAATACTGCTCATGGCCACCTGCTTGTTCTTGATGCTGCACTTGTTTTACATTTCAGTTTAATCCGCAGAGCTTTCAGCCAGCTAAAACCAACCCTCCAGCTTGCTATTTTTCTCCCTATTTTCAAAAGCCTCCTCCATGGCACCTTCCTTCCTCTCCCATGAATTTCCCTCCCATTTCCTGCCGATTTCCCTCCTTCCCCCCCCCCCCCCCCCCCCCCCTCCCCAACTCACTGTCAATCACTTCCTGTGCACGAGGAGCGCTATAGAATTGTAAATCGGTAGAGGCTTATGAGGAGCCCTGGTGATTGATTGTGGGTTGTGGTGGTAGTGTTAGTGTTTGGAATCTGTTAAACGATTTTGACCCATCTATGAAAAGGGCACGATCTGCTGGAAATTTATTTCACATGCCTTTACTGCATTAGAATCTGCTCCTGATAATTCAGACCTTTTTTGGACTAAAATATTGAATTAACCAGTAGACTCATAGAATGATACAGCACAGAAGCAGGCTATTTAGCCCATCGTGCCTGTGCCAGCTTTTTGTTAGAGCTCTCCAATTAGTCCCACTTTTTTTTTCGTTTCTGGGATGCGTCGCTGGCAAGGCCAGCATTTATTGCCCATCCCTAATTGCCCTTGAGAAGGTGGTGGTGAGCCGCCGCCTTCTTGAACTGCTGCAGTCCGTGTGGTGAAGGTACTCCCACAGTGCTGTTAGGGAGGGAGTTCCAGGATTTTGACCCAGCGATGATGACAGAGCGGCGATGTATTTCCAAGTCAGGATGGTGTGTGACTTGGAGGGGAACTTGGAGGTGGTGCCCATGTCCTTCTAGGTGGCAGAGGTCACGGGTTTGGGAGGTGCTGCCGTAGAAGCCTTGGCGAGTTGCTGCAGTGCATCTTGTAGATGGTACACACTGCAGCCACGGTACGCCGGTGGTGGAGGGAGTGGATGTTTAAGGTGGTGGATGGGGTGCCGACCAAGCGGGCTGCTTGGTCCTGGATGGTGTCGAGCTTCTTGAGTGTTGTTGGAGCTGCACTCATCCAGGCAAGTGGAGAGTATTCCATCACACTCCTTACTTGTGCCTTGTAGATGGTAGAAAGACCTTGGGGAGTCAGGAGGTGAGACACTCGCCGCAGAATACCCAGCCTCTGACCTGCTCTTGTAACCATAGTATTCATGTGGTTGGTCCATTTAAGTTTCTGGTCAATGGTGACCCCCAGGATGTTGATGGTGGGGGATTCGGCAATGGTAATTCCGTTGAATGTCAAGGGGCAGTGGTTAGATTCTCTCTTGTTGGAGATAGTCATTGCCTGGCACTTGTGTGGTGCGAATGTCTCTTCTCTGCTCTTTCCCCATAGCCCTGTAAATTTGAATTTGAATTGATTAAAATTGTGACGCTAAAATAGTGCAAAGAAATTTGAATGAACTGACTTCAAATTAAGAGACGACTTGTATTATTTTATATAATTGCACGGTAAGGTATACATGACGAACAGTGTAACATATCAGCTGATGTACAACTCCGTGTGCCTGTGAAACGAAGCTACAGTAACACATGCTAGTCAAAAATCTGTAAGCCCTGTGCTATGTAAATACAAATATTATTGTACTGTACATTGCAGACACTGGCAGTAACGAGCAGGCTTTCATTTGAACATGTACATGCAGTACAATACTTCACTGCCCTGATGTGAAAAATCTGAATTTCTTTTCCTGAGCGCAAAGCAAACTCCTAATGGGTTGTGTGAGTTGTAACTTTGGCTCTTAAAATATACCGTTAACAGTCTGTCAGGTCGGTCATCGCTGCTGTTGATGGCAGCTCTCTTCAAACAGCACTGGTGCATTTTTTTGTATTGCGTGCAGAGAGCCCAGCGCTAGCACTGGCTTGCTAAACGGTGTTTCTGTGACTCGGATGCTGCCACTGTCTACTTCCGCAGTGACTTTTGTAGAGGGAGCAAGCCTTAAAGGTCCAAATAACAGTCTAAGGCTGTGAAATCGAGGTTGCATTCTTATTACTTAATTTATAGCTTACAGCCACTTAAAAGCAGCTCTGCCTACTGCTGGTTTAAGCCCCCTGCTGGTCAAATGGCTCTGTTTGTAATGGGGTGTGGGGGGGGAAAGGAGGAGAGAGACACAGTTTCTTTTGAAGTAGGAAGGAAGGAGCAACCGAAATAAAAAGCTTAGAGAAAAGAAAGACTTGCATTTCTATAGCGCCTTTCACGACCTCAGGATGTCCCAAAGCACTTTGCAGCCAATGAAATACTTTTGAAGTGTAGTCACTGTTCTAATGTAGGAAACGCGACAACCAATTTTTGCACAGCAAGCTCCCACAAACAGCAATGTAATAATGACCAGATAATCTGTTTTTAGTGATGTTGGATGAAGGATAATTATTGGCCAGAAATCTGGGGAGAACTCCCCTGCTCTTCTTGAAAATAGTGCCATGGGATCTTTTGCATCCACCTGAGAGAGCAGACGGGGCCTCGGTTTAACGTCTCATCCCAGTGACGGCACCTCTGACAGTGCAGCACTCCCTCAGTACTGCACTGGAGTGTCAGCCTAGATTTTGTATTCAAGTCTCTGGAGTCGGGCTTGAACCCACAACCTTCTGACTTAAGAGGTGAGAGTGCTGCCCACTGTACCACGGCTAACACAGAGACTTGTGTCAGAACATAAGATAAGAATTAGGAGCAGGAGTAGGCCATTCGGCCCCTCGAGCCTGCTCTGCCATTCAATAAGATCATGGCTGATTTTCAACCTCAACTCCACTTTCCTGCCCGATCCCCATATCCCTTGGTTCTCCTGGAGTCCAAAAATCTAACTCTCTCAGCCTTGAATATACTCAACGATTCAGCATCCACAGCCCTTTGGGGTAGAGCATTCCAAAGATTCACAACCCTCTGAAGAAATTCCTCCTCATCTCAATCTTAAATGCCTGACCCCTTATCCTGAGACTATGCCCCCTAGTTCTAGACTCTCCAGCCAGGAATAGTGAGAAACTGGGTGAGCATAGAATGCACTAGAGGGTCCCCCGTGGTGTTACTTGTAGTAAGTCGGACCATATTCCATGTAACCGTGACGGAAGCAGAATGTCACGCAATGCACTGTGTGTTATATAATAACCAAGAGAGTGTTTAGATCTTGATGACCCTTTCTGAATGGTGCAAGGGACTGCCTTGAGTTCCTTAGCTGCTCTGGTGGAGCTCTGTTTAATGTGGCCTTTGGGGAAGTGCTCCAAATAGGCACAGCCTGAGGTCATTTGGAGGCTAATTGCTGCTGCTGGGGGGATGTTAAGATTGGTTGTGAGTAGTTTCTTTTTAAATGATGTTTGAACCGTTCAGGTGCAAGTGTGATTCTTTCAGGTGTGACGTGCACGAGATGGAACACTTCTATAAGAAACTTGCATCCATATTACACTCTTCATAATCCCAGAAACATAGGAAATGCTAGACGGAAAAAGGCAAAAGTTCATCTAGTTTGCCTTCTACCATCCTGGCAGTTGCAGGAAGTCCTAAACCAATGGATTACATTTGAAGTGTGGTCACTGTTGTTATGTCGGCAAACGCAGTGAGATAAAGGACCAGTCAATCTGTTTTGGTGATGTTGGTTGAGGGATGAATGTTGGCATGGGCAGATTTCCCTGTTTTTCTTCAAATACTGCCATGGGATCTTTTGCATCTGCCTGAACGAGCAGATGGGGCTTTGATTTAATGCGTCATCTAAAAGACGGCACCTCTGACAATGCAGCACTCCCTCAGTACTGCTCTGGTGTCCGTCTAGTTTATATGCTCAAATCCTGCAGTGGGACCACATCATCTTTTTTTTAGTGATGTTTGAGGGATTAATATTGGGACAGGACCCCGGGGAGAACTCCCCCTGCTCCTCTTCAAAATAGTGCTGTGGGATCTTTTAAGTCCACCTGAGAGCAGACGGAGCAACGGCTTAAAACGAAAATCAGTATCTGAAAGCATTTACTTCCTCTTCAGTGCAGCTTATCCTTTCTCTTCCAGCAAGATCTTTGCACTGGGAACCGGAGCTCAAACACAGTGAAAGAGGCCCATCCCTTGATGACTTCATGAATAAATGCACCATATGGTTGGTAATGAGCCATGAAGAACAGATAGTTACAGCATCTTCCAAGGACTTCAAAACCCTGGAGCCTTTGACCTTCCTCCGTTTCCTCTCCCCAAACAATTTAAAACCCAAGTTTCTCATGTCCTTCTTTTGACAATTTCCTCCCCACCCTCCGCTCCTCAACCGTGAGTCAGAAGTTCGTGGGTTCAAGTCCCACTCTAGAGCACAAAATCTAGGCATTGTTGGAAGTGTCGTCTTTCGGATGAGACGTTAAACTGAGGCCCTGTCTGCTCTCAGATGGATTAAAAGATCCCACGGCACTATTTTGAAGAAGAGCAGGGGAGTTAACCTGGCCAAGATTTATCGCTCAATCAACATCACTAAAAAAAAAAAGAGTATCTGGTCATTATCACATTGCTGGACCTTGCTGTGCGCAAATTGGCTGCTGCGTTTCCTACATTACAACAATGACTACACTTCAAAAAATTCTGGCTTCTCATTGGCGCACAGGTCCAAAGGCATGAGACACCCCTCATTCTCAGCGCTATTAGTACGGGTGCTGAATCCAACTGCAGTGTCCATTACCACTCCACCCCAGATGCGATCAGGTTGAAACTCCAATCCGTATGGAGTTAATCGATCTCAGCCAGCAAAAGAGTTGGGCACTGCCACTGGCCTCAGTGCAGCAGTGCCCCTGCGCTAGGCAGGGGTGGAGGGAAATCATCCTGGGTTCCCACTCCTGGTCCCTACCCACTGACCCCTGCTGAAAGTGAAATACGGGAGAATCATAGAAATTTACAGCACCGAAGGAGCTGTTCGGCCCATCGTGTCTGTGCTGGCCCATAAAGCTATCCACCCTAATCACACTTTCAGCTCTTGGTCCGTAGCCCTGCAGGTTACGGCACTTCAAGCGCATATCCAAGTACTTTTTAAATGTGATGAGGGTTTCTGCCTCTACTACCCTTTCAGGCAGTGAGTTCCAGACCCCCACCACCCTCTGGGTGAAAAAAGTTCTCAACTCCCCTCTAATCCTTCTACCAATTACTTTAAATCTATGCTCCCTGGTTATTGACCTCTCTGCTAAGTGAAATAGATGCTTCCTATCCACTCTAGGCCCCTATAATTTTATACTCCTCAATTAAATCTTCTCTCAACCTTCTCTGTTCCAAAGAAAACAACCCCAGCCTATCTAATCTTTCCTCATAGCTAAAATTCTCCAGTCCTGGCAACATCCTCGTAAATCTCCTCTGTACCCTCTCTAGTGCAATCTCATCCTTCCTGTAATGTGGTGACCAGAACTGCACGCAGTACTCTAGCTGAGGCCTAAGAATTGGGTAAAATTGGGCTCAGCTCTGATGTCTCTGCAGTCAAATAGCCAACAGGTACACAGGTGAAGAATGGCCACTTGAGCGAGGTACCAGATGGCCACCAACACATGAGGACTGTGCCCAGAATGAGGTGCAGCGATCTTCCAACATAGCCCATCATGTGTGTAATAAACATCAGTTGCATAGGAACAGGAGGAGGCCATTCAGCCCCTCGAGCCTGGCCTGCCATTCAATTAGATCATGGCTGATCTGTGATCTCAACTCCATCTCGCCACCTTGGTTCCGTAAACCTTAATGCCCCTACCTAACAAAAATCTATCAATCTCAGTTTTGAAATTTTCAATTGACTTTCAGCTTCAACACCTTTTTGGGGGAGAGAGTTCCAGATTTCCACCACCCTTTGTGTGAAGAAGTGCTTCCTGACATCACCCCTAAACAGCCTGGCTCTAATTTTAAGGTTATGTCCCCTTGTTCTGGACTCCCCCACCAGAGGAAATAGTTTCTCTCTATCCTATCAAATCCTTTAACCATCTTAAATACCTCAGTTAAATCACCCTGTAATCTTCTATACTCAGGGGAATACAAGCCTTGTCTTTGCAACCTGTCCTCATAATTTAACCCTTTCAGCCCCGTTATTCTGGTCAAGTGTACAAGTTGTTACGGAGCAGAATCAGACTCTCGTGGGGCTGCATTTGAAGTTTGCTTTATTAGTTGATGGAATTATGAAAAACCCTTGTTTCATATTTTCTATTCTTAGACTGTTAGAATGTGTGAGATAGTCAGGCAGACAGAGGGGAAAAAAAAGTGAGACAGAAAGTAAGACAGACAGCGCGAAAGAAAAAAACAAACCGAGGGAGATGGAGAGACAGACCGATTCAAGGAATTGGTTCTTTAGGACAGAGATTCTGTGTCTTATATCAACCCAGGTAAGATTGTTCTAATTCTCTCAGCACTTCATACAGCTGCCTAAAAATCCATCAAGATACATCTGGTCAAATCTCTGCCGATTAAAGGGGAAGAAAAGGTGTAAGAATATAATAAAATGTGAAGCGAGGGAAGGCAATTTGGCCCACGAAGCTCACTCCAGAGAGAAGTCTGGGAACTTCCCTCTCCTCTCTGTTCAAAGAACTGTCTGAATATCTATGTAGGAAAAAGTACAATTAGAAATATACTGTATGTTCTAAAATTACCAAAATCTCCTTGGAGTATCAGCCTTTGCAGAGAGTTTGCATTTCCATCACACCATACACGTCTCAGTAATGGGCTGTATGCACTGTACTCAAGACAACAGTTATGTTTTCCTGGCCTCGGGTGCCTGTGGATCAGTGCTCCGGGGGTACAGATCCTATTAAATGTGTGCAGCCGCTCAGGCATTGCAAGCAGGCTTCCCTGTCAGTCACATCACCAGAGAGAGATGACCTGGTGCGAAGCAGATGCTAAACGGCCGACCCCTGCAAAGGCTGAAGACGTGAGGAAATTTTGCAAGTGGATTTTCCTTCAGACAGACGTCAGAGAAGTGCTATGAGCAGATAATATGGCCTCCAACTTTCTCTTTTCAAAGGCTGAGAGAAACATCTGGATTCACTGTTCCCAGGCTGACACACCCAGTGCAGTACTAAGGGAGTGCACTGTCGGAGGTGCCGTCTTTCGGATGAGATGTTAAACCGAGGCCCCGTCTCAGGTGGACGTAAAAGATCTCATGGCACTATTTTGAAGAAGAGCGGGGGAGTTGTCCCCGGTGTCCTGGCCAATATTTATCCCTCAACCAACATAGCTAAGTTTAACTTTTGATGTTAGGAGGCAGGATTCTTGTGAGCCTTTTCTGGACGAGTCCTTCAACAGAATTTTCAGTGTCTAAATTTAGCACAGAGAAATGAAGGAAGAAAGACTTGTATTTATACAGCGCCATTCACGTTTTCAGGATGTCCCAAAGCGCATAACTTTTAGTACTTTTGAAGTGTAGTCACTGTCAATGTTCCTTGTCATTTTTTTTGTGCGCGGGCGATTCAAATTTTGCGCATGCACTGTTATTTCCATTGAAAAGCTGGTGAACGGCCTGCGTGGGACCTCCAGACCACCTGAGCGTCCGCGCAGCTTAGCAGGAACGTGGCCACTGTTGTATTTTAGGAAATGTGGCAGTTAATTTGCGCAGAGCAAGATCCCACAAACAGCAATGTGATAATGACCAGGTAACTGTGTTAGTGATGTTGGTTGAGGGAGAAATATTGTCAAGGATACTGGGGAGAACTCCCCAGCTCTTTTTCGAAATAGTGGGATCTTTTACGTCCACCTGATAGGGCAGACGGGGCTGTACTACATTCGGGGTGCTCTTTTGAGTTTAAAAAATTTTTTGGGGTGAATTCTGTGCTCATCAGGGTGAAGCGTGTTAGTGTTGGAAAATGGAATACACAAAGCACCAAACTCTCTGGTCAGCTGTAGCAGCAATAGTGCGAAGCAAATCTCCCGCTACTCTTTCCCACAATGATCTAATTAATTGGAGGAGCAGGCTCAAGGAGCTGAATGGCCTACTTCTTTTCCTATATACATAGCTCCAAACTCGAAAGAGCACCCCGAATGTAGGACTGCCCATTTCCCACACCCGTGTGGCCTCTCTGAGTGAGATTGGCAATTTAGTGCTGAACCTGGGGCAGTTTCGTGCTACCTGGGAACTGGGCTGAGACCCCTGCCACGGCACTGAAACGGCACTAATCAACCTAATCTGTGACCGTGGTGCATTTCCTCGACCTTCCCACAGTCTTTGACACGGTTGACCGTACCATCCTCCTCCAACGGCCTCTCCTTTGTTGTTCAGCTCAGAACAGACAGTTGTGCCCGGGGTACTGAAGAGCAGTTGATCTCGTGGACCCCATATTGCAGCGAGGACATAGCTCCTTTAAGGAGAAAATTGTGGGGGGGGGGGGGGCGGGGGAGGAAGTTTCTAATTTTTCCTTGAATATAACTAGATGAATTCTGGCAAATTCTGTTGTTTATAAAAAAGATGAAATGTTTCCAGGTTTCTTTATTCAAAGCTTTTAAACAGTTCATTACTGAAAAGGGTGATCATCATAATTGAGAATATAAGTTTTCAGGAAGGCGAGGGATAGAGGAGAGAGGGAATGTATTTAGAGGTGAGATGAGGGGAATTTTCTTTTGTGCAGCGAGTTGTTGTGATCTGGAATGCGCTGCCTGAAAGGGCGGTGGAAGCAGATTCAATAGTAACTTTCAAAAGGGAATTGGATAAAAACTTGAAGGGGAAAAATTTGCAGGACTATGGGGAAAGAGCAGCGGAGGGGGGCTAATTGGGTAGCTCTTTCAAAGAGCCGGCACAGACACGATGGATCGAATGGCCTTCCTCTGCGCTGTATGATTCTATGATTAGTTAGCTGGATATTGACGTGCACCCTGAACGCAGGTTGGTGAGAATGCAGAAGGTTAAATTTTGCTCATCAGTCATCCCATTAAAATTCTGTATTGTCATAGGTCGTGTTGCCATAGTTACAAGTACTGTGTCTCCATGGGACCCGGTGTAGTCGCAGATCAGACGGGCGCTTGTCATAAAATCCTTTTAAAACTGTCTATGTGACAGATAATGGTAGAATCCAGGCTCAGTGTCTTCACGCTTGTAGATAAGATTGATTATTTGCAGTTAGCTGCATCGCATCCCTTCTGATGTTGGAAGGCTCCATCTTTATTTTGAAATATAAAAGCTTATCTGTCTGATCGGTAATGTCTGAATCGTAATCCTTGCCCTCCATGTTGCAAATTGTGCTGGGAAACTCTATCCTCAGCAGGACTTAACTGTATCTCTGAACCTGACGCGTGTTAAATTGAAAATTGCAGACTGGGGTCTCAGATTGTACTTAATAGCTGATAGGTGGTCATAATAGGGTTATTGCCAACCCTTCAGGATTGGCCTGGAGTCTCCAGGAATTAAAGATTAATCTCCTGGACACTGCTGCGAGCAATCCAGGAGAAAAGTCATGGGCGGCATTAAAAAGAAGTGTTTTATTTTGTTTTCTTTGAATACTTTTTTAGTTACAAAAATATTGGCGAGAGTGGTGGGGGTGGGCGGGACAGTTGGGAGGCGGAAAAGTCCAACCAGAGTTGGCAACCCTAAACCATAACCAATCCTAACGCAATATGTGGATAGGCCGACAAGAGGTGGGGCCACGTTGGATTTGGTACTGGGTAATGAACCGGGCCAAGTGTTTGATTTGTATGTGGGAGAGCACTTTGGAGATAGTGACCACAATTCGGTAACTTTCACTATTGCAATGGAGAGGGATAGGGCCATACGGCAGGGCAGGGTTTATAATTGGGGGAGGGGTAATTATGATGCGATTAGGCAAGAATTAGGGAGTATAAGATGGGAACAGAAACTATCAGGGAAAGGCACAAACGAAAAGTGCAGCTTTTTCATGGAGCAATTACTGCGTGTCCTTGATAGGTATGTCCCTGTCAGGCAGGGAGGAAATGGCCGAGTGAGAGAACCATGGTTCACAAAAGAGGTTGAATGTCTAGTCAAGAGGAAAAAGGAAGCGTATGTAAGGATGAGAAAACAAGGTTCAGTTGGGTCGATTGAGGGGTACAAGGTAGCAAGGAATGAGCTAAAAAAAGAGCTTAGGAGAGCTAGGAGGGGGCATGAGAAGTCCTTGGCGGGTCGGATCAAGAAAAACCCCAAGGCTTTTTACTCTTATGTGAGAAATAAAAGAATGACCAGGGTGAGGGTAGGGCCGGTCAAGGACAGTAGTGGGAACTTGTGCATGGAGTCAGAAGAGATAGGAGAGGTGATGAATGAATACTTTTCGTCAGTGTTCACCGAGGAGAGGGGCCATGTTCTTGAGGATGAGAGTGTGATAAAGGTGGATAGGCTGGAGGTGGTAGATGTTCTGAGGGAAGATGTTTTAGCAATTTTGAAGAACCTGAGGGTCGATAAGTCCCCTGGGCCAGATGGGATATATCCTAGGATTCTTTGGGAGGCAAGGGAGGAGATTGCAGAGCCTCTGGCTTTGATCTTTGGGTCCTCACTGTCCACGGGGATGGTGCCAGAGGACTGGAGAGTGGCGAATGTTGTTCCTCTCCAAGAAAGGAAATAGGAATGACCCTGGTAATTATAGGCCGGTTAGTCTTACTTCGGTGGTTGGTAAGATAATGGAAAAGGTCCTGAGGGATAGGATTTATGACCATTTGGAAAGGGGTAACTTAATCAGGGATAGTCAACACGGATTCGTGAAGGGTAAGTCTTGCCTAACAAATTTGATTGAATTCTTTGAGGAGGTAACTAAGTGTGTAGATGAAGGTAGAGCAGTTGATGTCGTATACATGGATTTTAGTAAGGCGTTTGATAAGGTTCCCCATGGTCGTCTCATGAAGAAAGTAAGGAGTTGTGGGATAGAGGGAAATTTGGCCGATTGGATAAGTAACTGGCTATCTCATAGAAGGCAGAGGGTGGTGGTGGATGGAACATTTTCGGACTGGAGACCAGTTACCAGCGGTGTGCCACAGGGGTCGGTGCTGGGTCCTCTGCTGTTTGTGATTTTTATCAATGACTTGGAGGAGGGGACTGAAGGGTGGATCAGTAAATTTGCTGATGACACCAAGATTGGTGGAGTAGTGGATGAGGTGGAGGGCAGTTGTAGGCTGCAAAGAGACATTGATAGGATGCAGAGCTGGGCCGAAAAATGGCAGATGGAATTTAACCCTGATAAGTGCGAGGTGATTCATTTTGGTAGGGCAAATGTGAATAAGGATTACAGGGTCAACGGCAGGGTTCTGAGGAACGTGGAGGAGCAGAGGGATCTGGGGGTTCATATCCACAGATCTCTGAAGGTTGCCACTCAAGTGGATAGAGCAGTAAAGAAGGCCTATGGTGTGTTGGCGTTTATTAACAGAGGGTTTGAGTTTAAGAACCGTGAGGTTATGCTGCAACTGTACAGGACCTTGGTGAGACCACATTTGGAATATTGTGTGCAGTTCTGGTCACCTCACTATAGGAAGGACGTGGAAGCATTGGAAAGAGTGCAAAGGAGATTTACCAGGATGCTGCCTGGTTTGGGGGGGAGGTCTTATGAGGAAAGATTGAGGGAGTTGGGGCTTTTCTCTTTAGAGCGGAGGAGGATGAGAGGCGACTTAATAGAGGTTTATAAGATGATGAGGGGGATAGATAGAGTGGATGTTCAGAGACTATTTCCTCGGGTAGAGGCAGCTGTTACAAGGGGGCATAGCTATAAGGTGCATGGGGGGAGATATAGAAGGGATGTCCGAGGTAGATTCTTTACTCAGAGAGTGGTTGGGGTGTGGAATGGACTGCCTGCTGTGATAGTGGAGTCGGACACTTTAGGAACTTTCAAGCGGTTATTGGATAAGCACATGGAGCACACCAGAGTGACAGGGAGTGTGATAGCTTGATCTTGGTCTCGGACAATGCTCGGCACAACATCGAGGGCCGAAGGGCCTGTACTGTGCTGTACTGTTCTATGTTCTATGTTCTAACGCAACTCCAAAGCTCTGCTACTGCAGCATTAGCCTGTACCTTTCCCACAGGAATACACAACGTTTAGATCAATGGGAATAAATTCAGCGAGGTGTCCAAAACGGGTGGGGGCAGATTGACCACCCATTGCAGAAAGGAACATTCAGTCCAGCGTCGATCAGCTCCCGCTGGCTTTGCGCCGCCATCGAAGTTGAATTTTACCCCCATTGTTGTTTTTTTGTTAACCGGTTCAGTTCTGGGCACTGCGCCTCAGGAAGGATATATTGGCCTTGGAGGGGGTGCAGCTCGGATTCACCAGATTGATACCGGGGTTTAAAGGGTTAAATTATGAGGGCAGGTTGCATAAACTTGACTTGTATTCCCTTGAGTATGGAAGATTAAGGGTGAGTCGATCAAGGTATTTAAAATGTTTAAAGGATTTGATGTTGGAGTGTTGGTCAGTGGCACGGTGAGTGTTGGCAGTGCATGGAGGAGGAGAGTTAAAAGAGCAAAGAAAGTGAAGCAGGGCTAAAGAGTGGGGGAATAGGAGTAATTGGTAGCTCTTTCAAAGAGCCGGCACAGACACGATGGGCCAAATGGCCTCCATTCTGTGCTGTAAAATTCTATAAAATGGGAGGAAGGTTGTTTTAATTCTTTAAAAGGTACCAATTTTCTAAAATCTGTATCGTAATCAAAACAATGGAGAGTGAGACATTAAACCGTGATGTAAAACAAAATGATGGGGCTGGTTGGGAACAGGGGCTGCACTGTAATGGATGAGAGCTTCGGAAGCACTTCAGCCCAGTATAGGAAATCTTTCTGTGATGCTGGGCTTATGGCTGAGGTAATCTTGGGGCTACAGTGATAGTCCCAGTCGTTGTATTACTGCACACATGTGATAAAACCAAGGTATCACAGAATTCTTAGGCCGCCGCCTCTTTAAAGGCCTTTGTCCATCATTCTTCCTCAAAGATTGGACAAGGAGACAGCAAATCCAGGTCTGAGAGCTGACTAACGCACTCTGACTGCACTAAATAAAAGTGATTGATCGTACTGCTTGGAGGGGAGCAAGTAACACCGATGGAAGTGAGTGGATTTCCATCAATGTGGTTTTACTGTGGTAGAGGGGGAACTTCTACTAACCATCTTATTTTTTTGTGTTGTTAGAAATATCATCTCAGTGTTATAAATAGAGTTTTATCACCCATGGTGAGCTATGATAAATATTTCCCGCATCTCTCGCTGGCCAGTGCTCCATTTAACAATGCTGGAGTGGTCTGAGAATTGTGAAAATACATCTCACTTAACACTTAAGTAGTGATGTTCTTAAAAAGAAAGGGTGAAAACACCCTTTAAAGTTTTCCCCCCTCCCCACTTTACTCCACTGCTCCCTTGAAGGCGCTCACTTATGCTTGAGGTATCACAAAGTTACATATACAGCATGATGCATAGTATTCACAGCAACCGGCCATTCGGCCCAACTGGTCCATGCTGGTGTTTATGCTCCATACTCCCACTCTACTTCATCTCACCCCATCTACATATCCTTCTATTCCTTTCTCCCTCATGTGCTTATCCAGCTTCCCCTTAAATGCATCTATGCTATTTGCCTCAACTACTCCCTGTGGGAGTGAGTTCCACATTCTAACCACTCTCTGGGTGAAGATGTTTCTCCTGAATTCTCTATTGGATTTATTAGTGCCTATCTTATATTTATGGCCCATAGTTCTGTTCTCGCCCGCAAATAGAAGCATCTTCTCTATGTCTACATAGAGGTACAGTTCCACAGATGCTGGGGACTCTTCATCACCTGGTTCAAGTGGCCATTCTTCTTTGTGTGGGCTTGGACAGTGAATTTGGCCGGCTATTCGATAGTGGAGGGCATCACTACTGAGCCCAACTTAACCCTCGCCCAAAACCCTACATGCCTGTTTTTCCAGCAGGAATCTCGGGATAGCGATCAGGAACAATTGATTTTTTTCTTCTCTCTTCCCTCGTTAGCCCCGTTAAACTTCTCATACCAGTTGAGATCAGTGGGGACTGTATGGATCACTGCCACACCACACGAAAGCTCCTGTAACATAGAAACATAGAAACTAGGAGCAGGAGTAGGCCATTCGGCCCGTCGAGCCTGCTCCACCATTCAATACGATCATGGCTGATCATCCAAATCCAGTACCCTGTCCCTGCTTTCTCACACAGAATCCCCATCGAGCCTGCACCGACACATATCCCACCCTATCCCCGTAACCCCACGTATTTAATTCCCCTAACACTAAGGGTCAATTTATCATAGCCAAATCAACCTAACCCGCACATTTTTGGACTGTGGGAGGAAACCGGAGCACCCGGAGGAAACCCACGCAGACACGGGGAGAATGTGCAAACTCCACACAGACAGTCACCCGAGGCCAGATTCGAACCCGGGTCTCTGGCGCTGTGAGGCACCAGTGCTAACCACTATGCCACCGTGTTGCCCAATAGTATTGCAAACAGAACAAAGGATGGTGTGGCGCTGGTTCCACTTCTATACCTAGGTGTAAGCTGTGGCTCAGTGGGTAACACACTCGCCTCTGAGTTAGAAGGTCATGGGTTCAAGTCCCACTCCAGAGACGTAAGCAGATAATCCAGGCTGACACTCCAGTGCAGCACTGAGGGAGTGCTGCACTGTTGGAGGTGTCGTATTTCAGATGAGACGTCAAACCGAAGCCCCGTCTGTCTTCTCAGGTGGACGTAAAGGATCCCACTATTTCAAAGAAGGGCAGGGGAGTTCTCCGTGCTGTCCTGGACAATATTTCTCCCTCAACCAACATCACTAACACCAATTATTGATTACCACATTGCTGTTTGTGGGAGCTTGCTGTGCGCAAATTGGTTGCCACATTTCCTAGGTTGTGAAAGACGCTGTATAAATGCAAGTCTTTGTTTAAGGCTGACTTCACTGCTCACCACCTATATGGTCTCGCCATTTGGAGAAGTTATGTTTTTCTGGGAAGTGTCCCCCAATTACAATCCCTAATTGCTGTACTGTAGAACGGCTCCTTATTTGGATGAGTGATAGCATTCTACACACATCTGATCTGGTTGTTCAGTACTGAATACTGTAGGTAGTCCGGTGTTTCACTGCCTTCGTCTTCCCCCACATCCCATATAGTTTACAACTCCTCAACATATTATAAATCTCCTCAGACCCTCCGGGAAACACATCTAATTATATATTAAAGGCTTGTATACGGCACATTTCACTTTAAATATGCCCCTTGCACCAAAAAAATCTTCTGATTTATTTAAATTTCTCAGGAACCAATCAAAAGTTGCTATCCACTTATCCTGATTGGCTCATGCTTCCCAGTAATAAACTAAAAAACACTTTACCACTAACCGTTTGCTTTGTCTCCCAGTACATCACTCTCAAATCCCCAACGCACCATCAGAAAAGTATCTGGAGATCCAATTCATCATTCTCACCCCCCACAACCCTACACATGCAGGGAGGCTGCGTCTCAATAAATCTTTTCACAATAAAAAAAAGCCTGCCAATAGTCAGCATAAAAAAGGGTAAGAACGTTCAGGAGAAGCAGATAATCTCTTGACCTCTCCTCCTTGATCTTTTTTGCAGCATTCAACATGATTGATCACTCCATCTTTTTCCAACACTTCTCCTCCCTGTTCAGCTCAACTGTGTCCACCTCTGCAAGACTTCCCCCGTGTATCTCCATCAGTGACTGCTCCCCTTGCCTTCACACAGTCTCTCCTGTATTACCCAAGATCCTTTCTTTGGGCTCTTCCTTGTCCTTGCTTACATGTTGCCTCTGGGCAGCAGCATCTGAAGTCACGTGGTCAGTTTCTATATCCTGACAGCATGCAAGACCGCTTGCCTTCATCTCTTCAAATTTGTCCGCCTCTGCCATTACCTCAACTCACTGTTGCTGAAACCCTTGCCCTGACTCGGCTCTTCCAGTGCTCGGATGAGACGTTAAAGCGAGGCCCCGTCTGCCCTCTCAGGTGGACGTAAAAGCTCCCACGGCACTATTTCGAGGAAGAGCCAGGGGAGTTCTCTCCGGTATCCTGGCCAACATTTATCCCTTACGCAACATCACTGAAAAACAGATTATCTATCTGGTCATTATCACAAACTTCTTGTGGGAGCTTTCTGTGCGCAATTTTGCTGCCGCGTTTCCTACATTACAACAGTGACTACACTTCAGAAGCGCTTTGGGACGTCCTGAGGTCATGAAAGGCATTCTATAAATACAAGTCTTTTTCCTTGCCGGTGTCCTGAGCTGAGCTACATGCTGCAACACAATCGAAGCTCTGTTGCCTTTGTCTTGCCCTGTGCTAAGCCCTATTTCACCATCCCTCCTGTCCTTGCCAACCTCCATTTCCAATGCATGAAAACCTTTGTCCTCATCTTGCAAATCCTTCCCTGGTTTCACCCCTAACCTGCAAACTGTTTCAGCCCTGTGTCGCAGCCAGTTCTCCTTGTTCTGGCCTGCTGTGCATTTGCCCCTCTGCTCCACAATTGGTGGCAGAGCCTTCAGCTGCCTTGATCCCACTCTTTGGGATTCTCTCCTTAAAACCTTGCTGTTTCTCTCTTCCCCGCCCCCCCCCCCCAACTTTAAGGACCACCGCAAACCTGTCTTTTTCAAACCGTGCTCTCAGCCATCTCCCTCAACTCTCCCACTATTGCTCGCCGTCCATTTCCACTCTGTGAAGGGCCTGGGATGCTCTCTACATTAAAGGGGGCTGCACAACTGCAAGCTGGTGTGAATGACATTCAAAATTATGCGGCAATTCGTTAGAACTGGCCCTGCAATTTAAGGTGCTGCCAGAGGGTTGTAAACATCACTGCAATCACATTTTGTAAGAAGCATTGCGACGCTGTGACTTGGTTGGGAGCGAAAGAAGGTTTGTCTGGTCACGTAGAGTTCCTATGGCAACAAAATAAATTGTTGTAAAAGCATCGCAATGTATAAGTGAACAGAAATGGGACGTTGTGAGTCTTCTGTGCCAGATGACAACTACCCACTGCTGAGCACTTCCTGTCATTTTGTAGTCAAATTTTTTACTGCGGCATGCTGTAAAGAAAAAAAATTATGAATAAATCATGGTCATTAACAACTCGGTTTCCATGGCAACCTGTGAGCAAAGTTGCTGAAAGTTGCTATTGCATGAGTGTCTCGCAATATGTTTTTATATCGGAGCTGCTGTCGCCGGAAGTGGCATCAGGTCTGAATTCAGCTTGTTTACACCGCATGTCGGATCCAGAGCAACCGGTGGCGCAACTCTGCACACCCCAGACTTGCACAGATTTCAAAAGTCATGGACAAATGTTTACACCTTTGGACACCTACCTGACCTTCCTATGATGCTGCTGCACAGTCTACATGGGCTCTGTCCAACAGCTGGGCCCAAATGGGTGCAATTAGATAGAATCATAGAATGATACAGCACAGAAGGAGACCATTCGCCCTATTGTGCTTGTGTCGGCTCTTTGGTAGAGCTATCCAATTAGTCCCACGCCCCTGCTCTTTTCCCATAGCCCTGTAAATTTTTCCCCTTCAAGTATTTATCCAATTCTCTTTTGAAAGTTACTATTCAATCTGCTTCCACCGCCCTTTCAGGCAGCGCATTCCAGATCATAACAACTCGCTGTGTAAAAAAAGTTTCCTTATGTCGCCTCTGGTTCTTTTGCCAATCACCTTAAATCTGTGTCCTCTGGTTACCGATCCTTCTGCCACTGGAAACAGTTTCCTCTCATTTACTAGATCAAAACCGTTCATGATTTTGAGCACCTCTATCAAATCTCCTCTTAACCTTCTCTGCTCTAAGGAGAACACCAGCTTCTCCAGTCTCACCACATAACTTAAGTCCCTCATCTCTGGTACCATTCTGGTAAATCTCCTCTGCACCCTCTCCAAGGCCTTGACATCCTTCCTAATGTGTGGTGCCCAGAATTGAACACAATACTCCAGCTGAGGCCTAACCAGTGTTTTATAAAGGTTTAGCATAGCTTCCTTGCTTTTGTACTCTATGCCTCTCTTTATAAAGCCAAGGATCCCGTATGCTTTTTTAACAGCCTTCTCAACTGGTCCTGCCACCTTCAAAGATTTATGTACATATACCCCAAGGTCTCTCTGTTCCTGCACCCCCTTTAAGATTGTATCATTTAGTTTATAGTGCCTCTCATTCTTCCTACCAAAATTTATCACTTCGCACCTCTCTGCGTTAAATTTATTTGCCATGTGTCTTCCCATTTCACCAGTCTATCTATGTCCTCCTGAGATCTGTTAATATCCTCCTCATTGTTTACTACATTTTTGAATTTTGAGTCATCTGTAAACTTTGAAATGATGCCCTGTACATCCAAGTCCAGATCATTAATATATATCAAAAAGAGCAGTGATCCTAATACCAACCTCTGGGGAACACCACTGTATAATATCCTTCGGTCTGAAAAACAACCGTTCACCACTAGACTCTGCTTTCTGTCCCTTAGGCAATTTCGTATCCATGCTGCCATTGTCCCTTTAATCCCATGGGCTTTAATTTTGCTTTAATTATGTGGTACTTTGTCAAACACCTTTTGAAGGTCCATATTCACAACATCAACTGCTCCACCCTCATCAACCCTCTCCTTTACTTCATCAAAGAACTCAAGTTAGTCAAACACAATTTGCCTTTAACAAATCCGTGCTCACTTTCATTTATTAACCCATACTTTTCCAAATGCCAATTAATTTTGTCTCATTATTGTCTCTAAAAGTTTTCCCACCACCAGCGTTAGGCTGACCGGCTTGTAGTTGCCAGGTTTATCCCACTCCCCTTTTTAAAACAGGGATGTAACATTTGCAATCCTCCAGTCTTCTCGCACCACCCCTGTATCTAAGGAGGATTGGAACAACTTGTATTTCTATAGCGCCTTTCATGTCCCAGTCCCCCACTCTTTCCCCATAGCCCTGCAGATTTCTCCTCCTTCATCTGCCTAGGCCCTAAGCTCTGGAATTCCCTCCCTAAACTTCTCCGCCTCTCTACCTCTCCCTCCTCCTTTAAGATGTTTCTTAATACCTACTTATTTGACCAGGTTTTTGGTCACCTGTCCTAATATCTCCTTATGTGACTCGGTGTTTGAAAACGCTCCTATAAAGTGCCTCGGGATGTTCTACGATGATAAAGGAGCTATATAAGTGCAAGTTGTTGTTTTCAAGTATATATTCAATCCCCTTTTGAAAGTTAATATTGAATCTGCTTTCACCACCTGTTCAGGCAGTGCATTCCAGATCGTAATAATATTTAAGTGCTATGTTTAAAACAAATTCATACTTTGACAAGCCACAGGCTGCAGCTCCTGAGACGGAAGGGGGAAGGGAAGGGGGCGGTGAGATTAACGTGGTTAATGAGCTAACCAATCTTATTGTTGTCCATGATGACCAGGAACTTTGAGCAATCTGTTTTCCAATGCCCTAACGAAGCCACCACACCTATTATGGCAGGGGTAGTTCTGTTTGCGTGAGTCCAGTCAGTGTAAGCTGCCTGCTGAGAATATACTCTTGGGAGAGTAGGTAGTTGGTTTGGTTGACAACCCTACAGGAAAGGGGTTGAAGACAGCCCTCCCAATTGCTGGGAACAGAGAAATGAAAAGGAAAAAAGAGACACGTGGCAGTGATCCAGGAGACGGAAAGGTGTAGGCTTGGTGCTTGGGGTTGGAGCTGGAAGCTAAGATGTAGGAGGTCAAATTTTTGCAGTTCGGAGTAGCCTTGAAAGAAAAGTAATGCCAAAAGCAAGTAAGTCAGCCCACAGAGGGGACAGAATGTGCGATTTATTAATTTTTTTGAGAGGTCCCACGTTTTAGAATTCCCTCCCTAAACCTCTCCGCTTCACTGTCTCCTCTTTCTTTGCCCTCCTCAAAACCCACCTCTTCGACCAAATTTTGATCACCCTCCTAGTATTTCATTCTCTAGCTCATTTTGTTTCTTATACATCTGTAAAGAACCTTGGGATGTATTTTCTACGTTAAAGGCGCTATATAAGTTGCTGTTGTTGATGATGAGTATCCCTGACCACGTTCCTCGACTAAGCCTCCAAGACTGAAACCAATTGTAGCCCCCTCACCACTGTCCTGATATCAGCAGACTCAGTACAGGTCAGCAATCAAATCTGGGGCCATAGTGTTGAGTTCAGCTCGGTGCAGTTCTCTATTGTGCCATTGAGGGAGTCGAACCCAGTTCAGTTTATAAATCAGCACATCTAATTATGTTTTCTCTCCTTAGGTCTGTGTCTGGAGAAGCTGGTGGCATCAGCATCGCCAAGAAATGATCTGCAGCCTGATCTGGAACAAGAAATAATTACATGTTATGAGAAAGCTGGTGACATAGCTCTGCTTTATTTACAAGAAACCGAAAGGGTAAGAAGAATCTGCTTGGGTTTTACTGCTAATGCTGATAGGATCACACTGTTCTGTAATGTACGTTACGTGCTTCTAAATCCTTGTTTTATTCCTCATCGAAATCTCTGAGAAAGGTGATCCCTTCTAAGTACTGCCCTTCCATCGGTACTTTCTAAAGTTGCACGTCACTCAAATTATCCATCACCTTGAAAGTTCTGACCAGTTGCCAATTGGCAGTATGATTTTAATCATGGCCATTCCACTGGTCATCTTGTTGTTTATGTTATGTGTCTCTGAAACTCTGCTCTTGAACACCTTGATGAACCATCCGCTATTGTCTTGGATATCTGGCAGCCTGCACTACTAAACAGGGAACCGTCACGCAGCCGCTCACTTAAACCTCGCGCACAGTTATCTCGTTTCGTCTGAGAATATTCTATTTGCGCAGTCGTCTATGGCCCGTCACTTTTCTCCTTTAACCAGGTTTTTCCAAGGCTGTATCCTCCCACTCTGGTCCTCCTTCATAGAATTTACAGCACAGCAACAGGCCATTCGGCCCAACTGGTCTATGCCGGTGTTAATGGTCCACACGAACCTCCTCCCACCCTAAATGCATCTATGCTATTCGCCTCATCTCCATGTGATAGCGAGTTCCACATTCTAATCGCTGTCTGGGTAAAGAAGTTTCTCCTGAATTCTTTAGCTTTCTCTTTTCTAGAGAAAAGAGCCTCCGCCTGTTCAGTCTTTCCTGATGGTTGTCCTTCAAACCTTCTCTACCATCATCTTTTGCTGACGATTCCACTTTACATTCCTCCAGATTGCACACTGTCATTGCTCACCACCTTCACTCTTCTTGCAATGCAATGATTGGAATCGCTATACCTTCATCTCCTCCTGGCCAGTGTCCCTCCCTTATCCAACACCACCAAAAGCAGACCAAGTGGTCATTCATCTCATTGCCGTTTGTGGAACCTTGTGCTGTACAAATCAGCAGCTGTTCCCTGACACACTAAAGAAAGAAAAGCAATTCATCAGTTCTAAAGCACATTGGGACATGGGATAAACCACTATATAAATGCTTTTTCTTTTTTTCTCTCTCTTTCCCCCCCCCCCCCTCCTTCATTCTCTCCTTCCTACATGCCCATATCTTTGTTGCATACTTTTAAAAAGTGAGAGACTGTAAATGTTGGTGTTCAGAGGGATTTGGGGTGTCTTTGTACATGAATCACAGAAAGTTAACATGCAGGTACAGCAAGCAGTTAGGAAGGCAAATGATATGTTAGCCTTTATTGCAAGGGGTTGGAGTATAAGAGTAAGGAAGTCGCTGCAATTATATAGGGCTTTGGTGAGACCACACCTAGAGCACTGTGTACAGTTTTGGTCTCCTTACCTAAGGACGGATATACTTGCCTTTAGAGGGGGTGCAATGAAGCTTCATTCAATTGATGCCTGGGATGAGAGGGCTGTCCTATGAGGAGAGATTGAGTAGAATGGGCCTATACTCTCTCGAGTTTAGAAGAATGAGATGTGACCTCATTGAAACGTATAAAATTCTTAGGGGGCTTGACAGGGCAGATGTTGAATGGCTGTTTCCTCTGGCTGGAGAGTCTAGAACTAGGGGTCATAGTCTCAGGATAAGGGGTCGGCCATTTAGGACTGAGATGAGAAATTTCTCCACTCTTTAGAATTCTCTACCCCAGATGGCAGTAGATGCTCAGTCGATGAGTATATTCAAGACTGAGATCGACAGATTTTTGGGCACGAAGGGAATCGAAGGATATGTGAAGCCCTTTGAGATGCTTGCGAGAGAGCTGGTGGAATGAAATCTAAATGCATGTCTTTTCTTTCAGCCAGTTTATTTGCTGGTTTAGCAGGATAATTCACAGCCATGGCAATAGAAGAATAATGAAAGAAAGACCTGTATTAGCTCAAACTAACTTTCAGCTAGGACCTGTGGCGAGATTATAAATTACCAAATTAAAAATTTAGGCTAACTAATTAAAAATACAAAGTAAATGGCTGTGGAAATTTTATGACTTAGCAGATCCATTTAAAATGAAGCAGTCTCAGGATAGTCCAGCTAATAATTTTTCTAAAACCTTTCTGACGAGCATACATCTGAAGGCCCGAGGAGCTCGAGCCAATTTCACATTTAAGGGAATGGTATCCCAGTATTTTAGTTAAATGAATTCTAATGGGTATGACCTTTCTCAGGGCACAATGCAGGCAGCGGGAACTTCAAATTCACTATTGCTGTTTGGGATGATAATTTCTTGAGAAGATTATAGAACTGAACATTTGAGATGTCACCAAGGTCAAAAATATAAACTTTACAATCTGGCACCCTGTGATCCTAATCCCAGCTGGTCATATTGCCTGTGTAGTTCTGTGTGAATACAACAATGCTATAGTTATCCCACAAGTAGAATCATAGAATGGGAACGGTAGCATAGTGGTAATGTCACTGGGCTAGTAATCCAGAGACCTGGACGCATGATCCGGAGACGTGAGTTCAAATCCCACCACGGCAGCTGGGGAATTTAAATTCAGATAATTAAATAAAACTGGAATAAAATAAAACTGGAATAAAAAGCTAGTATCAGTAATGGTGACCATGAAACTATCGGATTGTCGTAAAAAACCCATCTGGTTCACTAATGTCCTTTAGGGAAGGAAATCTGCCATCCTCACCTGGTCTGGCCTATATATGACTCCAGACCCACAGCAATGTGGTTGACTCTTAACTGCCCTCTGAAATGACCTAGCAAGCCACTCGGTTGTAAAAAAACAGCTACGAAAAACAATAAGAATAAAACCGGACTGACCACCCGCCATCGACCTCGGCACCGGCTACGGACACAACAACGGCAAACCCAGCCCAGTCGACCCGGCAAAGTCCTCCTCACCAACATCTAGGGACGTGTCCCACAGACTAGTCGAGCAAACAGCCTGACATAGTCATACTCTCAGAATCATACCTTTCAGCCAATGTCCTGAACTCCTCCATCACCATCCCTGGGTATGTCCTGTACCACCGGCAGGGCAGACCCGCCAGGGGTGGTGGCACAGTGGTATACAGTCGGGAAGGAGTGGCCCTGGGAGTCCTCAACATTGACTCCGGACCCCATGAAGTCTCATGGCTTCAGGTCAAGCATGGGCAAGGAAACCTCCTGCTGATTACCACCTTCCGCCCTCCCTCCCAGCTGATGAATCAGTACTCCTCCGTGTTGAATACCACTTGGAAGAAGCACTGAGAGTAGCAAGGGCACATATGGGTGGGGAACTTCAATGTCCATCGCCAAGAATTGCTCGGTAGCATCACTACTGACCAAACTGGCCGAGTCCCGAAGGACATAGCTGCCAATCTGGGCCTGCGACAGAGAAAGAGAACCAACATGAGGGGAAAACCTACTTGACCTCGTCCTCACCAATCTACCTGTCGCAGATGCATCTGTCCATGACAGCATTGGTAGCAGTAAGCACCGCAGAGTCATTGTGGAGGCGAAGTCCCGTCTTCACACTGAGGACACCCTCCATCGTGTTGTGTGGCACTACCACCGTGCTAAATAGGATAGATTCAGAACAGATCTAGCAGCTCAAAACTGGGCATTCATGAGGAGCTGAGGACCATCAGCAGCAGCAGAATTGTATTCCACCACAATCTCTAACCTCGTGGCCTGGCATGTCCCTCACTCTACCATTATCATCAAACCAGGGGACCAACCATGGTTCAATAAGGAGTGTAGAAGAGCATGCCAGGAGCAGCACCAGGCGTACCTAAAAATGCGGTACCAACCTGGGGAAGCTGCAACACAGGACTACACGCATGCTGAAAAGCGGAAGCAACATGCTATAGACAGAACTAAGCGATCCCACAATCAACGGATCAGATCAAAGTTCTGCAGTCCTGCCACAACCAATCATGAATGGTGGTGGACCATTAAACAACTAACGGGAGGAGGAGGCTCCATGAATATCCCCATCCTCAATGAGGGTGGAGCCCAGCACTGAGTGCAAAAGACAAAGCTGAAGCATTTGCAACCATCTTCAGCCAGAAGTGCCGAGTGGATGATCCGTATCGGCCTCCTCCTGAGGTCCCCACCATCACAGAAGCCAGTCTTCAGCTAATTCGATTCACTCCTCGTGATATCAAGAAACGGCTGAGCGCACTGGATACAGCAAAGGCTGTGGGCGCGACAACATCCTGGCTGTCGTGCTGAAGGCTTGTGCTCCAGCACTAGCCGCGCCTCTAGCCAAGCTGTTCCAGTACAGCTATAACACTGGCATCTATCCGACAATGTGGAAAACTGCCCAGGTATGTCCTGTCCACAAAAAGCAGAACAAATCCAATCCGGCCAATTACAGCTCCATCAGTCTACTCTCAATCATCAGCAAAGTGATGGAAGGTGTCGTCGACAGTGCTATCATGCAGCACTTACTCACCAATAACCTGCTCACTGATGCTCAGTTTGGGTTCCGCCAGGACCACTCTGCTCCAGACCTCATTACAGCTTGGTCCAAACATGGACAAAAGAGCTGAATTCCAGAGGTGAGGTGAGAATGACAGCCCTTGACATCAAGGCAGCATTTGACTGAGTGTGGCATCAAGGAGCCCTGGTAAAACTGAAGTCAATGGGAATCGGGGGGAAAACTCTCCACTGGCTGGAGTCATACCTAGCACAAAGGAAGATGGTTGTGGTGGTCGGAGGTCAATCATCACAGCCCCAGGACATCGCTGCAGGAGTTCCTCAGGGCAGTGTCCTAGGCCCAACTGTCTTCAGCTGCTTCATCAATGACCTTTCCTCCATCATAAGGTCAGAAATGGGGATGTTTGCTGATGACTGCATTCGCAACTCCTCAGATAATGAAGCAGTCCATGCTCGCATGCAGCAAGACCTGAACGACATTCAGGCTTAGGCTGATAAGTGGCAGTAACATTCGCACCACGCAACTGCCAGGCAATGACCAGTCTCCAACAAGTGAGCGTCTAACCACCGCCCCTTGACACTCAACGACATTACCATCGCCAAATCCCCCACCATCAGTATCCTGGGGGGTCATCATTGACCAGAAACTTAACTGGACGAGCCACATAAATACTGTGGCAACAAGAGCAGGTCAGAGGCTGGGTATTCAGCGGCGAGTGTCTCACCTCCTGACTCCCTAAAGCCTTTCTACCATCTACAAGGCACAAGTAAGGAGTGTGATGGAATACTCTCCACTTGCCTGGATGAGTGCAGCTCCAACAACACTCAAGAAGCTCGACACCATCCAAGACAAAGCAGCCCGCTTGATTGGCACCCCATCCACCACCTTAAACATTCACTCCCTCTACCACCGGCGTACCGTGGCTGCAAGATGCACTGCAGCAACTTGCCAAAGCTTCTTTGGCAGCACCTTCCAAACCCGCGACCTCTACCACTTAGAAGGACAAGGGCAGCAGGCGCATCGGAACACCATCACCTCCAATTTCCCCTCCAAGTCACACACCATCCTGACTTGGAAGTATATCGGCCATTCCTTCATCATCGCTGGGTCAAAATCCTGGAACTCCCTCCTTAACAGCACTGTGGGAGTACCTTCACCACACGGACTGCAGCGGTTCAAGAAGACAGCTCACCACCACCTTCTCAAGGGCAACTAGGGATGGGCAATCAATGCTGGCCGTGCCAACGACGTCCACATCCCATGAACGAATAAAAAAAAGAATGGTTACAATATGGAACAATGTGCCAGCTCTCTGCAAGAGCACTTTGGCTAGTCCCACTCCCCCCACCCTTTCCCTGTAGCCCTGCAAATTTTTGTCCTTTAGGTACTTATCCAATTCTCTTTGAAAGTCATGATTGAGTCTGCCTCCACCACCCTTTCAGGCAGTGCATTCCAGATCCTAACCACTCGCTGTGTAAAAAAAGTTTTTCCCGATGTCGCCTTTGGTTCTTCTGCCAATCACCTGGTACGAGAGCAGTGCTGGGGGAGAGATTTTTCTGGACTTAGTGCCTAAATAGAGCCTGAGAAACAGATGCAAAGCACAGGAAAAAATGGGCACTAATTTTGTAGGAACATAGGAGCAGTAGCAGGCCATTCAGCCCCTTGAACCCGTTCTACCATTCAGTTAGATCATACCTGATCTGTATCTTAACCCCATACTCCCTCCCCGTTCTACACTTGAATAGCATTGCAAACTTGCTCTGTACGTTTTCCTCTGGCTGCCTGAAGAGGGTGCAGCAAAGTAGATTACAAATAAATGCATGTCACATACCTCTGTAAGCAGTTTCCCTCTAATAGACTGCCCCCCTCGGTGCTCCTGCTGTGTATGTATGCTCTCTACTTTGGTACCTGAACACCACAAAATCACGAATTGCACAGCAGTTGCTGGGAATGTGGCATGATTGACTTAATGTTCATATTGTGACCACAAACTTGTTCTTAAAATGCATTATCGGCAACGTTCCAAGAGCAAAAGCTACACCTGGTAATCATTAACTGGTAAGAGAGTAACCCAGAGCAACTTAAGTTGTTAGCAGCAACAGCGCCCATCAAACGTGACGCAGACTGCGAGTCTGTTGTGATTTTTTTTCGAAATACAGTATCTAGGCATCAGAATGTATTGAGTACTCCTTGAGATCCACCTGCAATAGTCCATTTGATGATGATGACACTATCTCTAAGGCCCCAAAGGAGCCCAGTTCTCCTCTGTGCTGTGGGCCAGCAATCAGTAATGTACGAACGTATGAATACGAACAATGATGGACAGGTAAAGACCCTCTGGTCTATCGAGCCTGTCCCACACAATCTCTACCCCACCCAAAACCATGTGATCTCATGGGAGAGGCAATAATCCAGGTTAAAAATGGCTTGCACCTTGGAACCAGAGATCGATAGATTTTTGAATATTAAGGGAATCAAGGGATATGGCGATAGTGCAGGAAAGTGGAGATGAGGTGGAAGATCAGCCATGATCTTATTGAATGGCGGAGCAGGCTCGAAGGGCCAAATGGCTGACTCCCGCTCCTATTTCTTATATTCTTATGTTTTGTTTTAGTTCGCGGCCCCTTTAACTGGGTGTGTGGCCCATTCAAATTTTCACGCACGCGCGGTTTCTTCCCTGTAGAAGCCGCTGAGCGGCCTGCGCGGGACTTCCAAACCGCCGCACGGCTGCGCAGCTTAGTGGCAACGTTGCTTGGAGCTCATTTTCTAAAGGGACTTGATATGTATTGAAAATAGGGACATTAACTATCTGATGCCATCCTCTAAGCATCTGAAAGAGAAAGGAAGGAAGATGTTCTGGATGTATTGGCCAGCTATAAATAAGGGTCACTCCCAAAGCATTAATCTGTCTTTTCTGCAAATGCTGCTAAATCTATGCATTTCCTTTTTTATTATTAACGTTGTGCAGCATTTTCTTTTTATCTCCTTTTACATGTATTTGTGTTGACATTTCACATTAGTTCAGTAGATACAACTCTGCAGAGGTCACGCTTTATGACAAATGCAATTTTTTTTTAAAAAGAGAAAAAAAGCCAGCTACTTACTGCTGATGCTTCTGACCCGGAGTGGCAAATGACAAGTACTTTACAAAGTTCAACAATTGAACTCTCGGTGACCTGAGCTTCTTTTTACTTAACCTTAAGAAAGAAAAGAAAGAAGAAAGCCTTGCATTTATATAGCACCTTTCATGACCTCCCAAAGCGCTTTACAGCCAATGAAATGCTTTTTGAGCTGTAGTCCCTGTTGTAATGGGAAAAGCTGCATCTTAGCAGAATAATACATTGTGCGTTACACAGTATAACACTATACCGTCTTTTTAAAACAATGCATTATCTGACTTACCATGAGCAAAGCAACAAGAAACCTACTTGCAGACCTGCACCTCCAGACAAACTACACTGTAGTTCTTTTCCAGTTTTGATGTGTGTGATATGAAGATGAATGTAATGATTGTACAAACTGTGGTGCATTGTCATAGAGTCATAATGGCACAGAAGGAGGCCATTCGGCCCATTGAGTCCGTGGCGGCTCTCTCTAGAGCAATCCAGTCAGTCCCATTCCCCCGCTCTATCCCTGTAGCCCTGCTAGTTTATTTCCCTCAAGTGCCTATCCGGTCTCCCCTTGAAAACATTGAGTGTGTCCGCTTCCACCACTTCCGTCGGCAGCGAGTTCCAGGTCCTCACCACTCGCTGCGTAAAAAAAGTTTTTCCTCACATCCCCCCTGTATCTCTTGCCCAAAACCCTAAATCTGTGTCCCCTAGTCCTTGTACCATCAACTAGTGGGAACAGCCTTTCCCCGTCTAGCCTATCCAAACCCGTCATAATCTTGTACACCTCTATCAAATCACCCGGCAACCTCCTTTGCTCTAATGAAAACAAATCCAGCTTCTCCAACCTGTCCTTGTAGCTAAGATCCCCCATCCCTGGAACCATTCTGGTAAATCTCCTCTGCACCCTCCAAGAGCCTTCACATCCTTCTTAAAGTGTGGTGACCAGAACTGGATGCAATACTCCAGTTGTGGCCTAACCAGCGCTTTATAAGGATTCAGCATAACTTCTCTACTTTTGTACTCAATACCTCTTTGAAGCCCAAGATCCCATATGCTTTGCTAACCACTCTCTCAATATGTCCTGCCACCTTCAGGGACCTATGCACATTAACTCCCAGGTCCCTCTGTCCCTGCACACTCTTTAAAACTGTGCCATTAAGTGTATATTGCCTCTCCCTGTTCCTTCTGCCAAAATGCATCACCTCACACTTCTCTGTATTAAATTCCATCTGCCACTTGTCTGCCCATTCTGCTAGCCTTTCTATGTCCTGTTGCAGTCGATTGGTATCATCTTCACTGTTTGCCACACCCCCAAGTTTGGTGTCATCGGCAAATTTAGAAATTCTACTCTGTATTCCAATATGCAGGTCATTTATATATATCAAAAAAAGCAGTGGCCCCAGCACTGACCCTTGGGGAACACCACTGTCTACCATCCTCCAGTCTGAAAAACAGCCATTTACCACCTCGCTGTTTTCTGTCCTTAAGCCAATTCCTTATCCAAGCTGCCACTGACCCACCTATTCCATGAGCCTCAATTTTGTTAGCCTTCCATGTGGTACTTTGTCAAACGCTTTCCGAAAATTCCATGTAGACAACATCCATTACATTCCCTTCATCAATCCTCCCTTTTACTTCATCAAAAAATTCAATTAGATTAGTCAAACACGATCTGCCTTTTACAAATGTATCAAATTGTAACAGTATCAGGTTCAAGATTCTGTGCTATTAGCCATAATAACAAATAATGATGGCATTTATGCAGTGCCTTATCCCGCCGAAACATCTCTGAGCACTGCGCACGGTGATTTAACTTTGAAGTGCAGTAACTGTTGCTCTGTAGGCAAAGAGACTTTGTTGTAAATGTTGGAGTTGTTTTAAAGTGTAAATCTTAGGGAGGGGAGTAGTGGGGGGGGGTGGGGGAGTAGTGACCCGGGGGCAGGGGGGGTGAAGTAGTTTGATGCACGGTTAAGCTGAAGTGTTGCAATTATACAGCACAGAAGGAGGCCATTCGGCCCATCGTGCCTGTGCTGGCTCTTTGGTAGAGCTCTCCAATTAGTCCCACTCCCCTGCTCTTTCTCCATAGCCCTGCAATCTTTTCCCCTTCAACTATCCAATTACCATTTGAAAGTTAATATTGAATCTGCTTCCACCACTCTTACATTCCAGATCATCATAACTTGTTGCGTAAAGAAATTTCTCCTAATTTCTTTTCTGACTCTTTTGCCAATTACCTTAAATCTGTGCCCACTGGTTACTGATTTTGAACACCTCTATTAAATCTCCTCTTAACCTCTGCTCTAAGGAGAACAATCCCAGCTTCCCAGGTAGATGGTGACATTGGGTGTCACTGCTTCAACATGCAATACCACAAAGTGATGGGATTTGGGTTCTTGCCTGTAGCTCCCAAAATGGCAGGTTTCCCATGGCACACGGATGTAAATGGGTGCAGCTTTGATTGGGAGTGAAACAGAAGGCTGATTTTCTCACTGGCGCATACAGTGACAGATTTATTGGTAGCGGACCAATGGAAAGCCACCATAAAGCCAACCAGTCGTCAGCGCATTTTTAACACTATGGCAGGATAATGACTCCTGTAATTATAGCTCCTTCGGTTTTAGTTTCGTGTCTGTCCTTTTAACAATGCTGGAGGCATTGTCCTTCAGACAGGACAGAAAATACTTAAAATAAATGCTCAGTGATTTATTCTTTTTAACATCGCAGGCATCGAACATTATAAATAAATCCAAGCTGGAAATTGGATGATGTACGAAACCCAAGTGTCAGTTTACTGATTTATTTTTCCACGTGCAGATCGTGTGCTTACTATTGAGGATCATTGTCTACCGTGTAGAGTGTTTTTTGAATTGATATGTTTTGGTTGAGTCCTCTGCTCATCGATGGGAATTATTTCCCGTAGTCATTGTGTGTACAAACATCATAAATAAACATAGGAAGATGTTCTCTGGACAAGATTACTAGTTTAGTTGAGTTGAAACCCCGTTCTGTGTGAACATGCTGATGATTTCTCCCGAGTTTTACTTGCCATGTGACAATGCATAGCAACCAGTGGAGGTCTTCCCGAGTGGTGGGAGATGAGATTGCCTAGTTCCAGATCATTAGGGCAATTTGGTGTTCTGGGCTTGTGTACATTCGGAGCTGGGTTAAGACTGTCCAGGATCATGTCATGTACAGCTAGCAGAGAGAGGAGACACCCTTCACATCAGTCGGGGCTAAATGGACAATCTGACTCGGAAAAGCTGCAAAAGTTTTTTGTGTGACACTGCTGCAGTGGGGGATGCTCTTCCTTAGCTGGACTCAAGACACTTAATTGGGGCAGAATCAAGAGAGTTTCATCCTATAACTGTACTTTACCAAAGCGGGCAGTGCTTGATGCTAACAGTGTGGCAGTATTTTTTTTATTTATTCATTCAGGTGATGTGGGCATCGCTGGCAAGGCCAGCATTTATTGCCCATCCCTAATTGTCCTTGAGAAGGTGGTGGTGAACCGCCTTCTTAAACTGCTGCAGTCCATGTGGTGAAGGTACTCCAACATTGCTGTTAGGGAGGGAGTTCCAGGATTTTGACACAGTGACGATGAAGGAACGGCGATATATTTCCAAATCAGGATGATGTGTGACTTGGCGATGATGGTATTCCCATGCGCCAGCTGCCCTTGTTCTTCTAGGTGGTAGAGGTCACTGGTTTGGGAGGTGCTGTCGAAGAAGCCTTGGCAGGTTACTGCAGTGCATCTTGAAGATGGTACGCACTGCAGCCACATAGCAACAGTGGTGGAGGGAGTGAATGTTTAAGGTGGTGGATGGGGTGCCAATCAAGCGGGCTGCTTTGTCCTGGATGGTGTCGAGCTTCTTGAGTGTTGTTGGAGCTGCACTCATCCAGGCAAGTGGAGAGTATTCCATCACACTCCTGACTTGTGCCTTGTAGATGGTGGAAAGACTTTGAGGAGCCAGGAGGTGAGACACTCGCCGCTGAATACCCAGCCTCTGACCTGCTCTTATCGCCACAGTATTTATGTGGCTGGTCCAGTCAAATTTCTGGTCAATGGTGACCCCCCAGGATGTTGATGGTGGGGGATTTGACGATAGTAATGCAATTGAATGTCAAGGGGCGGTGATTAGACTCTCGCTTGTTGGAGATGGTCATTGCCTGGCACGTGTAACACGAATGTTACTTGCCACTTATCATCTCAAGCCTGGATGTTGTCCAGGTCTTACTGCAGATTATTCCAATTCCCCAGCAGTAATCTCCTTCAGATTGTTGAGCATTTTTTAAAAAGTGTGTTCATCTGGAAGAGTGGTGTGAGGTAACAACAGCAAAGGAAAGGAGAATAAAATGAACCATAGGATAAATATAGAAAGCTCAGAGATTGGCACAGAACAGGTGTATTGACAGAGTGAGGGAGACTGACCAAAGGGTCATTTGCATGGTGAGAGGATGTAGTCCAAAATCTAGCTAGAATCAGTTTCTGTGGCTTTCCCTAACCTTTTATTTTATTAGTATTATCTGTCTGTCTGTCTCTTGCATTTAGCTTGTCTGTCCCACTTAAAAGTGTTAACATCGCAATGTTTGTGTCTCATTTGCATTGACTGACTCAAATATGAAACTCCCAAAACAGCAACTGAACAGATAGGGAACCTACCGAAAAGCCTGTAACATTTTTTAGCAAAAGTATACTTAAAAAAAATAAGAGTGCAATAAAGTTATTTCCTGCTGGTGTCTCTTCTCGCCTTAATAACATCCCAAGGGGAGGAGTGGGCAATTCCAAACAGCTTCCAGTATGTAGACAAGCTTCACTTAGCTTACGGCAGTTAACCTGCATTTCACCTCTGGATATATTTGCAGCACTCAGCCGGTCGAGCAGTATCCGTGGAGAGTGCAGAGAAGTTGATGTTTCAGGTGTGAATCCTGCAATTAGAACTAGGGTTGCCAATTCCAGCAGGATGTAATCCTGGAGGTTTCATCGCATAAACCGACCCCCCATTCGCTGAAAGTGTCCATTCTCACGCCGCATATCGGAAAGTGAGCAGAATCTTCATTACCCGATTGGATGATTCTTGACAGTCAAACAGCATTTTCTGTCCCATCACCAACATTTTTATAACTAATAAACATGTATTTGTAATGCCCCTATGATTTTTCTCCTGGATTGCTCCCAGCAATGTCCTGGAGATTAATCTTCAATTCCTGGAGGCTCCAGGGAATTCCTGGAGGCTCCAGGGAATTCCTGGAGGCTCCAGGGAATTCCTGGAGGCTCCAGGGAATTCCTGGAGGCTCCAGGGAATTCCTGGAGGCTCCAGGGAATTCCTGGAGGCTCCAGGGAATTCCTGGAGGCTCCAGGGAATTCCTGGAGGCTCCAGGGAATTCCTGGAGGCTCCAGGGAATTCCTGGAGGCTCCAGGGAATTCCTGGAGGGTTGGCAACCCTAATTAGAACTGGGAGTCTTTACAGGTGAAGAGAATTTAAAATGGAACAGAATAAAAGCGAAGTGGAGGATGCACACGCGCACACACCTTCGCCAGTGCCCCTATATCCTTTTTGTAATATGGAGACCGGAATTGTGCACAGTACTCTGTGCTTTCGCCAAGGTTCTATACAAGTGTAACATAACTTCTCTGCTTTACAATTCTATCCCTTAAGAAATGAACCCCAGTGCTTTGTTTGCTTATTAACCTGCATCCCTACTTTTAATGATTTATGTGTCTTCAGGGGAGGAGGAGTGGGAAGAAAAGGGAGGAGGGAGGGGAGAAAGAATGTAGAAAATTCCGCAGCTTTACTTTGGGTTTAAATAGAAATTCAGACAAAGACAATGAATGTCTTTTTTTTAAAAACCTGTTCTAAAACAGAGCACTAGAAAGCAGACATTAAAGTATAAAAGTTAAATGATGGAACGTTCCATTGTGCGCACACAGACAAGCACGCACACACCTATATACATACATGCACACACACATACTTACATACAGACACGCCACTCACAGGAAAGAAGGAATAGAATGGCCTGTAAAATGCTTGAGTGAAAAGCAGATGAAGCTTACATGACAAAAGTGATATTAACATAAGATAGTAAGAGACGCAATCAGAGAAATCAAATAAATGACAGAATGTGTGAATAGCTGAGGAGCGGGGTAATGCAGGTAGAAACGGACACGTGAAAAACTTGCAACGTGAAGAGGCTCCAGCGGCCTTAGAGAAGAAAAAAGCAAGTCAACACTGGAGGTGCAGACTGTCCCACCAGTCTGATGGTGTTCCCACGCCAAGCACTAACGAAGGGATCTTCACCCACCTCCACCACACCGTGAGAATGGTCCTTTTAGAAAGCAGAAGGGAAGAGCGGAAGATTTCCTTGCTAATGGCAACATGTTGGATGATGGCAGAAATAAAGGAAAATGATTTGTTGAAGCAGAGGCTGGTGGGGTGGAAGGTGAGGACAAGTTGTCCCTATCCAGTTGTGAAGTAAGAAAGAAAAAGAAAGACTTGCATTTCTATAGCGCCTTTCATGACCTCAGGACGTCCCAAAGTGCTTTACAGCAAATAAAGTACTTTTGAAGTGTAGTCACAGTAAGTTCTCGCAAACAGCAATGTGATAATGACCAGATAATCTGTTTTAATGATGTTGGTTGAGGGATAATTGTTGGCCAGGACACCTGGGAGAACTCCCCTGTTCCTCTTTGAAATAGTACCGTGGGATCTTTTACGTCCGCCTGAGGGGGCAGACGGGGCCTCGGTTTAACGCCTGATTTGAAAGATGGCACCTCCGGCAGTGCTGCACTCCCTCAGGGAAGGGGCGAAGCAGAAGCAGAGAAAATGGGATGGACCTGGTCTCGGGTCCTGTCTATTTAAGGGGAATATTCAGCTATGGAAAAGAGACTACATTTTGGAAGCTCGGGTGTGGAAGGTGGCATCAGCAGAGCCGCTGTGGGTGAGACGGAGGAACTGGGAGAAAGGAACCAAGTCCTTACAGGAAACTGGATTGGGAAGAAATATAATCCAGGTTGTTGTGGGTGTCAGTAGGATTATAATAGATGTCAATGAAATTCTCTAAATTAGGGTGAGAGCAGGAAGCAGCACCAACACAGTCTTTGAATTAATGGGCAGGGACATAGAATTTACAGCACAGAAACAGGCCATTTGGCCCAACAGCTCTATGCTGGTGTTTATGCTCCACATCAGCTTTCTCCCACCCTACTTCATCTAACCCTATCCGCATTTTCTTCTATTCATAAGAACATAAGAAATAGGAGCAGGAGTAGGCCATTCAGCCCTTCGAGCCTGCTCCGCCATTCAATGAGATCATGGCTGATCTTCTGCCTCAGTTCCATTCACCGGCCTTATCGCCATATCCCTTGATGCCCTTACTAGTCAGAAATCTATCGACTTCTGTTTTGAACATACCCAATGTCTGAGCCTCCACAGCCTTCTGGGGTAGAGAATTCCAAAGATTCACCACCCTCTGTGTGAAGAAATTTCTTCTCATCTCAGTCCTGAATGGCCTACCCTTTATCCTGAGGCTGTGGCCCCTGGTTCCAGACTCCCCAGCCAAGGGAAACATTCTCCCAGCATCCACCCTATCAAGCCCTGTAATAATTTTGTATGCTTCAATGAGATCCCCTCTCATTCTTCTGAATTCAAGAGAATACAGGCCTAGTTTACTCAATCTCTTCTCATATGACAGTCCCGCCATCCCAGGAATCAATCTCGTGAACCTTCGTTGCACTCCCTCTATGGCAAGTATATCCTTCCTTAGCTAAGGAGACCAAAATTGTACACAGTACTCCGGGTGTGGTCTCACCAAGGCCCTATATAACTGGAGTAAGACTTCTTTACTCCTGTACTCAAATCCTCTTGTAATGAAGGCCAGCATACCATTTGCCTTCCTAATGGCTTGCTGCACCTGCACATTCACTTTCAGTGACTCATGTACAAGGACACCCAGGTCCCTTTGAGCATCTGCATTCCCCAATCTTTCACCATTTAGGAAATACACTGCCTTTCTGTTTTTTCTACCAAAGTGGATAACTTCACATTTATCCACATTATAATCCATCTGCCTTGTTCTCGCCCACTCACTGAGCCTGTCGAGATCCCCTTGAAGCCTCTTCACATCCTCTTCGCAACTGACACTGCCACCTAGCTTTGTATCATCAGCAAATTTGGAAATGTTACATTTAGTCCCCTCATCTAAATCATTGATATAGATTGTGAATAGCTGGGGCCCAAGCACCGATCCTTGCGGTACCCCATTAGTCACAGCCTGCCATCCTGAAAAAGACCCGTTTATCCCTACTCTTTGTTTTCTGTCTGTTAACCAATTCTCAATCCATGCTAGTATATTACCCCCAATTCCATGTGCTCTAATTTTGTTCACCAACCTCTTGTGTGGGACCTTATCGAAGGCCTTCTGAAAATCCAAATACACCACATCTACCGGTTCCCCTTTGTCTACTCCACTAGTTACATCCTCAAAGAACTCCAATAGGTTTGTCAAACAGGACTTCCCTTTCATAAATCCATGTTGACTCTGCCCAATCATACTATTAGTTTCTAAGTGCCCAGTTATTGCATCCTTTATAATAGATTCCAGCATTTTCCCAACTACTGATGTGAGGCTAACAGGTCTGTAGTTCCCCGTTTTCTCTCTCCCTCCTTTCTTAAATAGCGGGTCTACATTTGCTATCCTCCAATCTGCAGGAATCGTTCCAGAGTCTATAGAATTTTGGAAGATGACAACCAATGCGTCCACTATCCCAATGGCCACCTCTTTCAAAACCCTAGGATGTAGGTCATCCGGTCCTTGAGATTTATCGACTTTTAGTCCCATTAATTTTGCTAGTATGTTTTTTTACTAATAATAATTTCTTAAAGTTCCTCATTCTCGCCACACCCTTGGTTTTCTCGTATTTCTGGGAGGTTTTTTGTGTCTTCCTCTGTGAAGACAGAAACAAAGTATTTATTTAATTTCTCTGCCATTTCCTCATTCCCCATTATAAATTCTCCCGTCTCTGACTGTAAAGGACCGACATTTACCTTCGCCAGTCTTTTCCTTTTCACATACCTATAGAAGCTTTTACAATCCGTTTTTATATTTTTTGCTAGTTTGTGCTCATATTCCATTTTCCCTTTCTTTATCAATTTCTTGGTCCCCCTTTGCTGATTTCTAAATAGATCCCAATCCTCAGGCTGACCGCTTTTTCTGGCAACTTTATAAGCTTCCTCCTTTGACTTAATACTAACTTTAATTTCTTTTGTTAGCCATGGTTTTTCTCCCTTGCGTACTTATCTAGCTTCCTCTTAAATACATCTATGCGATTCGTCTCAACCATTCCTTGTGGCAGCGAGTTCCGCATTCCCACTACTTGCTGAATGAAGAAGTTTCTCCTGAATTCCCTATTGGATTTATTAGTGACTATCTTATTTCTATGACCTCTAGTTTTGGACTCTTCCCCTCCCCCCCCACACACACAAGTGAAACGTCTTCTCTACGTCTACCCTATCAAACTCTTTCATAATCGTAAAGACATCTGTTAGGTGACCTATCAGCCTTCTCTTTTCTAGAGATAAGAGCCCCAGCCTGTTCAGTCTTTCCTGATGGGTATAATCTCTCAATTCGGGACCTGCAAAGAGTGTGGGAGCATATCCTACCAAAAGACAGGCATAGCTGGGACCCGTGTGAGTCCCCATTGCAACAACTTTTATCTGGAGGAAGTGAATGGTGTGAAAAAAAAAAATTGTGAGAACAAGTTCAACCAGTCGGAGGATGGTGGTGGTGGATGGGGACTAGTTGGGTGCTGCTTGAGGAAGAAGTGAAGGGCTCGCAGGGCAACCTGGGGATGGTTGGAGATGTAAAGGATTGTACATCTATCGTGAAAAGGAGACGGTTAGCGACAGAAAACCAGGAGAGGGTCAGAGAAGTCATGGATGTAGATAGGTAGATTGGACAGGGTGGGAAAAAATAGTCAAGTGGAAGTTGGTTCAGTAGCACAGGAGAATGCAGAAACAGTGCATCTACTGGGGCAGTCCTTATTGTTTATCTTGGGGAGTAGGTCGGAGGGAGCTGTGCGGGATTGGGGAGTTGTGAGGTTAGAGGCTGTTGAGGGAGATCTCCAGAGGAGGTGAGGTCAGTAGCGGTCTGGAAAATGATGGCTTGGCACTCAGTAGTGTGGTTGTGGTCCAGGGGAAGATAGAAGATGCCGCTCCGCCTCCATGAGGTAGAGGTTCTCCTGAGGTACAACAACTGCGCCCCCTTTTATCAGAGGGTTTGATAATGATGCCTGGATTGGATCCGAAAGAATGGAGGACTGCATGTTCAGAGGGAAATTGAGCAAATGAGGGAAGTGGGAAGACTGACATGGCTAATAGCGTGCTGGCAGTTCTCGAGGAAAAAGATCGTTGGACTATTTACAGCAATTAGGCTGCATTTTAGCAGAATAATACATTGTGCATTACAGGTTATAATACTGCTTGTCTTTATAATCCAGCATATCTGACTCATGAGCAGCAACATAGGAGATCGGCTGGATTGTATTAATAATCGTACAATTATGCACTATTATTGAGTCATCCCATTTTCAGGATGATAGAGTAGAGCTTGTTTAATTGATGGTGACAATGTACTTTCCTACTTCTGTATAAAACATAATGCGAGAGCTATTTTTCAGACGCTAATGTTTCTCACTGCTTAATTGCCCATTAGCCAGTAATGTTAACATCAGCTATAGCTTCGGCTGATGTCAGCGGCTGACCTCATTTGAAGTGCTGCTGTCGGTATAAAACAGACAAAGAGCAGATACCTTGATAACCTCACGCAGCCTCTGAAACCCAGGCAACGCAGTTCTATTTGTGTTTCTATTGTTCACTCGCCGATTTGTCCCGTTTGAGTTTTGTGGGCGTGGAGATTTTGGAAAGGGCTGTTATTAGTGCTTGGCGGATGAATCCTAATTCTCAACACCAAGATCTGTTCGTATCAGCAGCTTGCGATACTTGCAAATTACAGCTGAATGTTCATTTAATCTTTATATGTGTCCATGGAGACAGGAAAGTCTGACCTAGTTAAATGCACCTGCTGGAGTGATACTGGGCCCCATAGACTAGGAGGGTCCCTGGTATATGCTGAGTTAGCTGACCTCAGTCGGGACAATAATTGAGGATACTATTGCCCCTGGGCTAGGGAGGGGATAAATGAGTCGGGACCCTGCTCCTGATGATTGACTATAACCCCTGCCGTGCACTGCGAGTGTATTGACGTTGGTGAGGACAGGATCAGTTTGACGGATGATGGTGGTTTTTTAAAAAAAAAACAGGTGTTCGCCTGCACTTCTAATGAGGATGTGGAGTCCCCTCAGTACGAGGCATTTCCCTAGAGATATATACAGAATCAAGATTGTAATGAAGGATATGTCAAAAAGAAGGCATGCTATATTAAATGGGTAGCCATGAGCAGTGTATTCTATCCAAAACTGTGATCTGCTGATGCTGCAGGAAAGGGTTACTTGTATTCAGATTGTTTTTCCCCAATCCCATTGATGTCTAGTTTTTAAAAATTAACTTGCTTTGGTTAAAGTGCAGAGGTCAGGCAGCCGGGATTCATTTAAATGGTGCCCTGGAGTTGAACCGATGCGTAGTCGTGCTCGCTGGGGCTGGGGAGCAGTGCTGATTTGCTAAAGGGAGGCGACATAGCACAGCACATGCGTTTGTCCATCCACTATTAGGATTTCACAGAGAATTATTCATGGATCTGCGAATGATGCAGCCATATGGTACCTTTCCTTGTCAGCCAGTAATGCTCCAATCAGAACAATGTCTCCCTGGTGTTTAAGCTCCGCTGGCAGCGTTACACAATGGAAAGTTCCACCATTTCATTTATATACACTAATATCTGCTTTCCAGTGCTCTGTTTTAGAACAGATTTTTAAAAAGTCATTCATTGTCCTTGTCTGAATTTCTATTTAGCCCTAAAGTAAAGCTGCAGAATTTATTTTCTTCATTCTTCCTCCTGACCCTCCCCTCTTTTCTACCCACTCCTCTTCCCCCGAAGACACACAAATCATTAAAAGTAGCCATGCAGGTAATAAAACTTAAAAAAAAAAGCAAACAAAGAACTGGGGTTCATTTGAAGAGGGAATAGAATTGTAAGGCAGAGAAGTTATGTTAACCTTGGTTGGACTGCACTTGGAGTACTGTGAACAGTTCTAGTCTCCATATTACAAAAAGGATATAGAGGCACTGGAGAAGGTTGTTATTTTTTTTACAAGAATGATACCAGAACTAAGAGGTTATACCTATCAGGAAAGATTGAACAGGCTGGAGCTCCTTTCTCTCAAAGAGAAGGCTGAGAAGTAACCTGATAGAGGTCTTTAAGATTATAAAAAGGTTTGATAGGGAACGTGTAGAGAAGATGTTCCCACTTGTGGGGGAGTCCAAAACTAGTGGCCATGAATATAAGATGGTCACTAATAAATCCAATAGAGAATTCAGGAGAAACATCTTTACCCAGAGAGTGGTCAGAAAGTGGAACTCGCTACCACAGGGAGTGGTTGAGGCAAATAGCATAGATACATTTAAGGGGAAGCTGGAATAACACATGAGGGAGAGAGGTTATGCTGATGTGGTTAGATGGAGTGTGGTGGGTGGAGTCTCATGTGGAACAGAAATGCCAACATGGACCAGTTGGGCCAAATGGCCTGTTTCTGTACAATCTATGTAATTTTGATTTGCTGGGGCACCCCGGGTACCAGTTGCCCTCCGGTGACTCATTCAAGTAACCGTCTGAGTGTACACAGCGCGTGTCAGCAGGCTATGCAACCACAGAAGGGGGCACCGCAGCACAACCTGCTCCCTTTCCTCACCATTTGTCCACGAGCGCACTTTCAGCGGAGCAGCACTGGATGCCGAGCAGGAACCTTGGGCATACTTTTCCCCCTTCCTAACCATCGGGGCTGGGCGGTGAGGGGATGGGGGGGGGGCCACTGAAACCCATTGTAGCACCCTGCACCCGCCCTAGCTGGGTTCAGTTAACTCCGCACCGATGGGGGAGCAAACCTGCTACTTGTGTGTAATTTTTACACAGTTTAACACATCTACAAACTGGTTCAATTGTACACTGCTAATGTGACATTTACAGGAAGATATACTAATTTAACAAGTTTGCCTTTGTTCTATGTACTGGTATACCAGTGTTGTATATATCAGATCAGAGTGATTTATTGGCAGGGGCCAATAATCTTGACTAAATTTGGGGTTTGCTTTGAAGTAAACTTACGTAATATGAAGGGAGGTGGGAGTTATCTTTGAAGTGAATTAGCTACGGTTGTTCTTGAGCCATTATGTGACTCAACAAAGTCAGTCTAACTGGTATAGTAATTGTGAAATTATTGGGCTTTCCTCATCTCTAAACTTAATCGAAGAGGTGTTGAGCCATAGGCCAAAGTGAGTTAACCCTTCTGGGAGATGAGCTGGGGCAAGATGAATAGGGTGAGTTATGTAACACCTATGCAGTGTTCCTGGATTTTTTTAAATTCGTTCACGGGTTGCGGGTATCACTGGCAAGGCCAACGTTTATTGCCCATCTCTAATTGTCCTCGAGAAGGTGGTGGTGAGCCGCCTTCATGAACCGTGAAGGTATTCCCACAGTGCTGTTAAACTTCTTTGTAGTGGTTTGGTACAACTGAGTGGCTTGCTGGGCCATGTCAGAGGACAATTAAGAGTCAACCACGTCGCTGTGGATCTGGAGTCACATATAGGCCAGACCAGGTAAGAATGGCAGGTTTCCTTAGTGACAGTCCGGTAGTTTCATGGTCACCATTACTGATACTAGCTTTTTATTCCAGATTTATTTAATTAACAGTTGCCGTGGTACGATTTGAACTCATGTCTCCAAATCATTAGATGTTAAACCGAGGCCCCGTCTGCTCTCTCAGGTGGACGTAAAAGATCCCATGGCACTATTTGAAGAAGAGCAGGGGAGTTTTCCCCAGTGTCCTGGGCCAATATTTATCCGTCAACCAACATCATTAAAACAGATTATCTGGTCATTATCACATTGCTGTTTGCCACATTACAACAGTGACTACACTTCAGAAAAGTACTGTGTTGTCTGTGAAAAGATTTGGGATGTCCCTGAATTTATGGAAAACGTTGTATGAAATCAAGTTGTCTTTCTCCTTTCTTTATCCGTCCTCCAAGAAGGCGGAAAATGTCCGAAAGTGCTGATGAGCTGCAATCTGAAGTATAATTTATTTTTTTGGAAAAACAGATGTGGATAATGGAAAGATGCCACTCCTGATGCCAAGTGCCCAAGCAGACGGACACAACATTCACGGATTCATGTAACAAAAGGCATTGTACCAAATAAGTACAGGGGAGCACTAAACCGCTGCCTGGCTTCATACTGCAACTCAGTGTATGGAGCTAATTACAGTGATGTATGGGTGAGATTGTCTGGAGCTCCTCACTGCGTACCCTGTCTCATTAACAATGCCTTCCAAAAGCCAAGGAGCTCATTAATTTCTTTCTTGTGTATGTGCGAAAGACATATTTCAGGGTTGAAGTCATGAAATTATGTGATTTGTTATTTTTTTCCACAGTAATCGTCTTTGTCATAACTGGCTGATTTGCATTCCAAGGTGGCAGAGAGTTGGCACCAGTTCAGCTCGACTGGGGTGGGGGGGGGGGGGGGGGGGGGGGGGGTTGTTTCTAAATCCACAGCACAGTTTAGACTCATCTGGAGCTGTGCCGCAAAGTTCCAATTTGATCATAAAAATGAGTTTAGATTTGTAATTTGCACTAGTACTTCTCTACCATCAGAAATACATACTTCTGATCGTATGGCCTGTTTCTGTGCTGTAAATTCTGCAATTTTGTCAGTATGGATTCCCACGTGTGCCAAGCACTTTCCCAAGGCTCCCATTTCTTAAGTGTGAGTTGTTGTGACTGTTGCTGGGCTATTGGACCATAAGGGGTGCCACAACCAAGCATGATCTTCTCCTATCTGTTCACCCTCTTGTTGAAAACTGCACATCTGCGTGGGTGTACAGATGTGCTCATTCCAGCTGGAATAGTGATCAGGATCAGGGACTCTGGCAGATTCCCCCGCCCCCCGTCCTTCCTGGCCCAGTCCAAATACAAGAAGCATCTGCTGCCTGAGTGAGATCAGCTAACTCTCCACAGACTGAAGCATTAACCTGGAGTCTTGAGGGTAATATGGTTCAATTCTGGGTCTGTTGCAGATTAATTGATAGACACTGATTGTTCTGATTAGTCAGCTGCTCCATTATCGTTGTATCGTGGGACCACAGGCTGGCAGAAGGCGAACTAGATGGAGCTTGGTCCTTTTTCGTCTAGCAATTTCCACATTCCTATAGAAAGAAAGAAGTTGCATTTCGCGACTTTCACGACCTCAGGATGTTCCAAAGTGGTTCACAGCCAACACTTTTTTGAAGTGTAGTCACTGTTATAATGTAGGAAACGCGGCCGACAATTTTCGCCAAGCAAGGTTGCACACACAGCAATGTTGGTTGAGGGATAAATGTTGGCCAGAACATCGGGGAGAACTCCCCTGCTCCTCTTCGAATTAGTGCCATGGGAGCTTTTACATCCACCTGAGAGAGCAGACGGGGCATTGGTTTAACGTCTCATCTGAAAGATGGCACCTCCGACAGTGCAGCACTCCCTCGGTACGGCACTGGAGTGTTGGCCTAGATTTTTATGCTCAAATCTCTGGAGTAGAATTTGAACCCACAAACTTCTGACTCGGAGTCAAGTGTGCTACCAACTGATCCACGGCTGACATGTTGGTGCATTGCAAAACTGAACCTTTGGTAGGAGCAAGTACACACCCTTTCCTTTACCCACATTGCTGTCTCTGTTGGGCTTTCACAAAAGGTGACTCAGTCCTCAAAATCTGCAAATTGTTTCCTCTGGTTGTACCTACTTTATCATGTTTTCAAGAAGCCAGCGCTGATCCTGGAGTGAAGTCTATGCTGGTTGTATTGCAAACTGCTGCCAACTATTACTGTGCCACAAACTGGCTTGAAAGAAATGGCTTGGCACTCGCAGGTGTCTTCAGGCGATGCAAGGTTATATAAGGCACTTCTGCCACAAATACTAAATATTCCAACATCATTTGACTTTGTTTTTTTTCTTTCCTAAAATTCATTTGAAATCCACTTTCTGCATTCAGACTTCCATTTCTACCCTCCCGCTCCCAGCCACTTTTGTTCAGGGAGGCAGAATACTGGTGGGGGCACATTGATCATTGTTTTGGGGCTCTGTTGCCTGTTCTAAATGAATAAAAGTAAAAAGCAGCCAAACTGGCTCGAGTTCCCTGACACAGCAATACCTCGGATACCTTTGTGCCCCACAACCCTCTGAGATCTCTGTAACCTCCTCCAGCCCTATATCCCTCTGCGATCTCTGTAACCTCCTCCAGCCCTATATCCCTCCGAGATCTCTGTAACCTCCTCCAGCCCTATATCCCTCCGAGATCTCTGTAACCTCCTCCAGCCCTATATCCCTCCGAGATCTCTGCGCTCCTCCAATTTTGGCCTCTTGCAGATCCCCGATTTTCATTTCTCCACCATTGGCGGCTGTGCCTGCAGCTGCCTCGGCCCTAAGCTCTGGAATTCCCTCCCTAAACCTCTCTCCCTCTCCACCTTTCTCTCCTTTATGATGCTCCTTAAAACCTACCTCTTTGTCCAAGCTTTTGGTCACCTGACCTAATATCTCCTAACGTGGCTCTGTGTCAAATTTTGTTTGATCATCGCTCCTATGAAGCGCCTTGGAACGTTTTACTACGTTAAAGGCACTATATAAATGCAAGTTGTTGTTGTCAAAGGTATAACTCTGGTTAACTGCATCAGGTGATATTGTGCCATGTTTAATGTTATTTTATAACCCCTTTTTTTTCTTTCTTTTTGTTTTTTATCTCCTAAAATCTGAACTGAAGAAAAGTGATAATTTACCTGAGGAACTATAAAAGGAATATTAAGAAATTGTCAACCTGTTCGCTTACTTCCGTAGTGCATGATTTGTAATGTACTAACTTTTTGTATCAGTCTATCGCACGACACTGTGGGCATCTGAAATTTTCCATCTGTAATTCATGAATGAAGAGCAGAGCAATGTTCCCTTTAAGCTGCGCGGCCGCGCAGTGCTCCAGGCAACCCGCGCTGCTGGCATGCCGGCTCTTCAATGTAAAAACCACGCATGCGCGGTATTTTGAAGGGGCCGCGCGGTGCAAAAAAAAATTAGAGGGAACAGTGGAGCCGAAATTGTGTTATCTTATTTCTCGTATCTAAATTTTTATTTACTTTTGAAACTTAATATTCAGATGGCGAGTAAAAAATACAGGCAGTTTATCAAAACAGTGACGGGCAAATTTACTAATGGGCAGAGGCAGCAGTGACTCCCTCGATATACTTGACCTTTTATGTCATTGAAAAGGTTAAATGGGCAAAGTCAGTCACAGTCCAGTCAGTCAAGGTGCCATGTGCAGATGCATACTGGTACACAAATATACAGGACGGCGCTTTTGTGTGTTTATAAGAAAATCGCAGTTCTTAAATCTGGAATGACAAAGGGCTGCTTTTGCTTTACACTGCAAGTAAAGATTGCCCTGCTATATATAGGCCAAACGAGTGAACAGCTAGAGAGCGTTATTGCTGTTCTCGAGCTGGGATAATAGTTACGCTTAGTGTTCAAACTGCTGGCCAGGTATTGTAAATTTAAATGCCTGTTATGTCTATATACTCGTCAGACTCAAAGGCAGAATCACCTTCCAGCTACGATAATTGGCTTCTACTTAAACACATTCCTGTAAAATCCATAAACGACTTGCGATTAAGATACCATAAGTTTGATTCCTATTTAGGCAGCTAGAGAGACAACAGGCTGACGGTTCCCCAATCTCCCCCATAACTTTGGTGGTAGATTGATGGAAACCCCAGGGAAACGGAGTGAATGGCTGTGTCCCCGGGGTGTCTCCGATCTCCCACCGAAGTTACAGCGAGAGAATGGGAGAGCCCCCACCCTGGCGGAAATTCCATGTGAAATCTTCCTGTGTTTGTGGCTCGGTTACACTATAGGGTACCGGTTTGAGACGTGTACGTGTGTCGAGGAATGTAGGACTGGCACCTTCATGTTATTGCTGCTGCCTCCACATTGCTCTCCAGCGAGGGAAGACCGAGCTCCACGCACGTATACACTCTTGGACAGTTCGTTTGATCGTTTTCCCTGAATATATTTTAGTTAAAGAAAAACCTGCAGACACATACTCACACACTTGTGCGCGCACACAAACTCCAGCACACAGATCCACACTTCCACAAATGCCCATGCACTCACCCACGCAACCTCGTCTCTCTCACACTCACACACACACACACACCTACAACAAGCTTGGATAGAACTCTTCACATACCTACATGCTTGCACACTTGGACACAGTTTTGCATATTACATAGAATTTACAGCACAGAAATAGGCCATTTGGCCCAACAGGTCTATGCCGGTGTTTATGCTCCACACAAGCCTCCTTCCTCCCTACTTCATCTAACTCTATCAGCATAATCTTTTATATACGCTTGGACAGAGCTCTGCTCACTGGTGTAGAAATGGTGTCAAAAAATGGAGTCAGGGGGACAGCTACTTTGTTAATAAAAAGGTGAAAAATTAATTTTCAAATACACCCCCCAGGCAGTCAATTAGAATTATTCGAAGTTTGATTTGCTCAAATTGCAGCAATACTGCAGCAGGAATTGAGTTAAAGTACTTCCTTGAGATGGTCTTACATTCCTTGTCTAAATCCGCTTTGGGCAACTTTGCACCAGGCGTAAGTTGCACATTTTATGTTGATGAGAAACTGATTTGCATCAATTCAAAACATGCTATAACTGTTAGAGAATTAAATATATTTCACTCCATCACCTCAGTTCAAAACCTGCATTTTCCTCTCTTTTTGTTCATTTCTGTTCCGTATATCTAGCCTCAGTCATATGTGCTTATGTATAAGAGAGGTGTGTATCATTTTTTCCTTAACCAAGTTAAGACAGATTGGCAAAAAATAACAAGTTGTTCTTGTTTTCCGAGTCAGGTATTGAACACTAATATCCAGAACAGGAGTCCGAAGCCTGGTTCAGCATTCCAAGAACAAGAATTGGGATTCTTCCTCGAAACAGGACTTCAAAGAGCACATGTCATTTATTTCAAAAATGGGTGAGATCCGGGTTACTTGTTGGAGCTTTGTGCATATGTGTGCGCACACCTTTGGGTGCAGGTGTGTGTACGTGCGTCGATGTGTATGAGCTAGCATGGGTGTGTGCTGGGCGTGTGCGGGAAATGTGGGTTAGCGTGCTGGAGTCTGTGCGCGCACGCAAGTACACAGTCGCACGTGTGTCTGCACATGTGGATCTGTATTTCTTCAATTAAAATACATTCAGGGAAAATGATTAAAAAGTTGCAGAGAGGAAATCTGGTAAGAAGGAAAATTCCAATAAACAGATTTATTAGGAACAGCTTCAGGATTGTGGAGGGGGGGGAAACCTTTAATTATTCACCTGTTTCCTTGAAAAGCCGAGTGAACATGAGTAACTGATTTAACAACAACAACTTGCATTTATGTAGTGCCTTTAACGTAGTAAAACGTCCCAAGGCGCTTCACAGGAGCATTAATAAACAAAATTTGACACCGAGCCACATAGGAGATATTAGGGCAGATGAAAGAGGTAGGTTTTAAGGAGCGCCTTAAAGGAGGGAAGCGAGGTAGACATGCAGAGAGGTTTAGGGAGGAAATTCCAGAGCTTTAGGGCTGCCAATGGTGGAGCGATTAAAATCGGGGATGCTAAGAGGCCAGATTTGGTGGAGCACAGAGATCTCGGGGGGAGGGGGTGGTTGTGGGGCTGGAGGAGATTACAGAGATAGGGAGGTGCGAGGCCATGGAGGGATTTGAAAACAAGATAATTTTAAAATTGAGGCGTTGCCGGACTGGGAGCCAATGTAGGTCAGTGAGCACAGGGGTGATGGGTGAACGGGACTTGGTGCGAGTTAAGACGCGTTTTGGATGACACTTCCAACGAGTGCATTGGAATAATCAAGTCTAGAGGTAACAAAGGCATGGATGAGGGTTTCGGCAGAAGATGAGCTGATGCAAGAACCGAGTCGGGCGATGTTACTGAGGTGGAAATAGGCGGTCTTAGTGATTTAACCCGAAGGTCAAGCTATGTTTGTACTGATAGGGCGGGGGAAACAGATTCAATAGTAGCCTTCAAAAGGGAATTGGATAAATACTTGAAGGAGAAAAAATTGCAAGGATATGGGGAAAGAGTGGAGGAGTGGGACTAACTGGATTGCTCTTCGAAAGAGCCGTCTCTGACTCGATGGGCCAAATGGCCGCCTCCTGTGCTGTATTATTCCATGATTCTATGATTTGCAGAGAGCCGTGATTCTGATTTGTTTTGTAGTTCGTTAAATAGTAGATAGTCTTTCTGTCATATAAATTTCGAGAGGAACTAGTTTCAAATGAATCGCAACCTTAAAATAAGCTAGGCCATTCAGGAGTGAAATTAGGAAGCACTTTTTCCACACAAAACATAGAGGAAATCGGGAACTCACTCCCCCGAGAGGTTGTGCATTGTAAAAAGAAAAGAAATATTTGCATTTATATAGCGCCTTTCACAACCACCGGATGTCCCAAAACGCTTTACAGCCAATGAAATACTTTTTGAAGTGTAGTCACTGTTGTAATGTAATGGGGTCAATTGAAATTTTCAAGACAGATCGACAGATTTTTATTAAGCAAGGGTATCAAGGGATATGGATTAAAGGTGGGTAGATCAGCCATGATCTAATTGAATGGCGGAACAGGCTCGAGGGGCTGAATGGCCTCATGTTCCATTGTATTTCAAATGATTTTTCTGATGGATGCTTTTTTCCCACTCCTACAAACTCAGAAAGGAGAGGTTGTGTTTACTCGGGGCTGTGGCAGGGGGGCTTTAAAATGTTCTCTCCTACGAGGGAAACCAGAGGAGCATCAAACAAATGCATAAGATGACACCTTTACTTTCAGGCCCAAACAGGGGCATGAATTTCACATCTTGTATGTGAGTTTATATGGCAAGGCCTGTCCCTGAAATGAGTTCTGGCAGCTGCAGGCTAGCTCCCAATGGACCCCAGCGCTAATAAGCACGATCGTTAACCTACGGCCTGACAGCTAGGGAAAGCTGACATATTTTCATTATTTGCTTTTTTTTCTTCCCCTGCTTTTTCCAATCCCGCCTATTTGTCTGCTCTGCTGCTTTGTTTGTGCTTTATTATATTTATCTCCTTTTTGGAGTGATTTCTTTTGATATTGCCATTTCTTTTTTTTTCTTATTCCTAGTTCTTTTCTGTTCCAATTTACTTTGTTTTTTTTTTGTTGAGAAAACAGTTTGTATTTTTAATATGCTTACTTCCATTTTCTCTTTTTTTTCTTTCCCCCACCCACTTGCTCCCAAAATTGTAGACTCTTTGGTGGGGCTCAATCCAACAGGCACTGGGCACCTTCGGGTCAGCGTTGCCAACTCGGATTAGATGTATTTCTGGAGGTTGCAACACCTGACCTCCCACCTCCAACACCCGCCCCCCCTCCCCCCCCCCCCCCCCCCCCCCCCAACAGCTTTTTCCCTATCTCCAAAATGTTAATAACGGATAAACAAAAGTATTAAAAGAATTTTTTTTAAAACACCATTGTTTTTAATGTCCCCATTACTTTTGTTCTTGCGTTGCTCGCAGCAGTGTCCAGGAGATTAATCTTCAATTCCTGGAGACTCCAGCACAATCCTGGAGGGTTGGCAAACCTACTTCCGGTACCTCACCCGGAAGCTATTCTTCCTGTGTGAGCCTATGTCAAAAGCGAAAACCATGGAGCACATCACAGCGTAGCACAAAACAGTCTTCACTTCACTCACAAATACGCACTTCCAACAAGAATCACTGAATTGTGATCAGAAGTGGCAGCCTTGGGTGATCTTCTCTGTGACCATGGTGCGCTTAGATCAGTTGTAGCATTCTACTCTGAGTGAGATCAGCTAGCTTCTCACAGGCATGGGATATGACACAGTTCCGCACAGAGTGATGCATTTATTCATGAAGCCATCAAGCTAGCTAATTCTCCCCTCCTATATTTTCAAAGTTGGCCTTCTATCTATATATAATATATTAGAGATAAAATGAAGAAAGAAAGAACTTGAAGGGCCTCAGCAGACTGGCCCTTCTGGTGGCACAGGCAAAGAGAAAGAAAGACTTGCATTTCTATAGCGCCTTTCACGACCTCTGGATGTCCCAAAGTGCTTTACAGCCAATGAAGTACTTTTGAAGTGCAGTCACTGTTGTAATGTAGGAAACGCGACAACCAATTTGCGCACAGCAAGCTCCCACAAACAGCAATGTGATAATGACCAGATAATCTGTTTTAATGGTGTTAGTTGAGGGATAAATATTGGCCAGAACACCGAGGAGATCTACCATGCTCCTCTTCGGAATAGTGTCATGGGATCTTTTACGTCCACCTGCGAGGAAAGACGGCACCTCATTTTAACGTCTCATCCGAAAGATGGTCAATAAATGCCGGCCTTGCTAGCGGGCCCATATCCCAAGAATTAATTTTAAAAATCTTACATCTGTGCACACTTCCTGTCTGCAACATCTTACTTCCTGTTGTGACACTTTTTTGTATTATAAATTCGTATATCGAAATTTATAATGGAAATTGCCTATGTAAACTTGTCACGCTGTAATTACACCCTCCCGCCAGTGGAGGCACTGCTGTGCCTTTTTTTTGCCTTCCCAACTCCTCAACCTCTACTCCGAACAAATCTGCTTCCCAAATTGTTGATTTTCTATTTAACTGTAAATAAAGACATACAATCAAAATACTATATAAAAAAATAAGGACCAAATATATAACTTTAAAATAGGGACTGAATTATGTCTGTGTACCCTGGTCCAATCATTCCTCACTTTCTAACCCCTTTCATTGGAAAACTGCACTTTGTGTCTTTGACTTCCTGTGTGCAACAATACAGGAGATCGACTAGTCTGGAAAAAAAAAAGTCCTGCATCAGTTTTACCAAGATGAACTGAAGCAAGTTGGGAATGGGATTGATTTTAAGATGAGTTTAGCTTTTCTTGCTGGAATGAAGTTAGTTATTTGCCAGGTGATATAAACTGAGTGATCTCCTGAGTGCTGCCTCACTGTGTAAACTCCAGGTGGAACCCTCTGGTTTGCAGTCGATGTTACTGATAACTAACTAGGACAGTAAAAAAAAAAATTGAGAGTTTAGGGAGTTCACTGGTTAAATTGAGGAAGATATTGGCCTGATTTCTTATTCAGTCTACTGTGTCATTCCACAATTCCTTAAGTCATTTATGTCAAAGGGTCAAAGAAGGTTCAGCTTTAAATACTAGGATGTAATAAGTATGGAAATTTCTATGTTTCACCTCAAATGAGTTTAAAATGTATATTTGCCAAACTTCGTATTGATTCCCTGAGGAATTTAATGTTGGTTTCTAATTAAATTATGTGTCTTTCCACATGAGTAAATAAACAATCCCATGCTGTTTCTATTCTGGGTTAGAAGACCAGAGGTGGTTACACATGCCCGTGATGACCAAGTGGTTAGATCTGGTCAAGCTCGCTGACTCCAGAATTGAACCTGATGGGCAATTGCGTCACAGCTAGTCATAGGTTGTTTGTGCTAACTTTTAAATTCCAAGTTTTTGAATACGAGTATGGTTTGGGGTTAGTGCATGATTTGACCAGTCAGTCTGAGCATGTAAAATGAATCAGCTATTCATTACACAGATATCCATTACGTTAGTAGTGGTATTTAAGGTGATGCTGTGCGTCAGAAGAGCCACTGGCCTGATTCCGCACTCTGCTGAGTTCCTCATTGCTGCCTTGCACTAGATAGGAATTGTCAGGAAGAGGAGGGGGAAAAATAATAGGGAGAGTTATCCTTGGGAATGTGCTTGCATAGAAAAACAAGACTTGCATTTATATAGCACCTTTCACAACTTCAGGACTTTCCAAAGCGCTTTACAGTCAATTAAGTAATTTTGAAGAGTAGTCACTGTTGTATTTTAGGAAACACGGCAGTCAATTTGCAAACAGCAAGCTCCCACAAACAGCTATGTGATAATGACCAGATAATTTTTTTTTAGTGATGATGGTTGAGGGATAAATATTGGTCATGATATTCTATCAACTGATTCTGAACTGCAGTGCTGGATTACTGGGAGCGGGTTGTCCCTTCCCATTGACCACAAGCGATGCGTAGATGGTGAAAAGGCTTGGGGAAGTCAGGAGGTGAGACACTTGCCACAGAATACCCAGCCTCTGACCAGTATTTATGTGGCTGGTCCAGTTAAGTTTCTGGTCAATGGTGACCCCCAGGATGTTGATGGTGGTGGTTTCGCCGATGGTAATACCTTTGAATGTCATGGGGCGGTGGTTAGACTCTCGCTTGTTGGAGATAGTCATTGCCTGGCACTTGTGTGACACTTAATACAGGGAGACTCCAGGAAGAGGAAGTACCAGAAACAAAATCCCAAATCACACTTCATTCTGATCCCTGCGTGTGCGTGTGCGTGTGCGTGTGCGTGTGCGCGTGCGTGTGTGTGTGTGTGTGTGTGTGAGAGCGCGCACACGTGTGTAAGGGTTTCTACTATTCTACTTCGAACTAAGAATGTGAACATGTTCCACAATTACAGATTTCCATAGTATTGCACGACTTCTTTTAACGTTGCATTCCAGATAGAATGTCTGTGAAGGTAAACACTATATATCAATAGAACAAGCACCATTTAGCTGTAATTCCTTAGTGTCAGTAAAGATTACAGTTTCATCACTGGAACCCTGCGTGGGTGGGGACAGCACTGTCCTGTTTTAAATATACCCAGGGTCGTCAGTAATTGCGATTATATTTGAATATTCTTTTGGAATAGCAGAAGAGATCAATTAATATCAAGACTGAAACTGCAAACAAGAAAATAATTAGTTTTCTGTTAACCTGTGCAGCAAAGTATAGCCACAAACACTCTGTTTACAGACCAAAGAAAAATGTTTGTCTAATTATACTAACACCCATCCTGATGTGTATATTCTCCCGGTGCCTCTCTGCTTCTGAAGGCGCTGAATCATAGAATGGTTACAGCACAGAAGAAGGCCAATCGGCCTGTCAAGCCCGTGCTGACTCTCTGCAACAGCACTTCAGCTAGTCCCACTCCCCCGCCCTTTCCCCGTAACCCTGCAATTTTTTTTCCTTATCCAACTCCCTTTTGAAAGCTGTGACTGAGTCTCTCTTGAAGTCTATCACCATCCTCCTCCTCACTGTTCACAATACTTCCAAGTTTTGTGTAATCTGCAATTTTTGAAATTGTGCCCTGTACACCCACATCCAAGTCATTACTATATATCAAGAAAAGCAGTGGTCCTAGAACCCACCCCTGGGGATCACCACTGTGTACCTTCCTCCAGTCGGAAAAACAACCGTTCACCACTACTCTCTGTTTCCTGTCACTTAGTCAATTTCGTATCCATGTTGCCACTGTCCCTTTTATTCCATGGGCTTCAACTTTGCTGGCAAGCCTATTATGTGGCACTTTGTCGAACGCCTTTTGGAAATCCATGTACATCACGTCAACCGCATTGCCCTCATTAACCCTCTCTGTTACCTCATCAAAAAACTCGATCAAGTTGGTTAAACACGATTTGCCTTTAACAAATCCATGCTGGCTTTCCTTAATTAATCCACACTTGTCCAAGTGACTGTTAATTTTGTCCCTGATTATTGTTTCTAAAAGCTTCCCCACTACCGAGGTTAAACTGACTGGCCTGTAGTTGCTGGGTTTATCTTTACAACCTTTTTTGAACAAGGGTGTAAAATTTGCAATTTTTCAGTCCTCTGGCACCACCCCCGTATCTAAGGAGGATTGGAAGATTATGGCAAGTACCTCCGCGATTTCTTCCTTCACTTCCCTCAGCGTCCTAGGATGCATCCCATCTGGTCCTGCTAACTTATCTACTTTAAGTACAGCCAGCCTTTCTAGTACCTCCTCTTTATCAATTTTTATCCCATCCAGTATCTACTCTACCTCCTCCTTCACTATGTCTATGGCAGCATCTTTTTCCTTTGTGAAGACAGATGCTCATTTAGTACCTCAGCCATACCTTCTGCCTCCATGCATAGGTCTCCTTTTTGGTCCCGAATTGGCCCCACCCCTCCTCTTACTGCCCGTTTACTATTTATATGCCTATAGAAGACTTTTGGATTACCTTTTATGTAAGCTGCCATTCTATTCTCTTTGCCCCTCTTATTTTTTTTTCACTTCTCCTCTGAACTTTTTATATTTAGCCTGATTCTCAGATGTATTCTCGACCTGACATCTGTCATGCGCGCTCTTTTTCTGCTTCATCTTTCTATCTCTTTCGTCATCCAGGGAGCTCTGACTTTAGTTGCCCTACCTTTCCCCCTAGTGGGAATGTACCTCAACTACACCCGAACTATTTCCTCCTTAAAGGCAGCCCATTGTTCCATTACAGTTTTGCCTGCCAATCTTTGATTCCAATTTACCCGGGCCAGATCCGTTCTCATCCCACTGAAATTGGCCTTCCTCCAATTAAGTATTTTTACTCTAGATTGCTCCCTGTGCTTTTCCATAGCTAATCTAAACCATATGATACTATGATCACTGTTCCCTAAATGTTCACCTACTGACGCTTGCTCCACTTGACCTACTTCATTCCCCAGAACCAGATCCAGCAATGCCTCCTTCCTCTTTGGGCTGGAAACATACTGATCAAGAAAGTTCTCCTGAACACACTTCAGAAATTCTTCCCCCTCTCTCCAATTTACACTTGCTATCCCAGTCTATATTAGGATAGTTGAAGTCCCCCATTATCATTACTCTATAATTCTTGCATCGCTTTGTAATTTCTCTGTAAATTTGCTCTTCCATATTTTTCCCACTAGTTGGTGGCCTATAGAATACACCTAGTAGTGTAATGACACCTCTATTATTTCTTAACTCTGCCATATAGATTCTGTCCTTGACCCCCTCCAGGAATCCCCTCTCTCCAGCACTGTAACAGTCTCCTTAACCAATACTGCCACACCACCTCCTATCTTTACTTCCCTATCTTTCCTGAACACCTTATATCCAGGAATATTTAAAACCCAATCCTGCCCTTTTTTGAGCCAGGTCTCCGTTATTGCCACGACATCATATTCCCATGTGGCTATTTGCGCCTGCAGCTCACAACCTTGTTTAATATGCTTCGTGCGTTCACATACATACACTGTAAATCTATCTTAGACCACCCTGTGTTTTCTCTCTCAGTCTGACCTCACGTAATACCTTACTATTTCTTAATTTAGTGCTATCCGTCTCTCCCAATCCTTTGTGCCCTTTGTTTCTCCTTTCGAATGCTACATCCCGGTGCCCATCCCCCTGCCAACTTAGTTTAAACCCTCCCTAACAGCACTAGCAAACCTCCCACGAGATTATTGGTACCGGCTCTGTTGAGGTGCAATCCGTCTGACCTGTACAGGTCCCACCTCCCCCAGAACCGGCCCCAATGCCCAAGGAATCTGAAGCCCTCCCTCCTGCACCATCTCTCCAGCCACACATTTATCTGCACTATCCTCCTACTTCTATACTCACTCGCGCGTGGCACCGGGAGTAACCCAGAGATTACTACCTTTGAGGTCCTGCTTTTTATTCTCTTTCCTATCTCCCTGAAATCTGCCTGCAGGACTTCATCCCTCTTTCTACCTATGTCGTTGGTACCAATATGGACCAGGACCACGACCTCTGGCTGTGCACCCTCCCCCCTCAGAATGTTCTGCAGCCGATTGGTGACATCCTTAACCCTGGCACCAGGGAGGCAACATACCATCCTGGAGTCACGTCTGCGGCCACAGAAACACCTGTCTGCTCCCCTAACTATCGAATCCCCTACCACTATTGCTTTTCCTATCTTCCTCCTCCTCCCTCTGTACAGCTGAGCCACCCGTGGTGCCGTGGACTTGGCTCTGGCTGTACTCCCCAGAGGAATCATCGCCCTCACCAGTACTCAGAACAGAATACTGGTTGGAGAGCGAGATGCACTCAGGGGACTCCTGCACTACCTGCCTGGTCCTCCTCTTGTCTGGCGGTCAGCCACTCCCTCTCTGCCTGCACATTCCTTAGCTGCGGAGTGACCACCTCCTGAAACGTGCTATCCACGTAGCTCTCAGCCTCACGGATGCACCGCAGTGACTCCAGCTGCTGCTCAAGCTCCGAAACCCGGAGCTCGAACTCCTCCAGCTGACGACACTTCCTGCACACGTGGTTGTCCAGGACATGGGAAGCATCCTGGATTTCCCACATGGCACAGGATACGCATTCCACGGGACTGAGCTGCCCTGCCATGCCTTTATTTATTCGACTATTAATTAACTTTACAGAAACTTAAGACTAAGATGTAGCTAATTCAAGTTATTAATATAATATATTAACAGTTACTAATTAATACAGTATTAACAGTTACTAATTTCATGTAATATTAACAAATATTAATCTCCAAGCTCCTGCTTTATCCCATACCAGTTATTTAACCCCGACCCCTAACTTGAAGAGCCCTCTCTGATCGCGCTCTTTAGCAGAACTTAGCAGAAATAAACCTAAAACTAAAAAGAAACCACTCACCAGCTACTCACCAATCAGCTTCTTCCTTTGTGCTGACGTCACTTTAGGTTTTTTACTCTCACGTCACTCTTTCAAATTCTGCCTGTGTTGAGTTGCTCTGCTCTCACCGCGCTCTTTATCCCCGCTCTGCTCTCGCTCCGATCCGCTCCTTCTAGTCTCTTCAGCCTGCTCTCGCCATGCTCTTTATCCCCGCTCTGCTCTCGCTCCGCTCCCGCTCCGCTCCCGCTCCGATCCGCTCCTTCTAGTCTCTTCAGCCTGCTCTCGCCGCGCTCTTTATCCCCGCTCTGCTCTCGCTCCGCTCCCGCTCCGCTCCCGCTCCGATCCGCTCCTTCTAGTCTCTTCAGCCTGCTCTCGCCGCGCTCTTTATCCCCGCTCTGCTCTCGCTCCGATCCCGCTCCGATCCGCTCCTTCTAGTCTCTTCAGCCTGCTCTCGCCATGCTCTTTATCCCCGCTCTGCTCTCGCTCCGCTCTCGCTCCGCTCCCGCTCCGATCCGCTCCTTCTAGTCTCTTCAGCCTGCTCTCACCGCGCTCTTTATCCCCGCTCTGCTCTCGCTCCGCTCCCGCTCCGATCCGCTCCTTCTAGTCTCTTCAGCCTGCTCTCGCCGCGCTCTTTATCCCCGCTCTGCTCTCGCTCCGCTCCCGCTCCGATCCGCTCCTTCTAGTCTCTTCAGCCTGCTCTCGCCGCGCTCTTTATCCCCGCTCTGCTCTCGCTCCGCTCCCACTCAGGTCCGCTCCTTCTGGTCTCGGGCCTGCTCTCGCCGCGCTCTTTTTCCCCGCTCTTCTCCCGCTCAGGTCCACTCCTTCTGGTCTCGGGCCTGCTCTAGCCGCGCTCTTTATCCCCGCTCAGCTCTTGATCCGCTGCCGCTCCTTCTTGGGCAGTATGGGTTCCATATGAACCAGCTGCCCTCACACACCTCACCCAAGCCGTCATTCTTCATTGTGAGCCTTGACAATGCGTGTCAACAGACCATTCGACTGTGGGACAACCTCACAACTGGGCCTCACACATACATGTGCTTTCCAGCAGGGGTCACTCGGTACTGATGAAGATTCACTGGAGAGTGATGCACATACAGTACTGGCCATACTGAACGAGCATGCCAGTAAACGATAGTGAAACACCACACAGCCACTCTGCTCCATTTGGTGGGTAGGAGCCCTGCAAATACTAACACTATGCCAGGGACCCACCCCGGCCCAACTCTCAAAGATAATGTCAGCTATCCAAACAGCGCTTGCATCGCATTAGTAGGGTAGGGCAACAGAAATATCACATGAAATAAAAGCAACCATTGGAGGAAAAAATAGACATATCTGTTGGCATGTCCAGAAACGAGATAACCTCGGGACCCTCTGGGATCCCCTCACAGAGCTCTTAGGATCCAGGAACCCCAATTTAAAAACTTTGCATACCGCAGGATAAATCACAATTCCCAGAGTTCAATAAAGTTGCAGTGTCTTTTTTTTTAAAGATTTTGGTTGTCAAAGACACAGAATAGTCCTTCAACAATACAAAAGCAAAATACCGCAGATGCAGGAAATCTGAAATAAAAACAGAAAATGTTGGAAACACTCAGCAGGTCAGGCAACATCTGTTGATAGAGAAACAGAGTTAACATTTCAGGTCAATGACATTTCATCCTAGTACTTCAGAATAGCTTTGAAAGGTAAGTTTGAAGTAACGAATAAGTTTAAGAGACTGTGAATAATTAAAATAGCTGTCATTCTTCACCTCATGAGAAAGAGCAGGAATGGTTTATTCCAGTGATGGGAAATGGGTTGCAGTCTCAATAGTTCTTTTGTTCCGTGTTTGTTTCCACAACAACGCTTTAGTATTTTCTGGAGCTAAGCATCAACTTAGACTGTGTTTAGTTAATGCTGATCAAATATCCTTTCCCTGTCTGTCATTTTCCTTGGAACAAGTGTGCAGCAGTGCAGATTAGCGATTATTTTCAAGCTCTCTCCTACACAGATTAGTAACCTTAGTGTGTGTATATATATAAATCCATACCCGTTGCCCAGTTAGCTTGGTTATTCCTGAAATATTAAAACTACATTGTGAACCCGGGTTTCTGTCATCACATTAATCAGTCTGTAGAGAATGGTACATAAAAATTAAAGAGGTACAACTCATGACTGACGAATGTTGGAATGGCTCTCTTGCTAAAACAAGCCCCTAATCAAACACCATCCATAAAAATATTTGATTTATTTTTGTATGACATAACCCAGCTGCAGCGACAATTGAACGCATGACTCGATCACTGAGCGTGTGATTAAAAAGTAGATGAGAAGCAAAATGAATTGAGCCTTGGAGCAGTGACGTTCAGTGTGTGTGAGCCGGTTCAATCCACTCCACTCCCGATCTAAGCCATGCAAAGTAAGGAGGCACTGGCTGGAGTCTGCAATATCTTCCCACATGGGGTTTACTGTGCCCAGATGGTGCCTTGCACCTCCCATTAACTGGGCATTGAAGGGTCTCAGAGCAGACTGGCCCTTCTGGTGGCACAGGCGAAGAGAAAGAAAGACTTGCATTCATTTGGCGCCTTTCACGACCTCAGGACGTCCCAAAGCACTTTACAGCCAATGAAGTACTTTTGAAGTGTAGTCACTGTTGTAATGTAGGAAATGCGGCAGCCAGTTTGCACACAGCAAGCTCCCACAAACAGCAGTGATAATGACCAGATCATCTGGTTTTTTTTGTGATGTTGATTGAGGGATAGATATTGACCAGGACACCGGGGATAACTCCCCTGCTCCTCTTCAAAATGGTGCCATGGGATCTTTTACATAGGATTACATAGGATATACGGCACAGGAACAGGCCATTCGGCCCAACCAGTCAATGCCGGTGTTTGTGTCATCTAAATCTATCAGCATATCCCTCTATTCCCTTCTCCCTCATATGCTGGTCCAGCCTCCCCTTAAATGCATCTATACTACTCGCTTCAACCACTCCCTGTGATAGCGAGTTCCACATTCTCACCACTCTTTGGGTAAAGAAGTTTCTTCTGAATTCCCTATTGAATTTCTTGGTGACTATTTTATATTGATGGCCTCTAATTATGCTCTTCCCTACAAGTGGAAACATTCTCTCTGTATCCACTCTATCAAAACCTTTCATAATTTTAAGGACCTCTATTAGGTCACCCCTCAGTCGCCTTTTTTCAAGAGAAAAGAGACCCGCTTGTCCATCCTTTCCTGATTTGCATACCCTTGCATTTCTGGTATCATCCTTGTAAATCTTCTCTGCACCCTCTCCAGTGCCTCTATATCCTTTTTATAATATGGCGACCAGAGCTGCATGCACTACTCTAAGTGTGGTCTAACCAAGGTACGATACAGGTTTAGCATAACTTCCCTACTTTTCAATTTTATCCCTCTAGAAATAAACCCTAGTGCTTGGGTTGCTTTTTTTTAATGGCCTTGCTAACCTGTGTCGCAACTTTTAGTGATTTGTGTATTTGCACTTCGAGATCCCTTTGTTCCTCTACCTGTAAGGGGTATCTTAATCGCTCCCACACCCCTCCGGTTCCTAGACTTTGGACTTATTTAGGGGTTGTGAACAAAATTGCAGTAAACAGGTTCTGATGAAAGAATTTTACTTTATTAAAAGAAAAAGGTAACAAACTTGAAACACACTTATTACTTAAACACAGATTCGGGGAACACACGGTACAAGCGAGGGAAATGACAATATATCAAACAAAACCTTATCCCTCCCAAAGATCCCACTATCTGGCTAGGTTTTTGGTTTCAGGAGATCCGGGATAATGCTCACCAACGAATCCTTGACAGGATATTAGAGTCTTTTGTTTAAAAAGACTCCGTAAGGCCCTTGTTGCTGCGAGGTGTCTGATGGTCACTGAGGCAGTCGCTCTGGTTTCTTCTTGCGTGCTGGCCTTCTTCCTCGTGGCTTGTGTTAGGTTCTGCTGGAGCAGGGGGAGTGCTGTGTCCGCGTCGTCAGCCAGTCCGAAAGAGAGAGAGATTATGGCACAGGTTTTCAAATTATACTGTTTCTTTTTCGCGCCCAAAAAACCCTTACTAAAACGAATTCCTTTTGTTTGCAAAATGAACCTTGCTTAGTCCAATTGTCTAGTTTTTGGCGGGCTTGCCAGTTCCGATGGTTTTTGCTCAGTGTTAAACATGTCTTGATCGTTTTCCGATTTAAACACAGCCTTATCTACGTGCCAAATCTCCACCCTATTGTCCTAGGTCTGTTGGCGGGCTTTTAAATCTGTTCTGTGGATACCTGTTGATTGGTTTTTTGATGGGATAATGGCTATGAAACTGTGTGATCGAAGTTATATTGTCATTGAATCGTTTTTAGATTTCCAGCATCTTGTTTGCCCCTGAGGATAGTTTTTGCTTTGTCTCTTGCACCTGGGTAGGATTTGTAGTGTAAACAATTCCCAGACAGCTTGATTTGTTCACTGCCCGGCCACGCCCCTCGCAGCTTGTGTCTGTGAAAGGTGTCTCTCCCAACAGTAAGATTCAAAAAAATCAGTTTCCTCAGGTTTTTTCTACCCTGATCTTTAGGTTTTTACATCAAATCACTTCACTTAGGCCCCATCATCCCAAGTTTGTATGAAAAGTCCAAAAATCGCTCCCTTTAGGGCTCTGTTCGAGTTTCTGGGGGATTTTGCGAAGCCTACATACTCCACCTAGACTCGCACCCTCCAAGTGATGTGACCTTCCTATTCTTCCTACCAAAATGTAATACCTCACATTTATCCGTGTTGAACTTCATTTGCCAATTATTTGCCCATTCTGCAAGTTTATTAATGTCCTCCCTGTAATTTGTTGCATCCTTCTCAGTATTGACTATTCCCCCCCCCCCCCCCCCCCCAATTTGGTGGTATCTGCAAATTTAGAAATTGTGTTTTTGATTCCAAAGTGTAAATCATTAATGTAAATTGTGAACAGCAGTGGTCCCAGCACTGATCCTTGTGGAACACCACAACCCACCTTCTGCCACTGTGAATAGCTACCTTTTATTCCCACTCTCTGCTTTCTGTCTTGAAGCCAGCTAGCAATCCATTCTGCTACTTGTCCCCTGACTCCTCATTCTCTGACCTTGTTGATCAGTCTATTATGGGGTACCTTATTGAAGGCCTTTTGAAAATCTAGATAAATTACATCTATTGCATTGCCATCGTCTACTCTCTTCAAAAAATTCAATGAGGTTGGTCGAGCCAGATTTTCCCATTTGAAATCCATGCTGACCATTCATTATTATACTTTTCATTTCTAGATGTTCTTCTATTCCCTCCTTTTAGTAGGGATTCCATTATTTTTCCTACCACCGATGTTAAGCTGACTGGTCTATAATTCCCTGGACATGTTCTATCCTCCTTCTTAAATATCGGTATTACGTTAGCTGTCCGCCAGTCCACTACACCTTTTTCTAATGAATTATTAAATATGTGTAGTAATGCCTTTGCTGTCTCTTCCCTAGATTCTTTTAAAATGCGTGGATGCAATCCATCCGGACCAGGGGTTTTATCCTCTGAGTTTGATTAGTTTATTTAATATATCCCCTTTTTTATTTTAAATGCACTTATCTCATTACTCATCTCATCATCCAATGTCATGTCCACCTGTTCTATCTCCCTGGTAAATACCGAAGCAAAATAATGATTTAATATATCATTACCTGTAGTATTGTCCTGCCTACCCCTTAATGGCCCTATTCCCATCCCAACCTTCCTTTTTTTATTGATGTGCCTGTAAAATATTTTACTATTTTTTATGTTTCTTGATAATTTAATTTTATAGTTCCTCTTTGCCTTCCTAATTGTTTATTTGACTTCTCTCCTAATCCCTTCGTATTCTCTCTTATCATGCACTCCTCTGCTATCTATGTACTTAATGTATGCCTCTTTCCTTACCCTCAATTGTTCCCTTCATCCATGGAGTCTCATTAGTGTTTAGTTCTTTCCTTTTAGCGAAATTTTTCCCATTGTCGTTCTACATCGTTGTTTGCCAATATTGTTGCCCATTTTATCTTCCCAAGTTCTATTCTCAGCCCCTCAAATCAGCTTTTCTCCAATCTATTAACCTGGTATTGTCATACTTATGTCCTTTTACGTCCACCTGAGAGAGCAGACAGGGCCTCGGTTTAACGTCTCATCCAAAAGATGGCACCTCCGACAGTGCAGCACTCCCTCAGTACTGCACTGGAATGTCAGCCTAGATTTTTGTGCTATGTGCTTTTGTGATATGAATCCACAACCTTCTGACTTAGAGGCGAGAGTGCTACCCACTGAGCCACAGCTGACACACGATGGGACCATTTACATTGGAGGGGGCGAAATGAAAACACCACGTGAACGATGAATTGAGGACTGATATGAATCTATTAGTTGGTATGGTCATTTTTCACTAAACTCCCAACACCACAGTAGTTTCCATTCACAATCTTTGACAACAAATGTCAGCTTCGAAACAGCCACACTGCACCGAAAACTCAAGACAATTAATTTTCTGTGTCTGCAATGTCCAATTCACAATGTTCCACATCACAGAAAAGATTGAAAGATTCTTCTGCTCAAACAGTGCGGGATAAAAGTCAGGGATTAACTGCATTGTATCTTTTGAGAGTCACAGGACGGCAGGATGAGTTGCCAGACTGAACAGGTAAATTCCATTTCCTTCAGTAATAGAATTGACTTGTCAGGAGATGAGATCAGGCGGATCACAGTCGTCGTAATAAATATGGAGCAGAGCAGCAATGTGGTTCACGAGTAGCTGGCTGAACTAGAGGCCCTAGTGCATAATTTAGTCAGACTTCCAGCCGCAATAAACAATTTAATAAAATAGGTCGGGTGCTTCCTGAGGCTTTGGTTTTGGTTTTCCCGATGGATATGAACAGTGACCCAATTGCACTTCCCGATTGCTCCTCCCGAGAAGGTCTTTGACTAGACCCTGGAGCTCAACTGCTGTGCACCCTTTTTCACCAACAGCCAGGACTGACCAAGGACTTTCATTTCTCGCATATATGACAAACAGCCATAGTCAGTGAGATTGCATCAGGACACTCCTCAGCAATCAAATCGGTTGTTCGTATGCTTTCCACAGATGCTCCCCTAGATTTACTTCAATATTGGTGATGAAAGGTGTGCCATTTGTTTCGTGTAAGAATGTACACTCTCGCTTTTTTAAATTTGTTCATGGGATGTGGGCGTTTTAGTGTAACTGCTTACTTAGAGTATTTTCAGCACAGAAACAGGCCATTCGGCCCAACTGGCCATGCCGGTGTTTATGCTCCACACGAGGATCCTCCCAACCTCCTTCATCTCACCCCACCCCATCAACATATACTCTATTCCTTTCTACCTTGTGTGTTTATCCAGCTTCCCCTTAAATGCATCTATGCTATTCGCCTCAACTACTCCCTGTTGTAGCGAGTTCCACACTCTAAACACTCTCTGAGTAAAGAAGTTTCTCCTGAATTCCCTATTGGATTTATTAGTGACTATCTTATATTTATGGCCCCTAATTCTGGTCTCGTCCGCAAGTGGAAACATCTTCTCGACGTCTCCCGTCAAACCCTTTCATAATCTTCAAGACCTCTATCAGATCACCTTTCAGTCTTCTCTTTTCTAGAGTAAAGAGTCCCAGTCTGTTCAATCTTTCCTGTTAGGTATAACCTCTCAGTTCTGGTATCATGGAGACCAGAACTATTCACAGTACTCCAGGTGTGGTCTAACCAAGGTTTTGTAAAAGTTTAACATAGCTCATTAATCACCTAACCACTACCTCTTAATTTACCCTCATCTTTATCGCTCAACCAACATCCCTAAAAACATTTTAATTAGTCAATTATCTATTTTTTTGTGAGACCTTGCTGTATGCAAATTGGCTGCTGTGTTTCCTTCCTCGCTACACTTCAAAAGTAATTCTAAAACAAGAAAAATACTGCGGATGCTAGAAATCTCAAATAAAAATAGAAAATGCTGGAAATGCTCAACAGGTCTCTGTGAAGAGAGAGAAACAGTTAACGTTTCAGGTCAATGGCCTTCGAAGGTCATTGACCTGAAATGTTAATTCTGTTTCTATCTCCACAGATACTGCCTGACCTGCTGAGTGTTTCTGGCATTTTCTGTTTTGAATTCAAAAGTGATTCATTAACTGTGAAGTGCTTTGGGACGTCCTGAGGTTGTGAAAAGCCGCTGTATAACTGCAAGTTCTTTTTTTCTGTAATCTCATCTACAGTTCTTTTCAGCCTTAGTGCTATCCTGCGCTATGGGGTTTGGTGTTTTCACTCACATTTCTCAATATGTATAAAAAAAAAAAAAATTCTCGACTGTAGAACTTTGCCTGCTCTTACCATTGACAATTGATTCTCTTGGTAACCCAAAGAGAAATATTCTGCAGCCATGACATAATTCTTTATTGATTTGCTGTTTAGTCATGAAAATCAAGTGGGCTATTCTGTAAAGCTAGGGCATTTTGTGGGGGAAGTGTTTAGTGCTACCCAACAAGGCAGCTTCATCTAAAGGAATTATCCGAGGAGCCCAAGGGGTACTGTGATCTTGGATCATCTTTCTGGGTTAGGATTACATATTAAATAGGATATACGGCACAGAAACAGGCCGTTCGGCCCAACTAGTCCATGCCGGCGTTTATGCTCCACACAAGCCTCCTCCCGTCTTTCCTCATCTAACTCTTGTCAGCATAGTCCTCTATTCCCTTCTCCCTCATATGCTTGTCTAGCCTCCCCTTAAATACATCTATACTATTCGCTTCAACCACTCCCTGTGGTAGCAAGTTCCACATTCTCACCACTCTCTGGGTAAAGAAGTTTCTTCTCAATTCCCTATTGGATTTCTCGGTGACTATTATAGATCAGTAAGGCCACCCAGTTCTGTAGCTTGACTGTTGATATACTATTTGGTGACCTATCTGAATGTGGCTACACATTCCGTACTGTAATTGTTCGATTGCTGTATCATTTTTAAACAAACGCATAGGATATAAAAAGTTAACTTTACAAATCCATCCTCTGATTCTGAAGTGAGAAGAGTAAGGGGGCACAAGTAAACTGCATCTTGCTCTAGGCAAGTTTCAGGTACGCACTAAAGCTGGCATTTTTAGCAAGGGGAGGAGAGTATTCACGGTACGGCTAGGTCACTTAAATAATAAAACATTTCATTTGTATTTCAAGCAGCGAATATTTTGATTTCTGAAAAATGGGGCCCTTACCCTGTTCCTAAAAATTCTCATGTTAAGTTCAGATTTTTAAAAACTGCTCGATATGGTGAAACAGAATCTATTGTGGTGTAAAGATCTGCGTTCCAGTCCTGGTGCCTTTGGAAAAACAACTTGCCTACAAGGTAAAAAGCTCGGGCGAGAGCACCTTTTAGTTTTATTAGCAAATCTGCAGTACACCCTTTTCTCTTGCATTCCCAAATAAAGCTTAACCTTTCCCAGAGCAGGCCCCTTCCAGTTAGTTTTGTCCCTGGCCCATTTTGAATGCTGTAGTTCGCCCTCAAACACTTTCGGTATCTAACCATTTATGTGCACTATTATATTTGGCAATAACTTGTTATTTTGTATTAAGGAGGGGAAAGTGTGAAATACCAGCTGCAGCAAGCCCTATAGCTAGGCGGAATTGCTGCACTAAGCTGGCTGCAGCGCTAATTAAATGTATCTTAATGTAATTAAACCTCACATCGCTACAAGCCCGAGGTTCATGTCTGCCTTCCGCTCTGATGTTAGTTGTGATTTATGCCATATACCATGTAAGAATGATCTCAGTGGAGACCTTCGACCTGTGCAGCAAGAGAGAGAAAGCTCTGAAATATAAATGAGATGGCTGCTGCCAGAAAGAGAGATAGATTGAGCAAATACACCCCAACACCTGTACAGCTTGGCTGGCAGGCTTATTCATCAAGAGCGCTGAGCTCCTGAAACGCTTCTGAAACATGATCCATGTAAAGTATGATTGAGCTACCAGCAAACACGGCTATCGCAGAGAAGTTCATGGAAAATTCAACTTGGGGTACTCTTGCCAGGTGTCAGTAGCCCAGATCAATTCCATTACCAAGGAAGAACTTGCATTTCTGTAGCGCCTTTCATGATCTCCGGATGTCCCAAAACGCTTTACAGCCAGTGAAGTACATTTGAAGTGTAGTCACTGTTGTAATGTAGGTACTAAGAAGATGCTGATAAAATTAAGGACTTTCTGGGGTGCTCTGGATTTCTACTCTGAAGATTTCTATCAGAAAATGATTAGTAAATTAAAGAGGCGTGGCGGAACACTCAATGTGGAGTGGGCACAGGAATGACGCTTCAGAAAGTGTTATTCCTGTGTTGGGAGCTACACTGGAACAAATCAGCTAGCTGTCATTATTAACCTGCAGGAGCCGAGTATGAAGACGGCTGTGTCTGTGACACACTCACTGATTTTGCTGTGGAAACTGAAAGGTTTACATAAGAATATAGAAATCCTTAGGATAACAATAGGACCATTAGTTCAACAAGCCTATCGATCGTCCCGATGTACCGAACTTGTCACTTTATCCTTCAATTCCAGCATTGCATCGAATTGTCTTTTGAACCTATTTAGATACTGTATGCTTCAATGGCCTTTCCTGGTAACTTATTTCGGAATGTAACTACTGCTCCTACTGGCGTGTGTTAGTGATGAAGCAAATCCTTGACTTGAAAACCAATGTAGAATTAGGTGCTGCCAGTTTAAAATTAGAGTGGATTAAACAGCAAAACTCCAGATAATTCAAAATTAGTTTCAGTAAGGGTGCAGTTCTGTCTGTCTTGCGCACTTTCTCTCTCTCTGCCTTTTTCTTTCACACCCCCTCAAGCATGTTCTCTAGCTTAATATCCCTCCTTCTCTGCCTTCCTCTCTTCCATCATGTGCTGTCACCGTTTGTATTATCACTCATTTCAGCCTTTTAATTTTTTTTTATGCACAGTCTTCTCTCTCTAATTGAGTCATCCATTGGATATTCTCCCTTTCTCAAACTCCCACAATGACGACATCAGGAACTCCAGGCCTGATGTTTGTTTTAGGGTACATAGATTTAAAGTAATTGGTAGAAGGATTGAGTTGGGGAGTTGAGGAGAACTTCTTTCACCCAGAGGGTGGTGGGGGGTCTGGAACTCACTGCCTGAAAGGGTGGTAGAGGCAGAAACCCTAATTGCATTTAAAAAGTACTTGGATATGCACTTGATGTGCTGCAACCTACAAGTCTACGGACCAAGTGCTTGAAAGTGGAATTAGGCTGGATAGCTTTTTCAACCCGCACAGACATGATGGGCCAAATGGCCTCCTTCTGTGCCATAAATTTCTATGATACACTGTCTGGATACCTCACTGAGCATCAGTCTGTATCACAGTTCCACCCTCCGTATCCCCACCTGATGCCACTGTGAGATGTAATTGCATTTCTAAAAAAATATTTGTTCTTGGGATGTGGATGGCACTGTCCATGCCTCATTGCCGTGAAGCATTAAAAGTTAACCACATAATGTGGGACTGGAGTTGCCTGTCGGCCAGCCCAGATAGGTTTCCCTTCCCCGAAGGACGTTAGTGAGCCACGTGGGTTTTTACAGCAGCTTTCATGATCATTTTCTGGTACCAGATTTATTGAATTCAATTTCACAATATGGCATGGTTGGGATTTGAACTTGCGACCTTTGCGTTGCTATCATGGTTGGCATTGTTCTGTATATCTTCTTACCATTAGTCAATAAACCTGTTCAGAAACCTGGGGATGTTTGCATGCGTTCCACCAAATGTCTCATTGTTTTGCAATTAAATCGCTAAAATCAAATAAACAATCGTAGCCATTGCACAGCTTGCTAGGTAAATGGTCTCAATGGCTTTCACAGTAATAAGATCACACTGAATATACATCAGCTTGCTTGCGTTATGTTTTTCAGTCAATACTAATGTCAGTTGCCTAGCTAACGAGCTGCAGATACATTTCAGGGATTGTTTCCTTCCTGAGAAGCATCAGCAGTATAACACAGAGCAGCATTTCAACAGCTGTCCACTGCTGAACCGTGCCCTAGCTGGCTAGTTCAATGTAGCAATTCATCTGTTGCACATTATTACATGGAACTTACAGCACAGAAACAGGCCATTCGGCCCAACTGGTCTGTGCCGGTGTTTATGCTCCACACGAGCCTCCTCCCACCCTACTTCATTTCACCCTATCAGCATATCCTCTATTCCATTCTCCCTCATGTGTTTATCCAGCTTCCCCTTAAATACATTATGCTATTCGCCTCAACTACTCCCTGTTGTAGCAAATTCCACATTCTAACCACTCTCTGGGTAAAGAAGTTTCTCCTGAATTCCCTATTGGAGTTATTGGTGACTCTCTTATATTTAAGGCCCCTAGTTTTGGACTCCCTCTCAAGTGGAAGCATCTTCTCTACGTCTACCTTATTGAACCCCTTCATAATTTTAAAGACCTCTAATTGGTCTAGAGAAAAGAGCCCCAGCCTGTTCAGATAGTTATAACTTCTCAATTCTGGTTGTTAAAATATCTGTCAATTAAACATATCAATTGACCGATTAATTTAAAGATCTAAACCCATCTAAAAAATAGCAGAGGGGGGAAAAAAATAAAATTAATTGTCTTCCGTTTCCACCAAAATCCCACTGTTAGTACAGGGGCTGGGCAGCCGGTCTGTGACTCTCCTGCTGCTCGTCCCTGTGTTAGTGTTCTGGGAAGCAAAGTGTGAGAGATGGAATCCATCACACTTATGGGTTTTCCAGTGCCGCCTCCTTAATTTCATAAAAGTGAGATGGGGCATGTTTGTACAGTTTAGACTATCTCCATTAAAGTGATCAGTCTCGCACTGTAGTCCCTTAGTGCAAGCCTTTCCATTTTGATATTTAGCTTCTGTTACTAAGGAACGCAAAGAAAACAGTGAAAGCCTGAGCCACTTTTTTGGTTCTCAATTTGATCATAATATTGACGTTCATTTGACTAAATGGTACTCCCCTATTAACTCAATGGAGAATTTGCATGTTACAGAAATGTAAATGTTTGTACTGAGTGACTCTAATACTCCATTTACATTACAGTGCTAATATTTTTCTTCTAGCTGTGAATGGGCTGAGCTCTCAGCCTGCACATTTAGGTCAGCAATCTGATTTTGACATTGCTGTCTTGACATTAGGGAGGGTCTGTGTCCAGACTGATGAGTAGCAAATGTGACATTGCAAAAACTGCCCATGCACAGCTGTTCTGGTGTTGCTGCCAGAATAGTATAAACTGAATTTGCAAACCGGAACGTGGTTCGATATAAATGGGATATCAATTTAATTCCTTTCAGTGGGGACTGTCTAATGACATAACCCAATAAACATCTCTGATCCCATGCAATTGTACCGGAGGCTACAGTAAGCACCTGCTTAGTTCTGTTTGCAAGCCAGGCACCTCTCCACAGGGAGGGAGAGAAAATGTAAAGAGAGAAGCATCCTCAGTGTGTTCTCAGGTACTCATTAGCGGCTGGTTTCACAGCCGCATTGGTAGAAGTCCAAGAGTAGGACTTCCCATCAACTTCTCAACCGGAGATGGGCAAAATGACAGTGAAGTATAAAATAGTTCATTAGTTGAAATTTTCACATGCAGGCTTGATTTTCTGTGCAACCATTATCGCCGAGCACCGAAGAAGTCTTTAAAATGTGTTGAGAGGCAGTGATGAGGATGAAGATGTCAGCTGGCTCTTTGGCCTTGTGTATGACCACAGAACTGTAGGCCACATACACAAAATCAGTCAGCCTTCAGTGAGACTAGAGGTAAGAAGAATTGAATCTTCCACCGAGCAGTGAATGTGTAGAATTCAGCAGAAGCATGTTAATCCTGAGTTGACTAACTCATTCAAAAAGGAACCGGATAAATAACTGGTTAGGAATGGCATTTAACGTTATGTTGTGGACATTGGACAACTACAGAAAATCCGCAATAATTGCAGGCATTTTTCTCATTTCTTGTTGCAAAAGTGTGGACTAAAGTACTGTGTGTACAAATCTGATTGTAAAGTTGTTAAATTATTTTAAAATTGTTTGTTAATCCACCCAGTTCATGGAGCTTCACTTGTTGCCCCCTTCTCCCAGTACACATGAGCCATCTTCCCTCCTATATCCCTTACCTCGTGCATGCAGGCACAGTTCTATTCCTCTTCAAACTCTTCATTCCCCACCCCCCCCCCCCTTTGACAGAGCCAATCTTCCCCAGTTCATCTCTGTCTGTCATTCTCGACTCCTATTTGATACTGCTCTAAGGGATCGAACTCTGCTGTATGATATGGGTAGAATTTCTTCGAAAACTGTCATGGCATTAGGAATTCCCATCAACAGCATGCTGGGGGTGAGGGACACGTTCAGAGAATAGAACAAGCCGAATTTTTGGTGGACACAATTTTTACTGAGCGGTGTGATTTTCATGGTTTCCAGAATAGAAAAAAAACACAGCTGCGTTTTCCCAGTGGTTGTGGTTTTATGTTATAAATAAAAGTAGAAGTCATTCTCACCGACTGTCCATCATACAGGCTCTTAGACCGAGGACTGTGCCCCGTAGAATGATTCACCCCTGGGGTGCCTTCTAACTAATGTTTATCTGAAAAAATACAAGCATTCAAGGCAGCAGTTCACAAACATTATGTAAATACAACAGCTGTCTGATTCTTGTCTTACGGACTTAACCAAGATAGCATAATTCATTCCATTTACTTTTACACAGTTTATACGGTGGCTTTGGTGGTTGATGTTTAAAAATTTTTTTTTTCAAAAAGAGCAATTCTGGATTGATGCGAAAAGCCAAATTCATAATTTTCTTTTACCTATCCAATTTTCTTCCCTGTTCTACTGACCTGTGCTAGAATATATTTCCTTGGACACTGGATGTCCTCCAACTCCTTGTCCGAATGACTATTGTTCATGTGTGAGCCTTGACAGTGAGTGTCAACAACCTGCCTGACTGAGGAATCGCAGCTGAGCTTCGATTCTGTCCTCGCTCAATCTCCATACACACACATCCACTCCCAGCTTTCTTATCACAGTTGTGTGGATCAGAGATGAGTGGAAGCCAGCTACATCCGAAAGAGAGACAATCAGCGCGCACTGTCCTTGAGCGGTCCCTAGTGGCGAGTTATAGAGCAGCATTAGTGGTAGTCTGAATGCAGGCCAAGAGTGACGTGTAGAAACCTTGGTCAGAGACAAAAAAAAAGAGTTTAAAGAAACCTGTCAACACATTTTACTGAATAAAGCTTTTGAAATTTGTTCTCTAGCTTTTCTTCAAATAATTTTGATGGGGGGAGGCGGAGAGAATTCCTTAAGCAGACAATTGTTTGGATAGCTTAAATGGGATAATTCAATTCACTGCATATACTCACTACAGGGCCTGCCTTTGGCTAACAGTTACCACTCTTGACAAAAGATCCAGGCTTTTTGGAGAGATTGAAGCCTTTAAGTAAAAACTTTAATTAAGCTATTAAAAGGCACACAATCTAATTGCTAAATTTAATCATGTTACTGTGAAACATGGAATATTTTTCATTTAATGTTTTATTTTGGACATTAGAAATTTCAGTTACTGAGAAAAATGGGAATCCTTTTTTTTTCACCAAACATTTTGAGCAGTTCGGTTGGTTCCTTAACTAACCTTGATGGTGAATGACGGCACAGGAAAATGAATGGAAAATGTGGACACAGGAACTTACAATGGGAAAAGTTGACACAAAAGTGTGACCAGTAACAATGTGGCACGCATTAAATCTTATGGGCGGGGTGCATTTAGGCAGCTGTAAGATTTTTTATATTTATAGAGAGAGGAAGCAAGTGTGAATACCTTGAACTAGAATCATAAAGCACAGAAAGAAGCCATTCGGCCCATCACGCCTGTGCCAGCTATTTGAAAGAGCTACCCGATTAGCCCCAATGTTCTTCCCTTCAAGTAAAGAAACCATCTGCCATAATTCCATTGTAGATAATTATGATTCTGTAAAATGTTAGTGATTTGATGCACAGATGCTACTTGAGTATTCACTGCTAATTATATTGACCTGATCGCTCTCTTTTTGGAATATGGATGTCATGTAGCTTGGTTCTTCCAGCTGCAGCAGCCTCAGCTATTCCTATATATATGTAAAAACTATATAAAGTTGCTTAACTGGACGCTACTGCTGGAAAATGGCAAGCATTAAAACTAATTCTTCAGCTGAAAGAGTTTAATTCATATCAAGCACGCAGCCTCTTAAAGTGCACCCACCTATAATAAATCCCTGTCTGTAATCCACATAGTTAAATGTCATACAGAGAGTGTAATTTTACTCTAAATACCACACACCGAATAAATGAATTACAGGTTTGCAACAATCAAATTAGTTCCTTGGGAGGCTGGAGTACCCACACTGAATGGCAGCGATGTGATTATTCTGGTACAAATGGCAACAGATCTGTGAATATTTCACCTTTTAATGTGAAACAGGTCAGTGGCAGTAGAAATGGTGCCTTGCTCTACATCTACGTTGTCTATTTTCAGTGTCCTAATCATTTAGACTTGGGAGATGAGCAGCGGCAGCAGCGACAGGGACTGATGGGAGAGAGGCGGCAGTATCGTGGATTGATGGGAGAGGCGGCAGTATCGGGGATTGGTGGGAGAGAGGCGACAGTATCGGGGATTGGTGGGAGAGGCGACAGTATCGGGGATTGGTGGGAGAGAGGCGACAGTATCGGGGACTGATGGGAGAGAGGCGGCAGTATCGGGGATTGGTGGGAGAGAGGCGACAGTATCGGGGATTGATGGGAGAGGCGACAGTATCGGGGACTGATGGGAGAGAGGCGACAGTATCGGGGATTGGTGGGAGAGAGGCGGCAGTATCGGGGACTGATGGGAGAGAGGCGACAGTATCGGGGATTGGTCCGAGAGAGGCGGCAGTATCGGGGATTGATGGAAGAGAGGCGACAGTATCGGGGATTGGTGGGAGAGAGGCGGCAGTATCGGGGATTGGTGGGAGAGAGGCGGCAGTATCGGGGATTGATGGAAGAGAGGCGGCAGTATCGGGGATTGGTGGGAGAGAGGCGGCAGTATCGGGGATTGATGGAAGAGAGGCGGCAGTATCGGGGATTGATGGAAGAGAGGCGGCAGTATCGGGGATTGGTGGGAGGGAGGCGACAGTATCGGGGATTGGTGGGAGGGAGGCGACAGTATCGGGGATTGGTGGGAGAGGCGGCAGTATCGGGGATTGATGGGAGAGAGGCGACAGTATCGGGGATTGATGGGAGAGAGGCGACAGTATCGGGGATTGATGGGAGAGAGGCGACAGTATCGGGGATTGATGGGAGAGAGGCGACAGTATCGGGGATTGATGGGAGAGAGGCGACAGTATCGGGGATTGATGGGAGAGAGGCGGCAGTATCGGGGATTGATGGGAGAGAGGCGGCAGTATCGGGGATTGATGGGAGAGAGGCGTCAGTATCGGGGATTGATGGGAGAGGCGGCAGTATCGGGGATTGATGGGAGAGAGGCGACAGTATCGGGGATTGATGGGAGAGGCGACAGTATCGGGGACTGATGGGAGAGAGGCGACAGTATCGGGGATTGGTGAGAGAGAGGCGGCAGTATCGGGGATTGGTGGGAGAGAGGCGACAGTATCGGGGATTGGTGGGAGAGGCGACAGTATCGGGGATTGGTGGGAGAGGCGACAGTATCGGGGACTGATGGGAGAGAGGCGACAGTATCGGGGATTGGTGGGAGAGGCGACAGTATCGGGGAATGGTGGGAGAGGCGACAGTATCGGGGATTGGTGGGAGAGAGGCGACAGTATCGGGGACTGATGGGAGAGAGGCGGCAGTATCGGGGATTGGTGGGAGAGAGGCGGCAGTATCGGGGATTGGTGAGAGAGAGGCGGCAGTATCGGGGATTGGTGGGAGAGAGGCGACAGTATCGGGGACTGATGGGAGAGAGGCGACAGTATCGGGGACTGATGGGAGAGAGGCGACAGTATCGGGGATTGGTGGGAGAGAGGCGGCAGTATCGGGGATTGGTGAGAGAGAGGCGGCAGTATCGGGGATTGGTGAGAGAGAGGCGGCAGTATCGGGGATTGGTGGGAGAGAGGCGACAGTATCGGGGATTGGTGGGAGAGAGGCGACAGTATCGGGGATTGGTGAGAGAGAGGCGGCAGTATCGGGGATTGGTGAGAGAGAGGCGGCAGTATCGGGGATTGGTGGGAGAGAGGCGACAGTATCGGGGATTGGTGGGAGAGAGGCGACAGTATCGGGGATTGGTGAGAGAGAGGCGGCAGTATCGGGGATTGGTGGGAGAGAGGCGACAGTATCGGGGATTGGTGGGAGAGAGGCGACAGTATCGGGGATTGGTGGGAGAGAGGCGACAGTATCGGGGATTGATGGGAGAGAGTCGACAGTATCGGGGATTGGTGGGAGAGGCGACAGTATCGGGGATTGATGGGAGAGGCGACAGTATCGGGGATTGATGGGAGAGAGGCGACAGCATCGGGGATTGATGGGAGAGAGGCGACAGTATCGGGGATTGATGGGAGAGAGGCGACAGTATCGGGGATTGGTGGGAGAGGCGACAGTATCGGGGATTGGTGGGAGAGGCGACAGTATCGGGGATTGATGGGAGAGAGGCGACAGTATCGGGGATTGGTGGGAGAGAGGCGACAGTATCGGGGATTGGTGGGAGAGGCGGCAGTATCGGGGATTGGTGGGAGAGGCGGCAGTATCGGGGATTGATGGGAGAGAGGCGACAGTATCGGGGATTGATGGGAGAGAGGCGACAGTATCGGGGATTGATGGGAGAGGCGACAGTATCGGGGATTGATGGGAGAGAGGCGACAGTATCGGGGATTGGTGGGAGAGAGGCGACAGTATCGGGGATTGGTGGGAGAGGCGGCAGTATCGGGAATTGATGGGAGAGAGGCGACAGTATCGGGGATTGATGGGAGAGAGGCGACAGTATCGGGGATTGGTGAGAGAGAGGCGGCAGTATCGGGGATTGGTGGGAGAGAGGCGACAGTATCGGGGATTGGTGGGAGAGGCGACAGTATCGGGGATTGGTGGGAGAGAGGCGACAGTATCGGGGATTGGTGGGAGAGGCGACAGTATCGGGGATTGGTGGGAGAGAGGCGACAGTATCGGGGATTGGTGGGAGAGGCGACAGTATCGGGGATTGGTGGGAGAGAGGCGACAGTATCGGGGATTGATGGGAGAGAGGCGACAGTATCGGGGATTGATGGGAGAGAGGCGGCAGTATCGGGGATTGATGGGAGAGGCGGCAGTATCGGGGATTGATGGGAGAGAGGCGACAGTATCGGGGATTGGTGGGAGAGAGGCGACAGTATCGGGGATTGATGGGAGAGAGGCGACAGTATCGGGGATTGATGGGAGAGAGGCGGCAGTATCGGGGATTGGTGGGAGAGAGGCGGCAGTATCGGGGATTGGTGGGAGAGAGGCGACAGTATCGGGGATTGGTGGGAGAGGCGACAGTATCGGGGATTGATGGGAGAGAGGCGACAGTATCGGGGATTGGTGGGAGAGAGGCGACAGTATCGGGGATTGGTGGGAGAGAGGCGACAGTATCGGGGATTGGTGGGAGAGGCGGCAGTATCGGGGATTGATGGGAGAGAGGCGACAGTATCGGGGATTGATGGGAGAGAGGCGACAGTATCGGGGATTGGTGGGAGAGAGGCGACAGTATCGGGGATTGGTGGGAGAGAGGCGACAGTATCGGGGATTGGTGGGAGAGGCGACAGTATCGGGGATTGGTGGGAGAGAGGCGACAGTATCGGGGATTGGGGAGAGAGGCGACAGTATCGGGGATTGGTGGGAGAGGCGACAGTATCGGGGATTGGTGGGAGAGAGGCGGCAGTATCGGGGATTGATGGGAGAGAGGCGACAGTATCGGGGATTGATGGGAGAGAGGCGGCAGTATCGGGGATTGATGGGAGAGGCGACAGTATCGGGGATTGATGGGAGAGAGGCGACAGTATCGGGGATTGATGGGAGAGAGGCGACAGTATCGGGGATTGATGGGAGAGAGGCGACAGTATCGGGGATTGATGGGAGAGAGGCGACAGTATCGGGGATTGGTGGGAGAGAGGCGGCAGTATCGGGGATTGGTGAGAGAGAGGCGGCAGTATCGGGGATTGGTGAGAGAGAGGCGACAGTATCGGGGATTGATGGGAGAGAGGCGGCAGTATCGGGGATTGGTGGGAGAGGCGGCAGTATCGGGGATTGATGGGAGAGAGGCGGCAGTATCGGGGATTGGTGGGAGAGGCGACAGTATCGGGGATTGATGGGAGAGAGGCGGCAGTATCGGGGATTGGTGGGAGAGGCGACAGTATCGGGGATTGATGGGAGAGAGGCGGCAGTATCGGGGATTGGTGGGAGAGGCGACAGTATCGGGGATTGGTGGGAGAGGCGACAGTATCGGGGATTGATGGGAGAGAGGCGACAGTATCGGGGATTGGTGGGAGAGAGGCGGCAGTATCGGGGATTGGTGGGAGTGGCGACAGTATCGGGGATTGGTGGGAGAGAGGCGACAGTATCGGGGATTGGTGGGAGAGAGGCGGCAGTATCGGGGATTGATGGGAGAGAGGCGGCAGTATCGGGGATTGGTGGGAGAGGCGACAGTATCGGGGATTGATGGGAGAGAGGCGACAGTATCGGGGATTGGTGGGAGAGGCGACAGTATCGGGGATTGGTGGGAGAGGCGACAGTATCGGGGATTGATGGGAGAGAGGCGACAGTATCTGGGATTGGTGGGAGAGAGGCGACAGTATCGGGGATTGGTGGGAGAGAGGCGGCAGTATCTGGGATTGGTGGGAGAGAGGCGACAGTATCGGGGATTGATGGGAGAGAGGCGACAGTATCGGGGATTGATGGGAGAGAGGCGACAGTATCGGGGATTGGTGGGAGAGAGGCGGCAGTATCGGGGATTGGTGGGAGAGAGGCGGCAGTATCGGGGATTGGTGGGAGAGGCGACAGTATCTGGGATTGATGGGAGAGAGGCGACAGTATCGGGGATTGGTGGGAGAGGCGACGGTATCGGGGATTGGGAGAGGCGACAGTATCGGGGATTGATGGGAGAGGCGACAGTATCGGGGATTGGTGGGAGAGGCGGCTGTATCGGGGATTGATGGGAGAGAGGCGGCAGTATCGGGGATTGGTGGGAGAGAGGCGACAGTATCTGGGATTGGTGGGAGAGAGGCGACAGTATCGGGGATTGATGGGAGAGGCGACAGTATCGGGGATTGGTGGGAGAGAGGCGACAGTATCTGGGATTGGTGGGAGAGAGGCGACAGTATCGGGGATTGGTGGGAGAGGCGACAGTATCGGGGATTGATGGGAGAGGCGACAGTATCGGGGATTGGTGGGAGAGAGGCGACAGTATCTGGGATTGGTGGGAGAGAGGCGACAGTATCGGGGATTGGTGGGAGAGAGGCGGCAGTATCTGGGATTGGTGGGAGAGAGGCGGCAGTATCTGGGATTGGTGGGAGAGAGGCGGCAGTATCGGGGATTGATGGGAGAGAGGCGACAGTATCGGGGATTGGTGGGAGAGAGGCGACAGTATCGGGGATTGATGGGAGAGGCGACAGTATCGGGGATTGGTGGGAGAGAGGCGACAGTATCGGGGATTGGTGGGAGGGAGGCGACAGTATCGGGGATTGGTGGGAGAGGCGACAGTATCTGGGATTGGTGGGAGAGAGGCGACAGTATCGGGGATTGGTGGGAGAGAGGCGGCAGTATCTGGGATTGATGGGAGAGAGGCGGCAGTATCGGGGATTGATGGGAGAGAGGCGTCAGTATCGGGGATTGGTGGGAGAGGCGACAGTATCTGGGATTGGTGGGAGAGAGGCGGCAGTATCGGGGATTGGTGGGAGAGAGGCGACAGTATCGGGGATTGGTGGGAGAGAGGCGGCAGTATCGGGGATTGATGGGAGAGAGGCGGCAGTATCGGGGATTGATGGGAGAGAGGCGGCAGTATCGGGGATTGATGGGAGAGAGGCGACAGGATCGGGGATTGGTGGGAGAGGCGACAGGATCGGGGATTGGTGGGAGAGAGGCGGCAGTATCGGTGATTGATGGGAGAGGTGACAGTATCGGGGATTGGTGGGAGAAAGGCGACAGTATCGGGGATTGATGGGAGAGAGGCGACAGTATCGGGGATTGGTGGGAGAGAGGCGACAGTATCGGGGATTGGTGGGAGAGAGGCGACAGTATCGGGGACTGATGGGAGAGGCGACAGTATCGGGGACTGACGGGAGGGAGAGGCAGCAGCTTTGGGGACTGACGGGAGGGAGAGGCAACAACATTGGGGACTGACGGAAGGGAGAGGCAGCAACATTGGGGACTGACGGGAGGGAGAGGCAGCAACATTGGGGACTGACGGAAGGGAGAGGCAGCAACATTGGGGACTGACGGAAGGGAGAGGCAGCAACATTGGGGACTGACGGAAGGGAGAGGCAGCAACATTGGGGACTGACGGGAGGGAGAGGCAGCAACATTGGGGACTGACGGAAGGGAGAGGCAGCAACATTGGGGACTGACGGGAGGGTGAGGCAGCAACATTGGGGACTGACGGAAGGGAGAGGCAGCAACATTGGGGACTGACGGGAGGGAGAGGCAGCAACATTGGGGACTGACGGGAGGGAGAGGCAGCAACATTGGCGACTCCCAGGGGGATACAACAGAATCAGTGGCTCAGTCAGGGAAGGGAACGGCACCTGTGAAATTAGATTTGCAGTTGATTCCCCAGCATAGACCAAGCACCCACACACAAATGTTTAACGTGGCAAATTGGTGTTTGTTCTGTACAGGATTTACTGCAGTTCTTTGAACAATGATTTGTCTGCTAATGGTGTGATCAGGGCTCAGGGTTATCAAACCACTATTGCAGATGGAACAGGCGAGATTAGATTCAAACCAACCAGCAATCTCTTTCATGATAAAACATCCAGTTAACATTGTGTTGGGGGTGGGTGGGGGAGATCTTACAGTCAAATTGCACTGGGTTTCCATTGCTTCTTTGACAGAATGACGTCAATCTGTGGATAAACTTCTGGGAAGGGAAGAATGTTTCAGGTCTGAGAACAGGCAATAACTGGCTTTATTGTTTTCTAATCCTACTCACTTTTCTAGAGAGGCTTGCAATTCTGTTAAGTGTACGAAGATAGAGAGCCAATCTAATAGCCACTGCGGACTGTAAGTTATTACACAGCAAGCCAATGCAGCAAGCAGTGCCACATCACTTAATGTTGCAGCACTCCCCTGACAGTTTCCGAAAATGAACGGACTGATTTTTCTCCTTCCTCGTGACAGCACCTGAAAACGAATTACCAATTAAAGCAGGATCTCTTGATTAGCTGAGTTTATTTAGTGAAGTTAACATACTGCTTTAAATTGTATAAATTCTGAGTTACCTGGGGTAGCAGTAGGGATGTTGCAATCCTCTCCGATTTATCTTGTCGGCTTAACACTGGAGTCATAGTTATACAGTACAGAAAGAGGCCCATCAAGCCCTATCTATTCTAATCCCACTTTCCAGCACTTGGTCCATAGCCTTGTTTGCTATGGCGTTTCAAGTGCTCATCTAAATGCTTCTTGAATGTTGTGAGGGTTCCTGCCTCTACCACCCTTTCAGGCAGATAGTTCCAGATTCCAACCACCCTCTGGGTGAAAAAGTTTTTCCTCAGATCCCCTCTAAACCTCCTGCCCCTTACCTTGAAACTATGCCCCCTGGTTATTGACCCCTCTACTAAGGGGAAAAGTTCCTTTCTATCTACCCTATCCATGGCCCTCATAATTTTGTACACCTCAATCAGGTCCCCCCTCAGCCTTCTCTGCTCTAAGGAAAACAACCCCAGCCTGTGCAGTCTCTCTTCATAGCTGAAGCGCTCCAGCCCAGGTAACATCCTGGTGAATCTCCTCTGCACCCTCTCCAATCCAATCACATCCCTCCTATAGTGTGGTGACCAGAACTGCACACCGTATTCCAGCTGTGGCCTAACTAACGTTTTGTACAGCTCCATCATAACCTCCCTGCTCTTATATTCCATGCCTCGGCTAATGAAGGCAAGTATCCCATATGCCTTTCTAACCACCTTATCTACCTGTCCTGCTGCCTTCAGGGATCTATGTACATGCACACCAAGGTCCCTCTGATCCTCTGTCCTTCCTAGGATCCTACCATTCATTGTGTATTCCCTTGCCTTGTTTGTCCTCCCAAAATGCATCATCTCACACTTTTCAGGGTTAAATTCCATTTGCCACTGTTCTGCCCATCTAACCATCCCGTCTATATCGTCCTGTAGCCTGAGACTTCCCTCCTCGCTATTTACCACTCCACCAATTTACATGTCATCTGCGAACTTACTGATCATACCTCCTACATTCATATCTAAATCATTAATGTACACTACAAACAGCAAGGGGCCCAGCACCGATCCCTGCGGTACACCACTGGACACAGGCTTCCAGTCACAAAAACAACCTTCGACCATCACCCTCTGCCTCCTGCCACTGAGCCAATTTTGGATCCAATGTGCCAAATTGCCCTGGATCCCATGGGCTCTTACTTTCTTGACCAGTCTCCCATGTGGGACTTTGTCAAAAGCCTTACTGAAGTCCATGTAGACTACATCAACTGCACTACCCTCATCCACACACCTAGTCACTCCCTCGAAAAATTCAATCAAATTGGTCAGACATGATCTCCCCCTGACAAAGCCATGCTGACTAACCTTGATTAATCCTTGCCTTTCCAAGTGGAGACTAATTCTGTCCCTCAGAATTTTTTCCAATAATTTCCCTACCACTGATGTTAGGCTCACTGGCCTGTAATTCCCTGGTTTATCCCTACTACCCTTCTTGAACAATGGTACTACGTTAGCTGTTCTCCAGTCCTCTGGCACCTCCCCTGTGGCCAGAGAGGTTCTGAAAATTTGTGTCAGAGCCCCTGCAAACTCCTCCCTTGCCTCACACAGCAGCCTGGGATACATCCCGTCTGGGCCTGGGGATTTATCTACTTTTAAGCCCGCTAAAACCGCTAGTACCTCCTCCCTCTCGATACTCATTTGTTCAAGTATATCACAATCCCCCTGCCTGATTTCTATGCCTACATCACCCTTCTCCATAGTGAACACAGATGCAAAATATTCATTTAAAACCTCACCTACATCTTCCGGCTCTACACACACATTGCCACTTTGGTCCCTAATGGGCCCTACTCATTCCCTGGTTATCCTCTTGCCCTTAATATACTTCTAAAACACCTTGGGATTTTCCTTTATTTTGCCCGCCAGTGTTTTTTCATGCCCCCTCTTCGCTCTTCTAATTTCTTTTTTAAGTATCCCTGCACTTTCTATATTCCTCTAGGGCTTCCACTGTTTTTAGTCCTTTGTATCTGCCAAAAGCCTCCCTTTTTTCCTAATCCATTCTTGTATATCCCTTGACATCCAGGGTTCCCTGGGCTTGTTGGTCCCACCCTTGACCTTTACGGGAACATGTTGGCGTTGTACTCTCTCTCTTTTTCCTTTCTGAAAGACTCCCATTGCTCTGATGTGAATTTTCCTACAAGTAGCTGATCCCTGTCCATTTTGGCCAGATCCTGCCTTATATTAAAATCGGCCTTCCCCCAATTTAGAACCTTTATTTCCGGTCCATCTTTGTCCTTTTCCATGACCTACCTTAAATCTCACCGAATTATGGTCACTGTCACCAAAATGCTCTCCTACTGACACATCTACCACTTGCCCGGCTACATTCCCTAGAATTAGGTCCAGTACTACATGCTGGCTCAAAAAGCTCTCCTGGATGCACTTTAAGAATTCGCACCCTCTAAGCCTTTCACACTCTGACTATCCCAGTTAATATTGGGGAAGTTGAAATCCCCGACTATTATTACCCTATTATTTCTACACTTCTCTGAGATTTGCCTACATATCTGTTCCTGTATCTCCCCCTGACTGTTTGGGGGCCTATAGTACACTCCCAGCAAAGTGCTTGCCCCCTTTTTGTTTTTAAGTTCTACCCATATGGCCTCATTAGAGGAACCTGCTAAGATGTCATCCCTCCTTACAGCAGTAATTGACTCCTTGATTAATATTGCGACATCCCCCCCTCTGTTACACCCCCCTCTGTCTCGCCTGAAGATTCTATACCCTGGAATATTGAGCTGCCAGTCCTGCCCCTCCCTCAACCATGTCTCTGTGATAGCAACAATATCATACTCCCATGTGTTCATCAACACCTTCAATTCATCTGCCTTACTCGCAAGACTCCTTGCATTAAAATAAATGCCATCCAGCCTTGCCATACTCCCTTGTGCCGTTACATATTTGCTCTGCCTTCCAGGCTGACTTGTTTTTTCCTCTATATTTGGCTGTGCATCACCCCCTACTATAGCTCCACTCCGTATCCCATCCCCCTGCCAAGTTAGTTTCAACCCCCCCTAACAGTACTAGCAAACCTTCCCGCAAGGATGTTGGTCCCGTTCCAGTTCAGGTGCAACCCGTCCCACCTTCCCCAGAAGCAGACCCAAAGATTCAGGAAACTAAAGCCCTCCCTCCTGCACCAACTCTTTAGCCACGCATTCATCTGCTCTATCCTCCTATTCCTATACTCACTAGCACGTGGCACCGGGAGTAATCCAGAGATTACAACCTTTGAGGTCCTGCTTTTTAATCTGCTACCTAGCTCCCTAAATTCTTGTTACAGGACCTCATCCCTCTTTCTACCCATGTCGTTGGTACCAATATGAACCACGACCTCTGACTGTTCGCCCTCCCCCTTCAGAATGCCCTACAGCCGTTCAGTGACATCCTTGACCCTGGCACAAGGGAGGCAACATACCATCCTGGAGTCACGTCTGCGACCACAGAAACGTCTATCTGTTCCCCTTACGATAGAATCCCCTATCACTATTGCTGTCCCACTCTCTCTTCATAGCTGAAACGCTCCAGCCCAGGTAACATCCTGGTGAATCTCCTCTGCACCCTCTCCAATGCAATCACATCCTTCCTATAGTGTGGCGACCAGAACTGCACACAGTATTCCAGCTGTGGCCTAACTAGCATTTTGTACAGCTCCATCATAACTTCCCTGCTTTTATATTCTATGCCTCAGCTAATGAAGGCAAGTATCCCATATGCCTTTCTAACCACCTTATCTAACTGTCCTGCTGCCTTTAGGGATCTATGTACATGCACACCAAGGTCCTCTGATCCTCTGTCCTTCCTAGGGTCCTACCATTCATTGTGTATTCCCTTGCCTTGTTAGTCCTCCCAAAATGCATCATCTTGCACTTTTCAGGGTTAAATTCCATTTGCCACTGTTCTGCCCATCTGACCAACCCGTCTATATCGTCCTGTAGCCTGAGGCTTCCCTCCTCGCTATTTACCACTCCACCAATTTTCGTGTCATCTGCGAACTTACTGATCATACCTCCTACATTCCTATCTAAATCATTAATGTACCCTACAAACAGCAAGGGACCCAGCACCGATCCCTGCGGTACACCACTGGACACAGGCTTCCAGTCACAAAAACAACCTTCGACCATCACCTTCTGCCTCCTGCCACTAAGCCAATTTTGGATCCAATGTGTCAAATTGCCCTGGATCCCATGGGCTCTTACCTTCTTGACCAGTCTCCCAGTCAAAAGCCTTACTGAAGTCCATGTAGACTACATCAACTGCACTACCCTCATCCACACACCTAGTCACTCCCTCAAAATTCAATCAAATTGAATTCCCATGCACCGGCTGCCTTTGTCCTGCAGTTTTTTTTCTGCTACATACCACCATCAGGTTCAAATCCTTAAGGTGTCTGTTGTCTAAAGTGGTCTTGACAGCATCTTACTGTTATGCTACCCAGTGGCTGCAGTGTGTACTATCCACAGGATGCACTGCAGCAACACGCCAGGGCTTCTTCAGCAGCACACCTCAAACCCACAACTTCCATCGCCCAGAAGGTCAAAGGCAGCCAGTGCATGGGAACACCATCACCTCCAAGTTCCCCTCCAAGTCATACACCATGCCGACTTGGGCATATATCGCCGTTCCTTCATCGTCGTTGGGTCAAAATTCTGGACCTCCCTACCTAACAGCACTGTGGTAGCACCTTCACTGCACAAATGCAGCAATTCTAGAAGGCGGCCCACCACCACCTTCTCAAGGACAACTAGGCAGGGCAATAAATGCCAGCCTTGCCAGCGAATTTGAAGCCTAGTTCGCAGCGGAGTAGTCTGTCTAATTTCATTTTTTTATAGCAGTTTGATACAACTGAGTGTCTTACTAGGCCATTTCAGAGGGTAGTTAAAAGTCAGTCACATTAGTGTGGGTCTGGAGTCATATATAGGCCAGACGGGGTAAGGATGGCAGATTTCCTCCCCTAAAGGACATTAGTGAATCAGTTGGGTTTTTACGACAATCCGACAGCTTTATTGTCATTTTTACTGATACCGGCGACAAGTCTTTCAGTTGATAACTTGTTGTTGGAGTATTGTGCTCATCTTAGAATGAAAGCAATCTTTGCTAATTTCTTAATTACCCTTTTTTTTCTTCGACGTTACATTTTCACAGAAACTTGACTAGAGGAGTGACCCGGTTTCGAGAAATCTTGAGAGCTGTGGAAACGAGGACCACGCAGAATTTGCGGATGGTGAGTGACCAGACATGCCCCACAGTGTGAGAGGGGAGCTCGCTATTTTGGGCTCATTATCAAAAGTGAGCCCAGATCGGTAATATTTAAGGTAACTGTTACAGCAATCTGAACACTGTCAAAGTAGCCACTTACAATATGGGGTTGCTTGCCATGGGCGGTCCAACAAAACGCTGGTTAACAGCCAAGTGCCATCACTGTGCAGTGTTGCAGGACTCTGGGTAATTACAGAATATTTATTGTTCCAGTTATTTTCTTATTGAAAGGGCATTTCTCCACTATCTCCAGTTCTTCCTCTGCTGAAGCTGCTGGGCTGCAGTTCCACGGTATTAGCTGCCTTCTAGCACCTTGCCCAAGTGACTGTTCTTCATCTGTGAACTTGAGTGTGTCAGCAGGCTGCTGCACCATAGATAGCATTATTACTGAGCCAATACACGCACACTGGTTACTGACTGGCCTCCCACCTTGTACCCTCCGTAAACTTGAGCTCATCCAAAACTGTGCTGCCCGTATTGTAACTCGTACCAAGTCCTGTTCATCCATCACTCCTATGCTCGCTGACCTACTTTGGCTCCCGGTCTCCCCCCCCTCACCTCGATTTTAAAATTCTCAGTTTTCAAAACCCTGCATGGGCCTCGCCCTTCCCTATCTGTGTAACCTCCTCTAGCCTTACAAACCTTCCGAGATCTCTGTGCTTCTCCAATTCTGTCCTCTTGCGCATCCCCGATTTTCATCGCTCCACCATTGGCAGCCGTGCCTTAAGCCGACTAGGCCCTAAGCACTGGAATTCCCTTCCTAAATCTCTCTGCCTCTCTCTCTCCTCCTTTGAGCCACTGCTTAAAATCTACCTCGTTGACCAAGGTTTTCGTCACCTGTCCTAATAGCTCCTTATGTGGCTTGGTGTCAAATTTTGTCTGATAACGCTCCTGTGAAGCGCCTTAAGACACTATATAAATGCAAGTTGTTGTTGGATAGTGATCAAGACAGGAACCCGGGTTCATTATTTTTTCCCCCTCTGGTACTGTGGCCAATTATAGCGTCTCAATTGCTGACCTCGTTGATAATCTGCCAACTTGGCACAGTCTGGGGTTTAACTCCTGGTCTGTACGGCTCAGTACTGGCCAGGTAGTTTGTATGAGAAAATGGTCACAAATTAAATTGGTTACACGTTTACATAGAATTTTCAGCACAGTAACATGGCCATTCGGCCCAACTAGTCTATGCCGGTCAAGTCCCATTCCTGTTTTTTTGTGACTAAATGCATATAAAGAGTAGCTGAGGCATTTTATCTTCTTCCTGATGTATAACATCTGATTGACGCTTCATTGAAATAAAAGAGAATTATTGGCAAAACAAAACAAAAATATTACAGATCAGGTAGCATCTGTGGAGAGAGAAACAGTTAACGTTTCAGGTCGATGACCTTTCATCAGAATTATAGAATCATAGAATGATACAGCACAGAAGGAGCGCTTTTGGCCCATCGTGCCTGTGCCGGCTCTTTGAAAAAGCTGTCCAATTATCAGCAACTCTTTGCAGCCTTTTAAATGTATCCAGATACAGCAATGGTTCAGCAGCAAAAGTGCCTGGAGATCACTATTCTGCAAAAGTACAAGCCACAAGGATAATCATTTAAAAGTGATGGACAGAGGTCCCCTTGACCTCTTTGTGGTTCAGTGCTACATTGGCTGCAGTATTGAACTATAGAGCCCAGGAAAGTCGCAGGGTTGGTCCTTGCTCTGTGCCAAGTCAGCTGATCGCAGCCAGGGCAGCAGTATGAGGTGCTGCAATTTGCCTTAATTTCTTTTTTTTTAATTACGTCTCTATGATGTGCTTTGAGATTTTCTTGTTATATACGTTAAAGGTGCTATATAAATGCAAGTTGTTGAGTGAAAGAAGGAAAAATCAAACAAGGTTCCTACTCCTGGTCACTATCCCATGACCCCGTGTTTGTGGGTGACGGGATTGGGCTCAGCTGTGATGTAGCTTCAACACTCGCTGTCAGACATGGAGAATGGTTACTCGAATGAGGAATCGGAAGTCTGTTGGCAGCTGCGGATCTATATTGCAGGAAGGGTCAGCGCCTTCAGGAGAAAGTGGGGAGGAGGGAGGGCGCGAGTGAATGGGGGAAAAAAAATCCAAATCTGGGAATGTTTTTAAGATTCTCATCTGATTGAACCCAGGAGCAGGCGGTAATAATTGACAGTTGCAAAGGATCCTGTGGTGGCATTCAAAGTGCCCTCCTGAGAAGGCATAAAGCTGAAACGAATTCCTTCCTCCATTCAATAATTGAGGACAATCCCAGAGCACAGGCCAAGTGACCATTGACAACAAGAGTACACCACATGAGCCTGTGGTGATGCCAGTGCATCACCTGACCTCTTCCACGCCATCATTCAGCCGTGGCTCAGTTGGTAGCACCCTCGTCTCTGAGAAGGTTGTGGGTTCAAGTCCCACTCCAGAGACTCGAGCACAAAAATCTAGACTGACACTCCAGTGTAGTCCTGAGGGAGTGCTACACTGTCGGAGGTACCGTCTTTTGGATGAGACGCTCAGGTGGATGTAAAAGATCCCATGGCACTATTTCGAAGAAGAGCGGGGGAGTTGTCCCCGGTGTCCTAGCCAATATTTATCCCTCAATCAACATCACTGAAACAGATTATCTGGTCATTATCTCATTGCTATTTGTGGGAGCTTGCTGTGCGCAAATTGGATGCCGCGTTGCCTACCTTACAACAGTGACTACACTTCAAAAAGTATTTCATTGGCTGTAAAGCACTTTGGGAGATCCGATGGTTGTGAAAGGTGCTGTAGAAATGCAAGTCTTTCTTTTATTGTCAGTAGGGTAGATGATGCTGTAGCAGTTGATGTTGTAACCGTGTTGAGCCAAAAGAAAAGGAAAGACTGCAAGGTGCTTAGACCAACGACTGCACAGCACCCTTCTCCACCCCATCCTAAATATGCTTATAGCCTAGCAATGCCGCGTAATGCAGGGACGCTGCTGTAAGGCTTCCGAGTGTTAATCTATACAAGACCGAAACACATAACAATTAGCTGCAGTGAGAGATTGTTTAGTCCTGGCCTGTCCTTTGTCACACATTTGGAAGCCTCTTGCTCTCGTTTTTTTTATTATCTCAGCAGTGCTCTGCAAAGTTCCCTTTAAGCAGCGGGGCTGCACAGCGCTCTGCAGGCCCCACGCAGCCGGCGAGCCGGCTTTTAAATAGCAGCCCGTTAAAGGGGCCGCGCGGGCCAAAACAAAGTTAGAGGGAACATTGGTGCTGTGTATATCGCATGCTGCACTTAGTTACGATGAATTTATAGTTGCAGTAAAAACCCAAGGACGAGAAAGGCCCTTTCACCCACCGTAGCTCACTCCTCTTCGTGTGAGGTTCTCCCAGCCTAGAATCCAACTGTGTTTTGAATAGTGCCTAACTTCAGCACCTCTACTCTCCTGCCTGGCAGATTATTTCCAATTATCGCCCTTTTATATGAAGACATTCTTTCTGCTGTCCCTTCTAAATTCATTTTTCATATGTTTATATTTATAACATCTGGTCCTAATATCATGACTTATTTTAAATAGTACTCGGCGATAAACCTTCTCTAATCCCATTAAATTTTTTATATGCTCCACAAGGTTCCTTCTCTCGGCCCATCCGCCTTAACTGTCTTTTTAGAAATTGAGCTTTTTGTTTAAACTCTTCCCGATTGGAATAAATTTTGTTCTTCGCTCCCTCTCCATTGCTCTTTTTGGTAAATTCTTTGATTTGTAAGATAAGCAATGTCATTGCTGGGTGATGAGATACCTTTTGGACTTTGCACTGTCAGCATCAAGCACTTACAGGTTAGGTTACTTCCCAAATCACAACCTCTACCACCTGGAAGGACAAGGACAGCAGGTGCATGGGAACACCATCACCTCCAAGTTCTCCTCCAAATCACACACCATCCCGACTTGGACATGTACGCCGTTCCTTCGTCGTTGCTGGGTCAAAATCCTGGAACTCCCTATCCAACAGCACTGTGGGAGTACCTTCACCACACGGACTGCAGTGGTTCAAACCGGCGGCTCACAACCACTTTTTCTAGGGCAAGTAGGGATGGGCTATAAATGTCGGCCTTCTCAGCAACTCCCACATCCCAGGAAGGTATAGCTCAGGCCAGAAGCAATACAAGTCTCCTTTTATTCTCCAATAATGGCCCAGAAATTGATCTCGCTCTGTTCCCGCGGGGGTAAGCCTTCCCCGCGATGTCTCACCTCGCTTATGCTTTTTCAGATCCAGCTCGCACGAACTTGATGTTCCAGACATCAGCTGTGCTGGGCTTGCGTATCCCAGCGGCGTAGTGAATTCGTGCGAGCTGTGGGATCACGTGACTCAGTTAGAGCCAATGGCAGCACACCATCTTCCATTCATAAGTCTCACAGCATGGCTGTGAAATCTATGAATCTTACACACCCCCAAAATAACAGCTAAACCTCAATTAAATTTAAAAAGAAACCCATCACATTAATAAAATAAGTATAGTTAATTAAATTAACCATTTTAAATAAAAAATTAAATTTTTGAAAAAATTTAAAATCTTTTAAAAAGTTATAAAAATAAACTTACCTGTCTTTAAAGTCTCTAAAAAAAAGATATACCTGTAAAAAAAAAAAAAAAATTCAAAAAAATACTTAATTCACTACTTACCTTCTTAAAAGCGGGTCTTACTCCTCCTTTTTACATTTCCAAAATCTTCCCTACTTACCTGCGCGTCCAAAGCATGAAGTGCACAGCGTGCGCGCAACCTGTAGCGTGCACGCGATGCACCTAGGCCCCGCCCCCTTTTCAGAAGAGCAATTGCCGGTTTTCAGCGCATGCGCAGGGCATGCAGGAAACCGGCAATTGGAGTGGGAATACGCGAGAGTACGCAGTGCGTACTCTCGAGTCCCGGGATCAATTTTCGGCCCAGTATCTCTTTACTCAGCTGCAGAAGAACAGCTCCCTGTTGCACTAGTCTTGCCCACATTATCCCTCCTCATGGTCTCTCTGAGAGATTCCCAAATTAAGGGCACATGCTGTGAACCCGCAGCTCCCTAGATGCTGGGCTGAGACTGGACAAACTCATTTCACATAGGATCCTTATATCACTTACAGTTTTTTTTCAATAATCTGATGTTAGACATTTTGGCAGAGTTACCAACTGTGATATGACCTGTGGGAGAATTGAAAGCTGAGTCACTTTCACTGGCATAAAATCTGTTTCCATCAGAAGATTTGCAGTTAAATATAGACAGTGTGGGTGTCACACAGAATGAATAGCTTTCTTAATTACCAGGACATTGTGTTTTCACTTTTCACTGAACTGTTGCCACATTTTCCCCCCTCGGATCATTCTTTACACTCCTGATTTTCGCCCTTGACCATCTGTTTAATTATGCTGCAATCAAGAGCTATTTTTTTTCCCATTTATTTGAATTGCAAGTGTTCCTGGCTTTCCAAATATCCGTTCTTCTCTTCCTGCTCTGCATTCCAATCAAATTAGGAGTCCAATTGTAATGCTTTTAATTTTCCACACTCGCAGCTGCAAGTTGTACTTTAAGAATAAATACTGATAACTTTTTCCAGCTGAGTAATATCATTCTTACCGCACCCCCGCTCCGATCTCCACCAAAGTTATGACTTTCTTTTCTTTACTTTTATTTAAACCATTTTTTAAATGCCCACAAAAAATACCTCTGACATTTTTCAAAAATGCAGAGATCTACTAACTATGAACAGGTTATCACAGTTTAGAACAGCTAAGGCGAGAAAGCAGTCAAGAGAAATGACCAATACAAAAGCAAAATACTGCGGATGCTGGAAATCTGAAATAAAAACAGAAAATGCTGGAAATACTCAGCAGGTCAGACAGCATCTGTAGAGAGAGAAACAGAGTTAACGTTTCAGGTCGATGACCCTACGTCAGAACTGGAAAAAGTTGGAGATGTAACAGGTTTTTAAGCAAGTGTAGGGGCAGGGAGAGGGGGGAGGGAGGAAAGAACAAAAGGGAAGGTCTGTGATGGGATGGAAGGCAGGAGAGATTAAATGACAAAAGGGATGATGGTGCAAGGCAAAAGGAGATGGTAATGGGACAAGTTAAGAAACAAAAGATGACTCTAGATGAGGTGTAAATGGCAATGGCAGAATGATCGACAGCTGCCATGTGAGAGAGAGAAAAAAATGATAGGGGCAGAGGTTATGGTCTGAAATTGTTGAACTTGGTGTTGAGTCCAGAAGGCTGTAAAGTGCCTAATCGAAAGATGAGGTGCTGTTCCTCGAGCTTACGTTGAGCTTCATTGGAACAGTGTAAGAGGACGTGGACGGAGGTCAGAGTGGGAGTGGAGCGGAGAATTAAAGTGACAGGCGATTGGAAGCTCAGGGTCATGCTTAAGGACTGAACGGAGGTATTCCGCAAAGCGGTCACCCAATCTGCGTTTGGTCTCCCCAGTGTAGAGGAGACCGCATCGTGAGCAGCGAATACAGTATACTAAATTGCAAGAAGTACAAGTAAATTGCCGTTTCACCTGGAAGGAGTGTTTGGGGCCCTGGACAGTGGGAAGGGAGGAGGTAAAAGGGCAGGTGTTGCATCTCCTGCGCTTGCACGGGAAGGTATAAGGGGAAGGGGTGTTGGGGGTGATAGAGGAGTGGACCAGGGTGTCACGGAGGGAGCGGTCCCTTCGGAATGCTGAAAGGGGAGGTGACGGGAAGATGTGTTTGGTGGTGGGATCACGCAGGAGGTGGCGGAAATGGCGGAGGATGATACGTTGAATGTGGAGGCTGGTGGGGTGAAAGGTGAGGACAAGGGGAACCCTATTGTGGTTCCGGGAGGGAGATATTCTCTTGCAGCGCCCCAAGAGGGAGGCGGGGCGCTTCCAGTAGCGCCCTGCTTTCCTCTTGGGGCGCTACCGATGAATTTCGTCCGCGGGGGTGCTAATTTTTTCGGCGAAGTTAGCGCCCCAAAGGGGGCACGACTCAATTTTCCCCCCTTAATCTCTCCTGCCTTCCATCCTATCACAGACCTTCCATTTTGTTCTTTCCTCTCCTCCCCCCTCTCCCTGCCTCTGCACTTGCTTAAAAACCTGTTACATCTCCAACTTTTTCCAGTTCTGACGAAGGGTCATCGACCTGAAACGTTAACTCTGTTTCTCTCTCTACAGATGCTGACTGAACTGTTGAGTATTTCCAGCATTTCTGTTTTTATTTTATATTGTATAAGAGAAATGACCAAGTGCTTATCAACAGATCTTGAGTATCTTTACTGCCTTACTCTAGCCTGGTCACTGGTAAGAAAAGAAAGAACTTGCATTTATATAACGCCTTTCAGTGTCTCAGGACGTCCCAAATGCCTACAGCCAATGAAGTACTTTTAAAGTGTACTCACTGTTGCAATGTGGCAGCCAATTTGTGCACAGCAAGCTCCCACAAACAGCAATGTGATAATGACCAGATAATCTGTTTTTTAGTGATGTTAATTGAGGGATAAATATTGGCCCCAGGACACTGGGGATAAATCTCCTGGACTTCTTTGAAATAGTGCCATGGGATCTTTTACGTCCACCTGAGAGAGCAGACGGGGCCTCGGTTTAACGTCTCATCCGAAAGACGGCACCTCCGATAGCACTCCCTCAGTACTGCACTGGAGTGCCAGCCGAGTTTTTTGTGCTCAAGTCTCTGGAGTGCGACTTGAACCCACAACCTTCTGAGTCAGGCGAGAGTACTGCCCACTGAGCCACGGGTGACGATCTTTTTTACAATGTTGGTTGAGGGATAAATATTGGCCACGACACCAGGGAGAACTGCCCAGCTATTCTTCGAAATAGTGCCGTGGGATCTTTTACGTCCACCTAAGAGTGCAGACGGGGCCTCAGTTTAATGTCTCATCCGAAGGACGGCACCTCCAACAGTGCAGTACTCCCTCAGTACTGCACTGGGAGTGTCAGCCTGAATTTTGTACTCCAGTCCCTGGACCTCAGCACGAGTCTGGGCCTTGGCTAAAGGAGAAAATTGGAGGAGGAATTTGTAGGAGAAGGATAAAAAAATGTGGCGGTAAGAAGCAATGTTAAAGTGTTTGTCACTGAAATATATATCTTTATTGGTAGTAAAACTGCTAATATTAGAAGTGCACCTTTTTCTCTTTGTTTCACATGCACGTTTTTCACACACATGTTTACCTTGCAGACAATTGCCAGGCAGCTGGCAGAGATACTCTTGCGAGGAATGTGTGAACAGAGTTACTGGAATCCACTGGAAGATCCCCCACAGCATTCACTATTGGACGACCCTCTACACCCGCGCTCCAATACCAAGAACTATGCACTCAGCCGGAGGCCGAAAGTGTACACTGGAGATAGGTAAGTCATAGGAACATCAGAACAGGAGTAGGCCATTCAGCCTCTCGAGCCTATTCTGCCATCCAATTAGCTCATGGCCCATCTGTATCCTAACTCCATCTATCCACCTTGGTTCCATAACCATTAATACTCTTGCCTAACAAAAATCTACCAATCTCAGTTTTGAAATTTTCAAGTGACCCCCAGCCTCAACAGCATATTTGGGGAGAGAGTTCCAGATTTTCACTACCCTTTGTATGAAGAAGTGATTCCTGATATAACCCCTGAATGGCCTAGCTCTAATTTTAAGGTGATGCCTCCTTGTTCTGGGCCCCCCCACCAGAGGAAATAGTTTCTCTCTATTTACCCGATCAACTCCTTTAATCATAGAGTCATAGAGTTATACAGGACAGAAAGAGGCCCTTCGGCCCATCGTGTCCGCGCCGGCCATCAAGCCCTGTCTATTCTAATCCCATTTTCCAGCACTTGGTCCGTAGCCTTGTATGCTATGGCGTTTCAAGTGCTCATCTAAATGCTTCTTGAATGTTGTGAGGGTTCCTGCCTCTACCACCCTTTCAGGCAGATAGTTCCAGATTCCAACCACCCTCTGGGTGAAAAAGTTTTTCCTCAAATCCCCTCTAAACCTCCTGCCCCTTACCTTGAAACTATGCCCCCTGGTTATTGACCCCTCTACTAAGGGGAAAAGTTCCTTTCTATCTACCCTATCCATGGCCCTCATAATTTTGTACACCTCAATCAGGTCCCCCCTCAGCCTTCTCTGCTCTAAGGAAAACAACCCCAGCCTGTCCAGTCTCTCTTCATAGCTGAAACGCTCCAGCCTAGGTAACGTCCTGGTGAATCTCCTCTGCACCCTCTCCAATGCAATCACATCCTTCCTATCGTGTGGCGACCAGAACTGCACACAGTATTTCAGCTGTGGCCTAACCAGCATTTTGTACAGCTCCATCATAACCTCCCTACTCTTGCCTTCATTAGCCGAGGCATAGAATATAAGTATCCCATATGCCTTTTTAACCACCTTATCTACCTGTCCTGCTGCCTTCAGGGATCTGTGTACATGCACATCTTAAACACCTCAATTAGATCACCCCTTAATCTTCTATACTCGAGGGAATACAAGCCTAGTCTGTACAAACGGTCCTCATAATTTAACCCTTTTAGCCCCGATACCATTCTGATGAATCTGCACTTTTTAACAAGTCATTTGTCAGACCATTGTAACGTGGCCAATGATGGGTCACTTGCCCGATGCCTCTGTATAGTGTTTGTGCCGTGTCAAGCATCAGTACATTTTCTTTCTTGTTCTCTCCTGAAGGTGCTGATTGATGCCGGGGTGTAGTTCCAAAGGCCACTGGCAGGCCTCCCCTTCCTCGGCCAAGTGATCATCCTTCATTTGTGAGCCAACGGTGAGGGGCTGTTCACCAATGGAAAACATTACAGCCGAGCCTCATCCTGTCATCACCCGACATCTACACGCGCACATTCACTTTCCAACACAGGTTGTTGGATAACCATCGGGATGGGAAATCTGCTGATTTCCAACCCCCCCCCCCCCCCCCCACCTCCCTAGTGCTGGGATGCTGAGGTCATTACTAGTCCTCTACTGCTGACCCAGCTGTGACGAGCTAACTCAGCACGCACCAGTGATCAAACCTGGGACCTTGCTGCTCTTGTCTAGCTCGGTTCCACACTTTGGCTTTATAGTGTACAGTCTCCTCCTCTTAAATTGAAGTTGATTATTTTGAATTATCTATTCATTCAAATTGGAATAAAACAGAACGGGAGCCATTTGTTTTGCACAAAGTGTTTCATTTGAATTACTGGGTCATTTAGAATTTTTTTCAAGCCAAAAAAAGGACCGACTTAACAGGGTTAGATTGTGTGGATGCAGCACTTGAAGGGTGATGAGTTTACACAACGCTAACAATGGCATCATGAAACTTATATAAGCGTTGAAGGCTTTATATTTCTCTCCCTCTGGTTTCCGTTGGTCTTTGTTCGTGTAAAATACGTAATTGTCATTCAGCTTCAGAATGGACCATTTCAGGTGCCTTGGGAGGTTTTTAGTTGCTGAAGCTTATGAATGTTTGGCCCCAGATGGTTTAACTAATTAAAGTGTCCTTAATATCAGCAGCAGTAATAATTGTGATCCTTAAGAGCTGAAGAATTGCATTTGATAGTTTGCACAGAAAATGATTGTGGTTTTATGGTGATAAATTACAGCGTACGTATTGATCGCACAGCTGGGACAGAAGCTCAGTTATACAGATTTTTGATGATGAACATATATTTCCCAAGGTGCATGCTGCCTAATCCTCTTAAGCTAACAGCAGCAACCCGGTACATGTCAATTTATTTTAAGGCTGGCTTTTATTCTGTTAAAACCAGATGCCATGTCTGCTTAGGTTTACCTGGTTGTTGCAGAAAGCAGTCAATAGTTCTAAAAGGAGCCCCTGCTAGTTTTTTGTTAAAAGCTGCTTTTGTAAGCTATCAAACCCAAAATCAAATCCACAACTTGGTTTCCTTTAATTCTGTTAACGGTAGACGCTTCTGGAGATAAACGGATGATACTGGAGAAGCTGGGGTTCTTCTCCTTAGAGCAGAGAAGGTTAAGAGGACATTTGATAGAGGTTTTCAAAATTGTGAAGGGTTTTAATAGAGTAAATAAGGAGAAACTGTTTCCAGTGGCAGAAGTGCTGGTAACCAGAGGTAACAGATTTAAGGTGATTGGCAAAAGAACCAGAGGCGACATGAGGAAACTTTTTTTTTTGACACAGCAAGTTGTTATGATCTGGAATGCACTGCCTGAAAGGGTGGTGGAAGCAGATTCAACAGTAACTTTCAAAAGGGAATTGGGTAAATACAGGAAACTCTTTGGTATCCGGCACCGACGGGACCGGCGTGGTGCCGGTTGATCGAAAGTTCCGGATAACAGAGAGTTATATCTACCGAGGCTATTTTTAACTAAGAAAAATAAAAAATCAAGAAATGTGCAGTATACAGTATTTGGGTACTCACCTACAGAATGTTGTGTTAAATGGATGGTGGAAGATGCTTGCTTAAGTACAGTACTGCCAGTTGAGAGTAATCCATAACTCTTTAATTACTTAACAGTAAGTGAGACTCCCGGCAGCGCGGGAGAATCAACTCCTGCTACTGCAGTGTTTCGGACTTCCGACAGCGCCAGGAGGCCGAGTAGTGGCACTTTGGAGAACTACCCCTACTGACTAAATTGGCGTTCGCGGGAGACTCGGGATCGGCAACATTGCCGGTTATTTGAGAGGAGTTTTCGGAGTACTCGCCGTTCGCGGAGACTCGGACTGCGACTCGGCAACATTGCTGGTTATTTGAGAGGAGTTTTCGGAGGATGATTTTTGCCGGTTAAGCGAGAATTCCGGATATTTGGGTGCCGGATAAACAAGAGTTTCCTGTACTTGAAGGGAAAAAAATTTGCAGGATTATGGGAAAACAGCAGAGTGGGACTAGTTGGATAGCTCTAGCAAAAAGCTGGCACAGGCATGATGAGCCGAATGGCCTCATCCTGTACTGTATCATTCTATGATTCTATCAGGAAAGATTGACCAGGCTGGGGTTCTTTTCTCTAGAAAAGAGAAGGCTGAGGGGTGACCTAATAGAGGTCTTTAAAATTATGAAGGGTTTCGATTGGATAGACATAGAGAAGATGTTTCCACTGGTGAGGGAGTCCAAAACTAGGGGCCGTAAATATAAGATAGTCACCCATAAATCCAATAAAGAATTCTGGAGAAATGTCTTTACCCAGAGAGTGGTTAGAATGTAGAACTTGCTGCCACATGGAGTAGTTGAGGCGAATATCATCGATGCATTTAAGGGGAAGCTAGATAAGTACATGAGGGAGAAGCTGACAGAGTTACATGAGGTAGGGAGGGAGGAGACTCGTGTGGAGCATAAACACCGGCACAGACCAGCTGGCCTGAATGGCTTGTTTCTGTGCTGTAAATTCTTCGTAAAAATTTCCATTCAGATCTATCTTATGTTATGCTGATAGATTTAGATGAGGAAAGACGGGAAGAGGCTCGAGTGGAGCATAAACACCGGCATGGACTGGGTGGGCCAAATGGCCTGTTTCTGTGCCGTATATCCTATGTAATCTATGACTCAGTTGGTAAAGGTAGTGATGAGTCACCAGGCCCGGATGGTATGCATCCCAGAATAATGAAAGAAGTTGGGGGAAGAGATCATGGTGGCACTAACCATAACGTCCCAGAAATCTTCAGAAAGAGGAATGGAACCAAGGACTGGAGAGTGGCACATGTTGCACCCCATTCATGAAGGGGAACAACCAGGAAAATATAAGCCAGGTAATTTTACCTCGATAGTAGGTAAACTGCTTTAGTCCCCAATGAAATTTAGTGAGCACTTAGACAGGCATAGGCTAATCAGGGACAATCAGCATGGATTGGTAAAGAGCAGGCCATTTTTGACGAATTTCATTGTATTTTTTGACGAAGTCACAGAATGGACGTTATATGCCTGGGTTTTTAGAAGGTATTTTATAAATTGCCACTGAAGAGTCTTGTTACAAAAATTAGGTTACATGGTACTGAAAGAAATACAGCTGAATGGACAGAGAAATGGCTATGAAACAGAAAGTAACCAGTTAGGGTAAATGGGTGTTTTTTGGATTGGTAGAATTTGACGACCATGTGTGCAGGAAGTGTATCCAGCTGCAGCTACTGGCAGACCGCATTGCGGCGCTGGAGCTGCGAATGGATGCATCCTGGAGCATTTGCGATGCTGAGGACGTCGTGGATATCACATTTAATGAGTTGGTCACACCGCAGGTAAAGACTGCACAGGCAGGAAGGGAATGGGTGACCGCCAGGCAGAGTAGTAGGCACAGGCAGGTAGTGCAGAGGTCCCCTGTGGCCATCCCCTCTCAAACAGATATACCACTTTGGATATTGTTGAGGGGGATGGCTTATCGGGGGAAGGCAGCAGCAACCAACTTCCTGGCACCATGGGTGGTTCTGCTGCACAGGACGGGAGGAAAAAGAGCGGGAGAGCTATAGTGATAGGGGAATCTATTGTAAGGGGAATAGATAGGCGTTTCTGCGGCCGCAAACGAGACTCCAGGATGGTATGTTGCCTCCCTGGTGCAAGGGTCAAGGATGTCTCGGAGTGGCTGAAGGGCATTCTAGAGGGGGAGGGTGAACAGCCAGTTCTCGTGGTGCATATAGGTACCAACGATATAGGTAAAAAACGGGATGAGGTCCTAAAAGCTGAATATAGGGAGTTAGGAGGTAAATTAAAAAATATGACCTCAAAGGTAGTAATCTCAGGATTGCTACCAGTGCCACGTACTAATCAGAGTAGAAATAGAAGGATATTTCAGATGAATACGTGGCTAGAAGAATGGTGCAAGGGGGAGGGATTCAAATTCCTGGGATATTGGAACCGGTTCTGGGGGAGGTGGGACCAGTACAAACTGGACGGTTTGCACCTGGGCAGGACCGGGACCGATGTCCTAGGGGAAGTGTTTGCTAGTGCTGTTGGGGAGGTTTTAAACTAAAATGGCAGGGGGTTGGGAACCTGTGCAGGGAGACAGAGGAAAGGGAAGCAAGGATAGAAACACAAGACAGGAAGGAGAAAAGCAAAAGTGGAAGGCAGAGAAATCAAGGGTGTAAATCAAACATGGCCACAGTAAACAATAATTCTAAATGGTTTAAGAGTGTTAAAAAAACAAGCCTGAAGGCTCTGTGTCTTAATGCGAGGAGCATTCGTAATAAGGTGGATGAATTAGCTGCGCAAATAGATGTAAACGGATATGATATACAGGAAACTTTCGTTTATCCGGCATCGACGGGACCGGCGTGGTGCCGGTTTATCGAAAGTAGCGGATAACAGAGAGTTATATCTACCGAGGCTATTTTTAACAAAGAGACTCCAAGCAGCACGGGAGAATCTATTCAAGCTACTGCAATGTTTCGGACTTGCGACAGCGCCAGGATGCCGAGTAGTGGCACTTTTGAAAAGTACCCCTACTGACTAAATCGGCGTTCGCGGACTCGGACTCGGGATCGGCAACATTGCCGGTTATTTGAGAGGATTTTTCGGAGCACTCGGCGTTCGCGGAGACTCGACTGCGACTCGGCAACATTGCCGGTTATTTGAGAGGAGTTTTCGGAGGATGATTTTTGCCGGTTAAGCGAGAATTCCGGATATTTGGGTGCCGGATAAACGAAAGTTTACTGTAATTGGGATTACGGAGACATGGCTCCAGGGTGACCAAGGCTGGGAATTCAACATCCAGGGGTATTCAATATTCAGGAAGGACAGGCAAAAAGGAAAAGGAGGTGGGATAGCATTGCTGGCTAAAGAGGAGATTAACACAATAGTAAGGAAGGATATTAGCTCTGATGATGTGGAATCTGTATGGGTAGAGCTGAGAAATACCATGGGGCAGAAAACGTTAGTGGGAGTTGTATACAGACCCCCAAACAGTAATGCTGAGGTTGGGGATGGCATTAAACGGGAAATTAGAGACGCGTGCAATAAGGGCACAGCAGTTATCATGGGTGACTTTAATCTACATATAGATTGGGCTAATCAAATTAGTAACAATACTGTGGAGGAGGAATTCCTAGAGTGTATACAGGATGGTTTCCTGGACCAATATGTCGAGGAACCAACTAGAGATCAGGCCATCTTAGACTGGGTATTATGTAATGAGAAAGGATTAATTGGCAATCTTGTTGTGCGAGGCCCCTTGGGTCGGAGCGATCATAATCTGATAGAATTCTTCATTAAGATGGAGAGTGAAGGAGTTGATCAGAGACAAGGGTCCTGAATTTAAATAAAGGAAACTACGATGGTATGAGGCGTGAGTTGGCTAGGATGGATTGGGGAACGTTACTTAAAGGGTTGACGGTGGATAGGCAATGGCAAACATTTAAAGATCGCATGGATGAACTACAGAATTTGTTCATCCCTGTTTGGCATAAAAATAAAACAAAAAAGGTGACTCAACCGTGGCTAACAAGGGAAATTAGGGATAGCATAAGATCCAAGGAGAGGACATATAAATTGGCCAGAAAAAGCAGCAAACCTGAGGATTGGGAGCAGTTTAGGATTCAGCAAAGGAGGACAAAGGGATTAATTAAGAGGGGGAAAATAGAATGAGAGTAAGCTTGCAGGGAACATAAAAACTGACTGTAAAAGCTTCTATAGATATGTGAAGAGAAAAAAATTGGTGAAGTCAAGCGTAGGTCCCTTGCAGTCAGAATCAGGGGAATTTATAATGGGGAACAAAGAAATGGCAGACCAATTAAATACACACTTTGGTTCTTTCTTCACAAAGGAGGACACAAATAACCTCCCAGAGATGTTGGGGAACATAGGGTCTAATGAGAGGGAGGAACTGAATGAAATCAGTATTTGTAGGGAAATGGTGTTAGGGAAATTGACGGGATTGAAGGCCGATAAATCCCCAGGGCCTGATAATCTACATCCTAGGGTACTTAAGGAAGTGGCCCTAGAAATAGTAGATGCATTGCTGGTCATCTTCCAAAATTCTATAGACTCTGGAACAGTTCCCATGGATTGGAGGGTAGCTAATGTAACCCCACTATTTAAAAAAGGTGGTAGAGAGAAAACGGGGAATTATAGACCGGTAAGCCTGACATCGGTAGTGGGGAAAATGCTAGAGTCCATTATAAAAGATGTAATAGTAGAGCACTTGGAAAACAGTGACAGGATCGGACAAAGTCCACATGGATTTACAAAAGGTAAATCATGTTTGACTAATCTACTGGAATTTTTTGAGGATGTAACTGGTAGAGTAGATAAGGGAGAACCAGTGGATGTGGTGTATTTGGACTTTCAGAAGGCTTTCGATAAGGTCCCGCATAAGAGATTAGCGTGCAAAGTTAAAGCACATGGGATTGGGGGTAAGGTACTGACTTGGATAGAAAACTGGTTGGCAGACAGGAAGCAAAGAGTTGGAATAAACGGGTCTTTTTCCGAGTGGCAGGCAGTGACTAGTGGGGTACCGCAGGGATTGGTGCTAGGACCCCAGTTATTCACAATATATATCAATGATCTAGACGAGGGAACTAGATGTAATATCTCCAAGTTTGCAGACGACACAAAGCTGGGTGGGCGTGTGTGCTGTGAGGAGGATACAGAGAAACTCCAGTATGATTTGGGGACAGGTTGGGTGATTGGGCAGATGCATGGCAGATGCAGTATAATGTGGATAAATGCGAGGTTATCCACTTTGGTGGCAAAAACAGGAAGGCAGATTATTATCTGAATGGCAATAGATTGGGAAAAGGGGGAGTGCAACGAGACCTAGGTGTCCTTGTGCACCAGTCGCTGAAGGTAAGCAGGTGCAGCAGGCGGTTAAGAAGGCAAATGGTATGTTGGCCTTCATAGCGAGAGGATTCGAGTACAGGAACAAGGATGTCTTGCTACAGTTGTACAGGGCCTTGGTGATACCACACCTTGAGTATTGTGTGCAGTTTTGGTTGCCTTATCTGAGGAAGGATGTTCTTGCCATGGAGGGAGTGCAGCGAAGATTCACCAGACTGATACCTGGGATGGCAGGAATGACGTATGAAGAGAGATTGGGTCGATTGGGCTTGTATTCGCTAGAGTTTAGAAGAATGAGAGGGGATCTCATTGAAACTTAGAAAATTCTAACAGGACTAGACAGACTAGATGCAGGGAGGATGTTCCCGATGGCGGGGGAGTCCAGAACCAGGGGTCACAGTCTAAAGATAAGGGGTAAGCCATTTAGGACTGAGATGAAGAGGAATTTCTTCACCCAGAGAGTGGTGAACCTGTGGAATTCTCTACCACAGAAAACAGTTGAGTCCAATTCATTAAATATATTCAAGAAGGAGTTAGATATATTTCTTAAGGCTAAGGGGATCAAGGAATATGGGGAGAAAGCAGGGACAGGGTACTGAATTTGGATGATCAGCCATGATCGCATTGAATGGCGGAGCAGGCTCGAGGGGCCGAATAGCCTACTCCTGCTCCTATCTTCTATGTTTCTATATTTTGAGTAGCAGTGTGCCCCAGGGATTTGTGCTAGGACTTTTTTCGTTTTTCATTGGAAATGATTTTGACATGAGCACAAGAGGAATGGTATTAAAGTTTTGTTAATGATGCCAAATTAGGGTGCATGAAAAACTGAGGGAGATAGCAGGAGGACGTGGACAAGTTAGTAGAGTGGGCAGGTAGGTAGCAGATGTAGTTCAATACAACAATAACTACTACTAGCATTAATGTAATGCCTTTACCATAGAAAAACATCCTGAATTGTTTCAGAGAGATATGAGGAAAGGAGCCATAGGAGGGCTGACCTAAAGTTTGGTCAGAGAAGTGGGTTTTAAGAAAGACCTTAAAGGAGAAGAGTGAGGTGGAGCCGTGGTGAGGTTTAGTGGGGAGCAATGTTCCCTGTAATTTTTCTTGGAGCTGCACAGCCCCTTTAAGGGGCTCTGTGAGCCATTCAAAATACCGTGCGTGTACAGGTTTTGCATTGCAAAGTCGGCTGCGCGGGATCCCTGGAGCGCTACGCAGCCGCGCAGCTTAAAGGGAACGTTGGTAGGGAGTGAATTCCAGAGTATGGGGCTAGGCGATATAAGGCACAGCCGCTGATGTGGGTGCAAAAGGAGTGGGGGCGGGCAAAAGGCCTGTGTCAGAGGAACAGTGAGTATGGGTTGTAGCACTGGAGGAGGTCACAGATATGGAGCCAGTGATTTAAAGACAAGGACAAGAATTTTAAATTTGAGATTTTGGAGGAACTGGGAACCAATGTAGTACAGTGAGGATGTGCCTATTGGGCGAGCGGGACCGGGTTGGAGATATAATCCAACCAAGAGTTTTGGGCAAACTGGAGTTTCTGGAGAGTGCAGGAAGGGAGGCCAGCAAGAAGATCATTGAATAATTAGAATCATAGAATAGTACAGCACAGAAGGAGGCCATTTGTCGCATCGAATCTGTGCCGGCTCTTTCGAAGAGCAATTCAGTTAGTCCCACTCCCTGGCTCCTTCCCCATATCCCTGCAATTTTTTCTCCTTCAAGTATTTATCCAATTCTCTTTTGGAAGCTACTAGAATCTGTATTCGCCACCCTATGGGGCAATGCATTCCAAATCCAAATTCCAAATTTATGCAATCCACTCATTACATAAAAACGTTTTTCCTCATGTCGTCTCCGGTTCTTTTGCCAATTACCTTAAATCTGTGCCTGCTGGTTATCGACCCTTCAGCCATTGGAAACAGTTTCTCTTTATTATTTAAACCCTTCATGACTTTAAACACCTCTCTCAAATCTCCTCATAGCCTTCTCTGCTCTAAGGAGAACAACCCCAGCTTCTCCAGTCTATCCACGTAACTGTAATCCCTCATCCCTGGAACCTAGAAAATTTCTTCTGTACCCTCTCCAAAGCTTTCACATCCTTCCTAAATTGGGTCCTGAGGTAACAAAGGCATGTATAATAGTTTCGGTGGCAGATGGGTTGAGGTAGGGGAGGAAGCAGGTGATGTTACAGAGAAGGAGGTAGGTAAGCTTTTCTAATGGAGAGATTGTGGAGTCAAAATTTCAGCTTGGGGTTGAAGAGATCTCTGAGGTTGCAAACAGTCTAGTTTGGACCGAGACAGTGGCAGGGAAGGGGGACGGAATAGTCAGGAGTGGAGTGGAGTTTGTGGTAAGGTCTGAAGAGCAAGGCTTTGACGTACCCAATAGACTTCAAGTGAGAGCAGAATTGGCTCAACTATAATGTATTTCAAACAGCATTCACTGCCTAGCATCACAGGCGAAGAATGTCCATGAGCTGCCAGTAGTGAAGGGATCGTACCTCAGTTCGAGTCACGGCCTTCTAGAGAGGAGGGGAGAAATGAAAGGATGGTGAATCTGATCGTATGGAGCATATACCGGCATAGACCCGTTGGTCCGAATGGCCTGTTTCTGAGCTGTACATTGTATATAATTCCAGGGAGCACATTTTGACTTTTATTAAAGAGCTTTTTTTTCCTTTTATCTACCAAACCTCTAATTTATGTTCTATCCAAAATAGAACTTCTGACTGATAAAATCTGTCAGGTTTACGTTGCTTAGTATTTGAATTTTGGAAAGCTGCTGTTAGCTCTGACTGCACACATTTTCAGCTTGTTAGTACAGAAAGGTTAGGAATTCAGCTATTATAAAAATTTATTGATGCTCCCTTCCTAAAGTGCATCAGACATGCAAAATGAAAGCTTTGTAGATTTCGATTAATTGGTGCAGACTTGGGGAGGGGAAGAGGGATGTGATCAATTATAATTTACTATCTGGTATCTGGGAGTCAGGGAAGGAATAGGAGTAAGCCATTCAGCACCTCAAGCCTGTTCCGCCATACACTTAGATCGCGGATGATCTGTATCTTAACTCCTTGGTTCCATATCTCTTAATACGCTCACCTAATAAAAATCTATCAATCTCAGTTTTGAAATTTTCAGTTGACCCCCAGTCTCAACAGCTTTTTGGGGAAGAACGTTCCCGATTTCCACTACCCTTTGTGTGAAGAAGTGCTTTCTGACATCACCCCTGAATGGCCGAGCTGTAATTTTACGGTTATGCCTCCTTGTTCTGGACTCCCCCCACCAAAGGAAAGAGTTTCTCTCTATCTACCCTGTCAACTACTTTTATCATCTTAAACATCTCAATGAGATCACCCCTTAATTGCCCATAATGGGAATAGGAGCTTAGTCTAGGGGAAGGGGAAAGTTTTTCTTTCCCTTCTGGCTCTGAACCATATTGCAAGGCAAGAGATATCGATGCATGTTCTTTTGGCACCACCACTGACCTAGGAAACACAAAAATTGGCCTGAATTGTCACCCTTCAGTAACTTGGAGCTAAAAACAGAAAATGCTGGAGATACTCAGCAGGTCAGGCAGCATCTGTGAAAAGAGAAACAGAGTTAACGTTTCAGGTCGATGACCTGTAACTTGGAGCTTATGCTTTCTGGGGCTCTTCCCGAGATTTCCACTTGTGACTTTAACAGCTGCAGCCCCAGAAGTAAAGGAAAGTCCCGAGACAGTCAACACAACCTCGCTGTGCATCGGTTTGGGAAACCAAACTTTCTTTACCGAGAGTGGTTAGAATGTGGATCTTGCTACCACATTAACGTAGTTGAGGCGAATCGCATAGATGCATTTAAGGGGAAGCTAGATAAGTACATGAGGGAGAAAGGAATAAAAGGATATGTTGATAGGGTGAGATGAATTAAGATGGGAGGAGGTTTGTGTGGAGCATAATCACCGGCATCCTGACTTGGAAATATATCGCTGTTCCTTCATCGTCGCTGGGTCAAAATCATGGAACTCCCTCCCCAACAGCACTGTGGGAGTACCTTCACCACAAGGACTGCAGCGGTTCACGAAGGCGGCTCACCACCACCTTCTCGAGGGCAATTTGGGATAGAAACATAGAAAAATAGGAGCAGGAGTAGGCCCTTCGAGCCTGCTCTGCCATTCAATATGATCATGGCTGATCCTCGATCTCAATACCATATTCCCGTTCTCTCCCCATACCCCTTGACGCCTTTTGCGTCTAGAAATCTATCTATCTCCTTCTTAAATATATTCAGTGACTTGGCCTCCACAGTCTTCTGTCGTAGAGAATTCCACAGGTTCACCACCGTCTGAGTGAAGAAATTTCTCCTCATCTCAGTCCTAAATGTCCTACCCAGTATCCTGAGACTGTGACCCCTCGTTCTAGACCCCCCAGCCAGGGGAAACATCCTCCCTGCATCCAGTCTGTCTAGCCCTGTCAGAATTTAATACGTTTCAATGAGATCCCCTCTCATTCTTCTAAATTCTAGTGAATACAGGCCTAGTCGACCCAATCTCTCCTTATACGACAGTCCTGCCATCCCAGGAATCAGTCTGGTGAACCTTCGCTGCACTCCCTCTATGGCAAGTATATCCTTTCTTAGGTAAGGAGACCAAAACTGCACACAGTACTCCAGGTGTGGTCTCACCAAGCCCCTGTACAACTGTAGTAAGACATCCTTGCTCCTGTACTCAAATCCTCTTACAATGAAGGCCAACATACCATTTGCCTTCCTAACTGCCTGCTGCACCTGCATGTTTGCTTTCAGTGACTGGTGTACAAGGACACCCAGGTCCCTTTGAACATCAACATTTCCCAATCTATCACCATTTAAATAATACTCTGCCTTTCTGTTTTTCCTACCAAAGTGGATAACTTCACATTTATCCACGTTATACTGCATCTGCCATGTATTTGCCCACTCACTCAACTTGTCTAAATCACCTTGAAGCCTCTTTGCATCCTCCTCACAACTCACAATCCCACCTAGTTTCGTGTCGTCAGCAAACTTGGAAATATTACATTTGGTTCCCTCATCCAAATCATTGATATATATTGTGAATAGCTGGCGCCCAAACACTGATCCCTGCGGTACCCCACTAGTCACCGCCTGCCACCTCGAAAATGACCCATTTATTCCTACTCTCTGTTTCCTGTCTGTTAACCAATTTTCAATCCATGCCAGTATATTACCCCCAGTCCCATGTGCTTTAATTTTGCACACTAACCTCTTATGTGGGACTTTATGAAAGGCCTTTTGAAAATCCAAATACACCACATCCGCTTGTTCTCCGTTATTTGTTCTACCAGTTACATCCTCAAAAAAACTCCAGTAGGTTTGTCGAACACGATTTTCCTTTCATAAATCCATGTTGACTTTGTCTAATCCCGTTGATATTTTCTAAGTGTCCTGTTATCACATCCTTTATAAGAGACTAGCATTTTCCCTACTACTGATGTTGGGCTAACCGGTCTGTAGTTCCCTGTTTTTCTCTCCTCCTTTTTTAAATAGTGGGGTTGCATTTGCCCCCCTCCAATCTGCAGCGACTGTTCCATAATCTATAGAATTTTGGAAGATGACAACCAATGCATCCACTATTTCCATGGCTACCTCTTTTAGTACTCTGGGATGCAGATTATCAGGCCCTGGGGATTTATCAGCTTTCAGTCCCATTAATTTCTCCAGCACTTTTTTTACAAATATTAATTTCCTTTAATTCCTCCTTCTCACTAGACCCTTGGTTCCTTAGCATTTCTGGGAAGTTATTTGTGTCCTTCCGTGAAGACAGAACCAAAGTATTTGTTTAATTGCTCAGCCATTTCCTTGTTCCCCATTATACATTTTCCCGTTTCTGACTGTAAGGGACCTACATTTGTCTTCACTAATCTTTTTCTTTTTACATACTTGTAGAAGCTTTTACAGTCCGCTTTTATGTTCCTGCAATAAATGCTGGCCTTGTCAGCGACGCTCACATCCCATGAACGAATAAAAAGAAAATTCATTGTAAAACCATTTTCATCCCAGGACAATCTGAGGGGGGAGGGGGAACAGCCAGAGGTCGTGGTCCATATCGGTACCAACGACATAGATAGAAAGAGGGGTGAGGCCCTGCAGGCAGATTTTAGGGAGCTAGGAAAGAAATTAAAAAACAGGACCTCAAAGGTAGTAATCTCCAGACTACTCCTGCTGCCACGCGCTAGGGAACCTGAGAGTAGATTCAAAAGGGAGAGAAGCAAAGCTGGAAATGGAAGGCAGAAAATTAGTAAGCGAGTTTGGAAGGCAGAGGAAACAAAGGCTAGAAAATAGACAACAAGGGAGTTTGGTAGTGCTAAATGGTATATACTTCAACGCAAGGAGTCTAGGGAATAAAGCAGATGAGCTGAGGGCACAGATAGACACGTGGGAGTATGATATTCTAGCTATTACTGAAACATGGCTGAAAGAAGGGCAGGAATGGCAGCTCAACATTCCTGGTTGCAGGGTTTTCAGATGAGATAGAGAGGGGGATAAAAAAAGGGGGGGGGGGTCACAATATTGATTAAAGAAACAATGTAGGCAAATTTCTGAGACGTGCAAAAATAGGGCAGTAATAGTAGGGGATTTCAACTTCCCTCATATTAACTGGGATAAAATTAGTGTGAAAGGTATAGAGGGAGCAGAATTCTTAAAATGCGTTCAGGAGAACTTTTTTAGCCAGTACATAGCAAGCCCAACAAGAGAGGGGGTGGTTCTGGACCTAGTTTTAGGGAATGAAGTTGGACAGGTGGAAAGGGGATCAGTGGGTGATCATAATTCAGTTAGATTTAGCGTAGTTATGGAAAAGGACAAGGATAGACCAGGAATAAAAGTTCTCAATTGGGGTAAAGCTAATTTTACTAAGCTGAGATGTGATTTAGCCAAAGTGGACTGGAGACAGAAACTTGAAGGTAAATCAGTGTCAGGGCAGTGGGAGGCATTCAAGGAGGAGATAGTGAGGGTTCAGAGCAAGTATGTTCCCTTAAAGATAAAGGGTGGGACTAACAAATCTTGAGCTCCCTGGATGTCAAGGGGCATACAGGGAAGGATAAAGAAAAAAAGGGAAGCTTATGACAGATACCGAGGACTCAATACTGCAGAAAGCTGAGAGGAGTAAAGAAAGTGCAGGGGTGAAATTATAAAGGAAATTAGGAAAGCAAGGAGAGAGCATGAAAAAATATTGACAAGTAAAATCAAGGAAAACCCAAAGATGTTTTATAAATACATTAAGAGCAAGAGGATAACTAAAGTAAGAGTAGGGCCTATTAGGGACCATAAAGGTAACCTGTGTGTGGAGGCAGAAGACATGGGTATGGTTCTTAAAGAGAGGGCCGATGCAGAAATTGCAATCAGGGAGGAGGAGTGAAAGAGAAAGTATTAAGGGGCTTAGCATCTTTGAAAGTGGATAAATCCTCGGGCCCGGATGAAATGTATCCCAGACTGTTAAGAGAAGTAAGAGATGAAATAGCAGAGGCTCTGATCATCATTTTCAAATCCTCTCTGGCTACAGGTGTGGTGCTGAAGGACTGCTAATGTGGTACCGTTGTTTAAAAAGGGAGAAAGGGATAGACCGAGTAATTACAGGCCAGTCAGCTTAACCTCGGTGGTGGGAAAATTATTGGAAAAAATTCTGAGGGACAGGATAAATCTTAATTTAGAAAGACACGGGTTAATCAGGAACAGTCAGCATGGATTTGTTAAGGGAAGTTCGTGTCTGACTAACTTGTTTGAATTTTTTGAGGAGGTAACAAGGAGAGTCAATGAGGGGTAGTGCGTTTGATGTAGTCTATATGGATTTTAGCAAGGCTTTTGATAAGGTACCACATGGCAGACTGGTCACGAAAATAAAAGCCCATGGGATCCAAGGCAAAGTGGCAAGTTGGATCCGAAATTGGCTCAGAGGCAGGAAACAAAGGGTAATGGTCGAAGGGTGTTTTTGTGACTGGAAGGCTGTTTCCAGTGGGGTTCCGCAGGGCTCAGTACTGGGTCCTTTGCTTTTTGTGGTATATATCAATGATTTGAACTTGAATGTAGGAAGTATGATTTAGAAGTTTGCAGATGATACAAAAATTGGCCGTGTGGTTGATAATGAAGAAGAAAGCTGTAGACAGCAGGAAGATATCAATGGACTGGTCAGGTGGGCAGAACAGTGGCAAATGTATTTGGGGAGGGCTAACGAGGCAAGGGAATACACAATAAATGGTAGGATACCGAGAAGTGCAGAGGATCAGAGGGGCCTTGGAGTGCGTGTCCACAGATCCCTGAAGGTAGCAGGACAGGTAGATAAGGTGGTTAAGAAAGCATGGAACAGAGGAGGCTGAGGGGAGACCTAATTGAGGTGTATAAAATTATGAGGGGCCTAGATAGAGTGGATAGGAAGGACCTTTTTCCCTTAGCAGAGGGGTCGATAACCAGGGGGCATAGATTTAAAGTAATTGATCGGAGGTTTAGAGGGGATTTGAGGAGAAATGTTTTCACCCAGAAGGTGGTGGGGGTCTGGAACTCACTGCCTGAAAGGTTGGTAGCGGCAGAGACCCTCATCACATTTAAAAAGTACTTGGATATGCACTTGAAGTGCCGTAATCTACAAGGATACGGACCAAGTGCTGGAAAGTGGGATTAGGCTGGATAGCTCTTTGTCGGCTGGCACAGACAAGATGGGCCGAATGGCCTCTTTCGGTGTTGTAAATTTCTATAATTCTATGATCCTCTTTAACTCAGAAGCACATGGCATATTCAAGATGGGGATGCAACTGACAGATGCAAAGCTGATGTTCCCTTCTGATACAGCACGTATCAATGTATTATAGGCTCCCCTGATGACTTAGAGGACAAATCCATGCAGATCAGGAAGGTGCGAGGTTCAATTGCTGCTCTGTGCTGGGTTAGCTGATCTCAGCGGTGGAGATGGTTCCGATATCTTGTGGCTAGGGAAGTGGAGGGGGAAAAAAATCAGTCAGCCTTCCTGATCAAGATCCACCGGATCCCTGCTTGCAAGTTTGCATATGTCGATGGGAGAGGCTGTGATTCTGGGCTGTGGTCCCATAGTCTGCCAACACTTGCTGCCTAGCCTCAGATGTGAAGAAAGACTATTGAGATGAGTTCCCGTGGAATGCTTCAATACTTCAGGGCGGGAATAAAAAAAAACAAATATTGAACCTACGGATAGTTCTGATGCAATGAATTCACGGTGATATTGAAGAAAGCTGCTTTACCGTCAATAGACTTTTGTCCACCCGCCATCTTGTGCTTTCCCTGTCCCCACTTTGCATTTCCAAGGATGACTAAAGATTTCCCTTGACTGTGGGGAATATATCAGCATCTTTTGCCAATTCACAAGGGAGGGGATTAAATTCCTTTTGTGCAAAAAAAAAATTAGCATGAGTACAAAATGGGAACTCCTCACATTGACTTTTTCACTAAAATTGGCGTCAGGAGAAACTTCCCCCTGAGAAGTTCACAAATTGCAATTATAGATTTTTCTTGACATTTTTTTTTTTAAAGACTGCCGAATGAAGCTGTTAATTGCATTATTGTATCCTCTTATCATTCCAGCATTTTCTGTCCTCAAGAAAACACAGAAGAAGCTCTTTTGCTGCTGCTCATTAGTGAATCTATGGTAAGTGTGATTGCTTCACAGCCGAGAGGAAAGTTCAGTGTGGTGACATTTAATGTAATTATAATTGTCCCAACGCAAGTGATAACTTGATGCTTGAGAAATGGAGCCGGTGTGAAGAAATAGCGTGTTAATAAATTCTGATTGTTCGCTTTGACAGGCACGTTGGGCTGCACAACTACAGCATCAGCAAGGAAAGAATCATACTTGTGCACTTAACCGAGAACTCTAAGCTCCCAATTACATAGAACTTTTCAGCGCAGAAGCAGGCCGTTCAGCCCAACAGGTCTATGCCGGTGTTTATGCCTCCTCCCACCTAACTCCATCTCACCCCGTCAACATAGCGCTGTGGGATCTATTACATCTAACCTGAAAAGGCAGACGGGGCCTCGGTTTAACGTCTCATTCGAAAGACGGCACCTCTGACCGTGCAGCACTCACTCGGTACTGCACTGGCATGTCAGCCGAGATTATGGGGCTCAAATCCCTGACTCCGAGGCAACGTGCTACCAACTGAGCCATGGCTGACACTTGGGTTCAACAAATGGCCCATCTCTCGCTCCTGGTGTTGTCACTTTTATTGTCTACAGAATTACATTGGTAGTTTAACCCGCCCCCCCCCCCCCCCCCCCCCGAGTGGTTTAGTGAGTACAGCGCTGACTATTGTGGCACTGAGTCATACAGAGTAGACGGATCCCAGATTTGATCCCTGGTCTGTGTTTTTTAAAATTTATTCATTCGCTGGGCGTCGCTGGAAAGGCCAGCATTTGTTGCCCATCCCTAATATCCCTAGCTAGCTATATTTATGTGAGTTCAGTCAATGATGGTGAGACAATACGATCCCAAGCACAATCTAACTTATTCAGATTTTAATGCTCCAAATAAGGAAAGTACTTACAAGTCAAGCGAACTTGATTGGGGGAAACGGGGTCTATCGAGCATACAGTTCTTAAACTCAATCTTCCTGAGACAAAACCAAATTCCCATTACAATTCACTGGTTTATATACCTTTCTTGACTACAAATCACTAATCTAAATGCCTATATAAGGCATGCAACTACCTCTCTAAGCTATATATAAAATCAGTGGGTAAAGTTATACTTTGACATGGGTGAAGATATCTTAATCCTTCATTCATCTTTCTTTTCAATTTTCTCAGCTTCCTTACCTCATTCCCGAGGTCACCATTTTAATTAAGTCTTAATGGGCTAGTGTCTCTCTCACGGTCCATGCCATGTTGAAGATACACGTGTTTATGTCAAGTGGGATTTATTTCTCTCTCAAGGGCTTTGGTATAGAGAGAGAATCTTCCTGCCTGTCTCTCACTGTGTGCGGAAGTTATGTTTTAACCCTTTCTTACCCATGTCTCCTAACAGTCACCACAGATGGAAACTCAAACTGCATTTTTTTTTTAAACATTTGCTCTTTGAGCAATGTTTGGGAGATCAACGAGCACATAAAAATTCTTATTGTGTTCTTATTTAATGTTTGCGTTTACCCAATCTATGTAGAGGGTTCAGTTTGCAAAAGGTTTTCCTATTTTGGTTTATCATTTTTTCTTTTCCAATCAATGGACAATTGAACTTGCATAAGTGATTCCCCACACAGAAAGTTCTCTATCTAAGGGAAGTGCTGAGCAAAGATTGGGAGAGCAAGGAAATAGGTGGGCGAGTTACCCAGAACTCACTCAGGCATCTTCTGAGTATCAGACGCTGCAAACCTGGGAGCCCACCCTCCTGACCTCGTAGGTAGACAACAGTGTGTGGACCAGGGGCACCTGTAGGGGAAGCTATCAATTTTTTACAGATATATTCATGGAACAAAAAACACAAGGTCGCAAGCTCTGTAAACTAGATATTGCTTTTAACAACAACAGCTACTTGCATTTATATAGCACCTTTAACCTAGTAAAATGTCCCAAGGCGCTTCACAGGAATGGTATCAGACAAAAATTTTACACCGAGCCACATAAGGACATATTAGAATAGGTGACGAAAAGCTTGGTTGAAGCGGTAGGTTTTAAGGAGCGTCTTAAAGGAGAAGAGCGAGGCGGAGAGTTATAGGGAGGGAATTTCTAGAGCTTAGAACCTAGGCAGCTGAAGTCACGGCCGCCAATGGTGAGACGAAGGAAATCGGGGAAGCACAAGAGGCCAGAATTGGAGCAACGACGTGTTCTCAGAAGGTTGTAGGGCTGGAGGAGTTTACAGAGCTGGGGAGGGGCGAGGCCATGGAGGTATTTGAACACAAGGATGACAATTTTAAAATCGAAGCATTTTAATGATGATTTGTAGCTTTTATTGAAGGATTGGAGTATGTTTCCGCTTTGTGACAGTGTGACGACTCCCATATAAACCAACAGTATTTAAACCTGAAACTAAGCAGTTGCCTGTACCAGTATCAATGGGCTATCTGACTTCTCCATTTGAGTCGTCATCTTATTTTTAGACTGAACCTCTCCTTGTAGTTGAGGAGAATCTCTCGGATTCAGTCCCCTCTTCAATACCTCTGATCTATCAAGAAACAGTGTCCGAGAACTCTCACGCACTCTTCCTACATATATTTCTTCCAATTTTTTTTTCTTTGTTTAAAAACAAAACATACTAAGTGCCCAGTTCATCATATCTTCAGCGTGGATCAGGAGAGCTACTGATGTAAGTGCCTGAGTTGAAATTGTGATCATTTAAAATGTTATTGAGAGCTCGCATCCTGCCAAGAGTTGCATGTGCTGTCATGATGCAGGTTGTGATTTTCCTACCCACCTGTTTGCTACCTGATATTGTGCAGATTACATTTGGATGTGTGTCAGTTTGCAGAACCCTCGCTGTGTGCTTTTGGTGTGAATGGTGTTCATAGTTAATCTGCTTGATGCTGGATGCAGTTTGAAACTAAGCAGTTACAGGTATAAATCAGGCTTCTGACTTCAGTCTAGATACAAGTAAGGAGTGTGATGGAATACTCTCCACTTGCCTGGATGAGTGCAGTTCCAACAACACTCAAGAAGCTCGACACCATCCAGAACAAAGCAGCCCGCTTGATTGGCACCCCATCCACCACCTTAAACATTCACTCCCTCCACCACCAGCGTACCGTGGCTGCAGTGTGTAATCTACCAAAATTCCCTGGATTCTGGAGAGGTCCCAGCGGACTGGAAAACCGCAAATGTAACATTCCTATTTAAGAAAGGAGGGAGACAGAAACCAAGCAACTATCGACCTGTCATTGGGAAAATGCTGGAGTCCATCATTAAGGAAGTGGTAGCAGGACATTTTGAAAATCATAATATAGTCAAGCAGAGTCAGCATGGTTTTATGAAAGGAAAATCATGTTTGACAAATTTGCTGGAATTTTTTGACGATGTAACGAGCAGGGCGGATAAAGGGGAACCAGTAGATGTCGTGTATTTGAATTTCCAGAAGACATTTGATAAGGTGCCACATAAAAGGTTACTACACAAGATAAGAGCTCACGGGGTTGGGGGTAATATATTAGCATGGATAGAGGATTGGCTAACTAACAGAAAACAGAGAGTCGGGATAAATGGGTCATTTTCAGGTTGGCAAACTGTAACTAGTGGGGTGCCGCAGGGATCAATGCTGGCGCCTCAACTATTTACAATCTATATTAATGACTTGGATGAAGGGACTGAGTGTAATTTGCTGATGATACAAAGATAGGTGGGAAAGCAAATTGTATGGAGGATGCAAAGAATCTCCAAAGGGATATAGATAGGCTAAATGAGTGGGCAAAAATCTGGCAGATGGAGTTTAATGTGGGAAAATGCGAGGTTATCCACTTTGGTAGGAAAAATAAAAAAGCAAATTATTATTTAAATGGGGAGAGATTACAAAATGTTGAGGTACAGAGGGATCTGGGGGTCCTTGTACATGAATCACAAAATGTTAGCATGCAAGTACAGCAAGTAATTAGGAAGGCAAATGGAATGTTGGCCTTTATTGCAAAGGCAATGGAGTATAAAAGTAGGGAAGTCCTGTTACAACTGTACAGGGCGTTGGTGAGACCACACCCTGGAGTACTGTATACAGTTTTGCTCTCCTTATTTAAGGAAGGATATACTTGCATTGGAGGCAGTTCAGAGAAGGTTCACGAGGCTGATTCCGGAGATGAAGGGGTTGTCTTATGAAGAAAGGTTGAGCAGATACTCATTGGAGTTTAGAAGAATGAGAGGGGATCTTATTGAAACATAAGATTCTGAAGGTGCTTGACAGGGTAGATGCAGGGAGGATGTTTCCCCTCGTGTGGGAATCTAGAACTAGGGGGCATAATTTCAGAATAAGGGGGCACCCTTTTAAATCGGAAATGAGGAGGAATTTCTTCTCTGAGGGTCGTGAATCTTTGGAATTCTCTTCCCCAGAACGCTGTGGAGGCTGGGTCATTGAATATATTTAAGGTGGAGATAGACAGATTTTTGAAAGGTAAGGGAGTCAAGGGTTATGGGGAGCGGGCAGGGAAGTGGAGTTGAGGCCAAGATCAGATCAGCCATGATCGTATTGAATGGCGGAGCAGGCTCGAGGGGCCAAATGACCTACTCCTGCTCCTACGTCTTATGTTCTTACTTTCTTATGTGTACCATCTACAAGATGCACTGCAGCAACTCACCAAGGCTTCTTCGGCAGCACCTCCCAATCCCGCGACCTCTTCCACCTAGAAGGACAAGGGCAGCAGGCGCATGGGAACATCACCACCTCCAAGTTCCCCTCCAAGTCACACACCATCCTGACTTAGAAGTATATCGCCGTTCCTTCCTCATCGCTGGGTCAAAATCCTGGAACTCCCTACCTAACAGCACTGTGGGAGTACCTTCACCACACCGACTGCAGCGGTTCAAGAAGGTGGCTCACCACTACCTTCTCGAGGGCAATTAGGGATGGGCAATAAATGCTGGCCTTGCCAGCGATGCCCACATCCCACATGCGAATATTTAAAAAAAATAACCTCACTGATCCCTTCCTAGAAGATGGCTAGATTCGGTTTTCTGTTCACTACCTCTGACCTCCTGTGAAACGCTCGCGTATTCTTCTCACAAAAAAAGAAAAAAAGACTTGCATTTATAAGATTCTAGATTTGGGTAAGGCTGACTTTAACGGGATGAGGCAGAGACTGTCCACAGTAAACTGGGAAAATCTGTTAATGGGTAAAACGACAGAAGATCAATGGGAGATGTTTAAACAAGAATTTAATGTGATACAGAACCAGTTTAGACTCCTGAGGGGCAAGAGCTCTACTTGCCAAAAAAACAGCCATAGACATCTAAAGAGGTAATGAAGAGCATAAAACTAAGAAAAAGCATACAAAAATGCAAAAAATGCCACTGATCCTGACGAAAGGGAAACATGCAAAGAACAGCAAAGGGTCACAAAACAGATAGTTACAGCTACAAAAAGAGAGTATGAAAAGAAACTTGCAAGGGATATCAACGCAAGGAATTTTTACAATTATACTAGGAAAAGAGAGGGTAGTCAGGAGCAATGTTGGCCCCTTAAAAACTGAAAGTGGTGATACTGTCAATGATAAGGAAATGGCGGACATGTTGAATAATTACTTTGCGTCAGTATTTACAGTAGAGGAAGAGGAAAGCATGCCAGAAATTCCAAGGACACTAATATTAAACCAGAGACAGGGACTCAATAAAATTAATGTAAGTAAAATAACAGTAATGAAGAAAATAATGGCACTAAAGAGTGACAAATCCCCAGGACCAGATGGTTTCCAACCCAGGGTTTTAAAGGAAGTAGGTGAACACATTGCAGATGCCCTAACTATAATCTTCCAAAGTTTGCTTGATTCAGGAACCGTTCCTTTAGATTGGAAAATTGCGCCTGTCACTCCGCTATTTAAGAATAGCGAGAGAGGGAAACCAGGGAATTATAGACCAGTTAGCATAACATCTGTTGTCAGGAAATTGCTAAAGTCTGTAATTAAGGATAGGGTGACTGAACACCTCAAATTTTCAGTTGATCAGAGAGAGCCAGCATGGATTTGTGAAAGGTAGGTCATGCCTGACAAACCTGATTGAATTTTTTGAGGAGGTGACTAAAGTAGTGGAGAAGGGAATGTCTATGGGTATTATTTATATGGGTATTTGATAAAGTCACACATGAGAGACTGTTAACTAAGGTAGAAGCCCATGGAATTGAGGGCAAATTATTGACCTGGTTAGAAAATTGGCTGAGCGGCAGGAAACAGGCAGTAGGGATAATGGGCACTCTAATTGGCAGGATGTGACTAATGGTGTCCCGCAGGGATCTGTGTTGGGGTCTCAACCATTCACAGTATTTATTAACGACTTAGATGATGGCATAGAAAGTCATATATCCAAATTTGCCGATGACACAAATATAGGCGGCATTGTAGGCAGTGTAGATGAAAGCATAACATTTCAGAGGGATAGCGACAGATTAAGTGAATGGGCAAAACTGTGCCAAAATGTAGGCAAATGCGAGGTCATCTACTTTGGACCTAAAAAGGATGGAACAGGGTACTTTCTAAATGGTGAAAGCTAAAAACAGTGGAGGTCCAAAGAGACTTGGGGGGCCCAGGTACATAGATCATTAAAATGTCATGAACAGATAGAGAAAATAATTCAAAAGGCTAATGGGATGCTGGCCTTTATATCTAGTGGACTAGAATACAAGGGGGTAGAAGTTATGCTGCAGCTATACAAAACCCTGGTTAGACCACACCTGGAGCACTGTGAGCAGTTCTGGGCACCACACCTTAGGAAGGATATATTAGTCTTGGAGGGAGTACAGCGTAGGTTTACCAGAATGATGCACAGACTTCAAGGGTTAAGTTACGAGGAGAGATTACACAAATTAGGGTTGAATTCCCTGAGAAGGTGATCTGATCGAAGTTTTCAAAATATTAAGGGGAACAGATAGGGTAGATAGAGAGAAACTATTTCTGCTGGTTGGGGATTCTAGGACTAGGGGACATAGTCTAAAAATTAGAGCCAGACCTTTCAGGAGTGAAATTAGGAAACACTTCTACAGACAAAGGGTGGTCGAAGTTTGGAACACACTTCCGCAGACAGCAATTGATGCTGGATCAATTGTTAATTTTAAATCTGAGACGGATAGCTTTAACAGGCGCAAGGGACTCAATGGACTACTCCTGTTCCTATTATATAGCACCTTTCACGACCTCTGGATGTCCCAAAGCGCTTTACTTTGGAAGCGTAGTCATTCAGTAGGGAACGCAGCAGCCAATTTGTGCATAGCAAGCTCCCACAAACATCAATGTGATAATGACTGGATAATCTGTTTTTAGTGATGTTGATTGAGGGATAAATATTGGCCAGGACACCCGTGATAACTCCCCTGCTCTTCTTCGAAATTAGTGCCATAGGATCTTTTATGTCCAACTGAGAGAGCAGATTAACGTGTCATCTGAAAGACGGCACCTCCGACAGTGCAGCACTCCCTCAGTACTGTACTGGAGTGTCAGTCTAGATTTTGCGCTCGAGTCTCTGGAGTGGGACTTGAACCCACAACCTTCTGACTCAGAGGCGAGAGGGTGCTACTAACTGAACCACAGCTGACACAACAAATTGATTAGAATGTATTTTCTTGTGGTGTATTTTTCTCAAGCTGTGCTGCACCCTGTTTCCCTCGTGTTGCTCATTGTGTTCTATTTTTAAGCTATCTATTTCCAGAAACGCGATTCAATGTATTTTCTTTGTTTATAATAAACTCAGTCTCCGTCAGTCCTCTGACGGCACACTGGCGGCTCGCTGGGTGAAAATAACACCTGGTATGGTACGTAGATCAGACTGGTTCCATGTTCTTTCGTTGGCCTGTGTTGATCTTGACCGGGACAGTGAAGAGGCAGTGCGATTAGTGTCAGTGACCCTGAGTTTAAAAAAAAATCTTGGTCACTATCCTGTAGCTCTTCTGTACGCGAGAGCATGGCTCGACTCGGTTGTGATCCTCTCTCTTTCCCCTCCCCTCAGTTTCAGTAGCCTCACTGTCGAGGCACACACATAAAGAGTGGTCCGCGGGTAAGGTACAGGAGGGCTAGCAGGGTCAAAATCCTGGAACTCCCTACCTAACAGCGCTGTGGGAGCACCTTCACCACACAGACTGCAGCGGTTCAAGAAGGCGGCTCACCACCACCTTCTCAAGGGCAATTAGGGATGGGCAATAAATGCTGGCATTGCCAGCGACGCCCACATCCCATAAAACGAATTAAAAAAAACCTGTAGAACTCGCTGCATCTCCAGGAGAGCAGGGAAGAAGACTGGGGAGAAACCAAAGGAAGGCCAAAGCTGATGCTACTTTTCAACTGGCAGTGAGATTTGAGCTTTAAGCAAAATTTTGAGACGTTAATTTTTAATCTTAGTTCCAGGATGGCTCGGCTCCAGTTCCAATTGTTTAGTTAAGCATGGCAAAAAAAACTGTAAAACTTTGTTGAAGTGCTGAAAGTACTTTTATGGCCAGTGACTTCACTGTGTCGTGTTTTCCAGGCTAACAGGGATGCAGTGCTGAGCAGGATCCCAGAACACAACAACGATCGCATTATCAGTTTACAGAGTGCCTCCATTGTCTATGACCTTCTAACAATAGCACTGGGAAGACGCTGTCAATACGAAATGCTGTCAGAGGTGAGTCCAGCCCAAAAGCCAGTTCATTGCAAGCTTACCTTCACGCAACACTGCGCCAGTCAAATATGTTCCATACGACCCATCATGACATTCCACTTGGAGTATTGCCCACAGCCCATTTATTTCACATCACACAAAATGTCTATACCCCCAGCAGTTTTAAAATATAAAGTTCAGTGACAGGAAATGACTGAGATAATGTTAAGTGTACAAATCTCTCTATTTACATTTAGGAATTAAGGAGAAGTTCAGTAGCATACACTTCCTTCCTCTTTAAGAAGTGAAGGGTGCATGCACGGTCTGTCACTCTCCTCCCTTTCCACTTCCCTCCACACTCTCCTTTTTTTCCTCTTCCTTATTCTTCCTCACTCTTTCTCTCTCTGCTGCCCACCTTTCTCCCTCTGTTTTCTGTGCGTTCTCTTTCCCACGTGTTATTTTCTTTACTCTTTATCTCCTTCCCCCTCTCTTCCTCCTTCTCTCACTCTCCTCCCTCCCTTTCTGTTTTCATATTTCTCTTTTTTTCCTCCCCCTCCCCCCTCCCAGTTATTTTGTGTACTCTCCCTTTGTCTCCCTTTTCTCCCTCTCTGGCTGGCTTTCTCTCCCCGTCTCTGTTTTTCATTCTCTCCTCCCTCCTCTGGTTATGTTCTTTGCTTCCCTCTCTTGTGCTCTCCCCTCCTGGCTTTCAGTTTTTATCTCTTTACTCCTCCTGTTCCTGACCCCCATATTATTTTCTATACTCTCCCTCTGTCTCATTGCCCTGTCTCTCACCACTGACCCCCCCCCCAAGTAAGGTAATACTGTGAGAACCAAGCAGTTAGAATCATAGAATGGTTATTGCACAGAAGGAGGCCATTCGCCCCGTTGAACCTGTGCTGGCTCTCTGCAAGAGCACTTCATCTAGTCCCACTCCCCTGCCCTTTTTCCGTAGCCCTGCAAATAATTTTCCTTCAGGTACTTATCCAATTCCCTTTTGAAAGCCACGATTGAGTCTGCCTCCACCACCCTTTCAGGCAGTGCATTCCTAATCCTAACCACTCGTGTAAAAAAGTTTTTCATTTGGTTCTTCTGCCAATCACCTTAAATCTGTGTCCTCTGGTTCTCGACCTTTCCGCCAATGTGAACAGTTTCTTTGTCTGTACTCTGTCTAGACCCCTCATGATTTTGAACAGCTCTATCAAATCTCCTCTCCACCTTCTTTCCTCTCAGCTTCTCCAGACTATCCATGTAACTGAAGTCCCTCATCCCTGGAACCATTCTCGTAAATCTTTTCTGCACCCTCTCTAAGGCCTTCACATCCTTCCTAAAGTGCGGTGCCCAGAATTGGACACAATACTCCAGTTGAGGCCGAACCAGTATTTTATAAAGGTTCATCATAACGTCCTTGCTTTTGTACTCTATGCCTCTATTTATGAAGCCCAGGATCCTGTATGCTTTTTTAACCACTTTCTCAACCTGCCCTGCCACCTTCAACGATTTGTGCACATATACCCCCAGGTCTCTCTGTTCATGCATCCCCTTTAGAATTGTCACCTTTAGTTTATATTGCCTCTCCTTGTTCTTCCTACCAAAATGTATCACTTCGCACTTTTCTGCGGTAAATTTCATTTGCCACGTGTCCGCCCATTTCACCAGCCTGTCTATGTCCTCTTGAAGTCTATCACTATCCTCCTCACTGTGCACTATACTTCCAAGTTTTGTGTCATCTGCAAATTTTGAAATTGTGCCCTGTACACCCAAGTCTAAGTCATTAATATATATCAAGAAAAGCAGTGGTCCTAGTACCGACCCCTGGGGAACACCACTATGTACCTTCCTCCATTCCGAAAAACAACCGTTCACCACTATTCTCTGTTTCCTGTCACTTAGCCAATTCCGTATCCATGCTACCACTGTCCCTTTTATTCCATGGGCTTCAACTTTGCAGGCAAGCCTATTATGTGGCACTTTATCAAACACCTTTTGGAAATCCATGTACACTACATCAACCACATTGCCCTCATCAACCCTCTCTATTACCTCATCAAAAAGCTCAATCAAGTTAGTTGAACACGATTTGCCTTTGACAAATCCGTGCTGGCTTTCCTTAATTAATCCACACTTGTCCAAGTGACTGTTAATTTTGTCCCTGATTATCGTTTCTAAAAGCTTCCCCACTGCCGAGGTTAAACTGACTGGTCTGTAGTTGCTAGGTTTATCCTTCTACGCTGCTCAGTGACATCCTTGACCCTGGCACCAGGGAGGCAACATACCATCCTGGAATCACGCCTGCGGCTGCAGAAACACCTGTCTGTTCCCCTAACTATTGAATCTCATATCACTATTGCTTTCCCGATCTTCCTCCTCCCCGCTTGTACAGCTGAGCCACCCGTGGTGCAGTGGACTTGGCTCTGGCTGTACTCCCCAGAGGAACCGTCACCCTCGCCCATATTCCGGTTAGAGAGTGAGATGCACTCAGGGGACTCTGCACTACCTGCCTGGTCCTCCTTGTCTGTCTGGCGGTCATGCATTCCCTCTTTGCCTGCACACGCTTACACTGCGGAGTGACCACCTCCTGAAACGTGCTATCCATGTAGCTCTCAGCATCACGGATGCACTGCAGTGACACCAGCTGCTGCTCAAGCTCCGAAACCCAGAGCTCGAGCTCCTCCAGCTTTCTGCACATGTGGTTGTCCGGGACACGGGAAGCGTCCTGGAGTTCCCACATGGCACAAGATGTACATTCCAAGGGACTGAGGTGCCCTGCCATGTCTCTACTTAATAGACTATTAACTAACTTAACAGAAATAAACTCAAGGCTTAAAAAAAACAATCACCAGCTACTAACCAATTAAAAAAAAAAATTTCAGCTCCTTCCCTTATGCTGACATCACTTACCTCGCTCCCTAACGCTCGCGCTCCCTCTGGGCTCTCGGGCCTACTTTTATCTCCGCCCACTCCTCTCGCTCTCTCCTCCTTCCCCCTCTGCTCTGGATTCCCACTCTCTCCAAATTCCCAACTTTAGCACTCTGTTTAGAAGCCCTCCGTTTAGGATCACTCTGTGCAGACCACGCACAGTTAACATGATAGTAAACTATGGATGAAAACATTGCTGTCTGAAACAGAGTGTTGTAAAAATGAAAGAAAACTATGAATTATCATACATAGCAATTCCTAAACTCTGCCTCCCTCTCCACCTCCCAGGCCCTTCTTTAATCCCACCTCTTTGACCAGACTTTTGGCCATCCTCCTAACCTCAGCACTCATTTTTTCCTTACCCTGCTATCTAGCGCCATGAGATATTTTTCTACTTTAAAGGTGCTATATAAATGCAAGTTGTTTATAAATTTATAAATTATGAGGCACTGTGCAATACAAAGATCCTTTCATCTCTGGGTTCGAATCCGGCCCAGGCTGATACAGTGAAAATCTCCTGTGTCTGCTAGGTATAAGGGTCCTATGTGCAATGATTTTGGCCCATCTCAATCCAATTCCTAATGGGAATGGACCTACAGCATAAAATTGGACGTGATTGCTGATCTCACTCAAAGTGTGCAGAGTGGTTAGTGTGGGAAATGGAAGCAATGTCACACTGGTGTAGTGAGGGATGCCTTTTGGGACTGGGGCTACAGCCCATTATTGGGACAGACTTGAGGGAGCTTTACTCTGTGTCTGGCTATACTGTACATAGGAACAGGAGTAGGCCATTCAGCCCCTCGAGCTTGTTCCGCATTCAGTGATATCACGGCTGATCTGTATCTTAACTCCATTTACCCGCCTTGGCTCCATATCCCTTAATACCCTTGGCTAGCAAAAACCTATCAGTCTCAGATTTAAAGTTATTAATTGAGCTGACATCTACTGCTTTTTGTGGGAGAGAGTTCCACACCTCTACCACCCTTTGCATGAAGAAATGTTTCCTAACTTCTCTTTTGAATGGCCTGGCTTTGATTTTAAGGCTATCTCCCCTTGTGCTAGACTATATCTACCCTATCTATTCCTTTCAAAATCCTAAAACCTCAGTCAAATCACCCCTTAATCATCTATATTCCAGAGAATACGAGCCTAGTTTATGTAAACTCTCCTCATAATTTAACCCTTGGCGCCCTGGTAGCGTTCTGGTGAATCTGCGCTGCACTCCTTCCAAGGCCAGTATATCCAGAACTGTACACAGTACTCCAGATGTGGTCTAACCAGGGCTTTGTATAGCTGTAGCGAAACTTCCTTCCCCTCTATATTCAAGCCCTCTCAGTTATAAAGGCTAACATTTCATTTGCCTTTTTGATTATTTTTTTTGTATCTGACGACTACATTTTAGTGATTTATGTACATGGGCTCGTCAATCTCTTTGGACCTCCACTATTCCTAGCTTTTCATCATTTAAATAATACTCAGAGTGCTGAACATTTAATGAATGGCGTGAGATTTTTCTTCCCTAAAGTCTGTTACAATTAATGAGAACAGTTCAACTAAAGAGGTCACATTTGAGAAATAGAAAATCAAATCTCCCATATCTCCTTCTTTCTATGGAGATGACCCCTAGACTCCAGCAGAAGCCTCGTGCCTTGGTGCTCTGACCAGATTTTAACCAGGACTATATTTTCTGAAGGAATAAATAATTGCCATTCTTTGTACAAAAAAAAGAGACTTGCATTTATATAGCGCCTTTCATGACCTCAGGACGTCCCAAAGCACTTTACAGCCAATGAAGTACTTTTAAGTGTAGTCATTGTTGTAATGTAGAAAGCACGGCAGCCAATTCGCGCGTAGCAAGCTCCCACAAACAGCAATGATAATGACCAGATAATCTGTTTTGGTGTTGTTGATGAGGGATAAATATTGGCCAGGACACCAGAGATAACTCCCCTGCTCTTCTTCGAAATAGTACCATGGGATCTTTTACGTCGACCTGAGAGGGCAGACGGGCCCTCGGTTTAATGTCTCATCTGAAAGACGCATCTCCGACAGTGCAGCACTCCCTCAGCACTGCACTTGAGTGTCAGCCTAGATTTTTGTGCTCAAGTCTCTGGAGTGGGACTTGAACCCACAGCCATCTGACTCAGAGGCAAGCTAGTGCTACCCGCTGAACCACGGCTGCCACCGGTACAGTGCAGCATAGTGTTTTTTTTTAAATATGTGCTCATTCACAGCTCCCTTGTGGTCCTAGACTTAATAATGTTATTATTCAAAGCCCTCGGGGTGGGAGAAATGAGTCCTGTTAATTCCTTTAAACAGCTGCTTATTGGATATAAAGAGAGGCCCTACAGCCTTAATATTTCTGATTTAACCCCACTATCATACATGTGTGATTATTCTACTTTGAAAAGTAGCCCATTAGTACCCATGGATCGCCTCTAATCAGTATATGGGCTGCCTAGTTTGAGATCTTGTCGTTAATATTGAGAGTCCACCAAATTGTAGGATTATCTTCAGTCGCATTTGCAAGTATTTCTATTACAGTAAGTTTAAAACCTTAGTGACATATAGTAGATCTGAGATGTTACTATATCGATGAACCATTACAGTCGCTAGTGCCAATCCCTTGCTTTGCTGATTAGTGATGATGTGGGAGTACCAGGTGCAAAGTTCAGATCTCCGCGACTTCAATACTAGCCTGAGCGCTAACTTTCATTCTAGTGGTACTCTGCCCTCCTAGCAGCTGGATCTCTTCGCCTACTCATTCTGGATCTCAGTCTTTTGGTAATCCAAAACGATAATCTCTGGTTGATGAAGAGGGCCAGCTAAAAAGTCTCAAAATTCAACACGAGCTGTTTTCACACAACGTTCAGATCTGTGTACCAAAAGTCTTTTGTCTTTTGAATGAGACGTTAACCTGAGGCCCCGTTTGTTCTCTCAGGTGGACGTTGATTCCGGACCCCATGAAGTCTCATGGCTTCAGGTCAAGCATGGGCAAGGAAACCTGCTGATTACCACCTACCTGCCCTCCCTCAGCTGATGAATCAGTACTCCTCCATGTTGAGCACCACTTGGAAGAAGCACTGAGAGTAGCAAGGGCACAGAATGTACCCTGGGTGGGGGACTTCAATGTCCATCACCAAGAGTAGCTCGGTAGCACCACTACTGACGGAGCTGGCCGAGCCCTGAAGGACATAGCTGCTAGTCTGGGCCTGCGACAGGCGGTGAGAGAACCAACACGAGGGAAAAACCTACTTGACCTCGTCCTCACCAATCTACCTGTCGCAGGTGCATCTGTCCATGACAGCATTGGTAGCAGTGACCACCTCACAATCATTGTGGAGACGAAGTCCCGTCTTCACACTGAGGACACCCTCCATCGTGTTGTGTGGCACTACCACCGTGCTAAATAGGATAGATTCAGAACAGATCGAGCAGCTCAAAACTGGGCATCCATGAGGCACTGTGGGCCATCAGTAGCTGCAGAATTGTATTCCACCACAATCTGTAACCTCATGGCCCGGCATATCCCTCACTCTACCATTACCATCATGCCAGGGGACCAACCCTGGTTCAATAAGGAGTGTAGAAGAGCATGCCAGAAACAGCACCAGGCGTACCTAAAAATGCGGTGCCAACCTGGGGAAGCTGCAACACAGGACTACACGCATGCTAAAAAGCGGGAGCAACATGCTGTAGACCGAGCTAAGCAATCCCACAATCAACGGATCAGATCAAAGCTCTGCAGTCCTGCCACATCCAGTTGTGAATGGTGGTGGACCATGAAAAAACTAACTGGAGGAGGAGGCTCCATGAATATCCCCATCCTCAATGAGGGTGGAGCCCAGCACTGAGTGCAAAAGACAAAGCTGAAGCGTTTGCAACCATCTTCAGCCAGAAGTGCCGAGTGGATGATCGATATCGAACTCCTCCAGAGGTCCCCACCACCACAGAAGCCAGTCTTCAGCCAATTCGATTCACTCCACGTGATATCAAGAAACGGCTGAGCGCACTGGATACAGCAAAGGCTATGGGCCGCGACAGCATCCCAGCTGTCGTGCTGAAGGCTTGTGCTCCAGAAGTAGCCGCGCCTCTAGCCAAGCTGTTCCAGTACAGCTACAACACTGGCATCTATCCGACAATGTGGGAAACTGCCCAGGTATGTCCTGTTGACAAAAAGCAGGACAAATCCAATCCGGCCAGTTACCGCTCCATCAGTCTACTCTCAATCATCAGCAAAGTGATGGAAGGTGTCGTCGACAGTGCTATCAAGTAGCACTTACTCACCAATAACCTGCTCACTGATGCCCAGTTTGGGTTCCGCCAGGGCCACTCGGCTCCAGACCTCATTACAGCCTTGGTCCAAACACATGGACAAAAGAGCTGAATTTCAGAGGTGAGGTGAGAGTGACTGCCCTTGACATCAAGGCAGCATTTGACCGAGTGTGGCTTCAAGGAGCCCTAGTAAAACTGAAGTCAATGGGAATCGTAGGGAAAACTCTCCACTGGCTGGTGTAATACCTAGCACAAAGGAAGATGGTTGTGGTTGTTGGAGGTCAATCATCACAGCCCCAGGACATCGCTGCAGGAGTTCCTCAGGGCAGTGTCCTAGGCCCAACTATCTTCAGCTGCTTCATCAATGACCTTCCCTCCATCATAAGGTCAGAAGTGGGGATGTTCGCTGATGACTGCACAATGTTCAGTGCCATTTGCAACTCCTCAGATAATGAGGTAGTCCATGCCCGCATGCAGCAAGACCTGGACGACAATCAGGCTTGGGCTGATAAGTGGCAGGTAACATTCGCGCCACACAAGTGACAGGCAATGACTATCTCCAACAAGTGAGAGTCTAACCACCGCCCCTTGATATTCAACGGCATTACCATCACCAAGGCACAAGTCAGGAGTGCGATGGAGTACTCTCCACTTGCCTGGATGAGTGCAGCTCCAACAACACTCAAGAAGCTCGACACCATCCAAGACAAAGCAGCCCGCTTGATTGGCACCTTGTCTACCACCCTAAACATTCACTCCCTCCACCACCGGCATACCGTGGCTGCAGTGTGTACCATCTACAAGATGCACTGCAGCAACTCGCCAAGGCTTCTTCGGCAGCACCTCCCAAATCCAAGACCTCTACCACCTAGAAGGACAAGGGCAGCAGGCGCATAGGAACACCACCACCTCCAAGTTCCTCTCCAAGTCACACACCATCCTGACTTGGAAGTATATCGCTGTTCCTTCATCGTAGCTGGGTCAAAATCCTGGAACTCCCTACCTAACAGCACTGTGGGAGCACCTTCACCACCCGGACTGCAGCGGTTCAAGAAGGCGGCTCACCACCACCTTCTCAAGGGCAACTAGGGATGGGCAATAAATGCTGGCCTTGCCAGCGACGCCCACATCCTATGAACGAATAAAAAAAAAGTTCCCATGGCTACTCATAGAGAGCTGGGGAGTTCTCCCCGGTGTCTTGGCCAATATTTATCCCTCAACCAACATCACTTAAACAGATAATCTGGTCATTATCACATTGCTCTTTGTGGGATTTTGCTGTGTGCAAATTGGCTGCCACGTTTCCTACATTGCAACAGTAACTACACTTCAAAAGTACTTAATTGGCTGTGATGCACTTTGGGACGTCCTGAGCTCATGAAAGGCACTATATCAATGCAAGTCTTCCTTTTTCTATCTAAAAGTACTCGGAGTGATATACCAACAAGTCAGACATTGATACAGCACGCTCCTTGTTGGAGCTTGTTCCAGCGCTCTCTGCACAACTGATGTTGGAGCTGCTCAGAAAATCCTGCTATCTGTTTCCCTTGGGTGCTTGGCCTTTCAGGACCACCAGTCATCAACTGCATTGATCTCTATGTTAGAACTTTGAGATTAATCAGGAAGCAGCAGCAGGTTCGCTAGATTGATTCCTGGGATGAGAGGGCTGTCTTATGAGGAGAGATTGAATAGAATGGGCCTATGCTCTCTGGAGTTTAAAAGAATGATAGGTGATCTCATTGAAATGTATAAAATTCTTAAAGGGCTTGATAGGGTAGATGCTGAGAGGCTGTTTTCCCTGGCTGGAGAGTCTTGAACGAGGGGTCATAGTCTCAGGTTAAGGGGTCAGCCATTTAGGACTGAGATGAGGAGAAAGTTCTTCACTCAGAGGATTCTGTGTCTTTGGTATCCTCTACCCCAGAGGGCTGTGGATGCTCAGTCGATGAGTATATTCAAGACGGAGATAGATAAATTTTTGGGCATTAAGGGTATCAAGGTTATGGGGGTAGGGCAGGAAAGTGGAGTTGATGTAGAAGTTCAGCCATGATCTTATTGAATGGCGGAGCAGGCTCGAGGGGCCGTATAGCCTAATCCTGCTCCTATTTCTTATGTTTACTTTTAATTCCTCCAGTTATCTCCCATCCTTTCCTGGAGCTGCTGGCTCTTGCTGGGGTACATTTCTACCAGTGCCGGCCATATTTCTGATGCCTTGTTCAAGTGACTACTTTTCATACATGAGTGGGTGTTAGCAGGCTATTGCTGAGAGGAAGACACTCACAGCCGAACCTGACCCAGGGTCCATACAAGTGCACTTTCCCCACACTACACATGACCCTTCCCCACCTCCCCTCAGGGAATCCGGGGTTACTGAGTCCGATTATACCGTTGTCCTGGCTGAGATCACGAAACTCAGGGCACCGAACCGGGATCAAACCTGCGACCATTCTGGACCATCTGGCTTCATTATCACATCAGGATTGCATTTACCAACAAAGCCAGTTGAGATGTAATGATCTCACAAGAGTTAAATTCATAACATGGTCTGTTTACTGATCCCTCTAATGGGCCTCACTCTGATGATTAATATCTCTCTGGCTGAGTGAAGTATAAGACACCGGGCCAGACTGACCTTAGAAGAATGGATCCAGTTTTTTAAAATCCTAAAGCAAATAATAATGACGTGCAATACATCTGTAATTAGATCCAAAATCAACAAAGAGTAGCTTTCCTTCCAACCTGCTCTCAACAGAGTCTGATGAATACACTCTCTGATCTTCAGTTTGTCAAGGAGGGAATAATCATCTGGATATATCTGCTGGATCCTGACGGATTGTCAGAATCTCTGGGTGGGTGAAGCAAAGACCAGCTCCAGTCATGAAGGGTTTGATTGTTGGACAGATAACTTTTCCAGATTTCCATCGCAAGCTGGGTCCGCCCTCCTAGAGTGACAGTTAAATCTGGCGTAGGAATTCTCAGGACCCTGCACAGATTGTTTGGCTCTTACACATGTTCTCCTCAGTGGTAAATATACTTTAGGCATTCAAACAGTTTTCCATTCTACAGGCATAATGAGAACCAAGTGGCAGAAATTTGTGCTCTGGTGTTTAGACTATTGCTTCCTGCCATAAGTTGTGATATTCAGACAATCATGATGCATATGCAGCATTGCCTAATTGGAACCTCAAACGTAGTAGCATCATTCACCAACTATTGCAACTTTCTGTGTCTAGTGGATGAAAATGCACAGGAGAGCATTGCTTGGGGTCAGAGATTGTGGAAACGGCCTGGTAGATAAACCCAATCCTTAAGGCCATTAAAAGAACATAAGAAATAGGAAGAGGTGTAGGCCATGCTGCCCCTCGAGCCTGCTCCGCCATTCAGTAAGATCATGGCTGATCCAGAACCAGGGGTCACAGTCTAAGGATAAGGGGTAAGCCATTTCAGACTGAGATGAGGAGGAATTTCTTCACCCAGAGAGTGATGAACCTGTGGAATTCTATACCACAGAAGGCAGTTCAGGCCAATTCATTAAATATATTCAAGAAGGAGTTATATTTATTTCTTAAGGCTAAAGGGATCAAGGGATATGGGAGAAAGCAGGAACAGGGTTCTGAATTTGGATGATCAGCCATGATCTCATTAAATGCCGCAACAGGCTCGAGGGGCCGAATGGCCTACTCCTGCTCCTATCTTCTATGTTTCGACCTCAACTCCACTTTCCTGCCCTATCCCCATATCCCTTGATTCCCTTAGTGTCCAAAAATCTGTCGATCTCCATCTTGAATATACTCAATGACTCAGCATCCACAGCTCTCTGGGGTAGAAAATGTCAAAAATTCACAACCCTCTTTAGTGAAGAAATTTCTCCTAATTTTCAGTCCTAAATGGCCAACCCCTTATCCTGAGACTATGACTCCCTAGTTCTAGACTCTTCAGCCAAGGGAAACAGCCTCTCAGCATCTACCCTGTCAAGCCCTCTAAGAATTTTATACGGTTCAATGAGATCACCTTTCATTCTTCTAAACTCCAGAGAATATAGGACCATTCTACTCAATCTCTCATAGGACTTACCTACCACCTTCAGTTTGCTCCCTTTACTTTTCGTTTCCTGAAAGTGGTGAGGTATGATTTCATGGGCGTCAGCCTGCTACTGTTTTACCCAAGTGCCCATTCTTCATGTTTAGGCCCAGGCAGTGAATGCTAGTTGGCTATTTGACCATGGGGTACCTCAGCCAAGCCAAATCCAGTCCTCAGCTGGTGCCCACATACACTTGTTATCAGGGCCACTAAAGAGCAATCAGGAATGGGAACTCTGACCTTTTCTCTACATTTTTACCTTAAGTGAATCATTTAACTTAGTACAGGTTAGGGAGCAAACCCAGGACCTTTCTGGTCTGTGTGGCATTTTTAATTTAGAAGAAAGAATTAACTTGTTTTTATATAACGCTTTCATGTCCTCGGGACGTCCAAACGCACTTCAATCAATGAATTAGTTTTAAAATATAGCCACTGTTATACAGGCGAACACAGCAGCCAATATGCGCACAGCCAGGTCCTACAAAGAAAAGTGAGATAAATAACCAGCTAATCTTTCTGGGTGGTGTCGATTGAAGGATAAATGATGGGCAGGATACCGGGAGAATTCCCTCTGAGCTTCTTCGAATAATGCCATGCGATCTTTTACATCCACCTGAAAGGGTAGACAGGGCCTCTGTTCAACGTCTCACCCAAGAGATGGCACATCTAACAAAGCAGCACTCCCTCAGCCTAGATTATGTATTAAAATTATAAAAGGATGTGACAAGGTCGATAGAAGCAAACTGTAGCCAGCGGTTGAAGGGCCAAAACGCAGTCCATAGATAGAAGATTAAATGTTAGAGGTTTAGAACAGAGGGCAGAAGAAACAGCTGTACACAGGGTATGGAATTCACTTCCAAGGTTAGTGGTTGAGGCAGAAACTGTGTCAACATTCAAGATTAGATTGGATAGGTGGATGAAGAATAAGTGATTTGAAGGGATATGGCAACAGGGTGGGTAATATGATTAGAACTGTTTGCTCGTTTGGAGGGTAAACACGAACATGGGCCAAATGGCCTGTTTCCATGTTGTAACTTCTGTGCATTTCTATGTTCCGAAGTCCTGGAGTGGAACTTAAACACACGGTAGCTCTCCCAACTTTGAATCAGAAGGTTGTGTGTTCAAGTTCCACGCCAGGACTTCAGAACATAGAAATGCACAGAGAGCTACTAACGAGCTAAACTGACACTTTGCGAACTGAGCCATGGTGAGGAGGCTGCTCTACATAAACTACCAGTGCTGTTTTTGGGGATAGGTCAAGAGTGCCCAAAAGATCATCAGTCCTCTTTCTCTGTCAATTACATGTCCATTTTTTGAGCTCTGCTCTTTGCCTTTCATTCACTCCTCCCGTTTCCTCAAGTTAGCTTTGTTCTCCCATGAGAGGCAGCGGTCCATCAGCATGACAGGAGGTGGAACTTGTTGCAAACACTCTGGCATTGCATAAGATGAGCTTATGTCAGTGTCAGCTGCGTCTCAGTTCGTAGCTCTCTCGCCTCTGAGTCAGAAGGTTGTGGTTTCAAGTCCCACTCCAGAGACTAGAGCACAAAAATCTAGGCTGGCACTCCAGTGCAGTGCTGAGGGAGTGCTGCACTCTCAGAGATGCCGTCTTTCGGATGAAACGTTAAACTGAGGCACCATCTGCTCTCTAGCTTTCGAAGAAGAGCAGAGGAGTTATCCCCGGTGTCCTAGCCAATATTTATCCCTCAATTAACATCTAAAACAGATTATCTGGTCATTATCACATTACTGTTTGTGGGAACTTTGTGTGTAAATTGGCTGCTGTGTTTCCTACATTACTGCACTTCAAAAAGTACTTTTTGGGATGTCCAGTGGCCGTGAAAGGCGCTATATAAATGCAAGTCTTTTTAGCGACAGGAAATAGAGAAAGAGCTCAGAGACTGAATGATGATGGAGCTCGTCTGTCTGTTGTTGACCTCAGAAAATATATAATTTTAGCCAATTGAGAAAAGGAGATGAAAATATTGTACATCCCGAAACTTGTGTAATGTTTTGGCCTTGTATTGCTTATGCTTAATCACATTCCTGGCCTTAGTTTTGGTGCATCAAGTTGATGAGCTTCAGGCTGTCACAATAAATCTACTGGATTTTGTTTGGCTCTTTGCTCAAGCAATTCTTAGAGTTTACCTAGAGTGGAAGTTTTTTTAAGTTTTGTGTTATGTCTTTTTTGAGAGAATATGGAACCCATTTTTTCCCCCCAAGATTAATTGCGGATTTGAGTCACCCAGTGACTTCAGAAGCATACTATATTAGGAAGATCTAACAGTCTGCATACATCTGAAAGAATATATTCATTAGTTGAAAAGGAACATCAAAGGATGAAGGGACAGGGCATTAGAATAGATTGCTGCAGTTGAGTTAACCCCAGCACAGGGGTGATGGGTCAAATAATGGGCTCGTTCTGTGAATTCTCTGATCCTGACCATTAATTAATTTAGCAATTAATCTTCAGGTAATCGTATCATGAAGAAAGACTGTCTGTCTGGAACTAAGCGGTCTGTGGAACATGTGTTGATGGGCTGTCTGGAACATGTGTTGATGGGCTGTCTGGAACATGTGTTGATGGGCTGTCTGGAACATGTATTGATGGGCTGTCTGGAACATGTATTGATGGGCTGTCTGGAACATGTATTGATGGGCTGTCTGGAACATGTATTGATGGGCTGTCTGGAACATGTGTTGATGGGCTGTCTGAAACATGTGTTGATGGGCTGTCTGAAACATGTGTTGATGGGCTGTCTGAAACATGTGTTGATGGGCTGTCTGAAACATGTGTTGATCGGCTGTCTGAAACATGTGTTGATGGGCTGTCTGAAACATGTGTTGATGGGCTGTCTGAAACATGTGTTGATGGGCTGTCTGAAACATGTGTTGATGGGCTGTCTGAAACATGTGTTGATGGGCTGTCTGAAACATGTGTTGATGGGCTGTCTGAAACATGTGTTGATGGGCTGTCTGAAACATGTGTTGATGGGCTGTCTGAAACATGTGTTGATGGGCTGTCTGAAACATGTGTTGAAGGGCTGTCTGGAACATGTGTTGATGGGCTGTCTGGAACAAGTGTTGATGGGCTGTCTGGAACATGTTTGGTAGACTGTCTAACATGTGTTGGTAGACTGTCTGGGACATGTGTTGGTAGACTGTCTGGGACATGTGTTGCTAGGCTGTCTGGGACATGTGTTGCTAGGCTGTCTGGGACATGTGTTGCTAGGCTGTCTGGGACATGTGTTGCTAGGCTGTCTGGGACATGTGTTGCTAGGCTGTCTGGGACATGTGTTGCTAGGCTGTCTGGGACATGTGTTGCTAGGCTGTCTGGGACATGTTTGGTAGGCTGTCTGGGACATGTTTGGTAGGCTGTCTGGGACATGTTTGGTAGGCTGTCTGGGACATGTTTGGTAGGCTGTCTGGGACATGTTTGGTAGGCTGTCTGGGACATGTTTGGTAGGCTGTCTGGGACATGTTTGGTAGGCTGTCTGGGACATGTTTGGTAGGCTGTCTGGGACATGTTTGGTAGGCTGTCTGGGACATGTTTGGTAGGCTGTCTGGGACATGTTTGGTAGGCTGTCTGGGACATGTTTGGTAGGCTGTCTGGGACATGTTTGGTAGGCTGTCTGGGACATGTTTGGTAGGCTGTCTGGGACATGTTTGGTAGGCTGTCTGGGACATGTTTGGTAGGCTGTCTGGGACATGTGTTGTAGGCTGTCTGGGACATGTGTTGCTGGGCTGTCTGGGACATGTGTTGCTAGGCTGTCTGGGACATGTGTTGCTGGGTTGTCTGGAACATGTATTGCTGGGTTGTCTGGAACATGTATTGATGGGCTGTCTGGAACATGTATTGATGGGCTGTCTGGAACATGTATTGATGGGCTGTCTGGGACATGTGTTGCTGGGCTGTCTGGGACATGTGTTGCTGGGCTGTCTGGGACATGTGTTGCTAGGCTGTCTGGGACATGTGTTGCTAGGCTGTCTGGGACATGTGTTGCTGGGTTGTCTGGAACATGTATTGATGGGCTGTCTGGGACATGTGTTGCTAGGCTGTCTGGACATGTATGGTAGACTGTCTGGGACATGTTTGGTAGACTGTCTGGGACATGTTTGGTAGACTGTCTGGGACATGTTTGGTAGGCTGACTGGGACATGTTTGGTAGGCTGTCTGGGACATGTTTGGTAGGCTGTCTGGGACATGTTTGGTAGGCTGTCTGGAACATGTGTTGCTGGGCTGTCTGGGACATGTGTTGCTGGGCTGTCTGGGACATGTGTTGCTGGGTTGTCTGGAACATGTATTGCTGGGTTGTCGAACATGTATTGATGGGCTGTCTGGGACATGTGTTGCTAGGCTGTCTGGGACATGTGTTGATGGGCTGTCTGGGACATGTTTGGTAGGCTGTCTGGAACATGTGTTGATGGGCTGTCTGGAACATGTGTTGCTGGGCTGTCTGGAACATGTATTGATGGGCTGTCTGGGACATGTGTTGCTAGGCTGTCTGGACATGTATGGTAGACTGTCTGGGACATGTTTGGTAGACTGTCTGGGACATGTTTGGTAGGCTGTCTGGGACATGTTTGGTAGGCTGTCTGGAACATGTGTTGCTGGGCTGTCTGGGACATGTGTTGCTGGGTTGTCTGGAACATGTATTGATGGGCTGTCTGGGACATGTGTTGCTAGGCTGTCTGGGACATGTGTTGATGGGCTGTCTGGAACATGTATTGATGGGCTGTCTGGAACATGTGTTGCTAAGCTGTCTGGAACATGTATTGATGGGCTGTCTGGAACATGTATTGATGGGCTGTCTGGAACATGTTTGGTAGACTGGAACATGTGTTGCTAGGCTGTCTAGGACATGTTTGGTAGGCTTTCTGGGACATGTTTGGTAGGCTGTCTGGAACATGTGTTGCTGGGCTGTCTGGAACATGTGTTGCTAGGCTGTCTGGAACATGTATTGATGGGCTGTTTGGGACATGTGTTGCTGGGCTGTCTGGAACATGTGTTGCTGGGCTGTCTGGGACATGTTTGGTAGGCTGTCGAACATGTGTTGCTGGGCTGTCTGGAACATGTGTTGCTGGGCTGTCTGGGACATGTTTGGTAGGCTGTCTGCGCAATGTTTGGTAGGCTGTCTGGAACGTGTGTTGCTGGGCTGTCTGGAACGTGTGTTGCTAGGTTGTCTGGAACATGTATTGATGGGCTGTCTGGGACATGTGTTGCTAGGTTGTCTGGAACATGTATTGATGGGCTGTCTGGGACATGTGTTGCTGGGCTGTCTGGGACATGTGTTGCTGGGCTGTCTGGAACGTGTGTTGCTGGGTTGTCTGGAACATGTATTGATGGGCTGTCTGGAACATGTGTTGCTAGGCTGTCTGGAACATGTATTGATGGGCTGTCTGGGACATGTGTTGCTGGGCTGTCTGGGACATGTGTTGATGGGCTGTCTGGGACATGTGTTGCTAGGCTGTCTGGACATGTATTGATGGGCTGTCTGGAACATGTTTGGTAGACTGTAACATGTGTTGCTAGGCTGTCTGGGACATGTTTGGTAGGCTGTCTGGAACATGTGTTGCTGGGCTGTCTGGAACATGTGTTGCTAGGCTGTCGAACATGTGTTGCTAGGCTGTCTGGAACATGTATTGATGGGCTGTCTGGGACATGTGTTGCTGGGCTGTCTGGAACATGTGTTGCTAGGCTGTCTGGAACATGTGTTGCTAGGCTGTCTGGAACATGTATTGATGGGCTGTCTGGGACATGTTTGGTAGGCTGTCTGGGACATGTTTGGTAGGCTGTCTGGGACATGTGTTGCTGGGCTGTCTGGAACATGTGTTGCTAGGCTGTCTGGGACATGTGTTGCTGGGCTGTCTGGAACGTGTGTTGCTGGGCTGTCTGGAACATGTGTTGCTAGGCTGTCTGGGACATGTGTTGCTAGGTTGTCTGCACCATGTATTGATGGGCTGTCTGGGACATGTGTTGCTAAGCTGTCTGGGACATGTGTTGCTGGGCTGTCTGGAACATGTGTTGCTAGGCTGTCTGGAACATGTATTGATGGGCTGTCTGGGACATGTGTTGCTAAGCTGTCTGGAACATGTGTTGCTAGGCTGTCTGGAACATGTGTTGCTAGGCTGTCAAACAAGTGTTGATGGGCTGTTTGGAACATGTGTTGCTAGACTGTCTGGAACATGTGTTGCTGGACTGTCTGAAACGTGTTGATGGGCTGTCTGAAACATGTGTTGATGGGCTGTCTGAAACATGTGTTGATGGGCTGTCTGAAACATGTATTGATGGGCTGTCTGGAACATGTATTGATGGGCTGTCTGGACATGTATTGATGGGCTGTCTGGACATGTATTGATGGGCTGTCTGGACATGTATTGATGGGCTGTCTGGAACATGTGTTGATGGGCTGTCTGGAACATGTGTTGATGGGCTGTCTGAAACATGTGTTGATGGGCTGTCTGAAACATGTGTTGATGGGCTGTCTGAAACATGTGTTGATGGGCTGTCTGAAACGTGTTGATGGGCTGTCTGAAACATGTATTGATGGGCTGTCTGGACATGTATTGATGGGCTGTCTGGACATGTATTGATGGGCTGTCTGGAACATGTATTGATGGGCTGTCTGGAACATGTTTGGTAGGCTGTTTGGGACATGTTTAGTAGGCTGTCTGGAACATGTTTGGTAGGCTGTCTGGGACATGTTTAGTAGGCTGTCTGGGACATGTTTGGTAGGCTGTCTGGGACATGTTTGGTAGGCTGTCTGGGACATGTTTGGGTGGCTGTCTGGAACATGTGTTGCTGGGCTGTCTGGAACATGTTTGGTAGGCTGTCTGGAACATGTGTTGCTGGGCTGTCTGGAACATGTGTTGCTGGGCTGTCTGGAACATGTGTTGGTAGGCTGTCTGGAACATGTGTTGCTGGGCTGTCTGGAACATGTGTTGCTGGGCTGTCTGGAACATGTGTTGCTGGGCTATCTGGAACATGTATTGATGGGCTGTCTGGAACATGTATTGATGGGCTGTCTGGAACATGTTTGGTAGGCTGTTTGGGACATGTTTAGTAGGCTGTCTGGAACATGTTTGGTAGGCTGTCTGGGACATGTTTAGTAGGCTGTCTGGGACATGTTTGGTAGGCTGTCTGGGACATGTTTGGTAGGCTGTCTGGGACATGTTTGGTAGGCTGTCTGGGACATGTTTGGTAGGCTGTCTGGGACATGTTTGGTAGGCTGTCTGGGACATGTTTGGGTGGCTGTCTGGAACATGTGTTGCTGGGCTGTCTGGAACATGTTTGGTAGGCTGTCTGGAACATGTGTTGCTGGGCTGTCTGGAACATGTGTTGCTGGGCTGTCTGGAACATGTGTTGGTAGGCTGTCTGGAACATGTATTGCTGGGCTGTCTGGAACATGTGTTGCTGGGCTATCTGGAACATGTTTGGTAGACTGGAACATGTGTTGCTAGGCTGTCTAGGACATGTTTGGTAGGCTTTCTGGGACATGTTTGGTAGGCTGTCTGGAACATGTGTTGCTGGGCTGTCTGGAACATGTGTTGCTAGGCTGTCTGGAACATGTATTGATGGGCTGTTTGGGACATGTGTTGCTGGGCTGTCTGGAACATGTGTTGCTGGGCTGTCTGGGACATGTTTGGTAGGCTGTCGAACATGTGTTACTGGGCTGTCTGGAACATGTGTTGCTGGGCTGTCTGGGACATGTGTTGCTAGGCTGTCTGGGACATGTGTTGCTGGGTTGTCTGGAACATGTATTGCTGGGTTGTCTGGAACATGTATTGATGGGCTGTCTGGGACATGTGTTGCTGGGCTGTCTGGGACATGTGTTGCTGGGCTGTCTGGGACATGTGTTGCTAGGCTGTCTGGGACATGTGTTGCTGGGTTGTCTGGAACATGTATTGATGGGCTGTCTGGAACATGTGTTGCTAGGCTGTCTGGACATGTATGTTAGACTGTCTGGGACATGTTTGGTAGACTGTCTGGGACATGTTTGGTAGACTGTCTGGGACATGTTTGGTAGACTGTCTGGGACATGTTTGGTAGACTGTCTGGGACATGTTTGGTAGACTGTCTGGGACATGTTTGGTAGACTGTCTGGGACATGTTTGGTAGACTGACTGGGACATGTTTGGTAGGCTGTCTGGGACATGTGTTGCTAGGTTGTCTGGAACATGTATTGATGGGCTGTCTGGGACATGTGTTGCTAGGTTGTCTGGAACATGTATTGATGGGCTGTCTGGGACATGTGTTGCTGGGCTGTCTGGGACATGTGTTGCTGGGCTGTCTGGAACGTGTGTTGCTGGGTTTTCTGGAACATGTATTGATGGGCTGTCTGGAACATGTGTTGCTAGGCTGTCTGGAACATGTATTGATGGGCTGTCTGGGACATGTGTTGCTGGGCTGTCTGGGACATGTGTTGATGGGCTGTCTGGGACATGTGTTGATGGGCTGTCTGGGACATGTGTTGCTGGGCTGTCTGGACATGTATTGATGGGCTGTCTGGAACATGTTTGGTAGACTGTAACATGTGTTGCTAGGCTGTCTGGGACATGTTTGGTAGGCTGTCTGGAACATGTGTTGCTGGGCTGTCTGGAACATGTGTTGCTAGGCTGTCTGGAACATGTATTGATGGGCTGTCTGGGACATGTGTTGCTGGGCTGTCTGGAACATGTGTTGCTAGGCTGTCTGGAACATGTGTTGCTAGGCTGTCTGGAACATGTATTGATGGGCTGTCTGGGACATGTTTGGTAGGCTGTCTGGGACATGTTTGGTAGGCTGTCTGGAACATGTGTTGCTGGGCTGTCTGGAACATGTGTTGCTGGGCTGTCTGGGACATGTGTTGCTGGGCTGTCTGGAACGTGTGTTGCTGGGCTGTCTGGAACATGTGTTGCTAGGCTGTCTGGGACATGTGTTGCTAGGTTGTCTGCACCATGTATTGATGGGCTGTCTGGGACATGTGTTGCTAAGCTGTCTGGGACATGTGTTGCTGGGCTGTCTGGAACATGTGTTGCTAGGCTGTCTGGAACATGTATTGATGGGCTGTCTGGGACATGTGTTGCTAAGCTGTCTGGAACATGTGTTGCTAGGCTGTCTGGAACATGTGTTGCTAGGCTGTCAAACAAGTGTTGATGGGCTGTTTGGAACATGTGTTGCTAGACTGTCTGGAACATGTGTTGCTGGACTGTCTGAAACGTGTTGATGGGCTGTCTGAAACATGTGTTGATGGGCTGTCTGAAACATGTGTTGATGGGCTGTCTGAAACATGTATTGATGGGCTGTCTGGAACATGTATTGATGGGCTGTCTGGACATGTATTGATGGGCTGTCTGGACATGTATTGATGGGCTGTCTGGACATGTATTGATGGGCTGTCTGGAACATGTGTTGATGGGCTGTCTGGAACATGTGTTGATGGGCTGTCTGAAACATGTGTTGATGGGCTGTCTGAAACATGTGTTGATGGGCTGTCTGAAACATGTGTTGATGGGCTGTCTGAAACGTGTTGAGGGCTGTCTGAAACATGTATTGATGGGCTGTCTGGACATGTATTGATGGGCTGTCTGGACATGTATTGATGGGCTGTCTGGAACATGTATTGATGGGCTGTCTGGAACATGTTTGGTAGGCTGTTTGGGACATGTTTAGTAGGCTGTCTGGAACATGTTTGGTAGGCTGTCTGGGACATGTTTAGTAGGCTGTCTGGGACATGTTTGGTAGGCTGTCTGGGACATGTTTGGTAGGCTGTCTGGGACATGTTTGGGTGGCTGTCTGGAACATGTGTTGCTGGGCTGTCTGGAACATGTTTGGTAGGCTGTCTGGAACATGTGTTGCTGGGCTGTCTGGAACATGTGTTGCTGGGCTGTCTGGAACATGTGTTGGTAGGCTGTCTGGAACATGTGTTGCTGGGCTGTCTGGAACATGTGTTGCTGGGCTGTCTGGAACATGTGTTGCTGGGCTATCTGGAACATGTATTGATGGGCTGTCTGGAACATGTATTGATGGGCTGTCTGGAACATGTTTGGTAGGCTGTTTGGGACATGTTTAGTAGGCTGTCTGGAACATGTTTGGTAGGCTGTCTGGGACATGTTTAGTAGGCTGTCTGGGACATGTTTGGTAGGCTGTCTGGGACATGTTTGGTAGGCTGTCTGGGACATGTTTGGGTGGCTGTCTGGAACATGTGTTGCTGGGCTGTCTGGAACATGTTTGGTAGGCTGTCTGGAACATGTGTTGCTGGGCTGTCTGGAACATGTGTTGCTGGGCTGTCTGGAACATGTGTTGGTAGGCTGTCTGGAACATGTGTTGCTGGGCTGTCTGGAACATGTGTTGCTGGGCTGTCTGGAACATGTGTTGCTGGGCTATCTGGAACATGTATTGATGGGCTGTCTGGAACATGTATTGATGGCTGTCTGGAACATGTTTGGTAGGCTGTTTGGGACATGTTTAGTAGGCTGTCTGGAACATGTTTGGTAGGTTGTCTGGGACATGTTTAGTAGGCTGTCTGGGACATGTTTGGTAGGCTGTCTGGGACATGTTTGGTAGGCTGTCTGGGACATGTTTGTAGGCTGTCTGGACATGTTTGG
>CM059425.1:8919587-9144730 GCA_030390025.1 Squalus acanthias
CCCCCCCCCCTCCTCCCTCTGGAGAGGACGAGGCAGATATTGTTTGACTCAAATATCCTAGAAGGCACGGTTCTGAATGATGGACTGCTGCAGGTCCCTGCGGCCCATTTCTAGAGACAGACAAGAGGACAACGTGAGCCAGAGTCTGGCCTTTTCTGCATTCGTACATTGCACAGTGTTTCTGTATCAGTAGAATTAATCATTACTTAATTAGTTGCTCTTCGAAGTTAGTGCTGTTGAGAGGGATGCACAGGCAAGTGGTTAATGCAATGAAATATTAAAGAGTTGCTGAGTGAAGACACCTGGACTGATGGTATAATTGGATATACATCCTTTGATTTAAGATAATAAATGACTTCCGTCTCATGTCATTTGCAGCAACAAGTTAATTAACTCTTGGATTAAGGAAGCTGCTCAAGTATTTTAATGATGATTTCAGCTTTTAAAATAGCATGCAAAAGCTTTTTACCTCTCATTGGTCTCTCTCTTTGGCTGGTTGCCTCAGTTGGTATCACTCTTGCCTCTGAGTCAGAAGGTTGTGAGTTCAAGCCCTACTCCAGAGCCTTGAACACATCATCCAGGCAGATACTCCAGTGCAGTACGAAGGGAGTGCTGCACTGACAGAGGTGCCGTCCTTCAGATGAGACGTTAAACCGAGGTCCTGTTTGCTTGTTCAAGGGTGAAGTAAAAGATCATGTTGCACTCTTCAGTGGCGAGCCAGGAGTTCTCTTGATATTGTGGCCAACTTTACTCCCTCAAACAACATCGCTAAAAAAAAATAGATCAACAGGTCATTCATATCATTGCTGACTGTGGGATCGTGCTGTGTGCACGTTAGCTGACACACTTTGCCTTCAGATCTGCAGCCACTGCTCTTTAAGGAAATTCACTGCGTGCAAAACACTTTTTGGGTAATTTGGAGAGGCATGATAAACCACCAAACAAATCCAAGTTCTTTCTCTCTTTCCCTCTCACAGTTGTTATCAAGGTGTGTCTTTTGCAAATGGATTCGTGAACAGGTTTTAGTCGATCTGTTTTTTCTACCCTTTCCATTGGATGCTGGGTAGGTAGGTTGAAAGCAGTGTCGACTTATCACATAGGCTCGGGAGCGATTGTTGAACGGCCTCCTCTCTCTCTGACCTTCGGTTATTCCATGGACCTCCATTCACGTTGACCAAATTGGGATTCAGTGTCGTTCCCTCCCTTTTCTTGCTCTCCAGCAAAAGAGGGCAACAGAATGTGACGAGGAGCCAACTCCCATAGAACAAGGGAAAGGTCCTAGTAAAGTCGAACTGCTAAGCGGAACTGGAGGTCCTAGAGCTTTATTCCTCTCTTCCAGTCTCCACTTGGCAACTGCCCCCAAGTGGCATGATTGAAATCACTTTGTGTAGAGATCATAAATGCAGTCTTCCGGCCTGTCACTCTTTGTTGCCGCATTCCTGAGAGTAGCATTCAAGCAACATGCTGATTATTAGCAATGAAAAGTTAGTGAATAAGAATGATCTAAGGATTCAGATTGGTTTGAAGAATTGTGTTTAAGGGGGGAGGGGGAAAGGGAGGGCCAACATAACAGACTGAATCTCACAGCATCTGATCTGTGGTTGAACTCCAGCTCTGAAATCTAGATGAGGGAACGAATGAACAACAAACACTCAAGCCTATAATTAAACAGTACAAAAATAAACTCAAATGTTTACCTATGTGACTTTGAACAGATCAGGGTACATTTGAGCACAGCGGGGTCTGTCTGCACTTTTAACTTGTCCACAGTTGAGCTAAACCCTCGACAAAGGGTTTTGTACATTGTGGCCTAAATTTATACCCCAGCAGAATAGATGGCTGTAATATTAATAGCACACTGAAGATCTCCTATGTTGAAGGTATCAGCGGGCATCCTGGTATATTACTGTGGAGCCAGGATATCAGCTAGCTAAGGCAGTGTGTATCTGAGCCATACAGACCAGGATATCTACTGGGCTGCGTTGAGTTTACTGACCTCAGCCAAGCAGCAATAAGGCTTACCGAAAGAAACTTGCAAGGGATACCAAGATTAACACAAAATGTTTTTACAATTATATTAGAAGAAAAAGGGTAGTCGAGGGTAAAAACAGATGCGGGTAATACTGCAAATAAAAATAAGGAATTGGCAGACTTGTTGAATAATTACTTTTGTGTCAGTCTTCACAGTAGAGGAAGAGGTTAATATACCTGACATTCTAGGGAAACTAATAAGGGATCAAGGACAGGAACTCAGTAAAGCTAATGTTAGCAAGAAAACAGTATTGGAAAAAAATAATAGCACTAAAGACTGACAAATCCCCAGGACCTGATGGTTTCCACTCAAGGGTTTTAAAGGAAGTAGGTGAGCGCATTTTTTATTCGTTCATGGGATGAGGGCGTCGCTGGCAAGGTCAACTAATTGCCCTTGAAAAGGTGGTGGTGAGCCACCGCCTTGAACCACTGCAGTCCCCGTGGTGGTACTCCCATTGCAGATGCAATTGCAAATGCTTTAGCCATAATCTTCCTGTAGGTTTATCATACCTGAATTTAACCTAATTGGTGGTAAATTCTGGAAATAAGGATTTACAAGCCAGAAAACAACATTGCCCTTTTTTATCCTCTGCATTTCTTTTCTTTTAACATGATCTCTGTCTTTATTTTTGTTATGCAGTTGGGAGAGGGTGAGAAGTTTGCTAAGATGGTGACCGAGATGAATGAAAAACCAGCTGAGTTTCGAGCTAAAGGCTTCTTAGCTCTCGGCTTGACCTACAGTCTCCAGGCCACAGATGGTAAGGGCACCGTAGAAACCCACAAAGCTTGGCAACATGTCCCCATGGTATGTGCGGTGTCACGCACTCCTCCTCCCTGTATTCTCATTGTGATGAAATTGAGGCTCATCACCATTTCCTACTCTAACTCACTCTTTCCCAGGGCTTCAAAGCTCCTTACATTACATCACCACATTACAGGAAAGATGTGATTGCACTAGAGAGGGTACAAAGGAGATTTATGAGGATGTTGCCAGGACTGGAGAATTTTAGCTATGAGGAAAGATTGGATAGGCTGGGGTTGTTTTCTTTGGAACAGAGGAGGCTGAGGGGAGATTTAATTGAAGTATATAAAATTATGAGGGGCCTCGATAGAACAGATAGGAAGGACCTATTTCCCTTAGCAAAAAGGTCAATAACCAGGGGCGTAGATTTAAAGTAATTGGTAGAATGATTAGAGGGGAGTTGAGGAGAACTTTTTTCACCCAGAGGGTGGTGGGGGTCTGGAACTCACTGCCTGAAAGAGTTCCACTCCCCCGCTCTTAGCCTATATCCCTGCAATTTTTCTCCTTAAAGTATTTACCCAATTTCCTTTTGAAAGCTACTGTTGCATCTATACTCCAACCCCTCTGGTATTATTTAGGCACCAGCCTCACCTCTAGGTCTCCACCTGATCCATCTTTCATCCATCAAATCCTGGTCTGTGCACATTTTTATTAACAACATACTGATTTTTTTTTAAAGCAACATTGAGAGGAATGCAAGAGGATCTGCAGAAAAAAGCACTTCGAGCATTTCAGAGGTGTGTGTGGTTTTTTTAAATATATATATATATATATAAACTTCTTTGTCTGAAAAGGTAAAACATAATCTCTTCCTGTTACCATGACAACTAAAATGGATGAGACATTTTACTTGCAAGCTTTACTCACACACAGCACTTCTCTCAGCTCTCCACTGGAGAGCAAGCACCATTTCCTACTACAAAGTAAGTGCTAGCAAATTACCAGCAGTATGAGGCCTATTTTTAGGATTAATTGGAGCATATATTTGTGTAGGTGTCTGATAGTCATCATGTGTGGGGGAAAAAAAGCTCGTCAGCAGAGCGTGGAGGTAAAGGAGAGGAAATGGTCTTTTTTCGGTAGTTTTTTTGCTCACCATGGGAGGGATGTTAGCACTGAGAAAATGGAACAATCTTCTTTGAAGTACTGCCAGCTGCAGAATAAAGTTGCCTTTAATCTTCCCCCAACTATGTGTCTCAGCCCACCCTCAGAAGACCACGGTATACTGCTCACGGCACGTTACTCCACCCTCAGGACAGTGGACCTCCACTGTGCAAATATAAGGATTCTATCTCCACACCAGCTGTCCTCGTGGCCTGCCTGAGTGACATTGCTAATTTTAGTGCCAAAGTAAAAGCAGTCTGTACTGTTGGCGTGTACCCATTAGGAGTTAATCCAAATTCATTTTAGGTGGGACGCTTACAAGTGTCAGATAGAAGAGAGTTTTGTCCCATCAGTCTCAGCTGGAACAGTGATCCACAGTACAATGCCCACTAGATCTCCTGTATAACCCAATGCAATGCCCACTAGATCTCCTGTATAGCCCAATGCAATGCTCACTAGATCTCCTGTATAACCCAATGCAATGCTCACTAGATCTCCTGTATAGCCCAATGCAATGCCCACTAGATCTCCTGTATAGCCCAATGCAATGCTCACTAGATCTCCTGTATAGCCCAATGCAATGCTCACTAGATCTCCGGTATAACCCAATGCAATGCCCACTAGATCTCCTGTATAACCCAATGCAATGCCCACTAGATCTCCTGTATAACCCAATGCAATGCCCACTAGATCTCCTGTATAACCCAATGCAATGCCCACTAGATCTCCTGTATAACCCAATGCAATGCCCACTAGATCTCCTGTACAGCCCAATGCAATGCCCACTAGATCTCCTGTACAACCCAATGCAATGCCCACTAGATTTCCTGTACAGCCCAATGCAATGCCCACTAGATTTCCTGTATAGCCCAATGCAATGCTCACTAGATCTCCTGTATAGCCCAATGCAGTGCCCACTAGATTTCCTGTATAGCCCAATGCAGTGCCCACTAGATCTCCTGTATAGCCCAATGCAGTGCCCACTAGATCTCCTGTATAACCCAATGCAGTGCCCACTAGATCTCCTGTATAGCCCAATGCAATGCCCACTAGATCTCCTGTATAGCCCAATGCAATGCCCACTAGATCTCCTGTGTAGCCCAATGCAATGCCCACTAGATCTCCTGTATAGCCCAATGCAATGCCCACTAGATCTCCTGTATAGCCCAATGCAATGCTCACTAGATCTCCTGTATAGCCCAATGCAATGCTCACTAGATCTCCTCTACAACCCAATGCAATGCTCACTAGATCTCCTCTACAGCCCAATGCAATGCCCACTAGATCTCTACAGCCCAGTGTAGTGTCCACAAGATTGTCCGTACACAGTGTAGTGTCCATTAGATTGTCCATATAGCACGGTGCAGTGTAATTTAAACACAAGGATGAACATATTAAATTTGAGGTGCAAGGAGAACAGGAGCTAATGTAGGTCAGAAAGGACAGGATGGATGGGTGAGTGGGATTTGGTACAGGATGGGATACAGGCAGCGGAGTTTTGGATGAGCTGTTTCATGCAGGATGTACGGTCATAAAGTGAGTTGTGGAGAAAACCAACAGGAAAAAGATTCTGACCTCTGCAGAGTACTGCAGCATTAAATTGACTTTTTCAGATAAAAGCAAGCCTTTATACTCACTGTTGCCTTTCCTGTTGCTTCCCTACCCCAGAGCCCATGGGTTATCTCCGACTGATCACCTGGCTGCTTTCTACCTGGCTCTTCAGCTCGCCATATCAAGGCAGGTCAGTATTGCACACCACACATTGGTTTCTTTAACATATTCAGTGAATTGTGACTGTTTCTTTGCAGTTTAGAGAGCAGATTATTGGAGGGATATATATAGGGTAGAACAATGTAGCGGGTATAGAACTAGAGGTCTTGCGTTCCAATCCCATTATAGCATATTGTGAAATTGAGTGTAATAAATCTTTGTGACCATGAAAGCTACCAGATTGTTGCAAAAAGCCAACTGGTTCACTAATGTCCTTCAGGGAGGGGAACCTGCCGTCCTTAGCCGGTCTGGCCTGCACACGACATAGGCCACGTGACCTGGTTGGCTCTTAATGATCAACACCTTCTCGGTAATTAGGGACAAGGCCCTGTAGCAATCGAAATCTCTTGTTCTTGATCTTTCTGGTGCTCAGTCACAATGTGATATCACCAATAGGGAACGTGTCAGAGGGACTCCAGTGAAGCGGTAGGGGTCGTGACTTTGATCAGGAAGCAATCAAGAGCCACGTGACTCTGGAAAAACACGCTACCAGCTGGGTATATATCTTACAGAAACATCAAAGAATATCTCTCATTTGTCGTTTTTTCAGTATAAATTGGGATGGGGTGTATGGATAGCTTTGAACTTCCTTCCCCTTCAAATATCACGGGTCTCTTTTTCTACCTGACTTGTTTGAACAAATTCATGCCAGGTGTCCTTTTTATTTTAATTGCTTGTTTGAGCACTAGGAGTGGGCGATTCAACATTTGCAAATAATGCGGCGAGACTGAAAGCAGCGCTAAAATGAGCACGGTGCTTTCAGAGGAGTTCATTGCACTCCAGGCTAGTTGCCGTATTACTGTGCGTGACGCGATTTGTTGCTTGCAGATCCCAGAAGCGCTGGGTTACGTCCGACAAGCTTTGCAGCTGCAGGGAGACGACGTGAACTCGCTGCACCTACTGGCGTTGCTGCTTTCAGCCCAGAAACACTATCACGATGCTGTAAACATTATCGACATGGCACTGAGTGAATACCCTGAACACTTCATGTGAGTACCCAACCCTTTCGGGTTTTTAAATACTAGTGCGGAATTAGTAAGCTTTACTGCAACACTACAGTCACTGTACTGAAGAGCATTCCGTGAGGCTGAATCAGACCGTTCGCAACCTCGGCGTCCTATTTGACCCTGCGCTGAGCTTCCAACACTATAGCCTCTCCATCACCAAGACCGCCTACATCCACATCCACATCCATGACATCACCCGTCTCCGCCCCTGCCTCAGATCATCTGCTGCTGCAGCCCTCATTCATGCCTTTGTTACAATTTATGTTAATGATTTAGAATTTGGAATCAAAAACACAATTTCTAAATCTGCAGGCAACACCAAATTGGTTGGGGGGGTTGGGGGAGGTCGTCAATACTGAGGAGGACTGCAACAAATTACAAGAAGACATTAATAAACTTTTTTTTATTTGTTTATGTGGGCGTCGCTGGCAAGGCCAGCATTTATTGCCCATCCCTAATTGCCCTTGAGAAGGTGGTGGTGAGCCGCCGCCTTGAACCACTGCAGTCCGTGTGGTGAAGGTGCTCCCACAGTGCTGTTAGGTAGGGAGTTCCAGGATTTTGACCCAGCGACGATGAAGGATCGGCGATATACTTCCAAGTCAGGATGGTGTGTGACTTGGAGGGGAACTTGGAGGTGGCGGTGTTCCCATGCGCCTGCTGCCCTTGTCCTTCTAGGTGGAAGAGGTCGCGGGTTTGAGAGGTGCTGCCGAAGGAGCCTTGGCGAGTTGCTGCAGTGCATCTTGTAGATGGTACACACTGCAGCCACGGTACGCCGGTGGTGGAGGGAGTGAATGTTTAAGGTTGGTGGATGGGGTGCCAATTAAGCGGGCTGCTATGCCCTGAATGGTGTGGAGCTTCTGAGTGTTGTTGAAGCTGCACTCATCCAGGCAAGTGGAGAGTATTTCATCACACTCTTTACTTGTGCCTTGTAGATGGTGGAAAGACTTTGGGGAGTCAGGGGGTGAGACACTTGCTGCAGAATACCTAGCCTCTGACCTGTTCTTGTTGCCACAGTATTTATGTGGCTGGTCCAGTTAAGTTTGTGGTCAGTGGTGACCCCCCAGGATGTTGATGGTGGGGGATTTGACGATGGTAATGCCGTTGAATGTCAAGGGGAGGTGGTTAGACTCTCGCTTGTTGGAGATCGTCATTGCCTGGAACTTCTGTGGCGCGAATGTTACCTGTCACTTATCAACCCAAGCCTGAACGTCGTCCAGGTCTTGTTGCATGCAGGCATGGACTGCTTCATTATCTGAGGAGTTGTGATTGGCGCTGAACACTGTGCAGTCATCAGCAAACATCCCCATTTCTGACCTTATGTTTGAGGGAAGGTCATTGATGAAGCAGCTGAAGATGAACTTGCAGAATGGGCATATAATTGGCAAATGAATTTCAACATAGATAAGTGTACATTTTGGTAAGAAAAATAAGGAGGTCACATATTACTTGGAAAATAAGAATCTAAATGGTGTAGAGGAACAAAGGGATCTCGGATACAAATACACAAGTCACAAAAAGTAGCGACGCAGGTTAACAAGGCCATAAAAATGCAAACCAAGTACTAGGGTTTATTTCTAGAGGGATAGAATTGAAAAGTAGTGAAGTTATGCTGAACTTGTATCGAACCTTGGTTAGACCACACTTGTAGAGTACTGCGTACAGTTCTGGTCGCCATATTATAAAAAGGATATCGAGGCACCGGAGAGGGCACAGAGAAGATTTACAAGGATGATACCAGAACTGCGAGGTTATAACCATCAGGAAAGGATGAACAGGCTGGATATCTTTTCTCTTGAAAGAGAAGGAGAAACTAATATTGAATCGGGGACAGGGACTCAATAAAATTAATGTAAGTAAAATAACAGTAATGAAGAAAATAATGGCACTAGAGTGACAATCCCCAGGACCAATGGTTTCCATCCCAGGGTTCTAAAGGAAGTAGGTGAACACATTGCAGATGCCTTAACTATAATCTTCCAAAGTTCTCTCGATTCAGGATCCGTTCCTTCAGATTGGAAAATTGCGCATGTCACTCTGGTATTTAAGAATGGCGAGAGAGGGAAGCCAGGGAATTGTAGACCAGTTAGCCTAACAACTGTTGTCGGAAATTGCTAGAGTCTATAATTAAGGATAGAGTGACTGAACACCTCGAAAATTTTCAGTTGATCAGAGTGCGCTAGCATGGATTTGTGAAAGGTAGGTCATGCCTGACAAACCTGATTGAATTTTTTGAGGAGGTGACTAAAGTAGTGGACAAGGGAATGTCTATGGATATTTATATGGACTTCCAGAAGGCATTTGATAAAGTCCCACATGAGAGACTGTTAACTAAGGTAGAAGCCCACGGAATTGAGGGCAAATTATTGACCTGGTTAGGAAATTGGCTGAGCGGCAGGAGACGGGCAGTAGGGATAATGGGTAGCTACTCAAATTGGCAGGAGGTGACTAGTGATGACCTACAGGGATCTGTGTTGGGGCCTCAACTATTCACAGTATTTATTAACGACGTAGATGATGGCATAGAAAGTCATATATCTAAATTTGCTGATTCCACAGATAGGTGACATTGGGCCAGAAATTCGGCTCCCTGCCTTTCCGCGGGTGCAAGGAACGCACGCGCACCTACCTACCGCGCCTGCCGTTGACCTCTGGGCCCGCGGGGAATTCGGCTCCTGGGCCGCCTCCAACTGCCGGCGCGCAGGGCTTGCGTATCCCAGGGGTGTAGTTAGTGCGATACGTCCCCTGGGATCACGTGGGCCATGGAGAGCCAATGGCAGCAGACCATCTTTCATTCATAGATTTGACACTGTCAAATCTATGAATACAGATCAGCCCCAAAACATCCCTAAAACTACAAATAAATTTTTTTTTTAAATCACATTTTTAAAATAACTATAAATTACATTAATTAACTATTTTAAACAAAAATTTTAATTTTTGAAAAAATTAATTACACTTTTTAACGGGGCTAAAACTAAACTTACCTTTCTTTAAAGTAATTAAAAAAGATAAATCTGAAAAAAATGTTTACATTTAAATAAAATCAACACTTACCTTGTTAAAAGAAGGCCTTGCGCCTCCTTTTTCAATGTGCATCTTCTCCGTGCTTACCCTCACGGAGGAACCTGTATAAAAAAAAAAACCTGAAGAGCGAGGCGAACGCGCTGGCCCTCCGGCGTGCGCGTTCGACCTCTGAACCCCTTCCTTCAGGGGAACGGAAGTGCCGGTTTCCCGCGCATGCGCAGTGCATGCAAGAAACCGGCACTTTCGTTCCGTCCACGGGTGAGTACATAGTGCGTACTCACCCGTGGCGAGCCTAATTTCTGCCCCATTGTAGGCAGTGTAGATGAAAGCATAAATTTACAAAGGGATATTGATAGATGAAGTGAATGGGCAAAACTGTGACAAATCGATTTCAATGTAGGCAAATGAGAGGTCATCTACTTTGGACCTAAAAAGGATAGAACAGGGTACTTTCTAAATGGTGAAAAGATAAAAACAGTGGAGGTCCAAAGAGACTATGTACCTGGACCATCAAGTCTCATCTGCTGCTGAAACCCTCAGCCATGCCTTTGTTACCTCTAGACTTGACTATTCCTAGCTGGCCTCCCACGTTCTACCCTATGTAAACTTGAGGTCATCCAAAACTCGGCTGCCAGTGACCTAACTCGCACCAAGTCCCATTCACCCATCACCCCTGTGCTCGCTGTCCTACATTGGCTCCCGGTTAAGCAACACCTCGATTTCAAAATTCTCAAACTTGTTTTCAAATCCCTCCATGGCCTCGCCCCTCTCTATCTCTGTAATCTCCACCAGTCCCAAAACCCCCTGAGATATCTGCACTCGTCTAATTCTGCCCTCTTGAGCATCCCTGATTATAATCGTTCAGCCATTGGTGGCTGTGCCTTCTGTTGCCTAGGCCCTAAGCTCTGAAATTCCCTGCCTAAACCTCTCCCCCTCACTACCTCTTTATCCTCCTTTAAGACGCTCCTCAAAACCTACCTCTTACATTACATAGGATTACATAGGATATACGGCACAGAAACAGGCCATTCGGCCCAACCAGTCCATGCTGGCGTTTATGCTCCACACGAGCCTCCTCCCGTCTTTCCTCATCTAAATCTATCAGCATAACCCTCTATTCCCTTCTCCCTCATATGCTTGTCCAGCCTCCCCTTCAATGCATCTATACTATTCGCTTCAACCACTCCCTGTGGTAGCGAGTTCCACATTCTCACCACTCTCTGGGTAAAGAAGTTTAGATTTCTTGGTGATTATCTTATATTGATGGCCTCTAGTTTTGCTCTTCCTCACAAGTGGAAACATTCTCTCTGTATCCACTCTATCAAAACCTCTCATAATTTTAAAGACCTCTACTAGGTCACCCCTCAGCCTTTTTTCAAGCGAAAAGAGACCCAGCCTGTTCATCCTTTCCTGATATGTATACCCTCGCATTTCTGGTATTATCCTTGTAAATCTTCTCTGCACCCTCTCCAGTGCCTCTATATCCTTTTTATAATATGGCGACCAGAACTGAACGCAGTACTCCAAGTGTGGTCTAGCCAAGGTTCGATACAGGTTTAGCATAACTTCCTTTCAATTCTATCCCTCTAGAAATAAACCCTAGTGCTTGGTTTGCTTTTTTTATGGGTTTGCTAACCTGTGTCGCAACTTTTAGTGATTTGTGTATTTGTACTCCGAGATCCCTTTGTTCCTCTACCCCACCTAGACTTGCACCCTCCAAGTGATGTGACCTCCCTATTCTTCCTACCAAAATGTAATACCTCACATTTATCTGTGTTGAACTTCATTTGCCAATTATTTACCCATTCTGCAAGTTTATTAATGTAGATGGTACACACTGCAGCCACGGTACGCCGGTGGTGGAGGGAGTAAATGTTTAAGGTGGTGGATGGGGTGCCAATCAAGCGGGCTGCTTTGTCCTGGATGGTGTCGAGCTTCTTGAGTGTTGTTGGAGCTGCACTCATCCAGGCAAGTGGAGAGTATTCCATCACATTCCTTACTTGTGCCTTGTAGATGGTGGAAAGGCTTTGGGGAGTCAGGAGGTGAGACAGTCGCCGCAGAATACCCAGCCTCAGACCTGCTCTTGTTGCCACAGTATTTATTGGGCTCTCCGATTGAGGCCCCGTGGTCAAGTGGCCTGGTGGCACCCAATGTCTGGCCTCACAAGAAGAATGGCCACTTGAGTGAAGTAATGGAGAGGAGAAAATTGTGAGAGGGGAGTAAAACAGCAGGAGTTCTTGGCTCCTAATCACAAAGAAGGCTTTTTATTCCAATTCAAGTTTTTATTCTTGTAATTATAGTTACTTAAAATACTACAGCGCCTCCACAATTAAATTGTCATTGCAAGAGTAGCGTTGAATATAAGGCTTAGCCCCACTGCACTAGACGTATGTTTAAACTTTCTGCATCTGTCTGTATTTTTAATTTTTCAGTCCCCCTTGCCCATTCTTCGCGTCGCTCCCAAACGTGAGGACTTATACTGGCTTGCATTTCCACTGGCTGGGAGCCCTGCTTCCTCCCCCCAAGTATCTCGCCCAATCTTCATGCATGTCAGTGAATATTGGCAGATTATTTAACCATGGCGGGGGGGCGTCATTATAGGGAACAGAGGAACAGGAGGAGGCCATTTAGCCCATCTAGCCTGTTCCACCGTTAAGTGAGATCATGGCTGATCTGTGACCCGCCTTTGCCCATATCCCTTAATAATTTTGGTTTACAAAAATCTATCAATCTCAGATTTAAAATTAACAATTGACCCAGCATCAAATAGAGTGAGCTCTATTTTTGTCATCACTCAACGCATGCAACATTCCAATAGGAGACGTTGGATCGCAGTTGGGTTTAGGAGCCTGGGCTGATTTATTTAATCCCTCTACACTATTCCAAGGGTGTTAGGGCCCTTTGAAGTGCCATCGTCACCCTAGCTGAGATTAGATAACTGAACAAGAGACCGCAAATGCACCTAGAAGCTTCATGGTCTGTATGACTTGCTACCATGCCATGCAATATATTTTCCGCCTGAACCAAATCTTTATTAAATTTAGTGTCAGAGTTCCGCAGCTAATATTTCTGTAATTATGGCAGTTTTAAATTTCTTGAAATCTTAAATGATTTAATTTATGGTGTCAGCTGTGACTCAGTTGGTAGCACTCTTGCTCCGAGTCAGAAGATTCTGGGTTCGAGTCCCACTCCAGAGCCTTGGGTACAAAATCCAGCCTGACACTGCAGTGCAGCGCTGAGGGAGTGCTGCACTGCCGGGAGTGCTGCACTGCCGGAAATGCCATCTTTCGGATGAGGCGTTAAACCGAGGCCCTGTCTGTCCCCTCAGATGAACGTAAAAGATCCCGTGGCACCATTTCGAAGAAGAGCAGGGGAGTTCTCCCCAGTGTCCTGGCCAATATTTATCCCTCAACCAACATCAGTAAAACAGATTATCTGGTCATTATCTCATTGCTGTTTGTGAGAGCTTACTGTGCAGAATTTGGCTGCTGCGTTTCCTACATTACAACAGTGACTACACTTCAAGTTCTTAATTGGCTGTAAAGCGCTTTGGAATGTCCTGTGATCATGAAAAGCGCTATAGAAATGCAAGTCTTTTGGTTTTTTTTATGAGTTCACTTGTGACCGAAGATGGAGGAAGCCAGGGAAGTGACTGCTTCACACCAGATCCTTGAAACAATGAATGCTGTTATTGTGTTGCAGGTTAGCAGAAGGGACACAAGTAACAGCTGACACGGTCATGGAAGTGGAAAGCATACTGGGTACCCTTGGGGTTACTGAGAAGCCTGTACATGTTAATTTAATACCTAATACTGTAATGTTTAATATCATGCTTGGGAGGCACACTAGGCGATGAGAAGTCATGCAACCCCAAGCGTTGAGCAGTGGGGATTTCTCAGTTACGCTCATGCTTTGGGCTGCAGTCTTGTTAGACCTTAAATAAACCTCTGCTGATGGTTTTGCTGTAGTGATTTTTGCGACATGCCATAGGTATTCTGTAGGTTTGTGATTGTGATTTGGCTCGAGTCTGCATTACTTTGCCATGTAAAGAAAGTATTTATGCAGCTCCTTTCACAACCTCAGGACATCCTAAAGCACTTTACTTTTGATGTGTAGTAACCGTTGTCTCTGGAGTGGGACTTGAACCCACAACCTTCAGTCTCAGAGGTGAGAGTGCCACCCACTGAGCCACAGCTAACAGTAAATTTGCGCTGTTCCTGCTTTACATCTCCGTCATTATGAAATATTTTCAGATGTTAAGTGTTATTAACTGTTTTAATGTAGACCAATGCAACCAATTTGCACACAGCAAGCTCCCACAAACACCAATAAGATAAATACCCAGATAATCTGTTTTAGTGATGTTGGTTGAGAGATTAATGATGTCCAGAACACTGGGGAGAACTCCCTGCTCCTCTTTGAAATAGTGCCACGGGATCTTTGACGTCCACCTGAGAGAGCAGACGGGGACAGGTGACTAAAAGCTTGGTCAATGAGGTAGGTTTGAAGGCCCCCTAACAGTAGTTAGGCCCTCTAACAGTCGCTACACTGGAGGACAGAGTATAAATCAAGAAATAATAGGGGTTTGTAAGAAAGGTACTGCGATAATCATGGGCGATTTTAATCTTCATATAGATTTGTCAAATCAAATTGGCATGGGTAGCCTTGAGGACGAGTTCATAGAATGTATTCGGGATGGTTTCTTAGAACACCCAGGGAGAAGGCTATTTTAGATCTGGTAATGTGTAATGAGACAGGATTAATTAATGATCTCATAGTAAAGGATCCTCTAGGGAAGAGTGATCATAGCATGATAGAATTTCAAATTCAGTTTGAGGGTGAGAAACTTGGGTCTGAAACTAGTGTCCTAAACTTAAATAAAGGCAATTACAAAGGTATGAAGACAGAGTTGGCTAAAGTAGACTTGAGAAAATAGATTAAAGGGTAAGACGGTAGATAAGCAGTGGCAGACATTTAAGGAGATATTTCTTAACTCTCAGCAAAGGTTTATTCCAGTGAGAAAGAAAGACTCTACGAGAAGAATGAACCATCCGTGGCTAACTAAGGAAGTTAAGGATGGTATCAAATTGAAAGAAAAAGCACACAATGTTGCGAAGATTAGTGGTAGGCCAGAGAATTGGGAAATTTTTAGAAACCAGCAAAGGGTGACTAAAAAAATAATAAAGAGGGAGAAGATAGATTATGAAAGTAAACTAGCAAAAAATATAAAAAGACAGTAAGAGCTTCTACAGGTATATAAAAGGGAAGGGAGTAGCTAAAGTAAACGTTGGTCCCTTAGAGGATGGGACTGGGGAATTAATGGGAAACAAGGAAATGGCAGAGACTTTGAACAAATATTTTGTATCGGTCTTCACAGTAGAAGACACTAAAAGCATCCCAATAATTGATAATCAAGGGGCTATAGGGAGGGAGGAACTCAAAACAATGACTATCACTAGAGAAAAAGTACTAGGCAAACTAATGGGACTAAAGGCTGACAAGTCCCCTGGACCTGATGGCCTACATCCTAGGGTCTTAAAAGAAGTGGCTGCTGAGATAGTGAATGCGTTGGTTGTAATCTACCAAGATTCCCTGAATTCTGGAGAGGTCCCAGCGGATTGGAAAACTGCAAATGTAATGCCCCTATTCAAGAAAGGAGGGAGGAGGGAGGCAAAAAGCAGGAAACTATAGTCCAGTTAGCCTAACATCTGTCATTGGAAAAATGCTGGAATCCATTATTAAGGAAGTAATAGCAGGACATTTAGAAAATCATAATACAATCAAGCAGAGTCAACATTACTTTATGAAAGGGTATTTCGTGTTTGACAAATTTACTAGAGTTCTTTGAGGATGTAACGAACAGGGTGGATAAAGGGGAACCAGCAGATGTAGTGTATTTGGATTTCCAGAAGGCATTCGATAAGGTGCCACATAAAAAAGGTTACTGCACAAGATAAGAGCTCACGGGGTGGGGGGTAATATATTAGCATGGATAGAGGATTGGCTAACTAACAGAGAACATAAGAAATAGGAGCAGGAGTAGGCCATTCGGCCCTTCGAGCCTGCTCCGCCATTCAATGAGATCATGGCTGATCTTCTGCCTCAACTCCATTCACCGGCCCTATCGCCATATCCCTTGATGCCCTTACTAGTCAGAAATCTATCGACTTCTGTTTTGAATATACCCAATGACTGAGCCTCCACAGCCCTCTGGGGTAGAGAATTCCAAAGATTCACCACCCTCTGTGTGAAGAAATTTCTTCTCGTCTCAGTCCTGAATGGCCTACCCTTTATCTTGAGGCTGTGGCCCCTGGTTCTAGACTCCCCAGCTAAGGGAAACATTCTCCCAGCATCCACCCTATCAAGCCCTGTAATAATTTTGTATGCTTCAATGAGATCCCCTCTCATTCTTCTGAATTCAAGAGAATACAGGCCTAGTTTACTCAATCTCTTGTCATACGACACTCCCGCCATCCCAGGAATCAATCTCGTGAACCTTCGTTGCACTCCCTCTATGGCAAGCATATTCTTCCTTAGCTAAGGAGACCAAAATTGTACACAGTACTCCAGGTGTGGTCTCACCAAGGCCCTATATAATTGGAGTAAGACTTCTTTACTCCTGTACTCAAATCCTCTTGTAATGAAGGCCAACATACCATTTGCCTTCCTAATGGCTTGCTGCACCTGCACATTCACTTTGTGACTCATGTACAAGGACACCCAGGTCCCTTTGAGCATCTGCATTCCCCAATCTTTCACCATTTAGGAAATACACTGCTTTTCTGTTTTTTCTACCAAAGTGGATAACTTCACATTTATCCACATTATATTCCATCTGCCATGTTCTCACCCACTCACTGAGCCTGTCAAGATCCCCTTGAAGCCTCTTCACATCCTCTTCGCAACTGACACTGCCACCTAGCTTTGTATCATCAGCAAATTTGGAAATGTTACATTTAGTCCCCTCATCCAAATCATTGATATAGATTGTGAATAGCTGGGGCCCAAGCACCGATCCTTGCGGTACCCCACTAGTCACAGCCTGCCATCCTGAAAAAGACCCGTTTATCCCTACTCTTTGTTTTCCGTCTGTTAACCAATTCTCAATCCATGCTAGTATATTACCCCTAATTCCACGTGCCCTAATTTTGTTCACCAACCTCTTGTGTGGGACCTTATCGAAGGCCTTCTGAAAATCCAAATACACCACATCTACCGGTTCTCCTTTGTCTACTCCACTAGTTACATCCTCAAAGAACTCCATTAGGTTTGTCAAACAGGATTTCCCTTTCATAAATCCATGTTGACTCTGCCCAATCTTACTATTAGTTTCTAAGTGCCCAGTTATTGCATCCTTTATAATAGATTCCAGCATTTTCCCAACTACTGATGTGAGGCTAACAGGTCTGTAGTTCCCCGTTTTCTCTCTCCCTCCTTTCTTAAATAGCAGGGTTACATTTGCTATCCTCCAATCTGCAGGAACCGTTCCAGAATCTATAGAATTTTGGAAGATGACAACCAATGCGTCCACTATCCCAATGGCCACCTCTTTCAAAACCCTAGGATGTACATCATCCGGTCCTTGGGATTTGTCGACTTTTAGTCCCATTAATTTTGCTAGTATTGTTTTTTTACTAATTTCTTTAAGTTCCTCATTCTCGTCACACCCTTGGTTTTCTCGTATTTCTGGGAGGTTTTTTGTGTCTTCCTCCGTGAAGACAGAAACCAAGTATTTATTTAATTTCTCTGCCATTTCCTCATTCCCCATTATAAATTCTCCCGTCTCTGACTGTAAAAGACCTACATTTACCTTCGCCAGTCTTTTCCTTTTCACATACCTATAGAAGCTTTTACAATCCGTTTTTATATTTTTCGCTAGTTTGTGCTCATATTCCATTTTCCCTTTCTTTATCAATTTCTTTGTCCCCCTTTGCGGATTTCTAAAAAGATCCCAATCCTCAGGCTGACCGCTTTTTCTGGCAACTTTATAAGCTTCCTCCTTTGACTTAATACTAACTTCAATTTCTTTTGTTAGCCATGGTTGGATCACTTTTCCTTTTGGGTTTTTATGCCCTTGAGGAATATATGTTTGTTGCAAATTATGCATTATTTCCTTGAATGTTAGCCATTGTATGTCCACCTTCATACCTTTTAGTGTAGTCTCCCAATCTACCATGGCCAACTTGTCCCTCATACCCTTGTAGTTTCCTCTGTTTAGATTGAAGACCTTAGTTTCAGATTGGACTACATCACTCTCAAACTTAATGTAAAATTCAATCATATTATGGTCACTTGTCCCTAAAGGCCCCTTTACCACAAGATTATTGATTAGTCGTTTCTCAGAATAGCCTGTTCCCTGGTTGGTTCCGCCACATACTGATCCAGGAAACCATCTCGCATGCATTCCAAGATTTCGTCCTCCACACCATTAGTGGTAATTTGATTTGCCCAGTCAATATGTAGATTAAAGTCCCCCATGATTACCGTATTGCCCTTGTTACATGCACTTCTAATCTCTTGATTGATACTGTGCCCTACATTACCATTACTGTTTGGTGGCCTATACACAACTCCCACCAATGTTTCGATAGCAAAATACTGCGGATGCTGGAAATCCGAAATAACAACAGAAAATGCTGGAAAAACTCAGCAGGCCAGGCAGCATCCGTGGAGAGAGAAACAGAGTTAACGTTTCAGGTCGAAGACCTTTCGTCAGAACTGGAAAAAAGCAGGAAATGAAATAGATTTAAAGCAAGTATAATTCTGGGAAAAGGGGGAGGGGATGAAAGTACAAAAGGCAAGGTCATTGGTGGGATAGAAAGCAGGAGAGATTAAGAGACATAGAGATAATCAAGGCAAGAGGAGGTGGTAATGTGACAGGTAGAGGCTAGATGAAGGACCTTCATTCTGCCAGCCCAGTTCACACTTCATCTAGCCTCTACCTGTCACATTACCACATCCTCTTGCCTTGATTATCTCTTTATGTCTCTTAATCTCTCCTGCTTTCTATCCCACCACTGACCTTGCCTTTTGTACTTTCATCCCCTCCCCCTTTTCCCAGCATTATACTTGCTTTAAATCTATTTCATTTCCTGCTTTTTTCCAGTTCTGACGAAAGGTCTTCGACCTGAAACGTTAACTCTGTTTCTCTCTCCACGGATGCTGCCTGGCCTGCTGAGTTTTTCCAGCGTTTTCTGTTGTTATTTCCCACCAATGTTTTCCGCCCTTTGCTGTTTCTTAGCTCCACCCAAACTGATTCCAGTTCTACATCAGGATCTGCCAAGCCAAGATCTTTTATCTCTACCGTATCGAGCTCATCCCTTATTAACAGTGCTATGCCACCTCCTTTTCCTTTTTGTCTGTCCTTCCTAAATGTTGAGTACCCTGGAACATTCAGTTTCCAGCTTTGGTTACCCTGCAACCATGTCTCTGTAATGGCAATTACATCATACCCATTTACTTCTATTAGTGCCATTAATTCATCCACCTTGTTGCGAATGCTACGTGCATTTAGATAAAGTGCTTTCAACTTTGCCTGTTTAATATTTTTCTGCACTTTGACCATCTTTACTGTTGGCCTTTGTTTCTGCTCCCTACTAGTTTTGCTGACTACTTTTCGAACTTGCACTTCCAGGTTTGTTTCTCTCCGTTCTGGGCCCACATTTAGGTTCCCAGCCCCCTGACAAACTGGTTTAAATCCTTCCCAACAGCACCAGCAAACCCCCCTGCGAGGATGTTGGTCCCGTTTCTGCCGAGGTGTAACCCGTCCAGCTTGTACAGGTCGCACCTTCCCCAGAATCGGTCCCAATGCCTCAGGAATTTAAATCCCTCCCTCCTACACCATCTCTCCAGCCACGCATTCATCTGGTCTATTCTCCTATTTCTGCTCTCACTAGCACGTGGCACTGGGAGTAATCCTGAGCTACCTTTGAGGTCCTGCTTTCTAATTTATTTCCTAGCTTCCTATATTCTGCTTGCAGGACTGTGTCCCTCTTTCTACCTATGTCGTTGGTACCGAGATGGACCACGACCTCTGGCTGTTCACCCTCTCCCTTCAGAATGTCCTGCAGCCGCTCAGTGACATCCTTGACCTTGGCACCAGAGAGGCAACATACCATCCTGGAGTCATGTCTGCGGCCACAGAAACGTCTATCTGTTCCCCTTACGATAGAATCCCCCATCACTATTGCTCTCCCACTCTTTTTCCTCCCCTCCTGTGCAGCTGAGCCACTTGTAGTGCCACGGACTTGGCTCTTGCTGCATTCCCCTGAGAAACCATCTCCCCCAGCAGTATCCAAAACGGAAAATCTGTTGGAGAGGGAGATGGACCCAGGGACTCCTGCACTACCTTCCTAGTTCTTTTACTCTGTCTGGCAGTCACCCATTGCCTGTCTGCCTGTGCACTCTTTACCTGCGGTGTGACCACCTCGTTAAACGTGCTATCCACGAAGATCTCAGCCTCGCGGATGCTCCACAGTGACTCCAGCCGCAGAGAGTCGGGACAAATGGGTCATTTTCCGGTTGACATTGTAACGAGTGGGGTGCCACAGGGATCAGTGCTGGGGCCTCAACTATTTACAATCTTTATTAATGACTTGGATGAAGGGACCATGTGTACTGTAGCCAAATTTGCTGATGTTACAAAGATAGATGGGAAAGCAAGTTGTGAGGAGGACACAAAGAGTCTGCAAAGGGATATAGATAGGTTAACTGAGTGGGCAAAAATTTGGCAAATGGAGTATAATGTGGGAAAATGTGAGGTTATCCACTTTTGGTAGGAAAAATAAAAAAGCAAATTATTATTTAAATGGAGAGAGACTACATAATGCTGCAGTACAGAAGGATCTGGGGATCCTCGTATATGAAACACAAAAAGTTAGCATGCAGGTACAGCAAGTAATTAGGAAGGCAAATGGAATGTTGGCCTTTATTGCAAGGGGGATGGAGTATAAAAGTAGGGAAGTCTTGCTACAACTGTACAGGGCGCTGGTGAGACCACACCTGGGGTACTGCGTGCAGTTTTGGTCTCCTTATTTAAGGAGGGATATACTTGCATTGGAGACAGTTCAGATAAGGTTCACTAGGTTAATTCCTGAGATGAAGGGGTTGTCTTATGAAGAAAGGTTGAGCAGGCTGGGCCTATACTCATTGGAGTTTAGAAGAATGAGAGGGGATCTTATTGAAACATATAAGATTCTGAGGGGGCTTGACCGGGTAGATGCAGGGTGGATGTTTCCCCTCGTGGGAGAATCTAGAACTGGGGGCACAGTTTCAGGATAAGGGGTCGCCCATTTAAAACGGAGATGAGGAGGAATGTCTTCTCTCGGAGGGTCGTGAATCTTTGGAATTCTCTACACGAGAGCTGTGGAGGCGGAGTCATTGAATATATTCAAGGCGGAGATAGACAGATGTTTGAACTACAGGGGAGTCGAGGGTTATGGGGAGCAGGCGGGAAAGTGGCGTTGAGGCCAAGATCAGATCAGCCATGATCTTATTGAATGGCAAGGTCGAGGGGCCGAATGGCCTACTCCTGCTCCTATTTCTTATGTTCTTATGAAGCATCTTTAAGGAGGAGAGCGGTAAAGAGTTTTCGGGAGGGAATTCCAGAGCTTATTTACGTCATTGTTGCAAATTTGGTCTGCTGAAGATCAGTGGCTTCAGTCGCTCTCTTAAGCAGTCTGAGTGTCTTCTTTTTATGGGAGTTGATCGGATAGCTCTTTCAAAGAGCCGGTACAGGCACGATGGGCCGAATGGCTTCCTTCTGTGCTGTGAGATTCTATGATATCTGAGGATTAACCCTGCTTTCTTTCCTCACAGATTGCTGTTCACTAAAGTAAAGCTGGAGTCGGTGTGCAGGGGGCCTGACGAAGCTTTGCTCACCTGTAAGCACATGCTTCAGATCTGGAAGTCATGCTACAAACTCACAAACCCCAGGTACGCAAGTGGGGGCTCCTAAATCTAAATTCTAAACCTAGAATACTTAGAAGAAATAACGGAAGACAGACAAAGGAAATGCAATGTATGTGATTTGTATGTTTAATTTCATACAAAGAAACATTTGATAAGTTACCACAAGAGATTTACACTGGCACGTGGAATTAAGGAGAATGGGGCCACATAGACGGTTGGAATGTAAAAACAAAGTCTAGGGGATGACGTTTGGTTTGTCACACTGGGTGCTTTGTTGGGGTCGCCCTTATTTACTGTAAAGAAAGAAAGAACTTGAACTTATATAGCGTCATTCATGACCTCAGGACCTCCCAAATGGCTTACCAGCCAATGCAGTACTTTTAAAGTGTCGTCACTGTTGTAATTTAGGAAACACAGCAGCCAATTACGTAAATGATCTGAATTTAGGAATTGAGGGAACAGTCTTGAAATTTGCTGATGACACCAAATTTGGGGGTATGGCAATTTATGACAGGAATTGTGAAAGACTGCAAGAGGATTTAGATAGGCCAGCAGGATGGGCAAATAGGTGGCAGCTGCAGTTACATGTAAAGAAATGTGAAATCTTTCATTTTGAAAGCAAGAGTAGGGGAAGAAGGTATACTTTATCTGTAAGTTTTCAAATGAAACAGAGGGACCTTGCTCTGCAGGTACACAGTGGCAGCACAGGTAGATAACGCCATAAAAAGGCAAATGGAATCTTTGGTTTTGTATCTAGAGACATGTAGTACAACAACAATGAGGTAACATAGAAACATAGAAGATAGGAGCAGGAGTAGGCCATTCGGCCCCTCGAGCCCGCTCCGCCATTCAATGAGATCATGGCTGATCATCCAAATTCAGTACCCTGTCCCTGCTTTCTCCCCAGGTCCCTTTAGCCTTTAGAAATATATCTAACTCCTTCTTGAATAGATTTAATGAATTGGCCTCAACTGCCTTCTGTGGTAGAGAATTCCACAGGTTCACCACTCTCTGGGTGAAGAAATTCCTCCTCATCTCAGTCCTAAATGGCTTACCCCTTATCCTTAGACTGTGACCCCTGGTTCTGGACTCCCCCGCCATCGGGAACTTCCTTCCTGCATCTAGTCTGTCTAGTCCTGTTAGAATTTTATAAGTTTCAATGAGATCCCCTCTCATTCTTCTAAACTCTAGTGAATATAAGTCTAATCGACCCAATCTCTCTTCATACGTCATTCCTGCCATCCCAGGTATCAGTCTGGTGAATCTTCGCTGCACTCCCTCCATGGAAAGAACATCCTTCCTCAGATAAGGCGACCAAAACTGCACACAATACTCAAGGTGTGGTCTCACCAAGGCCCTGTACAACTGCAGCAAGACATCCTTGCTCCTGTACTCGAACCCTCTCGCTATGAAGGCCAACATACCATTTGCCTTCTTAACCGCCTGCTGCACCTGCATGCTTACCTTCAGCGACTGGTGCACAAGGACACCCAGGTCTCGTTGCACTTCCCCTTTTCCCAATCTATTGCCGTTCAGATAATAATCTGTCTTCCTGTTTTTGCCACCAAAGTGGATAACCTCGCATTTATCCACATTGGGCAGATGCAGTATAATCACCCAACCTGTCCAAATCATACTGGAGTTTCTCTGCATCCTCCTCACAGTACACACGCCCAACCAGCTTTGTGTCATCTGCAAACTTGGAGATATTACATCTAGTTCCCTCGTCTAGATCATTAATATACTGGGGTCCTAGCACCGATCCCTGCGGTACCCCAATAGTCACTGCCTGCCACTCGGAAAAAGACCCGTTTATTTCAACTCTTTGCTTCTTGTCTGCCAACCAGTTCTCTATCCAAGTCAGTACCTTACCCCCAATCCCATGTGCTTTAACTTTGCACGCTAATCTCTTATGCGGGACCTTATCGAAAGCCTTCTGAAAGTCCAAATACACCACATCCACTGGTTCTCCCTTATCTATTCTACCAGTTACATCCTCAAAAAATTCCAGTAGATTAGTCAAGCATGATTTACCTTTTGTAAATCCATGAGGACTTTGTCCGATCCTGTCACTGTTTTCCAAGTGCTCTGCTGTTACATCTTTTATAATGGACTCTAGCATTTTCCCCACTACCGATGTCAGGCTTACCGGTCTATAATTCCCCGCTTTCTCTCTACCACCTTTTTTAAATAGTGGGGTTCCATTAGCTACCCTCCAATCCATGGGAACTGTTCCAGAGTCTATAGAATTTTGGAAGATGACCAGCAATGCATCTACTATTTCTAGGGCCACTTCCTTAAGTACCCTAGGATGTAGATTATCAGGCCCTGGGGATTTATTGGCCTTCAATCCCGTCAATTTCCCTAACACCATTTCCCTACAAATACTGATTTCATTCAGTTCTTCCCTCTCATTAGACCCTATGTTCCCCGACAACACTGGGAGGTTATTTGTGTCCTCCTTTGTGAAGACAGAACCAAAGTATGTATTTAATTGGTCTGCATTTCTTTGTTCCACATTATAAATTCCCCTGATTCTGACTGCAAGGGACCTACGCTTGACTTCACCAATCTTTTTCTCTTCACATATCTATAGAAGCTTTTATAGTCAGTTTTTATGTTCCCTGCAAGCTTACTCTCATATTCTATTTTCCCCCTCTTAATTAATCCCTTTGTCCTCCTTTGCTGAATCCTAAACTGCTCCCAGTCCTCAGGTTTGTTGCTTTTTCTGGCCAATTTATATGTCCTCTCCTTGGATCTTATGCTATCCCTAATTTCCCTTGTTAGCCACGGTTGAGTCACCTTTTTTGTTTTATTTTTATGCCAAACAGGGATGAACAAATTCTGTAGTTCATGCCATCTTTAAATATTTGCCATTGCCTATCCACCGTCAACCCTTTAAGTAACGTTCCCTAATCCATCCTAGCCAACTTGCGCCTCATACCATCGTAGTTTCCTTTATTTAAATTCAGGACCCTAGTCTCTGAGTCAACTACTTCACTCTCCATCTTAATGAAGAATTCTATCAAATTATGATCGCTCCTCCCCAAGGGGCCTCGCACAAGATTGCTAATTAATCCTTTCTCCTTACATAATACCCAGTCTAAGATGACCTGATCTCTAGTTGGTTCCTCGACATATTGGTCCAGGAAACCATCCCGTATACACTCTAGGAATTCCTCCTCCACGGTATTGTTACTAATTTGGTTAGCCCAATCTGTATGTAGATTAAAGTCACCCATGATAACTGCTGTTCCCTTATTGCACGCGTCTCTAATTTCCCGTTTAATGCCATCCCCAACCTCAGCATTACTGTTTGGGGGTCTGTATACAACTCCCACTAACGTTTTCTGCCCCTTGGTATTTCTCAGCTCTACCCATACAGATTCCACATCATCAGAGCTAATATCCTTCCTTAATATTGTGTTAATCTCCTCTTTAACCAGCAATGCTACCCCACCTCCTTTTCCTTTTTGACTGTCCTTCCTGAATATTGAATACCCCTGGATGTTGAATTCCCAGCCTTGGTCACCCTGGAGCCATGTCTCCGAAATCCAAATTATATCACATCCTTTACATCTATTTTCGCAGCTAATTCATCCACCTTATTACGAATGCATTAAGACACAAAGCCTTCAGGCTTATTTTTTTAACACTCTTAGACCTTTTAGAATTATTGTTTACTGTGGCCATGTTTGATTTACACCCTTGATTTCTCTGACTTCCACTTTTGCTTTTCTCCTTCCTGACTTTTGCTTCTATCCTTGCTTCCCTTTCTCTGTCTCCTTGCACAGGTTCCCAACCCCCTGCCATTTTAGTTTAAACCCTCCCCAACAGCACTAGCAAACACTCCCCCTAGGACATCGGTCCCGGTCCTGCCCAGGTGCAAACCATCCAGTTTGTACTGGTCCCACCTCCCCAGAACCGGTTCCAATGTCCCAGGACTTTGAATCCCTCCCCCTTGCACCATTCCTCTAGCCACGTATTCATCTGAAATGTCCTTCTAGTTCTACTCTGACTAGCACGTGACACTGGTAGCAATCCTGAGACTACTTTTGAGGTCCTATTTTTTAATTTACCTCCTAACTCCCTATATTCAGCTTTTAGGACCTCATCCTGTTTTTTACCTATATCGTTGGTACCTACATGCACCACGACAACTGGCTGTTCACCCTCCCCCCCCAGAATGAGGGTGAACTCATTCGCGAGCTCATATAAAACCTTAATTGGGCTACAGTTGGAGTATTGGATTACGTAGGATATACGGCACAGTAACAGGCCATTCGGCCCAACCAGTCCATGCCGGCGTTTATGCTCCACTCGAGCCTCCTCCTGTCTTTATCTAAATCTATCAGCATAACCCTCTATTCCCTTCTCCCTCATATGCTCTTCCCCACAAGTTGAAACATTCTCTCTGTATCCACTCTATCAAAACCTTTCATAATTTTAAAGACCTCTATTAGGTCACCCCTGAGCCTTTTTTCAAGGGAAAAGAGATCCAGCCTGTTCATCCCTTTTTTTTTTATGTCCTTGCTAACCTATGACACAACTTTTAATGATTTGTGTATTTGTACTCCGAGATCCCTTTGTTCCTCTACCCCACCTAGACTCACGCCCTCCAAGTAATAAGTGACCTCCCTATTCTTCCTACCAAAATGTAATACCTCACATTTATCTGTGTTGAACTTCATTTGCCAATTATATGCCCATTCTGCAAATTTATTAATGTCCTCCTGTAATTTGTTGCAGTCTTCCTTAGTATTGACTATCCCCCCCCCCAATTTGGTATCAACCGCAAATTTAGAAATTGTGTTTTTGATTCCAAAGTCTAAATCATTACTATAAATTGTGAACAGCAGTGGTCGCAGCACTGATCCTCGTGGAACACCACAACCCACCTTCTGCCACTGAATAGCTACCTACTCTCTGCTTTCTGTCTTGAAGCCAGCTAGCTATCCATACTGCTACATGTCCCCGACTCCGCATTCTCTGACGTTGTTCATCAGTCTATTATGGGGTACCTTATCGAAGGCCTTTTGAAAATCTAGATAAATTACATCTACTGCATTACCTTTGTCTATTCGCTCTGTTACCTCTTCAAAAAATTCAATGAGGTTGGTCAAGCAAGACTTTCCCTTTTGAAATCCATGCTGACTATTCATTACTATGTTTTTGGTTTCTAGATGTTCTTCTATTTTCTCCATTAGTAGGGATTCCATTATTTTTCCTATCACCGATGTTAAGCTGACTGGTCTATAATTCCCTGGACATGTTCTAGCCCCTTCTTAAATATAGGTATTACGTTAGCTATCCGCCAGTCCTCTGGCACTACACGTTTTTCTAACGAATTATTAAATATGTGTAGTCATGCCTCTGCTGTCTCTTCCCTAGATTCTTTTAAAATGTGTGGATGCAACCCATCCGGACCAGGGGTTTTATCCTCTTTGAGTTTGATTAGTTTATTTAATATATCCCCTCTTTATTTTAAATGCACTTATCTCATTACTAATCTCATCATCCAATGTCATGTCCACCTGTTCTATCTCCCTGGTAAATACTGAAGCAAAATAATTCTTTAATATTTATGCCATCTCTCTATCATTACCTGTGGTATTATCCTGTCTATCCCTTAATGGCCCTATTCCCATCCCAACCTTCCTTTTTTATTGATGTGCCTGTAAAATATTTTACTATTTTGTTTTGTGTTCCTTGATAATATAATTTCATAGTTCCTCCTTGCCTTCCTAATTGTTTTTTTGACTTCTCTCCTGATCTTTTTGTATTCTCCCTTAACATGCACTCCCCTGCTGTCTATGTACTTAATGTATGCCTCTTTCCTTACCCTCAGTTGTTCCCTTATGGCTTTATTCATCCATGGAGTCGTATTAGTGTTTAGTTTATTCTTTCCTTTTAGCGGAATATATTGTTCCTGCACTCTGTTGAACACCGTTTTAAATGTTTCCCATTGCTGTTCTACATCGTTGTTTGCCAATATTGTTGCCTATTTTATTTTCCCAAGTTCTATTCTCAGCCCCTCAAAATCAGCTTTTCTCCAATCTATTACCCTGTTTTTTCTCATACTTATGTCCTTCTCAATTATCATCTTAATGCGTATTATATTATGGTGACTATTGCCGAGATGTTCTCCTACTTTTACTTCTCTTATCTGCTCTGGTTCATTCCCCATTACTAGATCCAATAGCGAATCCTCCCTTGTTGGGCTTATTACATATTGGATTAGAAAGGAGTCCTGTACACATTGTAGGAATTCTTATCCCCTTTACCTACCTCTTCTGTCTAATTAATATCGGGGTAGTTGAAATACCCCATGATTATTATTCTCTGTTCTTTACTCATTTCCCTAATTTGTCTGCATATTTCTTCCTCCACCTCCCTTCCACTGTAGACTACACCTATTAGTGTAATTGATCCTTTATTATCTTTTATCTCTATCCATATGGATTCTATTTTTGTCTTGCTGATAGCTGCGTCACTTTTTTCTACTGCTATTACCTTATCCCTAATAAGTACAGCTACTCCACCTCCCGTTTTTACCTCTATGTTTTCTAAATATGTTATACCCTGCAATGTTTAATTCCCAGTCCTGATTTTTCTGTATCCCTACTATGTCTGGTACCTTGCAACGCATGATTGCCTCCAGCTCCCCTGTTTTATTACGGACAGTGTGCATTGCTGTCTGTACAGACAGTTTAACTCATTTTTAATAGGATTTCTTCTCACTTTATGTCTATGTTTAACCATCTTTTTAGACTCCTATTCTATAACTCTATTTATTCCCTTGCCATCAATGCCCTCCCTTACTTTATTCTTTCCGATGCTCTCATTTCCTGTTTTTGTTTATAATTAGGCTGGTTACGTTTCTTGTAGATCCTGCCCCCCATCTTACTAGTTTAAAGCCTTTGCCACCTCCCTATTTACCCTTTCCGCTAGGACACGGGTCCCATCTCGGTTCAGGTGGCGCCCATCCCATCGGTACAGCTCCTTCCTGTCCCAGAACTGGTGCCAGTGTCCCATGAAAAGGAACCCCTCTTTCCCACACCAGCCCTTTAGCCACGTGTTAATTCTCCTGATCTGTCTGCATCTATGCCAATTTGCACGTGGTTCAGGCAATAATCCAGAGATTATTATCCTCAAGGTCCTGCTTTTTAATTTAGAGCCTAACTCCTGATACTCTTTCAGCAGGACCACCTCCCTGTTCCTACCTCTGTCGTTTGTTCCAACATGGACCATGACAACTGGATTTACCCACTCCCTTTCCAAGTTCCTCTCTAGCCGCTGTGAAATATCCCTTACCTTGGTACTGGGTAGGCAACACACCCTTTGGAATTCTCGTTCTTGGCTGCAGAGGACGCTATCTATCCCCCTAATTACAGCGTCCTCTATCACTACCACATTTCTATTCTGCTCTTCCCCCCCCCCCTTTGACAACCTTCTGAGCCACGGTGCCTTGGTCTGCATTGTGGCTGTCCTCCCTGCAGTCTTTCTCCTTGTCCTACACCTTGGGTACAGTTTTGGGAACCCCATTATAGGAAAGATATAAAAGCAAATGAAAAGGTATAATGTAAATTCACTAAGATGTTACCAGGATTGAAAAGTAACAGTTATGAAGAAAGACTTGAGAAGTTAGGGCTTTTTGTTCACTAGATCTGAGAAAGTTGAGGGGTGACCTGATCGAGGTCTTTGAGATTATGAAGGGTCATGATAGGATAAATAATGATTGTTTGATTTAATTTGTCAAAACACACCATGGCAAATTGTGAAATCAAATTCAATAACTCTGGTAATTTGGGGTGGGCAGGCACAAGAGAAAATGACAATAAAAGCTGTCTGATTGTTGTAAAAACGCAATTGGTTCATTAATATCCTTCAGGGAAGCGAACCTGCCTTCCCTACCTGGTCTAGCCTACGTCACTCCAGTTCCAGATTGTGTGGTTGACTCTGAAGTGGCCTAGCAAGCTGCTCAAAAACAATTGGTCTCAATAGGATGGCCCAGCCCCACCTTCTGAAGGCAACTATGGATGGATAATAAATGTGACCTTGTCAGCGTCACTCACATCCTGAGGAATACATTTTTAGAAAGGGGAATTAGATAGTTGCTTGAAAAAATGGAATATTAATATGCGGGACGAACATGTGGAGACAAACACTGCCAGACTTGACGGGCCAAATCGCCTCTTTCTGTGCTGTAACATCCTGTGATTCTGCGCTTGAGGGGAGAAGCATGTTTACTGGCAACGAGTTCAGTGACAAAAATGATTCACATCTTAGAATACTCAGGATTGATTGGACTCATGACTGATGGCTACCCAGAAGCTAGCTATCATTAAAGTCACTTTAATATTCTTGCGCCACTGCCAGCACTGTATTGGAAGTCTGCCACGGCTGATGGTGTTGAAGGTAAACTTGGCAGGACATTTTAGACCAGTGAAAGAAAGAAATTTGTATTTATATAGCACCTTTCATGACCTCAAGACGTCCCAAAGCGTTTCACAGCCATTGATGTACTTTTGAAATACAGTTATTGTTGTAATGTAGGAAAATGCCGCAGCCAGTTTGCACACACAAAGGTCCCACAAACAGCATTGAGATAAATGACCAAACAATGGGGGTAAATTTCAACTTTGGTGCAGGCACAAAACGGGCGGTAGCGGATCGACTGTGCATTATATACCTCGCTCAATTTTAATGCCCGTTTTACAGCCCAGCTGAAGTTGGCGTTTACTCGTAATCTGTTTTAGTGATGTTGGTTAAGGGATAAATATTGGCCAGGACCAATGTTCCTTTCAAGCTGCGCAGCTCTCTGGACCTCCCACGCAGCCGGCTCGCCGGCTTTTCAATGTAAAGCCGCGCACGCGTGGTATTTTGAATGGGCCGTGCATCAAAAAAAAATTAACAGGAACAGTGACTATGACACTGGGAGAACTGTGCTCTTCAAATAGTGCCATGGGATCTTTTACGTCCTCCTGAGAGCACAGACGGGGCTTTGGTTTAATGCATCATCCGAAAGACGACACCTCTGACAGTGCAGCACTCTCCATTAGGTTGATCAGCATCAGTAAAGAGATCGGTTAATGTTTCAATGGCACCTTTCAGTAGAAGTGACGCAGTGCGACGGGAGAATCCTATTGATAGAACAAAAGAAATAGGAGAAGGAGTAGGCCATTTGGCCATTCAAGCCTGCTCCGCCATTCAATAAGATCATGGCTGATCTTCTACCTCATCTCGACTTTCCTGCACTATCCCCATATTCTTTGATTCACTTAATATTCAAAAATCTATCGATCTCTGTCTTGAATATACTCAACGACTGAGCCTCCACAGCCTTCTGGGGTAGAGTGTTCCAAAGATTCACCACCCTCTGAGTGAAGAAACTTCTCCTCATCTCAGTCCTAAATGGCCGACCCCTTATTCTGAGTCTGTGACCCCTGGTTCTAGACTCCCCAGCCAGGGGAAATATCCTCCCTGCATCTACCCTGTCAAGCCCTGTAAGAATTTTGTATGTTTCAATGAGATCACCTTTCATTCTTCTAAACTCTAGAGAATATAGGCCTAGTCTACACAATCCCCTCATCCCAGTAATCAGTCTAGTGAACCTTCGTTGCACTCCCTCTAAGACAAGTATAACCTTCCTTAGGTAAGGAGACCAAAACTATACACAATACTCCAGGTGTGATGTCAGCAGGGCCCTATATAATTGCAGTAAGACATCTTTACTCTTATACTCAAATCCTCTTGTAATAAAGGCCAACATAGAAACATAGAATCTAGGAGCAGGAGTGGGCCATTCGGCCCGTCGAGCCTGCACCACCATTCAATACGATCATGGCTGATCATTCAAATCCAGTACCCTGTCCCTGCTTTAATCCCCACAGTACACATATCCCACCCGACCCCCGTAACCCCACGTATTTAATTCCCCCTAACATATCCCACCCTATCCCCATAACCCCACATATTTAATCCCCCCCTAACACTAAGGGTCAATTTATCATAGCCAAATCAACCTAACCCGCACATTTTTGGACAGTGGGAGGAAACCGGAGCACCCGGAGGAAACCCACGCAGACACGGGGAGAATGTGCAAACTCCACACAGACAGTCACCCGAGGTCAGATTTGAACCCGGGTCTCTGGCGCTGTGAGGCACCAGTGCTAACCACTATGCCACCGTGTTGCCCATACCATTATACCATACCATAACATACCATTTGCTTTCCTAATTGCTTGCTGTACCTGCATGTTAACTTTAAGTGATTCGTGTACAAGGACACCCAGGTCCCTCTGAACACCAACATTTCCCAATCTCTCTCCATTTAAAAAAAATACTCTGCTTTTCTATTTTTCCTACCAAAGTCGATGACTTCACATTTCTCCACATTATATTCCATTTGCCATGTTCTTGCCCACTCACTTAGCCTGTCTATATCCCCTTGAAGCCTCCTTGCATCCTCCTCGCAACTTACATTCCCACCCAACTTTGTATCATCAGCAAACTTGGATATATTACATTTGGTCCCCTTTACTTTAGAATTGATCTAAACAAAGGGGAGAACAGCAGGGAGGGTCCAGAATGCGGATCTATTAAATTCTTTTGCAAAGAAATAAAAACAGAAAATGCTGGAAACACACAGCAGGGTAGTTAACATCTGTGGAGAGATCAAACGAGTCAATGCCTAAAGTAGGGCCCATCCTGAAATGTTGACCCATCTGTTCTCTCTACAGATGTTGACCGACCTGCTGTTTGGTTCCAGCATTTTTAGTTTCTGATCCTGATCTTCAACATTTGCAGTTTTTATTTCCTTTTATTATTTTTCCTAAGGAACGGCTGGTAAGGTTAATTGCGCAGTAACAGTTTTTAATGATGGAAAGAGGTGTAACGTGGACATTATATAGGAACAGGAGTAGGCCATTCAGCCTCTCAAGCCTGTTCCGCCTTTCAATCAGATTATAGTGATGCACCTCAATTCCATCGACCCACCTTTGCTCCATATCCCTTGGTCCCCCTACTCAACAAAAATCTATTGATCTCGGTCTTGAAAGTTTACATTGACTCCCAGCATCCACAGCATTTTGGGGGAGAGAGTTCCAGATTTCCACAACCCTTTGTGTGAAAAAGTGCTTCCTGATTTCACTCCTGGCCGGCCTAGCTCTAATTTTAAGATCATGCCCTCATGCTCTGGACTCCCCCACCAGAGGAAATGGTTTCTCTGTATCTACCCTATCTGAATCCCTTTCTCATTTTAAACACCTCGATTAGATCACCCCTCGACCTTCATTGTGCTAAGGTGGTCCCAGGCCGCAATGTGGGAGGGGTCAAAACGTTAAGTCTTCTGACTGGCAAACGCAAAAAAATACAAAAAGTGCTTTTATATTGTGCTGCTGTTGCAGATTTCTCAAAGCAGAACGGAGAGGTTATACCTATCAGGAAAGATTGAACTGGCTGAGAAAAGGCTCTAGAAAAGAGAAGACTGAGGGGTGACCTGATAGAGGTCTTCAAGATTATGAAAAAGTTTAATAGGTAGACGTAGAGAAGATATTTCCACTTGTGGGGCAGACCAGAACTAGGGGCCATAAGTATAAGATAGTCATTAATAAATCCAATAGGGAATTCAGGAGAAACTTCTTTACCCAGAGAGTGGTTAGTATGTGGAACTCGCTACCACATGGTGTATTTGAGGCGATTCGCATAGATGCATTCAAGGAGAAGCTAGATAAGCACATGAGGGAGAAGGGAATAGAAGGTTATGTTGATGGGGTTAGATAAGGAAGGGTGGGAGGAGGCTCGTGTGGAGCATAAACACCGGCAGAGAACTGTTGGGCCGAATGGCCTGTTTCTGTGCTGTAAATACTGTGTAATACTACTATGTAACGCGCTGGTCCCTTGCAGCTTGCTGTGAGCCAATCGTAAAAGCCACTGGGACTTTCAAGCACCCGAACCCACTTAAAAATAGGTTTCCCCAGCAGCTGTAGGGAATCCTGGCACTTTTACTTTTAGTTTGCAGCCGCCTGCACAAGACCAGCACTTTGGGAACGTGGCAGCTCCAATGTGGTTCTCGCACAGTTTTAAGTTTATTTCTGGTAAATAGAGGCATGGCAGGGCAGCTCAGTCCCGTGAATTGCACATCCTGTGCCATGTGGGAAATCCTGGACATTTCTTGCGGCCTGGACGGCCATGTGTGCAGGAAGTGTCGCCAACTGCAACAACTCGAGCTTCGAGTTTCGGAGCTTGAGCGGCAGCTGGAGTCACTGCAGTGCGTTCGCGAGACCAAGAACTTCGTGGATAGCACGTTGCTAGAGGTGGTCACCCTGCAGCCTCAGAATGTGCAGGCAGAGGGAATGGGTGACCGCCAGACAGAGGAGGAGGACCAGGCAGGTAGGGCATGAATCCCCAGAGTGCATCTCGCTTGCTAACCGGTTCATAGTTCTGGAAACTGGTGGGGTTGATGGTTCCTCTGGGGAGAGCAGCCAGAGCCAAGTCCATGGCACCACGGGTGGCTCAGCTGCAGAGAGGAGGAGGAACAAGAGTGGAAGAACAATAGTGATAGGGGAATCATTAGTTAGGGGAACAGATAGGCGTTTCTGTGGCCGCAGACGTGACTCCAGGATGGTATGTTGCCTCCCTGGTGCCAGGGTCAAGGATGCCACTGAGCGGCTGCAGTGCACTCTGAGGGGGGAGGGTGATCAGCCAGAGGTTGTTGTCCATATCGGTACCAACGACATAGGTAGAAAGAGGGATGAGGTCCTGCAGGCAGACTATAGGGACCTAGGAGAGAGGTTAAAAAGCAGGACCTCAAAGGTAGTAATCTCCGGATTACTCCCGGTGCCACGTGCTAGTGAGTACAGGAATAGGAGGATAGAGCAGATGAATGCGTGGCTGGAGAGATGGTGCAGGAGGGAGGGCTTTAGATTCCTGAAGCATTGGGACCATTTCTGGGGAGGTTGGGACCTGTACAAGCCGGACAGGTTACACCTCAACAGAGCCGGGACCAATATTCTCGCGGGGGCGTTCGTGAATACTGTTGGGGAGGGTTTAAACTAGTTTGGCAGGGGGATGGGCACCAACATATAGGAGTAGAAAAAAGGAATATGGTGCATAAAAGAGTGAGACTGTTGGAATGGTACTAGAGAAGAAAGTAGTACTAGAGGCGGAAGTAGTACCATATTAGATAGGAGCAGACTAAGAAAGACTACGAAAAATTCAAAAATGGATTTAGAATGCATGTACGTAAACGCACAAAGTGTGGTGAATAAGGTTGGTGAGCTACAAGCACAATTAGCTGTGTGCAATATGGTGTAGTGGCAATAACAGATAGTGAGAGGGAGGTAGAGGTGTAAATCTGCAGGGAAATCGCAGAGATATGCAAGAGGTATAGAGTGGTGGTATTGAGGGACTTTAATTACCCAAATATTGATTGAGATAATGCTAGGGTAAAGGGAAAGGAGGGGGAGGAATTTCTGAAATGTGTTCAGGAGAATTTCCTTGACCAGTATATTCTTGGCCCAACTAGGAAGGAGGCATTGCTGGATCTGGTGCTGGGGAATGAGGTGGGCCAGGTCGACCAAGTGTCTGTGGGAGAACACTTGGGTACGAGTGATCAGCGTGTCATAAGATTTAGATTAGCAATGGAGAGGAGCAAGGAACAATCTAGAGTGGAACTTCTAAACTTGAATAGGGCTAACTTCAATGGGATGCGAAAGGATCTAGCCAGGGTAACATGGAACCAAAGACTGACAGGAAAATCTGTAACGAAACAATGGATGATCTTTAAGGAGGAGATGTTCCAAGTACAGGCTAGGTACATTCCAACAAGAGAGAAGGGTAAGGGAACCAAAGCAAGGGCTCCTTGGATGACGACAGAGATAGAGAAGATGATGAAACAAAAAAAGAGGGTTTATGATGCATGTCAGGTAAATTCTTGAAGTGAGAACCAGACCAAACACAATAAGTTGAGAGGGGAAGTGAAGATGGAAATGAGATTGGCAAAGAGAGAGTATGAGAGTAGAATGGCGGTTAACATAAAAGAGAACCCAAAAATCATCTTCTGGCATGTAAACAGTAAGTGGGTAGTAAGAGGCGGGGTGGGGCCTATTAGGAACAAAGAAGGTGACATTTGCTTAGAGGCGCAGGGCAAGGCTAGAATACTCAATGAGTACTTTGTATCGGTGTTTACTAAGGAGGTGGATGCTGACAAAATATCGGTAGAAGCGGAAAAGGTAGAAGCAAAGGAAGGGGTGAATATTGATAGACAGGATGTACTAGAAAGGCTGGGTATGCTTAGAGTGGATAAGTCGCCTGGTCCAGATGGCTTGCATCTCAGGTTGCTAAGGAAAGTGAGGGTGGAGATAGCGGAACGACTTGCCATAATTTTCCAATCTTCCCTAGATGCAGGGGAGCTGCCAGAGGATTGGAAAGTGGCAAATGTGACACCGTTGTTCAAGAAAGGGTGAAAGGACAATCCTAGTAACTACAGGCCGGTCAGTTTAACATCAGTGGTGGGTAAAGTTTTAGAAACAATAATCAAGGAAAATATGAACGGGCACTTGGAGAGGTTTAAGCTAATTAAAGAGCCAACACAGATTTGTAAAAAGCAGATCGTGTTTGACTAACCTAATTGAATTTTTTGATGAAGTAACAGGGAGGATTGATGAAGGGAATGCAATGGATGTTGTCTACATGGATTTTAGGAAGGCGTTTGACAAAATACCACATAGAAGGCTGGTTAACATAATTGAGGCTCATGGAATAGGTGGGTCAGTGGCAGCTTGGATAAGGAATTGGCTTAAGGACAGAAAACAGCGAGTTGTGGTAAATGGCTGTTTTTCAGACTGGAGGATGGTAGACAGTGGTGTTCCCCAAGGGTCAGTGCTGGGGCCACTGCTTTTTTTGATATATATATATAAATGACTTGGATATTGGAATACTGAGTAGAATTTTTAAATTTGCTGATGACACCAAACTTGGGGGTGTGGCAAACAGTGAAGATGATACCAATCGACTGCAACAGGACATAGATAGGCTAGCAGAATGGTTAGACAATTGGCAGATGGAATTTAATATGGAGAAGTGTGAGGTGATGCATTTTGGCAGAAGGAACAGAGAGAGGCAATATACACTTAATGGGACAGTTTTAAAGAGTGTGCAGGGACAGAGGGACCTGGGAGTTAATGTGCATAGGGTCCCTGAAGGTGGCAGGACATATTGAGAGAGTGGTTAGCAAAGCATATGGGATCTTGGGCTTCATAAATAGAGGTATTGAGTGCAAAAGTAGAGAAGTTATGTTGAACCTTTATAAAGCGCTGGTTAGGCCACAACTGGAGTATTGCGTTCAGTTCTGGTCATCACACTTTAGGAAGGATGTGAAGGCCCTTGAGAGGGTGCAGAGGAGATTTACCAGAATGGTTCCAGGGATGGGGGATCTTCGTTACAAGGACAGGTTGGAGAAGCTGGATTTGTTTTCATTAGAGCAAAGGAGGTTGAGGGGTGATTTAATAGAGGTGTACAAGATTATGACGGGTTTGGATAGGCTAGACAGAGAAAGGCTGTTCCCACTGGTTGATGGTACAAGGACTAGGGGACACAGATTTAAGGTTTTGGGCAAGAGATACAGGGGGGATGTGAGGGAAAACTTTTTTACACAGCGAGTGGTGAGGACCTGGAACTCGCTGTCGACGGAAGTGGTGGAAACGGAGATAATCAATGTTTTCAAGGGCAGACTGGATAGGCACTTGAGGGAAATAAACTTGCAGGGCTACGGGGATAGAGCAGGGGAATGGGACTGACTGGATTGCTCTACAGAGAGCTGGCACGGACTCGATGGGCGAATGGCCTCCTTTTGTGCCGTTATGACTCTGACTACGACAATATCAGAGCACCTAACGAAAGGGGGTGAAGTAGGATTGCCAACCCTCCAGGATTGTCCTGGAGTCTCTAGGAATTAAACATTAATCTCCTGGACACTGCTGAGAGCAACATAGGAGAAAAATCATAGGGGCATTAAAGAAAATTGTGTGTTTACTTTTCATTTTCTTTGAACACTTTTGTTTATTGGTGTTAAACATATTGGAGATGGGGGTGGAAATGATTTTTCTCCTGAGTTGCTCTCAGCAGTGTCCAGGAGATTAATCTTTAATTCCTGGAGCGTTGGCATCCCTATCCTCTTGGCATCATTCAAAGTTTGCTGTTTTGTCTTCTATTTTGGGACCAAGTCTTGACCCTAGGATTGCCAACTCTGGTTGTGCCATAGGGGCATTGATTTTTTTTTCATTTTTAAAGGCAATGAGACTAAAAAAAAAGGGGGTCTTTGAACTAAAGAAGGTGCAAACTACACTAATGCTCAGGGAAAATACTACGGATGCTGGAAATCTGTAATATAAACAGAAAATGCTGGAAATACTCAGCAGGTCAGGCAGCATCTGTGGAGAGAGAAACAGAGTTAACGTTTCAGGTCGATGACCCTTCGTCAGAACTGGAAAATGTTACAGATATAATAGTTTTTAAGCAAGTGCAGAGGCAGGGTGTGATATCATGACAAAAGGGATGATGGTGCAAGGCAAAAGAGGGTGGTAATGGGACATGTAAAGAAAGAAAAGATGGGTCTAGAGGAGCTATAAATGGCAACAGCAGAATCATTACCAGCACCTGCTGTCCAAATAAATGGGAGCAGTGGTTATGATTTGAAATTGTTGAACTCAGTGTTAAGTCCGGAAGGCTGTAAAGTGCCACTGCCTGGCTCCTATTATGCTGTTGTATAGAGTGTGAGATTTCTTTAACACTCCCAGCTGACTCACTGGAAATATATGGAATTTGAATCTGTTTCATTATTATACTTAAGGGAATGCTGGAACTGATTTTTTTAATACTTACATTAATATCTCTGGTTGGTCTTTATCCTCAGTTGTATTGCCAAATCAACCCTCCGAGATCTCCACGCTCCTCCAATTCTGGCCTCTCGAGCATTCCCAATTTTAATCGCTCCACCATTGGCAGGCGTGCTTTGAGCTTCCTCGGCCCTAAGATCTGGAATTCCCTCCCTAAACCTCTCCACCTCTCCTACTTTAAGATGCTCCTTAAAACCTACCTCTTCGACCAAGCTTTTGGACACCTGTCAAATTTTGTTTGATAATGCTCCTGTGGAGCGCCTTGGGATGTTTTACTACATCAAAGGCGCTACATAAATACAAGTTGTTGTTTCTCCCATGAACACATTTCAACGCCTCTCCACCATCGTCCAGCTGGGTGGGACTGCACTCGCCTGGTTTCATTTTTATCTATCTAATCGTAGCCAGAGAATCACCTGCAACGGCTTCTCTTCTCGCTCCCGCATCGTTACCTCTGGTGTCTCCCAAGAATCTAACCTTGGCCCCCTCCTATTTCTCATCTACATGTTGCCCCTTGGCGACATCATCCGAAAACACAGCATCAGTTTCCACATGTACGCTGACGACACCCAGCTCTACCTCTTCTCTCGACCCCTCCACGGTGTCTAAATTGTCAGACTGCTTGTCTGGTATGAGCAAAAATTCTCTCCAATTAAATATTGGGAAAACCGAAGCCATTGTTTTCGGTCCCCGCCACAAATTCCATTCCCTAGCCAGTGACTCCACCCCTCTCCCTAACATCTGTCTGAGGCTGAACCACACTGTTCGCAACCTTGGTGTCATATTTGACCCTGAAATGAGCTTCCGACCACATATCCGCAGCATAACTAAGACCACCTATTTCCACCTCCGTAACATCGCCCGTCTCCGCCCTTGCCTCAGCTCATCTGCTGCTGAAACCCTCATCCATGCCTTTGTTACCTCTAGACTTGACTATTCCAACGCACTCCTGGCTGGCCTCCCACATTCCACCCTACGTAAACTTGAGGTGATCCAAAACTCGGCTGCCCGTGTCCTAACTCGCACCAAGTCCCGTTTGCCCATCACCCCTGTGCTCGCTGACCTACATTGGCTCCCGGTTAAGCAGCGCCTCAATTTCAAAATTCTCATCCTTGTTTTCAAATCCCTCCATGGCCTCGCCCCTCCCTATCTCTGTAATCTCCTTCAGCCCCACCCCCCCCCCCCCCCCCCCCCCCCGAGATATCTGCACTCCTCTAATTCTGCCCTCTTGAGCATCCCTGATTATAATCGCTCAACCTTTGGTGGCCGTGCCTTCTGTTGCCTGGGCCCTAAGCTCTGGAATTCCCTGCCTAAACCTGTCCGCCTCGCTACCTCTCTCTCCTCCTTTAAGACGCTCCTTAAAACCTACCTCTTTGACCAAGCTTTTGATCACCTGCCCTAATTTATCCTTATGTGGCTCGGTGTCAAATTTTTTGTCTTATAATACTCCTGTACAGCGCCTTGGGACGTTTTACTACGTTAAAGGCGCTATATAAATACAAGTTGTTGTTCCTTTGAAAACAGCACCTGGCTCGCAATTTTTTCTCCCGCCTCCAACAACCCGATCGGCAGCCTGCTGTGTGTGGAATTGGATGTGTGAAGTCACTGCTTGCACCAACCCCTGCCAGGCCACCCATATTACACGTTTTATCTGGTACACATCAGCTGGACAGCTATTAAGCTGAAATTTATACCCACATCCCAGTGTTCATTTCATCACACTAATAAAATCAGTCCTGTGCAGAATATGTCCTCTGCCTGGAGTTCTGTGCTGTGCGACTGCCAAATCTCTTCCCGCTAATCTTATTACAGGTTAATTTAGCTCTCTGCACCCACAACAACGACTTAGAAACATAGGAACAGGAGTAAGCCGTTTAGCCCCTCAAGCCTGTTCCGCCATTCAGTGAGATCATTGCTGATCTGTGACATAACTCCATATACCCGCCTTTGCCCCATATCCCTTAATACATTTGGTTGACAAAAATCTATCAATCTCAGATTTAATGACCTAGCATCAACTGCCGTTTGCGGATTTAGTTCAAAACTACTACTTGCTGTTACATGGAACCTTTAACGTAGCAGAGCATAATTGTAGGAATCGGATAGTAAGCAGGAGTTGAGAGAAGAGTCGGGAGGTGAGGGCAGATTTCTAGGAGGCCTTTTGAAGGTGGAGAGAGGTACAGGACGAGCTCCCTACAGCGTTAGTAGTTTAGGCCAAGGGTCTGTGAACCATGCCCATTGGCTACCTGCAAATCCCAGTTCCTGGCACACTGGTCATCAAAGCTCGGAAATTTAATTTCCATTTGCACTTCTATTTCTTATTCTCTGTTCTGTCCTGTTTGAATTATGTCGGGCTGGAGGAGGTTTGAAAAGGGTTATCGCCTCTTTGCTAGATAAATCCTAAATCATAGAATCATAGAAACTTACAGTACAGAAGGAGGCCATTCGGCCCGTCGTGCCTGTGCTGGCTCTGTGAAAGAGCAGTCGTGCTCAGTCCCACATCCTCGCTTTTTGTCCGTAACCCTGTAAGTTCCTCATCTTCCAGTACCTGTCCAACTCCCTTTTTAAAATGATTTACGGAATCAGCTTCCACCACCTCAGGTAGAGCGTTCCAGATCCCGACAACCCTCTGAGTGGAAAAAATGTCTCCTCATCTCCCCTCTAGCATTTTTTCCAATGATTTTGAATCTATGACCTCTGGTTATTGATCCACGTGCCAGAGGGAATATGTTTTGCCTATTTACTCGATGAAAACCTCTCATCATCTCTGTTCCAAGGAGAACAACTCTAACTTTTCCAACCTCTCCTCATAACTGAAGTCCCTCATCCCTGGTAACATCCTCTGTACCCTTTCTAAGGCCTTTACATCTTTCCTGAAGTGTGGTGCCCAGAATTGTCCACAATACTCCAGCTGAGGCCTAACCAGTGTTTTATAAATCAGAACACCAGGATCTGTACCTTGTGATGTACGCAAACTAATGGGAGCATGGATTTAAACTTGAGCTGATTTTAGATTGCCCTTCACCCGCCCCCAACTCCCGTAGCACGAGTCTCCTCCAGCTGGCGACTACATCGATGAAACACACTGCGACCAAAAGCTTGGTCAAAGAGATAGCTTTTAAGGACCGACTTAAAGGAGGAAAGCGAGGTGGAGAGCTTTAGGGAGAGAATTCCAGAGCTTAGGGCCCAGGCAGCGGAAGGCACAGCCGCCAATGGTGGAGCGATGAAAATTGGGGATGCGCAAGAGGCCAGAATTGGAGGAGCGCAGAGATCTCGGAGGGTTGTAGGGCTGCAGGAGGTGACAGAGATAGGAAGGTATTAACGTTTTAAGTACCGTGGTCCATTTTACTATGTTAAAGGCGCTATATAAATGCAAGCTATTGGTGTTGCTGTCAATACTCTGCACATTGACAATGGTCAAAAGGTCATGGTCAGTTTGTGCCTGTATGTACCTTTCACCACCAATTCACAGAGAAACCAATCTTGCGATCTATAAGTAACTTTGAGAGAGCAGCAACCTTCGGCTGCTGTCCTAAGATCTAGCCTATAATGTAAACAGTCCCTGATGTACAAACCAAAGTGGCCCACAGGATAGGAAAGTTCAGACAGCCCTGGTTTAGGCCGACAGTGAATGCAGTGTATTGTTTTAGCCTGGCTGAAATAAGTCCCAGCTTCTATCTGTGAGCCGAGTGGAACCAGAAGTGGCAACAGACGCCTGTCGATAGAATTCTAGATCCTTGTACTAAAAATAAAAACAAATACTGTAAAAACTTCTCCCAGCAGTAAATCCAGGAACAACCAGTTTGCAGGCACAATGTGGAAACTTTCATTAGGGGAAAGAATAGCCCTGGGGATAAAGACTTTTACTGACTGTTATTCAGGGAAGATATGTTGTTGGCTTAAACTGTGATTGATAGGTACAAACTCTTCCAGAATCACAGTGGAATTTACACATAAGTTTATGTGCTAGTGTTGAAGTACCCAGCCTGAAGAATTTCTGTTTCATAGCCAAAAATCACCACCTACTCCAATTGAGTGGTTAACCAATTCAATTCTGTCATTCTAAAGCTTTTTTTTTGTCAGTCATTTTCTACTTCTCTCCTGCAGATGTTGACTCCTTGCTGGAGTACAATTCTCTTGGCACAGTGGGAATAAAAGGGTACAAGAGGTGGTGGAGCGATGAGATAAGATAACTATATTAAGGATGCAGTTCTGATAAAGCTGGTGGAACACAAGAGTGGAAAAGAGACAGGACCCTGATGGCATGTATCTGAGGGAAAGCAGAGAAGAGGTAGCAGAGGCCTGACACAATCTTTCAAACATCATTGGATGGAGAGGTTGTGCCAGAGGATGAGTGCCTTGCTCTCACCCGCCCGATAGTCATTTGTGAGCCTTCACAGAGAGTATCAATGGGCTATTTAACTGGAAAGTCAGACCTGATCCAGTCCTCACCCACCATGGAGAAGCAAACAGGGTGTTGTGATTACCTATTAAGCTATTTGACTGTGGACGGGGGCACCACGACTGAGCCTGATCCTGTCCTCGCTCGACATCTGTGAAGCAAGCCTGGTGGCGTATACACCTACTGGCCAAGAAGAAGACCTTTGACTGGTTTGTTTACCAGCTGGGATCTAGTCAAAGTAGGTATCCTGCTCCAACAATCCTCACTGAACCTATTGATGTGGAAATAAAACAGAAATTTTAATCTAAGTTTGTAACTGTAGTGTAATTTAAGTGTCTCTTAAATATATACACTCACCTAGGGCATAACAAGCTGCAAAATATCCTTTTCCATAGAATTACAGCACAGAAACAGGCCACTCGGCCCAGCTGGTCCGTGCCAGTGTTTTTGCTCCACGCGAGCCTCCTCCAGCCCAACTTCATCTCACCCCTATCAGCAAATCCTTTCTCCCTCATGTGTGTAGCTTCCCTTTAAATGCATCTATGCTATTAGCCCCAGCTACTCCTTGTGGTAGCGAGTTCCACATTCTAACCACTCTCTGGGTAAACAAGTTTCTCCTGAATCCTGATAGTGACTATCTTTTATTTATGGCCCCTAGTTTTGGTCTCCCCCACAAGTTGAAACATCCTCTCTATACGTAGCCTATCAAATCTTTTCATAATTATAAAGAGCTCTATCAGCCTTCTCTTTTCTAGAGAAAAGAACCTCAGGCTGTTTAGTCTTTCCTGATGGGTATAACCCCTCCGTTATACACCTACCAGGAGTTTAGTGTCTTTAGTTCAGTACTTATTATCCAATCACAGCATGTTCCATGTGTTTGGCTCTGTTTTTCTTCACTTTCCGCCCCTCCATCTAAATTTTTGTGTTGGGCTACCCCATCCTGGCACAACTTCTGTATCCAATGATGTTTGAAAGATTGTGTCAGAGTCTCTGCTACCTCCTCTCTGCTTTCCCTTAGATACGCATGAGGCACGAGTTGGCTAGGATGGATTAGGGAACGTTACTTAAAGGGTTGACGGTGGATAGGCAATGGCAAACATTTAAAGATCGCATGGATGAACTACAGAATTTGTTCATCCCTGTTTGGCATAAAAATAAAACAAAAAAGGTGACTCAACCGTGGCTAACAAGGGAAATTAGGGATAGCATAAAATCCAAGGAGAGGACATATAATTTGGCCAGAAAAAGCAGCAAACCTGAGGATTGGGAGCAGTTTAGGATTCAGCAAAGGAGGACAAAGGGATTAATTAAGAGGGGGAAATAGAATATATGAGTAAGCTTGCAGGGAACATAAAAACTGACTGTAAAAGCTTCTATAGATATGTGAAAAGAAAAAGATCGATGAAGTCAAGCGTAGGTCCCTTGCAGTTAGAATCAGGGGAATTTATAATGGGGAACAAAGAAATGGCAGACCAATTAAATACATACTTTGGTTCTGTCTTCACAAAGGAGGACACAAATAACCTCCCAGAGATGTTGGGGAACATAGGGTCTAATGAGAGGGAGGAATTGAATGAAATCAGTATTTGTAGGGAAATGGTGTTGGGGAAATTGACGGGATTAAAGGCCGGTAAATCCCCAGGGCCTGATAATCTACATCCTAGGGTACTTAAGGAACAAAAGAACATAAGAAATAGGAGCAGGAGTAGACCAATCGGTCCCTCGAGCCTGCTCAGCCATTCAATGAGATCATGGCTGATCTGATCCAACCTCAACTCTAAAGAACACAAGTAGGAGCAGGACCAAGCCACTCGGCCCCTGGGCCCGCTCCGCCACCCACAGGGCCTTGACCGATCCGAACTCAAACTCATGTCCAATTTCCAGCCCCCTCCCCGTAACCCCTGATTCCCTTTACTTCTAGGAAACGGTCTATTTCTGTTTTAAATTTATTTAATGAAGTAGCTTCCACAGCTTCCTGGGGTAGCAAATTCCACAGACCCACTACCCTCTGAGTGAAAAAGTTTCTCCTCATCTCAGTTTTGAAAGAGCAGCCCCTTATTCTAAGATTATGTCCCCTAGTTCTAGTTTCACCCATCCTTGGGAACATCCTCACCGCGTCCACCCGATCAAGCCCCTTCACAATCTTATATGTTTCAATAAGATCGCCTCTCATTCTTCTGAACTCCAATGAGTAGAGTCCCAATCTACTCAACCTCTCCTCGTATGTCCACCCCCTCATCCCCGGAATTAACCGAGTGAACCTTCTTTGTACTGCCTCGAGAGCAAGTATGTCTTTTCGTAAGTATGGACACCAAAACTGTATGCAGTACTCCAGGTGCGGTCTCACCAATACCCTATACAAGGAAGTGGCCCTAGAAATAGTAGATGCATTGCTGGTCATCTTCCAAAATTCTATAGACTCTGGAACAGTTCCCATGGATTGAAGGGTAGCTAATGTAACCCCACTATTTAAAAAAGGTGGGAGAGAGAAAACAGGGAATTATAGAACGGTAAGTCTGACATCGGTAGTGGGGAAAATGCTAGAGTCCATTATAAAAGATGTAATAGCAGAGCACTTGGAAAACAGTGACAGGATCGGACAAAGTCAACATGGATTTACAAAAGGTAAATCATGCTTGACTAAATCTACTGGAATTTTTTGAGGATGTAACTGGTAGAATAGATAAGGGAGAACCAGTGGATGTGGTGTATTTGGACTTTCAGAAGGCTTTCGATAAGGTCCCACATAAGATATTAGCGTGCAAAGTTAAAGCACATGGGATTGGGGGTAAGGTACTGACTTAGATAGAGAACTGGTTGGCAGAAAGGAAGCAAAGAGTTGGAATAAATGGGTCTTTTTCCGAGTGGCAGGCAGTGACTAGTGGGGTACCGCAGGGATCGGTGCTCGGACCCCAGCTATTCACAATATATATTAAAGATCTAGACGAGGGAGCTAGATGTAATATCTCCAAGTTTGCAGACGACACAAAGCTGGGTGGGCGTGTGTACTGTGAGGAGGATGCAGAGAAACTGCAGTATGATTTGGACAGGTTGGGTGATTGGGCAGATGCAGTATAATGTGGATAAATGCGAGGTTATCCACTTTGGTGGCAAAAACAGGAAGACAGATTATTATCTGAACGGCAATAGATTGAGAAAATGGGAAGTGCAACGAGACCTGGGTGTCCTTGTGCACTAGTCGCTGAAGGTAAGCATGCAGGTGCAGCAGGCGGTTAAGAAGGCAAATGGTATGTTGGCCTTCAGAGCGAGAGGATTCGCGTACAGGAGCAAGGATGTCTTGCTGCAGTTGTACAGGGCCTTGGTGAGACCACACCTTGAGTACTGTGTGCAGTTTTGGTCGCCTTATCTGAGGAAGGATGTTCTTGCCATGGAGGGAGTGCAGCGAAGATTCACCAGACTGATACCTGGGATGGCAGGAATGACGTATGAAGAGAGATTGGGTCGATTAGGCTTATATTCGCTAGAGTTTAGAAGAATGAGAGGGGATCTCATTGAAACTTATAAAATTCTAACAGGACTAGACAGACTAGATGCAGGAAGGATGTTCCCGATGGCCGGGGAGTCCAGAACCAGGGGTCACAGTCTAAGGATAAGGGGTAAGCCATTTAGGACTGAGATGAGGAGGAATTTCTTCACCCAGAGAGTGGTGAACCTGTGGAATTCTCTACCACAGAAGGCAGTTGAGGCCAATTCATTAAATATATTCAAGAAGGAGTTAGATATATTTCTTAAGGCTAAAGGGATCAAGGGATATGGGGAGAAAGCAGGGACAGGGTACTGAATTTGGATGATCAGCCATGATCTCATTAAATGGCAGAACAGGCTTGAGGGGCCAAATGGCCTGCTCCTGCTCCTATCTTCTATGTTTCTATACATGCCGTCAGGGTCCTGTCTCTTTTTTGTGTTCCACCAGCTTTATCAGTACCGCACCCTTATTATAGTTACCCTATCCCATCACTCCATCTCCCCTTGTACCCTTCAATGAAAGCCGACACAAGTGTTAATTCTAGAAATTCTGCATACAAAATGGGGAAAACACTCCTCTATTCAGTTTTACTTGAACTGTTGTTCGAAGTGAAGCAAATCAGATCCTCTATGACAGGGATGCTCTAACAAGGCAATTTTTTCCAATTAAGTAAATGGCAAGACGATCATGGGAATCCACAGGGAAAAGACAGTACCATCCCCAGTTTACAGACCTGCTCATTAGCACCGCATCCGCAGCCAGTCGAGCGAGGACAGACCAGACTTGCAACGCGGTACCGTGCAGGGACTGAGAGCCAGTCGAACCTTCATAGAAGGCTCATTACTTTAAAATTGAGAGGTCGCACAACACCAGGTTATAGTCCAACAGTTTTATTTGAAATCACAAGCTTTCGGAGCTATCGATAGCTCTGAAAGCTTGTGATTTCAAATAAAACTGTTGGACTATAACCTGGTGTTGTGCGACCTCTCAATTTTGTCCACCCCAGTCCAACACCGGCATCTCCGCATCATCATCATTACTTTAAGCCAAAGAGTGCTAGTTTTCTTCTGTCCTTTACAGGCAAATACCGCAGGATATTGGAAATAAAATCCACCATTTTGTTCAAATTTCTCTGCTGCATTTTACTTTGAATGTAGCTCCCCAACTGAATCTGTGGGTAAATGTGTGGGCCCCGAAAAATATAAGGAACCAGATCAATGAAATAGATTTTTTAAAGGGACGCTACCTTCGTGGAAAAACTAATTTTGTTTGTAACCATACGCTGCAATGATGTGAAATTGTGTTGAGCTGCAGTGATGGGCCACTTGCACTTCAGAAAAACAATACACAGATATTCTGGCTTGTCTCCATCTCTTCAGCACCTTCATGCTTTTGATACCTCCAGACTCGACTATTCCAGTGCCCTCCTGGCCAGCCTCCCAGCTTCCACTCTTAGGAACAGGCGTAGGCCATTTAGCCCCTCGAGCCCATTCCGCCATTCAATGTGACCTAACTCCATATACCCACCTTTGCCCCATATCCCTTAATAACTTTGGTTAACAAAAGTCTATCAATCTCAGATTTAAAATTAACAATTGATCTAGCATCAATTGCCATTTGCGGAAGAGAGTTCCAAACTTCTACCACCCTTTGCGTGTAGAAGTGTTTCCTAACTTCACTCCTGAAAGGTCTGGCTCTAATTTTTAGACTATGCCCTCTAGTCCGAGATTCACCAACCAGCGGAAAGAGTTTCTCTATCTGTCCTATCAGTTCCCCTTAATATCTTGTAAACTTTGATCAAATCACCCCTTAATCTTCTAAATTCCATGGAATACAACCCTAGTTTGTGTAATCTCTCCTCATAATTTAACCCTTGGAGTCTGTGTATCATTCTGGTAAACCTACGCTGCACTCTCTCCAAGGCCAATATATCTTTCCTAAGATGTGGTGCCCAGACTGCTCACAGTACTCTAGGTGTGGTCTAACCAGGGCTTTTTATTAGCTGTAGCATAACTTCTGCCCCCTTGTATTCTAGTCAATTAGCCTTTAAAAAAAATTATATTCTGTACCTGTTCATGACATTTTAATGATCTATGTACCTGGACCCCCAAGTCTCTTTGGACCTCCACTGTTTTTAGCTTTTCACCATTTATAAAGTACTCTGATCTATCCTTTTTAGGTCCAAAGTTGGATGACCTTTCATTTGCCTACATTGAAATTGATTTGCCACAGTTTTGCCCATTCGCTTAATCTATTGATATCTCTTTGTAATTTTATGCTTCCATCTACATTGCTTACAATGCCACCTATCTTTGTGTCATAAACTTGAGCTCATTCAAAATTCTGCTGCCCATATTCTAACTCAAATAAAGTCCTGTTTACCCATCACCCCTGTGCTCACTGACCACATTGGTTCCCAGTCCCCAAATGCCTCCAATTAAAAATTCTAATTTCCGTGTTCAAATCCCTCCATGGCCTCGCCCCTCCCTATCTTTGTAATTTCCTCCAGCCCTATAACCCCCCCAAGATCTCTGTGTTCCTCCAATTCTGGCCTCTTGTCCATCCCATACTTCCTCCACACCACGATTGGCGTCCGTGTCTTCAGCTGTTTGTGCCTTAAGCTCTGGAATTCCCTCCCTAAACATCTCCACCTCTCTCTCCTTTAAGACCCTCCTTAAACCAACCTCTTCGACCAAGCTTTTGGTCACCTGTCCTAAGGCTGTCTCCTTTGGAACATTTTACTACGTTAAAGGTACTATATAAATGCAAGTTGTTGATGTTGAACCATCAACAGAGTCTGGCAAAGTTGTCTTCAAAAGAACTGCTCTTTAAACACAGATTGTTCAACAGGTGTCCAAAAATCCAGTCACTAATGCTTTATTGGTTGTTAATTAGGGTTCCTTTAACTAAAGATTATAGTGGAAAATGTGCAGGTGTTGAGTTGTCATCAGCTTGTTATATCCATAGAGTGAAGTGATGATAGCATTAACTCCAGGTTTTGAGTGATAGGGCTATTGGGGAGATTGTATTTATTGTGGAAATTAAGAAGTTTTGTCCCAGACAGGAATTCAACATTAGCCTTGATGATTGATCAGCACCTGCTTACAGACTCCCCTTTTATATATAGAACAGTGGGCTGGTTGAGGTGCGCTACAAAGCCTTGTGTTCTCGAGAATGGATTTTAATTGTGTTTGCTACATGTGTAAACTGTAGACGACTTCTCAGTAATTTACCTTCAAACCTTCTGTCATATCTATTTATATCTTTCTCTCTCACTCTCACACACACAAACACTCTCTTCCTCTCTCTCTTTTAGAGTATATAGAAATTATACTCAGTCACATCATGCAGTCCATCTGCTCCACAAAGTACCAATCATTCAGACTTGGCATTTGAAGTGCCGTAACCTACAAGGCTACGGACCAAGAGCTGGAAGGTAGGATTAGGCGAGATAGCTCTTTTTTGGCCGGCACAGACACGATGGGCCGAATGGCCTCCATTGTGCCGTAGATTTCTTTGACCCTATGGTCTCTTTCCTGATAATTACCTGCCCACCATGTTAGAATGAATGAGGTCTTTTTTGAAATTTAACCCTCTGAGCACTGTGACAAGCTTGCTTGGCGGAAGTATTTTCTGGCTTCCATGTGAGTTTTACGTCTGTGATAGAACCATTTCAGTCTTCCGAATTTAAGCTTTCCATTGGCTGGAACATTGCCTCTTTAATACTAGATTTCAGCAAATGAAAATTGGATGTTAGGAGCACAGTGACAGAAGAGTAGAGATAAAATAAACATTTAAACAACAACAACTTGTATTTATATAGCGCCTTTAACGTAGTAAAACATTCCAAGGTGCTTCACAGGAGCGTTATCAAGCACAATTTGACATCGAGCCACATAAGCAGATATTAGGACAGGTGACAGAAGTAGTTTTTAAGGAGTGCCTAAAAGGAGGAGAGAGCGGAAGAGAGGCGGAGAGATTTAGGGAGGGATTTCCACAGCTGAAGGCCCAGGCAGCTGAAGGCACGGCCACCAATGGTGGAGCGATGAAAATCGGGGATGCGCGATGAACATCAGAAAAGGATTAGAATAGAGATTATGAAGAGGAAAATTAAAATAACTTAACGCCTTGTATTTATATTGCACTGTAAAATAATAAAACATCCCAAAGCGCTCCACAGAGGTGAAAATTAAAATGAAAGAGAATAGAAGGAAAAAGGGAAACTGGTCAAACACAAATAAACTATGTAATTAAAAAAAATCTTTTGTGAAAATTTTTGATTTTGGGAGTTAGTTAATGATCCATATACAGTACTAAAACTGTCCTAATGTTTGGACAGTTATTAATGTAATACAGAATTGGTGTTTATTTCAATGCCACAGTCAGTGAGCTGACAAAGCAACAAAAAAAAAAGTGCTTGGCCAAAAGACACTAGTTTCTCTGAACCAGCCAGGAGTCTAGCGGAGGTTTTACACTGGACTGGTACAGACAGTGGCAGATGCATAGGTTTCACTCAGCCACATCTCCGAGTGTAAACAATCCAAAGTTCAGCAAACCAACGGCATTGGGGACCCACTATAAAGCGCTTTGGGACGTCCTGAGGTCATGTAAGGCGCTATAGAAATGCAAGTTCGTTCTTTCCAAGTTAGAACGAATCAGATAAAGGATGCAGTTTTCAGATTCCTCAGTCTGGAATTATTGCTGCTATGTTATACTTCGAATCACAGAATTTTACAGCACAGGAGAAGGCCATTAAGTTCATCGAACCTGCACCATCTCTCACAACAGCTATCCACTTAGTCCCATTCCTTCGCCTTTTAAAACTTTTCTTTTTCAAATATTTATTCATTTCCCTATTAAAAGTTATTATGGATTCTGCTTCCATCGCTGTTTCGGGTCTGGCATTCCATGTCCTAAACACCCTCCACATAAAAAAATCATTCTAGAAACATAGGAACAGGAATAGGCCATTCAGCCCCTCGAGCCTGTTCCGCCATTCAATGAGATCATGGCTGATCCGCGACCTAACTCCATATACCTGCCTTTGGCCCATATCCCTCAATAACTTTGGTTAACAGAAGGCTATTAATTTCCGATTTAAAATTAACAATTGACCCAGCGTCAATTGCCGTTTGCGGAAGAGAGTTCCAAACTTCTACCACCCTTTGTGTGTAGAAGTGTTTCCTAATTTCACTCCTGAAAGGTCTGTCTCTAATTTTTAGACTATGCACCCAGTTCTAGAATTCCCCAACCAGCGGAAATAGTTTCACTCTATCTACCCTATCTGTTTTCCTTAATATCTTGAAAACTACGATCAGATCACCCCTTAACCTTCTAAATTCTAGGGAATACAACCCTAATTTGTGTAATCTCTCCTCTTAACTTAACCCTTGAAGTCCGGGTATCATTCTGGTAAACCTACGCTGCACTCTCTCCAAGGCCAATATATCCTTCCTACGGTGTAGTGCCCAGAACTGCTCACAGTACTCCAGGTGTGGTCTAACCAGGGTTTTGTATAGCTGCAGCATAACTTTTACCCCCTTGTATTCTAGTCCTCTAGATCTAAAGGCAGCATTCCATTAGCCTTTTTGATTATTTTCTGTACCTGTTCATGACATTTTAATGATCTATGTACCTGGACCCCCAAGTTTCTTTGAACCTTCACTGTTTTTAGCCTTTCACCATTGAGAAAGTACCCTGTTCTATCCTTTTTAGGTCCAAAGTGGATGACCTCATATTTGCCTACATTGAAATCCATTTGCCACATTTTTGCCCATTCACTTAATCTGTTGATATCCCTTTGTAATTTTATGCTTCCATCTACACTGCCTACAATTCCACCTACCTTTGTGTCATCTGCAAATTTGATATATGACTTTCTATGCCATCATCTAAGTCATTAATAAATACTGTGAATAGTTGAGGCCCCAACACAGATCCCTGCGGGATACCACTAGTCACCTGCTAATTTGAGTACCTACTCTCTGTCCCCTGCCGCTCAGCCAATTTCCTCACCAGGTCAATAATTTGCCCTCAATTCCGTGGGTTCCTTAGTTAACAGTCTTTTATGTGGGACTTTATCAAATGCCTTCTGGGAGTCCATATAAATAACATCCATAGACATTCCCCTGTCCATTACTTTAGTCACCTCCTCAAAAAATTCAATCAGGTTTGTCAGGCATGACCTGCCTTTCACAAATCCATGCTGGCTCTCTCTGATCAACTGAAAATTTTCGAGGTGTAAAGTAACCCTATCCTTATCCTTTCCTATCCTTTCGAACCTCTCTCTTCGCTCTTTTTTGATAAGTTTTTAAGGTCCTACGTGAAATGAGTTGGGCAAGTGTAAATCAAGTTCCGATTGGGCATGGGCTGCTCAACTGCCCCTATTTCAATTTCTCACTCAGGGATCCCACACATGGTTAGCTCATGTGAGAAATGCAACAACGTCACACTGATGCACTAGCACAGTGTTGGGACAGAGAGGAGGGAGGTTCAGTTTGCATCTAAGCATCCTGTACCTGACCTGGGAGTGCTTGATGCAGATCCTGGGTGTCTGAAATAGAAAGCATTCCCTTCCCCACCACTAACCCCAATCGGAACAAATAAACAAATTAAAATCTGACGTCAGTACGATATTGGTGATCTGACCTGATTATTCAGAAGTGAAGGACAGACTTAGCGGTCACTCTAATGAAACGGAATTAACAGCACTGAGTGCAGTAACTGTGGTATTTCTTTTGGTTTTTACTCACTGAACAGAAAGACTGACGAAGTATGCAGCCGAGTGGAGTTACTACATTGTTGTGGGTTCAAGTCCCACCCCAGAGACTTGAGCACATAATCTAGGTTGACACTCCAGTGTAGTACTGAGGGAGTGTCGTCTTTTGGATGAGACTTAAACCGAGGCCCCTTCTGCTCTCTCAGGTGGACGTAAGAGATGCCATGGCACTATTTCGAAGAGCAGGGAAGTTCCCTCAACCAACATTATCACATTGTTGTTTGTGGGATCTTGCTGTGCACAAATTAGCTGCCGCGTTTCCCTACATTACAACAGTGACTACACTTCAAAAATTTACTTCATTGGCTGTAAAGCGCTTTGGGACGTCCTGAGGTCATGAAAGGCGCTATAGAAATCTTTCTTTCTTTCTTAATCCGCAACACTTAACACGTTAACTGTTTAGCCCATCACCTTTTTAGCCGATCACCTTTTACTTTGTTGTAGTGAATTTTGAAATCTGTTGCAGTGATTCAGGGAGAGGGAGCAGCCTTTTGGACAGAGTCATAGCCGACAGGCGGAACCTTAACACCATCACTCTGCCCGATTTCAGTGATCTCGAGACAGGTAAATATTATCTTCTGTCTTCCTTAATCATTATCGTCTTGTTCTGGACGAGCTACACGGGCGCGTTGCTAATTAAGAGTTCACTCCGTTGTCCACTGCCTCTGCGGTTCGTATACAGTTCTGAGACGTTGCAACAGGAGGCAAACAGCTCACATTAATGATCGGAGACCAGCGTGAACATGATGCAGGCTCCTACAGTGAGCAGTAAAATAGCACCGTGTGTACATGAAATGGACGGGGCCCAGCACTTCTTTAAAGTAACGTGTACACTGATTTTGAGAGGTTTAAAATTACCTTTTTATTTTAAGTCCTTTGGAGGCAGAGGAAATTTGATGCATTTGCTTTAAGAGACAGAAACTGCTTTTATATTACATAGAACTTATAGCACAGAAACAGGCCATTCAGCCCACTGTTCCATGCTGATGTTTATGCTCCACTCGAGCCTCCTCCCACCCTACTTTATCTAACCCTATGAACATATCCTTCTATTCCCTTCTCCCTTGTGTATTTATACTGTTTAAATTAAGAGTCCAGGGGCTCGGCCATAAACTGGCTCCCAGCTGTTCAGTCCCTTTTCTGTAGGTAAAACTGAGCCTCTTGAGTTTGGTGGTGGGTTATAGAAAGTGGATTTAATAGCCCAACCGGCTGAAAGGAACAATTTAAAAGCATCTTCAGTACAAAATAAACCAGAGATTATTTTTATGGATCAGTAAATACATGTGGTGGAAGCGACCCCCAAGTTTGCCTTTTTGTAAACCCGCTAAGTATTCCAACAGCTCCATTCCCAGCAGCTGCTCTTTATAGAATCATACAGCACAGAAGGAGGCCATTCGGCCCATCGTGCCTGTGCCGACTCTTTGAAAGAGCTGTCCAATTAGTCCCACTTCCTTACTCTTTCCCCATAGCACTGCAGTTTTTTCTTTTTAAGCATTTATCCAATTCCATTTTGAAAGTTACGATTGAATCTGCTCCCATCACCCTTTCAAGCAGTGCATTCCAGATCATAACAACTTGGCTGGTACCAGTCTGGTAAATCTCCTCGACAGCGCTGACTTGTGCTAGGGTGCAGGCCCATGGTGCCCTGGCCACCCTCTGTTATATCACCGAAATGGCTATCTCCATGTCAGTGCCTAAGCCGAGAGACAGTCCGCACGGTGGTGGTTTTATGGGTTGTTGTGGGGGGGGGGGAATCACAGTCCAGCCCGATCCTGCTTTCCCTCCAGTGCCAGCATGCTTTCCAGAAGGGATCACTGATAGCGCTTGGCAACAGTGACTGTTAGAGAAAATGGACACTGCTGCAGCCATGGCATTGGTTAATAGGTAGTTCAACTGGCCACAGTGCTCCTGAGATCAAAATTCAGCACAGGGATCGGACCTGGGGCCTTCCTGGACTGTGTGGCACAGTTCCACAGCAGACAATGGACTACCAACTTAAACTATTGTAGAGCTCTAATTAACCAGTCTTAACCAACACCATATAGCCATACTTTCCATACTGGAAGGCTGCATGTATTGAAAGTTTTAACATTATCTCTCATTGCCATCAATGCACAATTCTTAAAGTGACGGGTACTAAACCTCAGCACTTGTCACTGGTTTACTTGCTGTGCTCTTTGTCTTCCTCCCATCTGACATTTTGCAAAGCTGCTTCCTGCCACTGTAAACCAGGCACTGTATACCCCTGAAATAAAAAACCCAAAAACGTGCTGGAAACAGGTCCGGCAGCATTCATAAGAACATAAGAAATAGGAGCAGGAATAGGCCACTTGACCCCTTGAGCCTGCTCCGCCATTCAATAAGATCTTGGCTGATCTTGGGCTCAAAGCCATTTCCCTGCCCGCTCCCCATAACCCTTCACTCCCTTATCTTGCAAAAAATCTGTCTATCTCCACATTAAATGTATTTAATGACCCAGCCTCCACGGCTCTCTGGGGCAGAGAATTCCACAGATTTACGACCCTCAGAGAAGGAATTCCTCCTCATCTCAGTTCTAAAAGGACGACCCTTTATTCTGAAACTATGCCCCCGAGTTCTAGATTTCCCCACGAGGGGAAACATCCTCTCTGCATCTACCTTGTCGAGCCCCCTCAGTATCTTATATGTTTCAATAAGATCACCTCTCATTCTTCTAAATTCCAATGAGTATAGGCTCAACCTTTCTTCATAAGTCAACCCCCTCATCTCTGGAATTAACCGAGTGAATCGTCTCTGAACTGCCTCCAATGCAAGTATATCCTTCCTTAAATAAGCAGACCAAAACTGTACGCAGTACTCCAGGTGTGGTCTCACCAATACCCTGTACAGTTGTAGCAGGACTTCCCTGCTTTTATACTCCAACCCCCTTGCAATAAAGGCCAACATTCCATTTGCCTTTTTGATTACTTGCTGTACCTGCACGCTAACTTTTTGTGTTTCATGCGCAATGACCCCCAGATCCCTCTGAACTGTAGCATTTTGTAATCTCCATTTAAATAATAATTTGCTTTTTTATTTTTCCTGCCAAAGTGGATAGCCTCGCACTTTCCCACATTATACTCCATCTGCCATATGTTTGCCCACTCACTTAGCCTGTCTATATCCCTTTGCAGATTCTTTGAGTCCTCTGCACAACTTGCTTTCCCACCCATCTTTGTATCATCCGCAAACTTGGCTACATTACACTCGGTCCCTTCATCCAAGTCATTAATGTAGATTGTAAATAGTTGAGGCCCCAGCACCGATCCCTGTGGCACCCCACTAGTTACCGTTTGCCAACCAGAAAATGACCCATTTATCCCGACTCTCTGCTTTCTGTTAGTTAGCCAATTCTCTATCCATGCTAATATATTGCCCCCAACTCCGTGAGCTCTTCTCTTATGCAGTAACCTTTTATGTGGCACCTTATCGAATGCCTTCTGGAAATCCAAATACACCACATCCACTGGCTCACCTTTGTCCACCCTGCTCATTACATCCTCAAAAAAACTCCAGCAAATTTGTTAAACATGATTTCCCTTTCATAAAACCATGCTGACTCTGCTTGACTGCATTATGATTTTCCAAATGCCCTGCCACTGCTTCCTTAATGAAGGACTCCAGCATTTTCCCAACAACAGATGTTAGACTAACTGGTCTCTAGAGCCTGCTTTCTGTCTCCCTCCTTTCTTAAATAGGGGTGTTACATTTGCGGTTTTCCAATCCACTGGGACCTCTCCAGAGTCCAGGGAATTTTGGTATATTGCAACCAATGCATCCACTATCTCTGCGGCCACTTCTTTTAAAACCCTGGGATGCAGGCCATCTGGTCCAGGGGACTTGTCGTCTTTTAGTCCCATTATTTTACCAAGTACTTTTTCCATAGTGATAGTGATTGTCTTTAGTTCCCCCCTCCCTGTGGGCCCCTTGATTATCCATTATTGGGATGTTGTTAGTGTCTTCTACCGTGAAGACAGATATAAAATATTTGTTCAGAGTCTCTGCCATTTCCCCGTTCCCTATTATTAATTCCCCATTCTCATCCTCTAAGGGACCAATGTTTACTTTAGCTACTCTCTTTCTTTTTATATACCTGTAGAAGCTCTTACTATCTGTTTTAATATTTCTTGCTAGTTTACTCTCATAATTCATCTTCTCTCTCTCTTTATTATTTTTTTAGTCATCCCTTGCTGGCATTTAAAAATTTCCCAATCCTCTGGCTTCCCACCAATCTTGGCAACATTGTATGCCTTCGTTTTCAATTTGATACCATCCTTTACTTCCTTAGTTTGCCACGGATGGTGCTCCCTTCTCTTAAAATCTTTCTTTCTCACTGGAATATATTTTTGTTGAGAGTTATGCAATATCTCCTTAAATGTCCGCCACTGCATTTCAACTGTCTACCCTTTAATTTATTTTTCCAGTCCACTTTAGCCAGTTCTGCCCTCATGCCATTGTAATTGCCTATGTTTAAGATCAGGACACTGGTTTGAGATACAACTTTCTCACCCTCCAACTGAATTTGAAATTCAACCATGCTATGATCACTCTTTTCTAGAGGATCCTTTACTTTGAGATCATTTATTAATTCTGTCTCATTACACAGTACCAGATCCAAGATAGCCTGCTCCCTGGTTGGTTCCATTACATACTGTTCTAGGAAACCATCCCGGATGCACTCTATGAACTCCTCCTCAAGGCTACCATGGCCAATTTGATTTGTCCAATCAATATGGAGATTAAAATCACCCATGATTATTACTGTACCTTTTTTACAGGCCTCCATTATTTGTTGATTTATACTCTGTCCAACAGTATTGCTACTGTTCGGGTGCCTGTAGACTACGCCCACCAGAGACCTTTTCCCCTTATTTTTTATCTCCACCCAAACCGATTCTACATCTTGATCTTCTGAACCAATATCACTTCTCACCACTGTACTGATCCCATCCTTTACCAACAAAGCCACCCCACCTCCCTTTCCTTTCTGTCTATCCTTCCGAATTGTCAAATACCCTGGAATATTCAGTTCCCAGCCCTGGTCACCTTGCAACCACGTCTCTGTAATGGCGATCAGATCATACCCATTTGTATCTATTTGTGCCGTCAACTCATCTATCTTGTTACAAATGCTGCGTGCATTCAGATACAGAGCTTTTAACTTTATCTTTTTACCATTTCTCCTTGTTTTGGCCCCATTTTGTGTTGCACTCTTATTTTTAAACATTCTGTCCCTTCCTGTCACACTCTGGTTATTATTTCCCCCATCTCTATCCTGCTCTATTGTTTTCTCATTTCTCCATGACTTTTTAAATTCCCGCTCACCTGGACCCTCCCCCCCCCCCACTATTTAGTTTAAAGCCCTCTCTACAGCCCTAGTTATTCAATTCGCCAGGACTTTAGCCCCAGCATGGTTCAAGTGAAGCCCATCCAAACGGAACAGCTCCCTCTTATCCCAGTACTGGTGCCAATGCCCCACAAATCGAAACCCATTTCTCCCACACCAGTCTTTGAGCCACTCGTTCATTTCTCTGATCTTATTTACCCTATGCAAATTCGCTCGTGGCTCGGGTAGTAATCCAGAGATTATTACCTTTATGATTCTGTTTTTTAATTTAGCCCCTAGCTGCTCATACTCCCTCAGCAGAACCTCTTCCTTTGTCCTACCTATGTCATTGGTACCTACATGGACCATGACAACTGAATCTTCCCCCTCCCACTACAAGTTCCTCTCCAGCCCAGAGGAGATGTCCTTAACCCTGGCAGGCAACACAGCCTTTGGGACTCACGCTGTCGGCTGCAGAGAACAGTATCTATCCCCCTAACTATACTGTATTCGAAGGGGAGGGGGTTGGTGGGGGGGGCGGGGGAATGGCTTAACACTTCTGGCTTGAACGTGGCGAGGCCTGATGAATGAAAACATGAACCTGAGCAACCAGACGATTAAGACAATCGGGTTAAGGTCCAGTGCACTGAGAGCAGGCTAGGGTTGTTCCTTACAGAGGCAAGGTGCCAAGCCAGCTGCAGGTGGATTGTTTTCTCATCAATCTTAGCAGTGGGCAGGAAAGGAAAAGAATTATGGGAAAAATGGATATTTCGCTGTTAACGGGGACAAGCAGGCGGGACCCAATGTGAGTACTTTAGTGTTTGCATGAGAAATAGATGAACGGATGCCGCCAGTTCAAATCCTTTTTAACCGTTCACACACGTGCCTTCTGTGTAGAAATAGTCTCTCAAAAGACTGGACAATGCATTTCCCAGCAGTGCATTCACTCATATATCAGTGTCATTGTATCTGAAGCAGAAAATTATTCCATGATACTCAGGAAAAATTCTGAAAACTCCAATTCTGGCCTCATGAGCATCCCCGATTTTCTTCGCTCCACCATTGACGGCCGCGCCTTCAGCTGCCAAGGCCCTAAGCTCTGGAAATCCCTCCCTAAACTTCTCCACCTCTCTCTCTTTTAAGTCACTTCTTAAAGCCTATCTCTTTGACCAAGCTTTTGGTCACCTGTCCTAATATCTCTCTATGTCAAATTTTGTCTGATAAGGCTCCTGTGAAGCGCCTTGAGACGTCTTACTACGTTAAAGGCACTATATAAATGCAAGTTGCTGTTGAAAATGCCAAGCAACTCTGAGCTGGATCATAATAATTACAGCTTTTGTATCAGTCCGAATGTTACCCTCTTAAAGCGAGGAGAAGTTCTCCAATTTACAGTTTTTTAAATTGTTTTTGTCTAATGAATTTCTCTGGCCGAAAGACTATTATTGTATTTAATAATCCAGCTACCAAGTACAATCAAAGGCTTGTACAGTAGAATCTATTGCCTACATAACAACAGTCATTGCACTTGAAAATAATCCATTGGATGTGAAGCATTTTGAAATGTGGTAAAATGCTACCTAAATACAAGTCTTTCTTTCTCAGCTCCACCTCTCTATGACCTTCCTCAAACCCTCAACTGCCTCTGTGTTGTCAGACTGCTTGTCCGATGTAGATGAGTTACAGCTCCCTCAAAACCTTTTATTTTTTTATTTGTTCCTGGGATGTGGGCGTCGCTGGCAAGGCCAGCATTTATTGCCCATCCCTAGTTGCCCTTGAGAAGGTGGTGGTGAGCCGCCGCCTTGAACCGCTGCAGTCCGTGTGGTGAAGGTACTCCCGTAGTGCTGTTAGGGAGGGAGTTCCAGGATTTTGACCCAGCAACGATGAAGGAACGACAATATATTTCCAAGTCAGGATAGTGTGTGACTTGGAGGGGAACTTGGAGGTGATGGAGTTATCCTGCGGCTGCTGCTCTTGTCCGTTCTCTTGTCTTCTGCCCCCATCACAATCTCTGCTCTCTTGCCAGTGAATCTAACCCCCTTCCTTACCACTGTCCCAAGCTCGACTAGACCATTCACAGTCTTGACGTCCTTTTGGACCCTGAACCAAATTTGACATCCCATATCCTCTCTGTCACAAAGACTGCTTACTTGCACCTCCGTAACATTTCCCAGCCACTGGTGAAATCCTTATTGGTTAGCAAAGCATAAATGATATTGGGCTTCATAAATAGAGGTATTGAGTGCAAAAGCAGAGAAGTTATGCTGAACCTTTATGAGGCACTGGTTAGGCCACAACTGGAGTATTGCGTCCAGTTCTGGTCACCACACTTTAGGAAGGATGTGAAGGCCCTTGAGAGGGTGCAGAGGAGATTTACCAGAATGGTTCCGGGAATGGGGGATCTTAGCTACAAAGACAGGTTGGAGAAGCTGGATTTGTTTTCATTAGAGCAAAGGAGGTTGAGGGGTGATTTGATAGAGGTGTACAAGATTATGACGGGTTTGGATAGGCTAGACAGAGAAAGGCTGTTCCCACTAGTTGATGGTACAAGGACTAGTTGAAGGTACAAGGATTAGGGGACACAGATTTAAGGTTTTGGGCAAGAGATACAGGGAGGATGTGAGGTAAAACCTTTTTACGCAGTGAGTGGTGAAGACCAGGAACTCGCTGCCGACGGAAGTGGTGGAAGTGGAGACACTCAATGTTTTCAAGGGGAGACTGGATAGACACTTGAGGGAAATAAACTTGCAGGGCTACGGGGATAGAGCGGGGGCATGGGACTGACTGGATTGCTCTAGAGAGAGCCGGTGTGGACTCGATGGGCCGAATGGCCTCCTTCTGTGCCGTTATGACTCTATGACTCCTACCTTTGTCACTTCCAGAGTAAACTACTCCAGCGTGCTCTATACTGGCCCCCCACCCTCTATAACCTCCTACTTGGCCATTTATCTCATTGCTGTTTCTGGGACCTTGCTGTGTGCAAATAATCCCTACATTACAACAGTGACTAAACAGTATTTAATTGGCTGTAAATTGCATTGGGATGTCCTGAGGTCATGAAATATGCTGTATAAATGCAAATTCTTTATTTTCTTTCATGTTTATCTATATAATGGTAACTGCACTTCAAAAGTAATTTATGGCTTGAAGCACTTTGGGACATGCTCAGTACGTAGAAGTGCCATTTAAATACAAGTTCTTTCTTTGTTTTCTGCTGCTGTGTCTTTCCAGCCTCTACTGTATATTGTCTGATTATTTGTCTTAATTGTCCCAGTACTTAAATTTCTGAGGGGTCCAGCTGTCAGAAGGAATCCCTGCTTTAGCCACTGTCTTCCCATTTCAATACATTCCAACTAAACCCACTGCGCTGCCAAGTTTCTGTCAGTATTAATGCTGAACTCAGTACTCTCTCAGGTGTCTTGATGCATTGCCTGCTAAATGGTCTTTACTGTCGTCCTCCTCCTGTCATCTCATTGTGAGCTTGAGACCCTGTCCTCCTGAACGTCGGGGCTTGCTAACTACAGACTGTCTCCTCTGCGAGAATTCTGTAGCTAAGCATCTCCCCAGTCTTTGAAAACAAAACTCCAACAAATTAAGCAAGAGAGAAATATGATTCTGGGACATACTAGATAAAAAGAATGAAAATGGAAGGGAAAGAAAGAATTGAAGCGTTAAAAAGAAAAATAAGTATCTGAACCAAGTTTCCACACCCAACGCGCACACAATCCCTCACACACTCAGACACAGTCTCTCTCTCTCTCGCGCACACACACTCTCGCGCACACACACACTCTCACACGCACACACACCCACTGTCTCACACATGCACACAGACACTCGCACGCACACTCTGTCATACACACCCTGTCACACACTCTTACACACGCTCACTCGCGCCCGCGCGCGCTCTCATGCGCACACTTCCGTCCAATTTGGGGGTGGGGGGAGGGGAATCGCAGTCTTTGCCGGCTTACCTGTGGAGTGAAAGGAGTGAACTATTCCAGGGATGGGCACACTTTCATTAACAGCTCAAACATGTTGCCAATTAGATCAAACAAGGAATTGAACCGATAGCATAAATGGGCTGGATTATCCTGCACGGAAGATGGTGCAGATATGAAGGACTAAATTAAGGAGAGAAAATAGCAGGGGGAAAATGACAGAATTTGTGCTGCATCAGTGATTAGATTTTTCATGAACTGCAGCAGGAGATAGTCCATTTTGTTTGGCAACAACAGGAAGTTGTAGATTAGATTCGAGTCAGTTCTGAGAACTGAGTGCCCATTTTACAACCACTCAAAGCCGCTGCTATAAACATAGGTTAATAACTTTACTGTTTAAACACTCAGATTGCTAGCAACTGAAACCAACGCTTGCCAATTTTTTTTCCTGTACTCAATCCAAAAAGCATTTTGTTGCTGGGGTACATTTATACAGGCACTGGGCACCCTCCAGTCCCTCACCCAGGTGCCCGTTATTAATACGTGAGACTTGGATGTGAACGTCTGCAGGTAATTCAGTCACGGTGGGGGTCAGGGTCAAGTCCAATCCTGTCCACACGAGCGCTTTCCAAGTGGGAGTTACCAGCTGGGGACCGGGAGAGAGGTGACTGACCGATTTTATTTCCCCTTCCCCTACCCATGAGCACTGAAGCTAATTGCAGCTACCCTGGCTGAGCTAAGGTAACCCAGCACACACATGCGATCAAACCTTGGGATCGCGCTGGTCTGCATGGCACAGCTACTCGCTATGTAAACTAGCTGAACCATCGGGGAAGCTCAGTAATTGTAACGGTGTCTGCTGGTTGGGGATTCTAGGACTAGGGGGCATAGCCTAAAAATTATAGCCAGGCCTTTCAGGAGTGAAATTAGGAAACACTTCTACACATAAAGGGTGGTAGAAGTTTGGAACTCTCTTCCGCAAACGGCAGCTGGTGCTAAAGGTATTAAAAGGATATGGGGCAAAGGCAGGTATATGGAGCTAGGTCACAGATCACCCATAATCTCAGGCTCGAGGGGCTAAATGGTCTACTCCTGTTCCTTATGCTCCTATGCTTAATGCTTCTCATCGATTTAATTTTTTTTTTATTCGTTCATGGGATGTGGACGTCGCTGGCAACGCCAGCATTTATTGCCCATCCCTAGTTGCCCTTGAGAAGGTGGTGGTGAGCCGCCTTCTTGAACCGCTGCAGTCCGTGTGGTTAAGGTACTCCCACAGTGCTGTTAGGTAGGGAGTTCCAGGATTTTTACCCAGCGACGATGAAGGAACGGCGATATACTTCCAAGTCAGGATGGTGTGTGACTTAGAGGGGAACTTGGAAGTGGTGGTGATCCCATGCGCCTGCTGCCCTTGTCCTTCTAGGTGGTAGAGGTCGCGGGTTTGAGAGGTGCTGCCGAAGAAGCCGTGGCAAGTTGCACACACTGCAGCCACGGTACGCCGGTGGTGGAGGGAGCGAATGTTTAAGGTGGTGGATGGGATGCCAATCAAGTGAGCTGCTTTGTCCTGGATGGTGTCGAGCTTCTTGAGTGTTGTTGGAGCTGCACTCATCCAGGCAAGTGGAGAGTATTCCATCACACACCTGACTTGTGCCTTGTAGATGGTGGAAAGGCTTTGGGGAGTCAGGGGGTGAGACACTCGCCACAGAATACCCAGCCTCTGACCTGCTCTTGTTGCCACAGTATTTATGTGACTGGTCCAGTTAAGTTTCTGGTCAATGGCGACCCCCAGGATATTGATGGTGGGGGATTCGGCGATGGTAATGCCGTTGAATGTCAAGGGGCGGTGGTTAGACGCTCGCTTGTTGGAGATAGTCATTTCCTGGCACTTGTGTGGCGCAAATGTTACCTGCCACTTATCAGCCCAAGCCTGAATGTCGTCCAGGTCTTGCTGCATGCGGGCATGGACTGCTTCATTATCTGAGGAGTTGCGAATGGCACTGAACACTGTGCAGTCATCAGCGAACATTCCCACTTCTGACCTTATGGTGGAGGGAAGGTCATTGATGAAGCAGCTGAAGATGGTTGGGCCTAGGACACTGCCCTGAGGAACTCCTGCAGCGATGTCCTGGAGCTGTGATGATTGACCTCCAACAACCACAACCATCTTCCTTTGTGCTAGGTATGACTCCAGCCAGTGGAGCGTTTTCCCCCCGATTCCCATTGACTTCAGTTTTACGAGGGCTGCTTGATGCCACACTCGGTCAAATGCTGCCTTGATGTCAAGGGCAGTCACTTTCACCTCACCTCTGGAATTCAGCTCTTTTGTCCATGTTTGGACCAAGGCTGTAATGAGGTCTGGAGCTGAGTGGCCCTGGCGGAACCCAAACTGGGCATCGGTGAGCAGGTTATTGGTGAGTAAGTGCTACGTATTAGCACTCTCAACGACACCTTCCATCACTTTGCTGATGATTGAGAGTAGACTGATGGGCCGGTAATTGGCCGGAATAGATTTGTCCTGCTTTTTATGGACAGGACATACCTGGGCAGTTTTCTACATTGTCGGATAGATGCCTGTGTTATAGCTGTACTGGAACAGCTTGGCTAGAGGCACGGCTAGTTCTGGAGCACAAGTCTTCAGCACGACAGCCGGGATGTTGTCAGGGCCCACAGCCTTTGCTGTATCCAGTGCGCTCAGCTGTTTCTTGATATCACGTTGAGTGAATCAAATTGACTGAAGACTGGCTTCTGTGGTGGTGGGGACCTCAGGAGGAGGCCGATATGGATCATCCACTCGGCACTTCTGGCTGAAGAATGGTACGTTCTATTCTGCACCATAATCCCACTTAGAAACTTCCGATGTCTGAATATAAAGCTGTGTATTATAAGTCATTGTGTTCAGTCAGTACTGTGCTATATTGGGTAGCGATTCCTTTGAAGCAGTCTGACTGACTATTTTTTCACTCCTCGTGCTACAGTACATGCCCTTAAGCACCAACTCCCCTCCTGTATCTCACGCAAGCGACCGTTCTTTGTGTGAGTTTGGACAGTGAGTATCCTATTCAAATGTGGGGGATGTCCTCACACCAAGACTAATCCTATCCTTGCCTGTTACACGTGCGCTTTCCAGCAAGGGTCATTGGTGATCAGGTGCAGGACCCAGACCGATTTCCACCCCCTCCCCCCCAACACACATTGGCTCGGGGTGATTCCCGACCCCCCACCCAGGCTGGTTTCCCCGCCCCCCTCAGTCCCAAACTCAAGGCAGTAGGGCCAATTTGTAGCACTCCTACTGCTACCCAATTTGAGGTCAGTTAACTCAGTACTGACCAGGGATTAAACCAATGACCTTCATTAGTTTGCTGGCTCAGCTCCCAACAATGGACAGTGCACTAAGCAACTGAGTCCTCAGTAGAGTTGCTGGCATAATGTTTGATTTAATTACAAGTTTGATAGTGTTTCAGCTTTAAGATGTAGTCAATGTAAATCCCTTTGTTTTAAGACTAAGTCCAAGCACAGATCTAAGGAGGCAGAGGAATAAAGGTATCTCAGTGAGGGTTGCAAGTGTAATTTGAGCACAAATCTCATTAATGACATGAGTGAATCTGTATTGTGGAATAATTAAGGAGCCTTAGCTGTGAGAGGTCTAGTAAAGAATCATGAATGGAAACATTAGGCTGATAGGTTGAGGTTAGGATTGTTGTTGCACTTTGTGAAAATCAGGATGCAGGATACTGATTCTGACCTGGACTGTTTATATTCTATTTGTACACGGGGAAACAGTGTTTTGAAACAAAAGGACAAATAACAATTCCAAGCATACACTGGGATTTTTCTCCCCATTTCAATTAGCTGGTGTGACCTGTTTTCAGCTCAGTTTAATTGGTCCAATCCATTTCCCCGTGTGACAGAAGACTAGACAGAGAAAGACGTGTCCTGCTCCAGAGACGCCATCTACTTGACTAAATGGCTTTTTTTTATTAATGAAGGAATTAATATTTTCCCTGCAGGTACAAGCTTTTTGTTGCAGACTCGTGCAGTTACAGCGACTGTCGAGAACATCAGAAAGCTAAGCAGTTTACTCGGGCCGTGATCAAAAGGAGTGTTCATGGGCCGCTCCAGCAAACAGTGAAATGCTCAATTTGAGTAATGGTCATGACCTATGTTAGCACCATGTCTAAGGACAGATCCAGAAATGTGGTCTACGAAGTACTGGTACTCGCAATTCCTCAAACCGGTTGCTGGAACTGCATGGCGGCAGACATAATTTCAGTACACCTATTGAAGGATTTTGATCTAACTACCCTAGATCTGTTAGAATATCAACATTCAAGGCACCCTTTCACACATCAAGGTGCAGTGATCATTCATTGGCTTTAAATTCAGCTCACATCCATTAAAATAATGAAATGGTTTCGGGAGGACATGTTGGTGCCTCTCTGGCACCAGTACTGTCAGCAGCAATGATGCATAGTATTGAGAGTACAGAAACAGGCCATTCGGCCCAGCAGATCCATGCCGGGGTGTTTATGCTCTACACAAGCCTCCTCCTACCCCTCTGTGTCTAACCCCATCAACATAACCTTCTATTCATTTCTCCCTCATGTGTTTATCTAGCTTCCCCTTAAATGCATCAATGCTAGTCGTCTCAACTACTCCTTGTGCTAGCGAGTTCCACATTCTAGCCAAAAGTTAGACTCAAAAGCTTTCATTAACTGAAACCGTTAAACCACTGCTACTGCTCAAATCCCCCTCTCTTCCCCCCCCACCCCCCCCTCAGACTGTGTATCTTCCTCAAGCATAAAGTAATTGGAATTTTTTACTAGTGGAGAAATGAGCACAGTGGGACAGTGATGATGATGAAGAGGAGGTACTTAACCACACACATTATTAAAATAAAAGAACTTGCATTTATATAAAACCTTATCACGTCCTCAGAACCTCCCAAAAAACTTTGCAACAGAAGAATAATTTTTTGAAGTGCAATTGCTGCTATTAGTTAGGCAAACGGGGCAGTAAATTTGCTCACAGCAAGGTCCCACCAACAGCAAATGAATAAATGATCAGATAATCTGTGCGTTGGTTGAGGGATGAATCTTGGCCTGGGGAACTCCCTGCTCTTCTTCAAATAGTGCCATGGGTTTCGGACTACTGATCATGTGGCGGATTAGTTGTGTGTTGTCCATCTTAACTCGGGTGAGCCCAGTCACTCCTTGGCACCTAAAAGACCTGTTGACAGTCAGTTGCCCTTTCAGCATATTAAGAATCATAGAATAATACAGCACAGAAGGAGGCCATTCGGCCCATCGAGTCTGCACCGGCTCTTTCGAAGAGCAAGTCAGGACACTGTGTGACTTGCACGTAATGGTGCTCCCAAGGGCAGCAGGTGCATGGGAGCACCATCACCTCCAAGTTCCCCTCCAAGTCTCACACTATCCTGACTTGGAAATATATTGCCATTCCTTCATCGTCGCTGAGTCTAAATCCTGGAACTCCCTCCCTAACAGCACTGTGGGAGTACCTTCACCACAAGGACTGCAGCGGTTCAAGAAGGCGGTTCATCACCACCTTCTCAAGGGCAATTCGGGATGGGCAATAAATGCTGGCCTTGCCAGCGACGCCCACATCCCAGGAACAAATTTTAAAAATCTAAAAGTGCCTCTCCACTGCGGCTGAAACCCAGGCACTGAACTGCAACACAAAAATAAGGCAACAAATCAGCTACTGACGATGACCTCCTTCAGATCGACCCACTTGTCTGCAGTTCCCCTGGAACACTACAGGTTGGATCTCCATTATTCTAGAAAGCACACCTTGAAGGTGGGGTCCGCTGCCTCAGTGGGGAAATGCCACCGTACGACCACAAATGTATAGCGTCCAGGCAGCCTCACTTTGTGATCGGCGTCTGCACTCATTAGACTAATAAGACTTTGTCACTCCTGAGCTACCCAGTCAGCTTCGCTTTGTGGGAGATATTTATTGCAGTTCTGACGCATCCTCTCAGTCTATCTATCTGTTTGAAAAACAGGACTGTTCCAACAAATGGATTTGAGCTCAATTTCATTATTGTACTAGGCCTACATAAATTTGTCCTGTTTATTAATGCTCGAGTCTGACATAAACAGCAGTGAAAGAGATAAACCAAGAAAGATTAATATTGCTTCTTATTCATCCCAGAAGACGTGACTGTGGTGTATGCGTGCAGTCACACTGAAATGAAACAGCATGCAAGTATTGAGTGGAGTTAGTTGCCACAAAGATACCCGAGTGTCCTTGGGACAGTTGTAGAAGTGAGTGAGAATGATTTATTGTGCCTGAAGTGAAAGGCTGCAACCTGAGGGGACAATACTTTTTAATCCAATTAGAACAGATAGCCTGCATTTATATGCAGAACAGGAAGCTGTTTTGTCCATTGTGTGAGGGCCTGAATAGCTATGTATGCAATGTTTCCTCTAAAAAAAATTTTGGTCCATGCGGCCCCTTTAACGGGCTGTGCAGGCCAGTCAAAATTCCGTTTATGCGCGGTTTTTCTATTTAAAAGCCGGCTCGCCGGCTGCGCGGGTCCTGCTGAGCGCTGCGCAGCTTAAAGGGAACATTGGGTGTATGCTATGTGACATGAGTCGATAGCAATCTCTCATTTGATTACTAATACAAAAGCAAAATACTGCGGATGCTGGAAATCTGAAATAAAAACAGAAAATGCTGGCAATACTCAGCAAGTCAGGCAGCATCTGTGGAGAGAGAAACCTGAAATGTTGACTCTGTTTCTCGCTCCACAGACGCTGCCTGTCCTGCTGAGAATTTCCAGCATTTTCTGTTTCTATTTCTCATTTAATTACTGTTTATTGATATCCAAAGAAAAGGGAGGTCCCAAGGACACTCTGGTATCTTTGTGGCAACTAACTCCACTCAATACTTGCATGCTGTTCATATCAGTGGCCTCCTTCTGTGTTGTATGACCCCAGTTCGTATGACGTATGAACCGGGGTCAAGCAAGGCTGTGTCATCGCACCAACGCTCTTCTCGATCTTCCTTGCTGCAATGCTCCATCTCACCCTCAGTAAGCTCCCCGCTGGAGTGGAGCTAATTTACAGAACAAACGGGAAACTGTTCAACCTCCGTCGCCTCCAGTCCAGATCTAAGGTCGTCCCATACTCTCGTCGAATTACAGTATGCAGACGATGCTTGCGTCTGCGCTCACTCGGAGGTCGAACTCCAAACCATCGTCAACACCTTCACCGAAGCGTACGAGAGCATGGGCCTTACACAAAACATCCGTAAGACAAAGGTCCTCTACCAACCTGCCCCCGCCATACAGTACTGCCCCCGATTATCAAAATCCACGACAAGGCCTTGGACAACGTGGACCACTTTCCATACCTCGGGAGCCTACTGTCAACAAGGGCAGACGTCGCCGACGAAGTCCAACACCGCCTTCAGTGTGCCAGTGCAGCCTTTGGTCGCCTGAGGAAGAGAGTGTTTGAAGACCAGGACCTCAAACCCGGCACTAAGCTCATGGTCTACAGAGCAGCAGTGATACCTGCCCTGCTGTATGCCTCAGAGACATGGACCATGTACAGCAGGCACCTCAAAGCACTGGAGAGGTACCACCAACGCTGCCTCCGCAAGATCCTGCAAATCCATTGGCAGGATAGGCGCACCAACGTCAGTGTTCTTACTCAGGCCAACATCCCCAGCATCGAAGCTTTGACCATGCTCGATCAGCTCCAATGGACGGGTCACATTGTCCGCATGCCCGATACGAGACTCCCAAAACAAGCGCTCTACTCGGAGCTCCGGCACGGCAAGAGAGCCCCAGGTGGACAGAGGAAATGCTTCAAGGACACCCTCAAAGCCTCCTTGAAAAAGTGCAACATCCCCTCTGACACCTGGGAATCCCTGGCCCAAGACCGCACAAAGTGGAGGAGAAGCATCCGGGAAGGCGCCGAACACCTCGAGTCTCTTCGCCGGGAGCAAGCAGAAGCCAAGCGCAGGCAGCGCAAGGAGTGCACGTCAACCAAAGCACCCCACCCACCCGCCCCTTCAACCACCGTCTGCCCCACCTGTGACAGAGACTGTAGGTCCCGCATTGGACTCATCAGTCACCTGAGAACTCATTTTTAATGTGGAAGCAAGTCATCCTCGGTTCCGAGGGACTGCCTAAGAAGAGTGTATGATTCTAGATGGATCAGGGGCTAAGAGAGACAAAGGTGGGTTGTTTCCAATGGTACCCTTGTGGGAGATCTGTGTTTTGAATTTTTGGTTGGATCCTCTTTCATTTTTAACTTGCTGCCACAACCAGTTGTTTACATGTAAAATATGCAAATGTTTCTCCGAACAGCAACAGCACTACCAGAAATAGTGCTCATTTTTTTTCTGTCGAATCTTTATTTCGGAGGCTTCAGATCTGAAAGCTTTTCCCAGTGATGTCACTGGGCTCATTTAGTGCATGGATCATAGAATCACACAGCACAGAAGGAGGCCATTTGGCCCATAGTGCCTGTGCCGGCTCTTTGAAAGAGTTGTCCAATTGTATATATACTTGAAAACAATTGAATGTCCAAGCTTTTTGTCATCTTGGCCAGAATAGCTATGTGTGCCATTGAACCTCAGAGGCAGGGGGCGTGTGGGACAGATATAGGGGCCAATTTTCATGACCCTGCCCTCTTGCCTGGGGCACAGGGCGCCTGAAGCGTGGACCACCAGTCCAGACCTCAAAGTACCTGAGTCTGGTCGTTAGCAGCTTGGTCGCACCCCCTAGCACTGGGCCTTGTGCCAGGAACCGAGGATGTAAAAGAAGGACGCATTTATATAGCAACTTTCATGACCTCAGGACGTCCCAATGCGCTTTACAGCCAATTAGGTACTTTTGATGTGTAGGAAATGCGGCAGCCAAATCCCATAAACAGCAATGAGATAAATGGCCAGATAATCTGTTTTTAGTGATGTTGGTTGAGGGATAAATATTGGCCAGGAAACCGGGGAGAACTCCCCTGCTCTTCTTCAAAATAGTACCATGGGCTCTTTTACGTCCACCTGAGAGGGCAGATGGGGCCTTGGTTTAACAACTCATCCGAAAGGCGGCACCTCCGACAGTGCGGCACTCCCTTAGTACTGCCCCGGAGCGGCAGCCTAGATTTTTGTGCTCAAGTCTCTGGAGTGGGACTTGAAACCACGACCTTCGACTCGGATCGTGCTACCCACTGAGCCATGGCTAACACTGCCAGCTGATCGTAGGATCCCTGCAAAAAAAAAAGGCCACTCACTTTTCTTGGCCTTCTTCACCTTGCTGCCTGGCCCCATCAGACCCTCCAGTTGCAGGGGTCCCAGAATTAAGACGCACCCCAAGTCTGGGTATCTTTTGGTTGGGGAAATGGAGATGGGACCCCCCACTCCCCGGCTTCATTTCCATGAGCGCACTTGTCCTGCGCCAATTACAAGCACGGGTCCAGGTCCACTCCTTTGGGAAAGCCCTGGAAATCCTGGGTCAGTATGAAGGAGGCGGTAAACAGATGTTACTGATCTTTGCCCCAAATTCCTGTCATTAATGCCTGGAAAATAAGTATTGCCCACACGCTCCTAACAGGAAAACCAACCCCATCAAATTCAAAATCCCTATTTCCATTCATTCCCATATATCCCACGTTGCTGATACTAACAGCTCTCTGTGTTCCGATTTAAGATTGATCCACCAGTGAAGCAACAGTGCTAAAAACCAGACTGTCTGTTGACACCACTGTGTCAGCCAGTGAGTTGAATAGTGTCAGCTAATGAGGAAACTTATGGCAGGATTCGCAGCAAATAGTATATCTTACAGCAAAGAAAATCTATTTACTCAGCAGAGTCTGTTTAAACAGCACACTATAGCAAACAGACGACAGAGTCCATTTAAAAAAGAGTCTATACGAACTACAGAAAACAAAACTCATGACCGAAACTGCAGCAACGTCTCCCAATAAAAGCAGGGTGATTTCTCCAGCAAAATGCAGTGAGTGGAGGATAGTTACTGAATACGATTAAAATCAATCCCAGCCACTTATAGCAGTGCAGTCTCCAGGCCTGATTGACGGGGGAATTATCCAATCATCTCCATTCTGACCGGGGATAGTAGTGTCACTATATGCAGCTGCTAAAAGCAGCCCTTTCCAAACATCCAGCCCCGCAAAATTCAAAATGGAAATGTAAGCGCAGATTGCACGGAGTGCCTGAGCTTCGAGGAGGGGTTTGCCAGGCCTCAGGCTGCATGTAGCCCAGTTTGGAGATTTAGTGTACAGGCATCAGTAGGCATTGGAATAGAGAAAACCTAAGCCAATGCACTTTTTGTGTGATGCTGTTGATTCATCACCTCTAGGGTTCCCATCCCTCCAGGATTGTCCTGGAGTCCCCAGGAATTAAAGATTAATCTCCTGGACAACCCAGGAGGAAAATCATAGGGGCATTAAAAAAAATGAATGGTGTGTTTTTTAATTTTCTTTGAATACTTCCGTTTTATTAGTTATAAAAATATTGAAAATGTGGGGAAAAGTGCCGTTTGACCGGGCGGGGCAGTAGTGATGAAACCTCTAGGAATATGTCCGACCAGAGTTGTCAACTCTAGTCACCTCAAAGTACTTCCACCACTACAAGTACCAGTGACCGACCTGTAACCACCAGTACTTCACCTTAGTGTTAAACAGCTCCAAATGCTTTCTCCTGACACAATCCCAGTTTGCCAGGAGAAAAACTTGTAATTGTACTGCATGTTCTTCACTGTTCTAGTTGACATAAGATGAAAATGTCAGACGCACGCAACCTTTTGCTTCACTGAAATCCCAGTGACACCTGAAAGGAAGTTTTACAGTGAGATGTAGAAAAATCCGCAAAAGGTTTAGCCAGACATTGCTGTCTACAAGTGCTCATGACAACAGGACTGGAATGAAGCAGGGAGAGGAGGAGGAAGCTCATGAAGTATTCTGACTGTCTATTGGACGCTATTGTGCAACTTTTTGTGGACAACGTTGATTCCATAACAATTAGTGTTTGATTGGCCTCAGCGTCTGTGGGTTAGGATGGGGAAAATTGGCCAGAATTCTCATTCCTGATCCAATTACCCCTCCTGGAAGTGCATGTGTATGGGCATCAGGTGAGCACAGGATTGTGCTAGGCTGTGAAGCCCCTCACAGAAGAATAGCCTGCTGTCTGGCACGACCTGTCTAGGCTTACCCATGAAGAATGGCCACTTGAGCAAGGTAGCAGATGACCATTGGAGCCGTACCTCCTCAATGAGTAGAAGCTTCAAGAGCGGGTGGGCAGAATCTATCTTGTGAATTGTAACAACAAACTGCTGCGTGCTATCAGGTAGTGCAGATCTCCGCGTTTCATTCTGTTTGGCCTTATGTATAAATAAACGGTGTGGACCCATGACACACACAGCCATGGGCCACCAATTTATTCTGCTTCATAGCAAAAGGCTTTCAAATGCCCTGTCTTATCTTCAGTTAAGAGAAGGCATGCGATCCAGCCACATTAATGAGCAGTGTTGTTAGCGGGCATGTACCTGCTTTCCTAATGTGCATTTCTGCAACAGCGGGAAAGGATTTCAATCCCAGAGCTCCCCAATGTTGGTAAGTGCATTGATTAAGTGTGGTGTTGAGCTATGCAGACCAGGAATGTCCCAGGTTCAATCCCACGACCATGCTAAGCTGACCTCAGCCAGGCAGCAGTAGGGATGCTACTGCAGCTCTGCACTATAAATGGCAAGGGTCCCGGCTCCTGGACACTCTCCTGTAAAAAAAAAAAAAACGTGTGGATGTCGGGTGAGGACAGGTTCAGATTTGGCCCTGATGCTCTCCACAGTCGAACAGCCTGTTGACCTTCATCACGCGTGAAGAACGGCCATTCAGGCGAGGTGTTGAAGGGATACGGTGCCGTATTCATTCGGTGCCATCAGGAGAGATGGAGATGCATCCATATTTGAATCTGCCATAGCATTGCCCTAAAGTGGCTGTCATCCACTTCCTCCCTCAATCTCATGGTTACTTAAAGGTTGAACGTACACTCAAGAATGGGTCAGCAACACTTTGATTATTTTCAATATTAAAAAAAAAATACAAATCTACTTGCAGGTGGTGTAATGAGATTTTAATTGCTGGTTTGATTTGTTTGAAGGCAACCCTCCAGACGCTTACTTTCATGGTTTTTTCTCCCTTTTTTCTGTTTGTAAGTAAGAGTTCATTTACAGCCCTACTGGTTCGATTCAGTCACGCTATCGTCCACCTTCAAATGTGAACGCTGACTCTCCCATCAGCAGTAGCGTGTTCTAGTGCTACGACCCAAGGCTGCCGCTGTTTGTCCCCCCTCCTGTGCTCTGCCTCCTCAGGCCCTGCACTATCATGAGATCTGAATGCACTCGGCCAGCAATATTAATCTCAGTCTATTAAACACAGCTACTCTTGCCCGTCTCGTGCTGCGATGCAATCTGCCCTCCCTCTCTTTCCCCCACCCTGCATGTGCTCGTGGGCTGATATTGTGCGGTTGTTTAGCATTGCTGGGCTACTGCTGGTCTGCACACAGCCGCTTTGTTTGTCTCTCTGTGCCTGTCCAACTCTCAAGTCTATTTATTTTGCATGAGTCATATCTTTGTTACATTCAGATCTCGATCAGCAGAAAACGTTAGTGCAGTTAAAAGTTTATCAATTGAAATGTTAATCCAGCCAAGTAGGAGAATATACGAGTAACATAGCCAACTGGAGCATTAGATACACACGATATATCACATCTATAAGGTGTCTATTTATTTTAACGCATCAGCCATATGAATCTAAGAAGCCATAGAAATTTTATCAATTGTTTTTAAATATATTTTTCTTCATATAGTTAACATAAGATATTCCCTGTTTCTATTGCATAAATTCTGGTAGAATTTAAAATTTCACTTTTTGGGGTTTTTTAAGGCAACCTCACGAATGCTTTTAATCTTGAAACTTAAAAGTAATAGCAAATAAAAACAAAGTTTTTGACGTAGAACAGCAATGGGAAACATTTAAAACGGTGTTCAACAGAGTCCAGGAAAAATATATTCCGCATGATAAGGGAGAATATAAAGAGATTAGGAGAGAAGTCAAAAAAACAATTAGGAAGGCAAAGAGGAACTATGAAATTAAATTATCAAGAAACATAAAACAAAATAGTAAAATATTTTACAAGCACATCAATAAAAAAAGGAAGGTCGGGATGGAAATAGGGCCACTAAGGAATGGACAGGATAATACCACAGGCCGTGATAGAGATGGCAGAAATATTAAATAATTACTATGCTTTAGTATTTACCAGGGAGATAGAACAGGTGGACATGACATTGGATCATGAGATAAGTAATGAAATAACTGCATTTAAAATAAAAAGAGAACTAACCAAATTCAAAGAGGAAAAAACCCTGGTCCAGATGTATTACATCCACACATTTTAAAAGAATATAGGAAAGAGGTGCCAGAGGACTAGTGGATAGCTAACATTATACCTATATTTAAGAAGGGAGATAGAACATGTCCAGAGAACTAGAGACCAGTCAGCTTAACATCAGTGGCAGGAAAAATAATGGAATCCCTACTAAAGAAGAAAATAGAAGAACATCTAGAAGCCAAAAATATAATAATGAATAGTCAGCATGAATTTCAAAAGTGAAAGTCTTGCTTGACCAACCTCATTGAATTTTTTGAAGAGGTATAAGAGAATAGACAAGGGTAATGCAGTAGATGGAATTTATCTAGATTTTCAAAAGGCCTTCGATAAGGTACCACATAATAGGCTAATGAATAAGATCAGAGAATGCGGAGTCAGGACAAGTAGCAGAATGGATAGCTAGCTGGCTTCAAGACAAGAAGCAGAGAGTAGGAGTAAAGGGTAGCTATTCACAGTGGCAGAAGATGGGTAGTGGTGTTTCACAAGGATCAGTGCTGGGGCCACTGTTCACAATTTCTATTAACGATTTAGACTTTGGAATCAAAAACACAATTTCTAAATTTGCAGATGACACCAAATTGGGGGGGATAGTTAATACTGCAACAAATTGCAGGAAGATATTAATTAACCTTGCAGAATGGGCATATAATTGGCAAATGAAATTCAACACTGATAAGTGTGAGGTATTACATTTTGGTAGGAAGACTAGGGAGGTCACTTATTACTTGTGAGAAGTCGCACAACACCAGGTTATAGTCCAACAGGTTTATTTGAAATCACAAGCTTTTGGAGCGCTGCTCCTTCGTCAGGTGAAGTGAAGAGATACATATAGGCACAGCATATATAGTCAGAAAACACAGCCAGATGATTACAGTTAATCTCTCTGCCGAGGTGTGATAAAGGGCAGTTGGAAAGATTAACTGTAATCATCTGGCTGTGTTCTCTGACTATATATGCTGTGCCTATATGTATCTCTTCACTTCACCTGACGAAGGAGCAGCGCTCCGAAAGCTTGTGATTTGAAATAAACCTGTTGGACTATAACCTGGTGTTGTGCGACTTCTCACATTTGTCCACCCCAGTCCAACACCGGCATCTCCACATCATACTTATTACTTGGAGGGTGCGAGTCTGGGTAGGGTAGAGGAGCAAAGGGATCTCGGAGTACAAGTACACAAATCACTAAAAGTAGCGACACAGGTTAACAAGGCCATATAAAAAGCAAACCAGGCACACGGCTATATTTCTAGAGGGATAGAATTGAAAAGTAGTGAAGTTATGCTAAACTTGTGTTGAACTTTGGTTAGACCACACTTGGTGTACTGCGTACAATTCTGGTCACCATATTATAAAAAGGATATCGAGGTACTGGAGAGGGTGCAGAGAAGATTTACAAGGATGATACCAGAAATGCGAGGGTATACATATCAGGAAAGGATGAACAGACTGGGTCTCTTTTCTCTTGAAAAAAGAAGGCTGAGGGGTGACCTAATAGAGGTCTTTAAAATTATGAATGGTTTTGATAGAGTAGATACAGAAAGAGTGTTTCCACTTATGGAGAAGACCATAACTAGAGGCCATCAATATAAGATAGTCACCAAGAAATCAAATAGGGAATTCAGAAGAAACTTCTTTACCCAGAGAGTGGTGAGAATGTGGAACTCACTACCACAGGGAGTAGTTGAGGCAAATAGTATAGAAGCATTTAAGGGAGGAGGTTCGAGTGGAGCATAAATGCCGGCATGGACTGGTTAGGTCAAATGGCCTGTTTCTGAGCCCTATATCCTATGTGATCCTATGTAAAGTGTTAATGTTAAACCTGTAGATTTCAAATCTTTTTGAACAGTGAAAGAATCATAAAAATCAAAGCAAAAAATGCTGGAAATACACAGCGGGGCAATCAGCATCTGAAAGAGGATGATAAACGGTTTGAATTGGTGCCTTCATCAGAACCCCACACTGTCAGACTGGGACGGTCCCATTGTGGAACTGGCTAGCAAAGGGTGGGGGAGGACAACAACAGATAGCATCTGGGTACCTTGCAACATGGCACCTCCCTCAGTACAGCAGTGGCTCGAAATAGGCCCACTGGGTTAGACACAAGTCGGGTAATTTTGACCTTGTGTGATAGTGTAAAAAGGAGGGTGATAGCGAGTCGGCAGCTCGGTTTATGTCTGTCCCCATTTTTATTTCCATTGACTTCAGTGATCGGGAGAGATGTAAAACGGGCTGCCAACTCGCTATTCGCCATCTTACACTATCGCACAAAGTCGAGATCTATCCCAAGGGGTTACGTTTCAGCTTCTACATAATATCTTATCACCCAAGGTAAGGCGCACCTGAATTTATACTGGCAGTGGTTCCCTGCTTAAAGGTATTCAGAATATTTTACATACAGCTTTTGTGGGGTTTTTTGGTTTGGATCCCATGTCTGACTGTAAACACGGCATAATAATGTATTTCCTGGCCACAAAACACTCAGTTTTCTTTTGTATTTTTAATCCTGATGGAGCCCTCTCCATGCTCTCTGCGCACTCTGGTCTCTAGCTGCTGGGCAGGTGACTGTAGACATGTCTGTCCTCCAGCAGGGGGTCACTGTGGGGTAAATAACAAACAGTGCGCAACAATTCATACCCTTCCCCTCCATTCACTGGCAACCCACTGCGTTAATAACTCCTGTGGGTGGGTAGGAAGACTGTGTATCTACTCAAGAGACAGGCACATGCATAAGCAAGTAGGATAATGCCATTCTGTACATGGAGGGAGTGACCGGCTTATAAAGTGCAGCCAGTTTACAGGTTAACGGAGAGCTTTTAGATTTGAGTTTGGATATAAGATCACCTCAACGAGTTAATTGCACACTGTACGAACCAGTATAACAGCAAGCAGTGTAATGTTGGTAAAGCCCTAACTTCAAGGCAATCCGACATGGGCACTTTTTAAACTTTACTAACGTTTTAAAAATAAAAGTAACTCCGGTTCCTGGGCTTGGGAGAGGTGTGGAGATAACAGCAGAACTCAGCGCCAGCACCTTGCACACTCTAAAAGCAGGTACACACTCTGTAAAACAGTACTTGCAGTATAACTGCACACACAGCGGGATATACACACAGGCAATGTAGGCAGCATCTACGTGGGGCTGTTGCCCAAACGAGAAATTAGCCAAAAATAAATCCAGTTAAACCATCGCATTTCTGGGCTCGACTGCAGTTTACTTTCACTGTGAGCCTATCAAAGGCTTTAGCTGAAAGCAAATCTTGAGTAGGTTTGATACTCTCAGAAATCATCAATTAATCTCATTCTGTTAGAGAAGAAGTAAATGGCGGCCTGTTCATTTTTAGTTGCCCTCAATTACAGAATCTGCAGTCTCGTTTACTTCCATTCATAAGAATTTTTTTTTAAATTGTATATCATAATACTTAATTAACATTTCTCCAGCCAGCTAATAAAAATACAGCTCTAAATCCTTTTAGTTTCTTGCTCAGTGCAGATTCAGCTAAAATACAAAACTAAAAAGAAATCCTGACTAAACAACAACCTGCATTTATATAGCACCTTTAACATAGTGAAACGCCCCAAGGCGCTTCACAGGAGCGTAATCGGACACAATTTGACACCGAATCACAAAAGGAGACATTAGGACAGGTGACCAAAAGCTTGGTCAAAGAGGTAGATTTTCAGGCACATTAACCCCCCGATACAGTTCTACAAAGGGCAGCTTAGCGTTGGCAGGTGAGGGGCTGCTTCAGTGTGTGGTTGTTGAGTCTGACGATGTGAAGTACTGTACCATCTCGTTAGTGCGTCCATTTTGCGTCCTTGTGAAACTTTGGCCCGCTATCAGCGTTAATGATGGCCGTCTCTCTCTTTTGCACCCCCTGCAGGTTCGGTGCACGCCACGTCGATCGCAGCCTCGAGAGTGGAGCAAGCACTGTCAGAGGTGGCCTCGTCCTTGCAGAGCAGCATGCCCAAGCAGGGGCCGATGCACCCCTGGATGACCCTGGCCCAGATCTGGTTGCACGCAGGTTAACTTGCAGTGATTCTGTGCTGCTCTTTTGAATGCTGCTCTTTTGAATTCTATTTTGTATTCAGCCGCGGAATGCAAGTGCAGTTAAAAAGATGCAAAGTAACATTCCCAACACACACACACACATACATGCATTTTTTTCAAACTACATAAGCATTTTCTACAAAATTCTGCAGCATTGCTAGCGTGTCCTCCTGGTAAGTCAGAAGATATGCGGTTTTACAATGACAGGAGCTTTATACCATGTATTGCACAATGCACAGCAACTTGCATTTATATGGCGCCTTTAGCATTGAAAAACTTCACACGGTGCAAGGAAAAAGAGACACCGAGCCAAAGAAGAGATTAGAAGGGTAGACCAAAAGCTTTGGTCAAAGAAGTAGATTTTAAGGAAGGTCTTAAAGGAGGAGAGAGATTTAGCAAAGGAAATCAAGAGTTGGGGACCTAGGAGGCTTAAAGCATGCCTGCCAATGGTGGGAGAAAGGTAGGGGGGTGCACAGGAGGCTGGTGTCTGAGGAATGGAGATTTCGGGGATGGGGGATGTTGTAAGGCTGGTGGAGGTTATAGAGATAGGGAGGGACAAGGCAATGGAGGGATATAAACACAAGGATAAGAACTTTAAATTTCAGGCATTGGGGGAATCAAGAACCAAATCTAGGTCAGTTAGAAAAGGGGTAGTGGGCAAGCAAGACTTGGTGCAGGAAAGGATGTGGGCAGCAGAGTTTTGGACAATTTGTAGTTTACGAAGGGTGGAGGATGGGAGGCCAGTCAGGAAAGCACAGGAGTAATCGAGTCTGGAGGTGACAAAGGCATGGATGAGGATTTAGCAGCAGATGGGCTGAGGCAGGGATGGAGGCGGGTGATGTTACAGAGGTAGAGGTAGGCGGTCTTTGTGATGGAGAGGATATGAGGTCAGAAGGTCAGCTGGGGTTCATATATGGCGCTGAGGTTGCAAACAGTCTGGTTCAGCCTGTGACGGGACGGGGAGGGGGATGGAATCGGTGTCAAGGGTATGAGGTTTGTGGCAAGAACTGAACATAATGGCTTTGGTTTTCCCGGTGTTTAGCTGGAGAAAATTGTAGCTCATCTAAGACTGGATGTTGGATAGTACAGAGGCAGTGGAGGGGTCCAGAGAGGTAGAGCTCGGTGCCATCAGCGTACATGTGGAAGCTGACCCCATGTCTGTGGATGATGTTGCCAGGGGGCATCAAGTAGATGCGGAAGAGGAGGTGGGGGGGGGGGGGTCCAAGGATAGATCCTTGGGCGAAGGGGTTCCCAAGGTGACAATGGAGGGTTGGGAAGAGAAGCCATTTCTACAGATGCTCTGGCTACAATTGGATAGGATTGGATAATAAGAGTGGAACCAAGTAAGGGCGGTCCCACCGAACTGGACAGCAGAGTGGAAGCGTTGGAGGAGGATGATGTGATTGAGGCTGCAGAGAGGAAGCGGAGGGAGGGATAATGTGCCACAGTCACAGAGAATGTCATTCATGACTTTAGTCAGGGCTGTTTGGTGCTGTGGGAAACCTGATTGAAGGGATTCAAATGAGTGCAGGATAGATGGGCATCTGGGAAGCAACAGCACTATGAAAGGTATTGGAGAGTCTTGAATTCCATGATTGTGTGTATATTTGCACTTGACGTGTTGTTTGATAAGGAGAGGAGGGTTATCTGGTATACTGGAGAATGTGTTATGCTGGTACATTTTAGCCGTTTGAATTAAATGGAGCATCGGTTAAAACCAAAGAAAGGAATATACAATCGAGTAAACGAGAAGCAGCTTCTACAGGAGGAAACACTAGAGAGTGGTTGGTCTATTTATTTATTGATAATTACAGGTTCCAGTGTTCAAGATTTGTTGATCTAAAAATATTACTGAAATTATTTCTTTTTGTTTCAAAGTCAGTGTTGCAACCGCTGATTTTTGGGTTGCAGTTACATAATTGGTAACAAATAAATAGGCAAAAAGTTTGGAAGCTGTTTATGATGCCGAATTTGTTTGCCTGTTCCTAAAACTATCGGCTGAAAGGGCTATCTGTGAATTTCAGAGTCAATTGACAGTAATCCCCAGATGGCTGAGCTGATACTGAGGGAATGCTGCATTGTCAGAGGTGCTGTATTTGAAATGAGATATTAAATCAAGGCCCCATCTACTTGCTCAGGTGGATGGAAAAGTTCCCGCGGCACTATTCTGACCGACATTATCCCTCAACCAACACCACCAGAACAGATTAACTAGACATTTGTCTCATTACTGTTTGTGGAACCTTGCAGTGTGCAAATTGGTTGCTGCATTTGCCTACAAAACAATAGTGACTACACTTCAAAAGTAATTCTTTGGCTGCTTTAGGATTCCAGTAGTCTTATTTAAAAGCGTATTGGTACCAGTATATGTTCTTTAATGCTGTGGAGTAAACTTCCTGTGTGATACCCTTAATTCATCACTTCAAATTGATCATAATTCTATCACAACCTGTAACCACCAGTACTTTATCCTAGAGTTATACAACTCAAACATTCTTGTTTGGAAGGGCAGAATCTAATAGTTAGCTGGGTATTTTCGGCCCCGCGTTTTACTGAAATTGAAATTTTAAATGATAAAAAATCCGATAGGGTAGATACAGAGAAGCTATGGCGAAGCTCTTGTGGAGGAATTCAGACCCAGGGGGCGCAATCTTAAAATTAAAGCTAGGTCATTGAGGAGTGAAATCGAGAAGCACCTTTTCACACAAAGGGTAGTGGAAATCTGGAACTCTCTTCCCTCAAAAGGCTGTGGATGCTGGGGGACAATTGAAAATGTCAAGAAAGACTGATCGATCGATTTTTATTCGGCAACAGGGGGGCCAGAATGGAACACTGTTCTAGTGAGCTTGAACTCCACAAAATGTTAGAATAGCCTGCTGCACAGCGTGTTTCCAATCTCCATGTCTATTGTAGAGTGAAAGCCACTTCCAATTGTAGGGGCAGTCACCCTGGGCTATTAGTTGGCCCTCTTAGAATAGTTTTAGCAGTGGACAGCACTTCTCCAGCTGGGAAGGTGCAAGGGGAAAGCTTTGAGAGAGAGGATTAAAAAATGATGATGTTGAATTGGAAGAGTTGTTGTGCAGCCAAAAGAAATCCAGCACTAAAAAAGTTAAATAATCAGCTTGAACATACGGAGGAAGTGAACACCTTCATATCAATGTTCATGCAGATGATTTCTGTGAAACGCTGGCAGCTCCCAGCTCACCGAGGTTTCAGTTTCCTGTATGTGCGACTGTATAAGGTGACGTATTCATCAACAAACAATATTTAAACATTCACCAAAAATACTTTCTTCAGTCCCATTGTGGATACTTATTTCAGTGAGTCATAATTCTATACTTGAAATGCAGAATAAATCTGGAAGTCAAGTATTTTACTGAGAAATAAGCCACTGTGTATTTTCAAATCCCTCCATGGCCTTGCCCCTCCCTATCTCTGTAACATCTTACAACCCTCTGAGATCTCTGCGCGCCTCCAATTCTGGCCTCGTGCGCATCCCCGATTTTCATCACTCCACCATTGGCGGCCATGCCTCCAGCTGCCTAGGCCCTAAGTTCTGGAATTTCCTCCCTAAAGGAGAACATGGATAGAACCTGGGGCGCAATTCAGACGCAGGAGGAGGTCACTGTAGGAGATATAATGGCTGCATTAAAACAGGTAGGAATCATGAGAGAGCAGTGCCACAGTGGTGGACCATGGAGGAGAGGCAGTGGGAGAGGATGGAATGGTCTAGGGCACAGAGAGGTTGAGGAGGGGTATCCAAGATGTCATCTGTAACTTTGGCCTTGGTGATTTTGCGATTGGTCCAGGACAGAAACCAGATTGGAGAGAAGGCAAAATAGATCATGAGGGCACAGCCTCAAGACGGAGGGTGAAAAGGCAGTTTAGGTTTAACTGTTTTACACAGATGATAATTGTAAGGAAAGAACTGCCAAGGTTGATTGTATCATAAAATTCAAATGCCTGGTGAAACATTTGATAGAGAGGTATGATGGGTATTGTGGGATATGGTATTTCCGAAACACTGGGACTAGACAGGTGGACCGTAATGGGCTTTTCTGGCCCTGTAGATTCATGTGTAAGAGTTTGTGATTACATGGCACCAATCTTGGCCTTCTCTCCCTCCTACAATCAGTTAAAAGCCGAGAGAGGTGAGAGTGAAGGGATATTTTCTAGTCCTAGCCTCTTTGGGGCTACCCCGGATCAGGTGTATTTCTCAGATGTTCACTTTCAACTAATGTTTGAGGTAGCCAAATCCTAAAGACGCTTAATTGGGTCTAAAGGTCCGGGCTATCTCTCCCTAAAGGAAAGGAACAGCCTGAGAATGTTACCGTCTTCCAGATAGCGCTTTTAATAAGTTTAGCTAGACTGTAACGTCCCGGATATTATGAGGGTCCGGAGAACTCCTTCAGAATTATGTAACACTTCACCAAAGAGTGTACAGAGATTGAGTTCGCGAGTTATTGATACAGAAGACTTATGTGAGACAATTCTAAAAATATATAGAGATTTATTAAAAGAACCGACATGCAATTTACAGTTGGTGAATCAGTCAATCGCAACGTTAACGGTTCTAAAAAGAGAAAAAATACGATCTTATTATTAACAGAGAATCTTTTAAATCTTTTCTTCGCTATAGTATTACAGTTCTTAAAGTTTTCTATACAGGATATCCATCAATATCAAATACCTTTGATCCCCGAGATACAAAGAGTTGTAGACCACAGAGCCGTCTCTGTAGCTGAGAATTGCTTTGCCCGATTAAAGCGACTCTGCTATCTCATTTGTAACTTCAATATTTATACCCTTTTCCAGTTGTATTTCCTTTAAGGTTTTCTGCTGATGCAAGTTAATTATCCCTATTCAACTTTCTGCTGACCTCTGCAATTCTTTACTGCTACATCAGCTTGTAATATTCCAGAATCTTTCGCATCTCTAGGTAGTTCTGGGTTTACCATATAAAACGGTGTGAAGGGCAGGTGTCCCTTATTTTATGTCATCTTTATGAGGACAGATGTTCCTTATCTTATGTGCCATCTTTACGAAGTTTAAATTAAAACACCTTATCCAGGGTGGACCATTGTTTTTGTTCCCAAAAGTCAGCCTGTCGGAGCCATGTACCTTCTGTTTCAATAAGGTTATTTATTCAGGGTCAACAACTGTCTTATCTCAATAGCCAGAATTCTTTCATAGCTATTTCATAGTTAGGTTTCTAAATTTCCAAACCCAGTTTGTCATGTTTTAATAAGGCTAGAATTCTTTCATAAGATAGTGTATTTTTCTAAATAGGTTATATGGCTTATTCCTTCACAAGAGTTCCACACCTTTGAGATCCAGGGAAAGAATAAGTTGGAGGAGGAGTTATTGCAGTGAGTCCTGATTTCCACCATAGGGCATTGAGGCCTCTACCCCCTCAGAGAGAACAGCTAATTCAGTCCAAACACTGGGGATCGCCTTCATATTTGATGACAATGTATTCGGATGTACATTTCCTTAGAGAAACACTTCACACACTGATATTTTAGTAATATGTGCGTTTGCTGGCCTCTGTCAGGGCAGCTCACCTCTCTTGTCTCTTTACTGATTCCTTAATGACATTGAGGATGGCTGCTCAATTTGCTGAGTTGTTGAAAGAATGAACAGCTCACATCTCAAGTTACTATGCGTAGCTGATTTTTATTCCCCTTCCTAACACGGGCACTGAGACGAGTTGTATCCCTACCACTGCCCCAACAGTAGATCTGCTCTCTCGGCACCACAATGTGGGGGGCCTTCCTCACCTAACTGGCACAGTACCACACCATGTCATCAGGGAAGCTCTTACCAATTTTGTATTTAATGTCAATGAATTGAAAATGTTGGTGCAGGTTGACGTTCCGCGAGTTTATATTCCAGTCACTAGGAACATCCTCCAGCCAGGCTCATGATTAAATATTTTCCACTCACAGTACTCTTCTTTTATTGTGCCATTTAAATCAGCTTCATCTTGCTTCACAAGTCCTTGCTGGGAAAAAATATGATTTACTGAAGACAATTCCAGGCACAAGAAAAACCACAGTCTCTGAAAGATGCAATTGCACTGCTTTAGGAAGGCTCTTTTTAAGGTTGAATTTTTTGTTCGGTTTTGGCCGAGATTCCAGAGGAACACTCTCGGCCAAAACCGAACAAAAAATTCAACCTTAAAAAGAGCCTTTCTAAAGCAGTGCAATTGCATCTTTCAGAGACTGTGGTTTTTCTTGTGCCTGGAATTGTCTTCAGTAAATCATATTTTTTCCCAGCAAGGACTTGTGAATCAAGATGAAGCTGATTTAAATGGCACAATAAAAGAAGAGTACTATGAGTGGAAAATATTTAATCATGAGCCTGGCTGGAGGATGTTCCTAGTGACTAGAATATAAACTCGCGGAACGTCAACCTGCACCAACATTTTCAATTCATTGACATTAAATACAAAATACTGCAGATGGAAAAAATTTCCATTTATTGTTCTTAACTGGTAGTGCTGACCCTTTCGGGGTGGGATATGATTCCACAGCTGGAGGCTGCAGCTTTGCAGGGTGGGCTATGATACCACAGCTAGGGGCTGATCTTTTGCAGGGTGGGCTATGATGAAAGAAAGAAAGACTTGCATTTATATAGCATCTTTCACGACCGCAGGATGGCCCAAAGCACTTTACAGCCAATGAAGTACTTTTTTTGAAGTGTAGTCATGTTTGTAAGGTAGGAAATGCGGCAGCCAATTTGCGCACAGCAAGCTCCCACGAAAAGCAACGTAATAATGACCAGATAATCTGTTTTTAGTGATGTTGATTGAGGCCAGGACACGGGGATAGCTCCCCTGCTTTTCTACGAAATAGTGCCATGGGATCTTTTGCGTCCACCTGAGAGAGCAGATGAGGCCTCGGTTTAATGTCTCATCTGAAAGACGGCACCTCTGACAGTGCAGTACTCCCTCAGTACTGCACTGGAGTGCCAGCCTAGATTTTTGTGCTCAAGTCTCTGGAGTGGGACTTGAAACCACAACCTTCTGACTCAGAGGCAAGAGTGCTACCAACTGAACCACAGCTGACACCACACAAGGGGCTGACCTTTTGCAGGGTGGGCTTTAATTCCACAGCTGGGGGCCGTCCTTTTGCAGGTTGAGCTATAATTCCACAGCTGACGGCTGCAGTTTTACAGGGTGGGCTATGATTCCACAGCTGGGGCCCATCCTTTTGCAGGGTGGGCTATGATGCCACATCTGGGGGCAGCCCTCTTCTACTTCGCCCAAGTGATCATTGTCACGTGTGACTCTAGACAATTCTTGTCACGGGCATGACAGCTAAAATCCACACGCGAATGCAGTTTCCAGTTGGAGTCTCTGCTTACTGATCAGGAGCAGGAACCCCATAGTCTAATTCTACCACTCCTTATCCGAGGTGCACTGCAGCCAATTATAACCGTATGACCACCTAGCTGCGATCAGCTAACTCAGTACAGCACGGAAAACCAAACCTGGGACCTTCTTGGTGTTTATGCGTTCGTACCACACTGGGTGGTGCATTTATCGTTGCCCGTGGAACGGCATCTTTACAAGAGCAGCATTATTTCTGTAAATTTATTGTCAATGTTCTTGACCTTTTATTTTGTGGTATTCAAAAGTGAAGGGTTGTGGCACAGAGAAATGGAACCTTTTGTCATTTGGGACACCGAGGGTCAGTGTTAAAGATTGAGGTATAACAGAGGGTAGCTGCAGAATAAAGCTCTCTCCACTGTGTACCTTACCTCTAACCTCAGAGGAGCCTCACCCACTCTACCATTGTAACATTTCCATTTCCCAGAATGCAATCCATTTAGCTTCACTGAGTGAGATGAACCAGTTTGTCCATGCCTAGTAGGAACTGTGTTAGGACTGTCCAAGCTCATTTCATAAAGGAACCATACAGGATCATCAAGAGTAGGCTTTTGTCCCATCAATCTGGGCTGGAAACAACGCCAGGTCCCAAGACAAGTGGGATAACTCATTGCAACACCTAATTCCCTAGCTTTATTTATGAAACCCTCCACTGTAACGCCCCGTCCCCACAGTGTTCAAAGTTCCTGCCCTTGTTTTCACCTCCCTCCACAGTCTTGCTACACTCTGTCTCTGCACTCTTGCATAGCTCTACACCCTAACTAACACTCTTTGCTCTTTCTTTCTGGTCTACTGTACATTTCCTGGGCCGCCCTCTATCGTCAATGGCCGAGCTTCAGCTATCGCGCCTCTGCACTCTGAAGCTCTCTTCCTAAACCTCTTTGCCTTGCTGTCTCTCTTCATTCCTTAAATCTTAACCCTTTGACAGAGCTTTGGTCATCTCCCCTGACCTGTCCATTTCCTGCTCAGGGTCTGCTGCTCTGTTCATTGCTGTTTGTGGGACCTTGCTGTGCGCAAATTGGCTGCTGCGTTTCTTGCATTACAACAGTGACTACACTTTAAAAGTAATTCATTTGATAGTTTTGGGACATCCTGAAGTCGTGAAAGGCACTATAAAAATGCAAGTTCTTTTTTTCTTTAACTATAGAAGAGCTTTAGAACATTTTTGTAACATTTAAGGTTCTTTATAGATGTTGACTTGTTATATGTGCATTACGGTGCAATCATTCACATTGCAAAAAAAAATTGCATGTAACATAAGAATGATGAGAAATTAAAATAAGCTCCTTCAGAACAAAGCTGCTGAAATAATGACACTCTCCCTTTAAGACAAACACAATGCTCAGGTTGTAATGTTAGCAGAACCTCTGGATTACATTACCTATCACACATAGCACTGTTTAATTTGTTGATAGAAAATGTTGACCCTCCTTCAGTAATCTGTTAAGTGAAGGCCAGCTGGCTGGCCACAAATTTTAACCCTTTCCACTCTTTGGGTTATTTATTTGAGGGGACGGTGAGGTTGATAAATATTTTGAATGCCAAAGGACATTGGGAATTTAAGAAAAAAATCAGATGGAATGTTAGGATGCGTAGGGTATTAGTCTCCCGAGATTGTGCCAAGGCCTTCCAATGCACTAGTCAAACTTCAGTCACAATACTATACGTGGCGGTGGCCACTATACTTTAAAAGGAGCACAGATGCACTGGAAAGAGTGCAGAGAAGAGTGATCCCAAGTGTAATGGGGATGAGCTATGAGGAAAGATGAGCAAGGTTTAATAGGGAAGGTTAAGGGGTAACCCCATTGAGGTGTATAAAGTATTATTCTGCCGGTAGATTGTTTAGATGCTGGGAGGATGTTTCCCTGGCTAGGGAGTCCAGAACTAGGGGTCACAGTCTCAGAATAAGGGGTCGGCCATTTCGGACTGAGATGAGGAGAAATTTCTTCACTCAAAAGGTTGTGAATCTTTGGAATTCTCTACCCCAGAGAGCTGTGGCTGCTCAGTCGTTGAGTATATTCAAGACAGAGATTGATACTAAGAGACTCAAGGGATATGGGGATAATGTGGGAAGATGGAGTTGAGGTGGAAGATCAGCCATGATCTTATTGAATGCGGAGCAGGCTGAAAGGGCCGAATAGCCTACTCCTGCTCCTATTTCTTATGGTATTATGCTTGACCCTACCTTAATAATCTGCTGCATGAAGGCCAGTTGGTGACCCAGAGCATTAGTTTGTCATTCAGGCCACTCGAATATAAATGTAACTTGAAAACCAGTCCTAGAAAGAAACCATCTCACAGTGGGATGAACATTTGGAATGATCTACCAGGTAAGGTGGTGGAATCAAAGTAGTAAAGGGAAGTTCAGGATGCTGCTGGATGCTATGCTAAGTGAGTTGAAATACTAGAGAGGCATTCTCAAAGGGCCAAACGATCTTCTCTCTCCCCGGGCTTTATCTTCTTTTCTCTGAGAAAACCAGGAGCTTGCTCAGGTTTTTTTTTAATGGCTAAATGCACCTTCCAGTGTGGTGTCGAGCCATGTGAATCTCTAATAAGTGCGGGGTTAGCTGATTTCAACTGGGGCAGCAATAGAGTTGCTCCAAATTGCTTCAGTGCTGCTGGGTTGGGTAGGCCAAGGTTCCCACTCTTGGTCGCTATCCAGTACGAGAATCGGTGCGGTAAATATCAAGATCAGCTGTGATGCCCCCCGAGGTACAATAACACGCCAAAGCATACTGGCTAGACTTGCTGATGTGTAGGCCAGCTCCTGTGGAATGGCATGCCTCCTTAAGTCAGGTCCATCGGTGGTGGAGTGGAGAAAGTTGGGAATGTGCAGTGTTAATAAGCTCCAGTTTAATTTATCTTCCAGCTGAAGTGTACATTGGAGTAGGGAAGCCAACCGAGGCCACGGCGTGCATCCAGGAGGCAGCTAACCTCTTCCCCACGTCGCACAATGTGTTGTTCATGCGTGGTCAAGTGGCAGAGCTCCGAGGGAATAGTGATGAAGCCAAGCGCTGGTACGAAGAGGCTCTGTCCATCAGTCCCACTCACGTCAAGACATTGCAAAGACTAGTAAGTGAATTCTTTTGTTTCTATACTGATGTTGCAGCCTGTAAATTAAACCCCAAGTTGTTCTAGTTAAGTGTATTTGCATAATCATGCAGTGAAAAAGTTTTTTGTATCAATGGTTTAAGTGCCACTAATGTTATTTCCATCCAGGTTTCTTGTGTGTTTTTATAATGGAAAGATTATATGGCTGCAGCGCCACCAATGGTGGAAAGGTGTGATTACAGCGTGACAGTGTACATAGGCAATTACCATTATTACATAGGATATACGGCACAGAAACAGGCCATTTGGCCCAACTAGTGCATGTCAGCATTTATGCTCCACTCGAGCCTCCTCCCGTCTTTCCTCATCTAATTCTATCAGCATAACCCTCTATTCCCTTCTCCTTCATATGGTTATCTAGCCTCCCCTTAAATGCTTCTATACTATTTGCCTCAACTACTCCCTGTGGTAGTGAGTTCCACATTCTCACCACCCTCTGGGTAAAGAAGTTTCTGCTGAATTCCCTATTTGATTTCTTGGTGACTATCTTATATTAATGGCCTCTAGTTATGCTCTTCCCCATAAGTGGAAACATTCTCTCTGTATCCACTCTATCAAAACCTTTCATAATTTTAAAGACCTCTATTAGGTCACCCCTCAGCCTTTTTTCAAACGAAAAGAGACCCAGCCTGTTCATCCTTTCCTGATAGGTATACCCTCGCATTTCTGGTATCATCCTTGTAAATCTTCTCTGCACCCTCTCCAGTGCCTCGATATCCTTTTTATAATATGGTGACCAGAATTGTACACAGTACTCCCAAGTGTGTTCCAAGCAAAGTTCGATACAAGTTTAGCATAACTTCACTACTTTTCAATTCTATCCCTCTAGAAATAAACCTGTGTGCCTGGTTTGTTTTTTTATGGCCTTGTTAACATGTGCCGCTACTTTTAGTTACTTGTGTATTTGTACTCCGATATATGTTTGCTCCTCTACCCCACCCAGACTCGCACCCTCCAAGTAATAAGTGACCTCCCTATTCTTCCTACCAAAATGTAATACCTCCCATTTATCCGTGTTGAATTTTATTTCCAATTATATGTCCATTCTGCAAGTTTATTAATATCTTCCTGTAATTTGCTGCAGTCCTCCTCAGTTTTAACTATCCCCCACCTCCCCAATTTGGTGTCATCCGCAAATTTAGAAATTGTGTTTTTGATTCCAACGTCTAAATTGTTAATATAAATTGTGAACAACAGGGTCCCAATACTGATCCTTGTGGAACACTACTACCCACCTTCTGCCACTGTGAATAGCTACCCTTTACTCCTACTCCCTGCTTCCTGTCTTGAAGCTAGCAAGCTATCCATTCTGCTACTTGTCCCCTGACTCCGCATTCTCTGACCTTGTTCATTAGTCTATTATTCAAAGGCCTTTTGAAAATCTAAATAAATTACATCTACTGCATTACCCTTGTCTATTCTCTCTGTTACCTCTTCAAAAAATTCAGTGAGGTTGGTCAAGCAAGAGTTTCCGTTTTAAAATCCATGCTGACTATTCATTATTATATTTTTGGCTTCGAGATATTCTTCTATTTTCTCCTTTAGTTGGGATTCCATTATTTTTCCACCGATGTTAAGCTGACTGGTCTATAGTTCCCATCCCAACCTTCCTTTTTTTATTGATGTGTCTGTAAAATATTTTACTATTTTGTTTTATGTTCCTTGATAATTATTTTCATAGTTCCTCTTTGCCTTCCTAATTGTTTTTTTGACTTCTCTCCTAATCGCTTCGTATTCTCCCTTATCATGCTCTCCCCTGCTGTCCATGTATGCCTCTTTCCTTACCCTCAATTTTTCCCTTATGGCTTTATTCACCCATGGTGTCTCATTAGTGTTTAGCTTGTTCTTGTTTTTTAGCGGAATATATTTTTCCTAGACTCTGTTGAACACCGTTTTAAATGTTTCCCATTGCTGTTCTACGTCAAAAACTTAGTTTTTACTTGATATTACTTTTAAGTTTCAAGATTAAAAGCATTCATGAGGTTGCCTTAAAAACCCCCAAAAAGTGAAATTTTAAATTCTACCAGAATTTATGCAATAAATACAGGGAACATCTTATGTTAACTATATGAAGAAAAATATATTAAACGATTGATAAAATTTCTATGGCTTCTTAGATTCATATGGCTGATGCATTAAAATAAATAGTTACCTTATATATGTGATATATCGTGTGTATCTAATGCTCCAGTTGGCTATGTTACTCGTATATTCTCCTACTTGGCTGGATTAACATTTCAATCGATAAACTTTTAACTGCACTAACGTTTTCTGCTGATCGAGATCTGAATGTAACAAAGATATGACTCATGCAAAATAAATAGACTTGAGATTTGGACAGGCACAGAGAGACAAACAAAGCGACTGTGTGCAGACCAGCAGTAGCCCAGCAATGCTAAACAACCGCACAACATCAGCCTCCGAGCACATGCAGGATGGGGGAAAGAGAGGGAGGGCAGACTGCATCGCAGCACGAGATGGGCAAGTGTAGCTGTGTTTAATAGACTGAGATCAATATTGCTGGCCGAGTGCATTCAGATCTCATGATAGTGCAGGGCCTGAGGAGGCAGAGCACAGGAGGGGGGACAAACAGCGGCAGCCTTGAGTCGTAGCACTAGAACACGCTACTGCTGATGGGAGAGTCAGCGTTCACATTCGAAGGTGGACGATAACGTGACTGAATCGAACCAGTAGGGCTGTAAATGAACTCTTACTTACAAACAGAAAAAAGGGAGAAAAAACCATGAAAGTAAGCATCTGGAGGATTGCCTTCAAACAACAAATCAAACCAGCAATTAAAATCTCTGTGCACACAAGCATTTTTAATAGAAATATAACATTAGGACAGAATCTATGACTTTAGAATAGAGACTGAATTAACAACTGCCTGCCTGATCCAATTATCCCCGCCCCGAGAATTTGAATTCCGTTTTAAACTCTGGAAATAAGAAGCAGGCAGCAGCAAAACTGACCATGGAGCTTATCGGATTGCTGTAAAAACTCAGCTGGTTCACTAATGTCCTTTTTAGGGAAGGAAATCTGCTGTCCTTACCCGGTCTGTGACTCCTGTCCCACATCAACATGGTTGACTCTTAACTGCCTTTTGAAGTGGCCTAGCAAGCCACTCAGTTGTATCAAACGCTAGGGTTCAAGGGGAAGGCCCACCACCACCTTCTCAGGGCAACTCGGGATGGGCAATAGATGCTGGCCTTCCCAGCGACGCCCGTATCCCAAGAATGAATATTAATAATTTAAAAACTCTCGTCACCCAAAAAAACTAGACGATCCTGATTCACCGTGTACTACGCCTCAGGAAATCAACTAGCATTTTATAAATAAATCGGAGTCATTGATTTAATTATAAATAAGGCTGTGTGAAATCTGATAATGAGTCACCGTTTGATAATCTCCTCATTGTCATAGGGCACTGTTGCAAGATTATTTTTATAAAGGGGGCAATTGTGAGATTCATGAGTTAAACACCAAATATTCTTCAATTCTAGAGACTTGTTTTGGGTAAATGGAAATAACGCAAGAGCATTTGGTTAAGAAATCTTTCCCTTTGCATCTCTGATCTGCTGAAGCAGTATGGTCCACATTCTTACAACCCTTTGTGTGAAGAATTTATTTTCCTGGATGCACTTTGAACTGGCCTAGTTTGGATTCTAAGCTCATGTCGCCTTGTTCTGGATTCCCTACTAGAGGAAAAAGTAATTCCCTATTTAACCCATCATAGTATTGATGGGATAACATTTGTTGAAATAATCCACTGGTCACTGGTTTTGACTCGGTGAGCAAATGTATGGTCCAATACGAACATAAGAACTAGGAGCAGGAGTAGGCCATACGGCCCCTCAAGCTCCACCATTCAATAAGATCATGGCTGATCTTCTACCTCAACTCCACTTTCCTGCACTATCCCCATATCCCTTGATTCCCATAGTGTCCAAAAATGTATCTATCTCAGTCTTGAATATACTCAACGATTGAGCATCCACAGCCCTCTTGGGTAGAGAATTCCAAAGATTCACAACCCTCTGAGTGAAGAAATATCTCCTCATCTCAGTCCTAAATGGTCGACCCCTTATTCTGAGATTATGACCCCTAGTTCTGGACTCCCCAGCCTGGGGAAACAGCCTCTCAGCATCTACCCTGTCAAGCCCTCTAAGAATTTTATATGTTTCAGTGAGTTCACCTCTCATTCTTCTAAATTCCAGAGAATATAGGCCTAGTCTACTCAATCTCTCCTCATAGGACAGCCCTCTCATGCCAGGAATCAAGCTAGTGAACAATGTGCTGCTGAGCCACAGGAAAGTCCCAGGTTCAGTCCCCGTCCTGTGCTGAGTTAGCTGACCTTATTCAGGATGTCAGTAGTGATGCTATATGGACCATGACCGGGGGAGGGGTGGGGGTTGGGGATATCTAGGCTCCCCGTTCCTGATTGCTACCCAGTGACTCCTGCTGGAAAGTACATTTGCTGGGACTTCAGGTGAGGACAGGTCAAGCTTGGCTGTGACGTAGGAACAGAGGAACAGGAGTAGGCCATTCAGCCCCTCAAGCCTGTTCCACCATTTAATTAGATCATGGTATCTTAACTCCATCTACCTGTCTTGATTCCCTAACCCTTAATACCCTTGCCTAACAAGAATCTATCAATCTCAGTTTTGACATTTTCAATTTACCACCAGTCTTTTTGGGGGAGAGAGTTCCAGATTTCCACTACCCCTTTGTGTGAAGGTTCACCAGACTGGTTCCTGGGATGGGGGGATTGTCCTATGAGGAGAGATTGAGTAGACTAGGCCTATATTCTCTGGAGTTTAGAAGAATGAGAGGTGATCTCATTGAAAACATACAAAATTCTTACAGGGTAGATGCAGAGAGGATGTTTCCCCTGGCTGGGGAGTCTAGAACCAGGGGTTACAGTCTCAGAATAAGGGGTCAGCCATTTAGGACTGAGATGAGGAGAAGTTTCTTCACTCAGAGTGTGGTTAATCTTTGGAATTCTCTACCCCAGAGGGCTGTGGAGGCTCAGTCCTTGAGTATATTCAAGACAGAGATCAATAGATTTTTGAATATTAAGAGAATCAAGGGATATGGGGATAGTGCAGGAAAGTGGAGTTGAGGTAGATGATCAGCCATGATCTTATTGAATGGCGGAGCAGGCTCGAAGGGCCAAATGGCCGACTTCTGCTCCTATTTCTTATGTTCTTAAGTGCTTCCTGACATCACGCCTGAACGGCCTAGCTCTAATTTTAAGGCTATGAGGGTTACGACCCTCAGCTGAGTAGCCTACCAACATCCAATACCTTGGCCAACGCACGAGGACTGGCCGCCTGGCTCCGTGAAATTATACCCAGCGTGAGTCAACCTTTCAGCACACGGAGGGGACAAAACCGGAAATAAATGCACTCAAATCCTGAATTACCAAGTGTGGTTTCTATCGGGGCTGCAGTCAGCCCTCAGCTCAGTGATGTTCTAAACCGTGTTGGAACATAAAAACATAAGAAATAGGAGCAGGAGTAAGCCTCTGGATTAGATCAGTAACCAAGACATGCTGAGCTGCAGAAAACATGAATAATTTATCTGAGTAAGTGCTGGGTGAAGAGAGGGAGGGGAAAGAGAATTTTGCATCAGGATTTCCTTAACTGAAGTAAGTCTAAAGGGAGATCATTTTTTTTTACAAATTGTTTCCTTAATAGTTTTTCATTTTTGTAAATAATTCTCCTCCAGTAATGTCTTACTGGATGATGTTTGTAAAGTCTCAATTCGCCTAGAAGGAGTGTCTGATGCTCATGAATGTGTACAGTGGTGTAGAGGTTACGGTACTGGGCTAGCAGCCCCGAGAATGTCAGTTCAAGCCCCGCTGTAGCATATTGTGAAATTGGATTCAGTAAATGAAAAATGACCATGGAAGCTACTGGATTGTTGTATTTTAAAAAAACTAACTAGTTCATTGATGTGGTCTGGCCTACGTGTGATTTGAGTCGCACAATATTGTATAAAATTTACAGCACAGAAACAGGCCATTTGGCGCAACTGGTTTATGCTGGTGTTTATGCTTCACACAAGCCTCCTTCTACCTTACTTCATCTAAATCTATCAGCATATCATTCTATTCCTTTCTCCCTCATGTACTTATCTAGCTTCCCCGTAAATGCAATATGTTGTTGACTCATAATGCCCACTAAAATGGCCTAGCAAACAATTCAGTTTAAAAAATAATTTAACTATGGTAACTACTTCTTCTTTCGTATGGTAGTAGCAAAGCAAATCAAATGTCAATATCTAAGTTGGATATCCAGCCCAAAGCTTCTGGTGCAACAGCGTGAATATCTTGTAGGCTACCTGCAAATTTCCTCTGAGGGCAGTGCTCAATGATGTGCTCCAGGGTCTGATTAGGAGCTCCACAGTCGCATGATGGGGATGCTTTAATCTTCCATCTATCGAGAAGGTGACAGCATCTACCGTGACCGGTTCTGAGGCGGTTGATGGTTGTCCACTGTTTGCGAGGAAGGTTTGATCCTTCAGGTTGTACTGTGGGGTCCTCTGTAAGGAATCCATTCCGTATGTCGCAGTCCTTCCAAGCATTTCGTCATCGGTCATCAAGGCTGAGGGGAGATCGCTGAAGGGCTTCGGCGACGGTCCAAAATGGCCATCTAGATTTGATTGGTGGTCGGTTGTTCACGTCGGCCTGGATTGGCATGTCTTTGCTGGTGCAGCGATTGCATTCTCTGGAGACTGCATATTGACAGCGTAGGTGTGGCGGTGCGATGTTTGCAAGCACGGGCAGCCAAGGTGTTGGTGTCGATAAAAGTGTACCGGTGATAATTTTCATAGTAGAATTCAGCTGGACATCAACGGATTTGACGTGCGGACTCGATAGCCATGCCGGAGAGCAGCACTCCGCTGTAGAGTACACCAGGGCGAGTGCTGCCGTACGGAGGGTTTGAGCGTCTGCTCCCCATGTGGATCCGGCGAGTTTCTGGATCAAGTTGATCCTACTCTTAAGTTTCTTCCCAAGGTTCTGGAGATGTCGTATATAGGACAGGGTGCGATCAAGCGTGACTCCTAAACAGGAGGGTTTTTTGGCCTGGTTTACCTTTGCGCCACAAAAGGAGACTTTCAAAGCTTGATTTGCTTGATGGTTATTGAGGTGGAATGTCGAGGTGACCATCTTTTGCGGGTTTGGCCGAAGTCGCCGTCGGCGGAAGTAGGCCTCTATCCTCTATAAATCACTGGTCAGGGTCTCTTCGGTTATGGACAGATTCATGTTTTGCGTGGCCAAGGCAATGTCATCAGTGTATACGAACTTGCGGGACTCTGTTTCGGGCAGGTCACTGGTGTAAATGTTGAATAACGTGTGCCAGGACAGAACCCTGCGGGAGTCCGTTGTTCAATGTCCTATACCTGCTCTTCTGGGTGCCAGAGAGTACACGGAAGCGTCGGTTGCTAAGCATGGAGTTGAGAAGATGGATCGTTTTTCTGCAGGGTAAAATGGTGGAGAGTTTGAAAAGCATTCCATGCTTCCATACTGTGTCATACGCCGCTGACAGGTCCTCGAGTGCTACGGTGGTCTTGAGCTGGCGCTGGAAGCCTGTTACGATGTGCGTTGTTAAAGCTACCACTGGGTCTCAGCAGTTACAGCCGCTATGGTAACTAGGGATGGGCAATAAACGCAGACTTGCTGGCATCACCCACATCCATAGACCAAATTAAAAAATACATGTACAGTTATTATTGGTCCATTGTCAAAGGAGAGAAACACGAGCCTCCACGATGTAGCAGACCATCAATCCCACCCTCCCAAAAGGTGCATTTACTGCTTACACGGATGTCTTCCTTTGACATTTTATAGAATCTTGCAGCACAGAAGGAGGCCATTCGGTCCATCTAATTAGTCCCACTCCCCCCTCCCCCCCCTGCTCTTTTCCCATAGCCCTGCAAATGTTATTGCCAGTTTCCATACAGTCCTGCTTGAGAGTATTAATTGAATGGTCTGAGTTTTATTAGGTGTCGGGTCTGCTCGTTTTTTAAAGGGGAAGAAAGTGGGCTAATCCTTGGAACATTTGGGAGTTGGCCGGGAGCTTTTTCAAAAAACAACCGAGAATAAATGTTGCTCGATTCTTGATGGATCAGAAGTTTTTCCTTGAGTACATTTTATTTTTATTCTTTAAAATGTCAGATGCAATCAGTGCAGTTGGCCTCAAGGCGCGGTCAGTCTCATAGCGCGATCAGTTTGCAGCCTGAAGGTGCAGTTGGCCTGAAGGCACGGACAGTCTAATTGCGCAGTTGTTTCATCTGCAATGTCCTTCTCGAGAATATTAATTGATCGCTATCTGTTAGGTAGCAGCTCCTCTCCTATTTTAAAAGGGAATCATTCGGGCCATCCTTGGAAGTATTTATCAATTTTAGTCAGTTAGCTGACTCAGCGCTATCACATTGAATGTTCTTGGCAGCTGGTGTATATGATACAGAAGAACCAAAATGGAGCCTGGTCACTGAGCGACTGCTGTGGAGATGTTGTCAGTATGTCCTTTAGTCACTGTTAGCCTGCTTTACATTGGCACTTTTTCTTATCTCTAGTAATTGACAATGTCAGAAGTCTGAAATAAAGGCAGAAAATGCTGGAAATACACGGTAGATCCATCAGCATCTCTAACGAGAAAAGGCAGGATAGACCCCCCCCTCATCAGAACTAATGACGGAGTTTTATTTCAATTCCCCGACTGGGACACAGATCTCTGTGAGCATCCTCCCGCTTTTAACCCGATAAATCCAGCTGCTTTCTCCAGCCGGAACAATCATTGACCCAGTTTTTCGTGGGTCTACAGTTCTGACGTGAGGATAAGATTGCTGGATTTAGCCAGAGGACAGCTCACAGGTTCCTGGAACCCGACCCAATCAAACACCAGTATGAAAACCGCTTAACTGCCCATCTGGCTCTGGTGACTTGTGACTTTGCCAGAATTTAGTCAAATTTTACACACATTTCGCTTTTAAGCCTGTTTCCTGCCTCCACTCCCACTCACAGCATGATGCAGCTGTCAAAGAGAACGATGAAAGAAAAATGTTATTGTCTTGCAGGCATTCCACCATCCAGTCCAGTGAGTTACAGAAGCCTTCCTTGGTCCATCTATTAGGACTAAAGCTGTTGATCCATATCTGTAGTGATATCGGTGGGTGCACAATGCCGAATATTTCAGATCCGGTCCTTTAATTAGTGAAACAACCCTGGACTAGTAATGGAAACCTTTAGCCAGGGTTTCAGCTCATAGCTGACCAGTGACTATTTAAAAAAAAAACATTTTTTTTTATTTGTTTATGGGATGTGGCAAGGCCAGCATTTATTGCCCTTGAGAAGGTGGTGGTGAGCCGCCTTCTTGAACCGCTGCAGTCCGTGTGGTTAAGGTACTCCCACAGTGCTGTTAGGTAGGGAGTTCCAGGATTTTGACCCAGCAACGATGAAGGATCGGCGATATACTTCTAAGTCAGGATGGTGTGTGACTTGGAGGGGAACTTGGAGGTGGTGGTGTTCCCATGCGCCTGCTGCCCTTGTCCTTCTAGGTGGAAGAGGTCGCGGGTTTGGGAGGTGCTGCTGAAGAAGCCTTGGCGAGTTGCTGCAGTGCATCTTGTAGATGGTACACACTACAGCCACGGTACGCCGGTGGTAGAGGGAGTGACTGTTTAAGGTGGTGGATGGGGTGCCAATCAAGCGGGCTGCTTTGTCCTGGATGGTGTCGAGCTTCTTGAGTGTTTTTGGAGCTGCACTCATCCAGGCAAGTGGAGAGTATTCCATCACACTCCTTACTTGTGTCTTGTAGATGGTGGAAAGGCTTTGGGGAGTCAGAAGGTGAGACACTCGCCGCAGAATACCTAGCCTCTGACCTGCTCTTGTTGCCACAGTATTTATGTGGCTGGTCCAGTTAAGTTTCTTGTCAATGGTGACCCCCCAGGATGTTGATGGTGGGGGATTCGACGATGGTAATGCCGTTGAATGTCAAGGGGAGGTGGTTAGATTCTCGCATGTTGGAGATGGTCATTGCCTGGCACTTTTGTGGCGCAGATGTTACCTGCTACTTATCAGCCCAAGCCTGAACGTCATCCAGGTCTTGTTGTATGCGGGCATAGACTACTTCATTATCTGAGGAGTTGTGAATGGCGCTGAGCACTGTGCAGTCTTCAGCAAACATCCCCATTTCTGACCTTATGTTGGAGGGAAGGTCAGTGATGAAGCAGCTGAAGATGGGCCTAGGACACTGCCCTGAGGAACTCCTGCAGCGATGTCCTGGGGCTGTGATGATTGACCTTCAACCACCACAACCATCTTCCTTTGTGCTAGGTATAACTCCAGCCAGTGGAGCGTTTTCCTCCCGATTCCCATCGACTTCAGTTTTACTAGGGCTCCTTGATGCCACACTCGATCAAATGCTGCCTTGATGTCAAGGGCAGTTACTCGCGCCTCACCTCTGGAATTCAGCTCCTTTGTCCATGTTTGGACCAAGGCTGTAATGAGGTCGGGAGCCGAGTGGTCTTGGCGGAACCCAAACTGGACATCAGTGAACAGGTTATTGGTGAGTAAGTGCCGCTTGATAGCACTTTCGATGACACCTTCCATCACTTTACCGATGATTGAGAGTCGACTGATGGGCCGGGTTGGATTTGTACTGCTTTTTGTGGACAGGACATACCTGGGCAGTTTCCCACATTGTCGGATAGATGTCAGTGTTGTAGCTGTACTGGAACAGCTTGACTAGAGGCGCGGCTAGTTCTGGAGCACAAGTCTTCAGCACGATAGCCGGGATGTTGTCGGGACCCATAGCCTTTGCTGTATCTAGTGCGCGCAGCCGTTTCTTGATATCACGTGGAGTGAATCGAATTGGCTGAAGACTGGCTTCTGTGATGGTGGGGACCTCAGAAGTAGGCTGATATGGATCATCCACTCAGCACTTCTGGCTGAAGATGGTTGCAAACGCTTCAGCCTTGTCTTTTGCACTCACGTGCTGAGCTCCACCATCATTGAGGATGGGGATATTCATGGAACCTCCTCCTCCCGTTAGTTGTTTAATGGTCCACCACCATTCACGACTGGTTGTGGCAGGACTGCAGATCTTTGATCTGATCCGTTGATTGTGGGATCGCTTAGCCCTGTCTATAGCATGCTGCTTCTGCTTTTTAGCATGCATGTCGTCCTGTGTTGCAGCTTCCCCAGGTTGGCACCTCATTTTTAGTACGCCTGGTGCTGCTCCTGGCATGCTCTTCTACACTCCTTATTGAACCAGGGTTGGTACCCTGGCTTGATGGTAATGGTAGAGTGAGGGATATGCCGGGCCATGAGGTAACAGATTGTGGTGGAATACAATTCTGCTGCTGCCAATGGCCCACAGCGCCTCATGGATGCCCAGTTTTGAGCTGCAAGATCTGTTCTGAATCTATCCCATTGCTGGGAGATGTGTGTATCTGAATACTAGACAAGGCTTGGTTTTGAAGGCCTCCATAGTCAAATAGCTGCTGACTCATGAATACCAACTTGGGTTAAGAACATAAGAAATAGGAACAGGAGTAGGCCGTTCAGCCCTTCGAGCCTGCACCGCCATTCAGTAAGATCATGACTGATCTTCTACCTCAACTCCACCTTTCCGCACTATCCCCATATCCCTTGATTCCTTTAGTATCTAGCGATCTCTGTCTTGAATATACTCCTGATGTGGAGATGCCGGTGTTGGACTGGGGTGGACAAATGTGAGAAGTCGCACAACACCAGGTTATAGTCCAACAGCTTTATTTGAAATCACAAGCTTTCGGAGCGCTGCTCCTTCGTCAGGAGCAGCGCTCCGAAAGCTTGTGATTTCAAATAAAGCTGTTGGACTATAACCTGGTGTTGTGCGACTTCTCACATTTGAATATACTCAATGACTGAGCGACCACAGCCCTCTGGGGGAGAGAATTCCAAAGATTCTGGGCTGGTGCCAGAGGACTGAAGAATTGCAAATGTTACACCCTGGTTCAAAAAAGGGTGTAAGGATAAACCCAGCAACTACAGGCCAGTCAGTTTAACCTCGGTAGTGGAGAAGCTTTTAGAAACGATAATCCGGGACAAAATTAACAGTCACTTGGACAAGTATGGATTAATTAAGGAAAGCCAGCACGGATTTGTTAAAGGCAAATCGTGTTTAACTGACAATTGTTTTTCGGACTGGAGGAAGGTATACGTTGCTGTTCCCCAGGGGTTGGTACTAGGACCACTGCTTTTCTTGATATATATTAATGACTTGGATGTGGGTGTACAGGGCACAATTTCAAAATTTGCAGATGACACAAAACTTGGAAGTATAGTGAACAGTGAGGAGGCTAGTGATAGACTTCAAGAGGACATAGACAGGCTGGTGGAATGGGCAGACACGTGGCAGATGAAATTTAACGCAGAAAAATGTGAAGTGATACATTTTGGTAGAAAGAATGAGGAGAGGAAATATAAACTAAAGGGTACAATCCTAAAGTGGGTGCATGAACAGAGAGACCATGGGTATATATGCACAAATCGTTGAAGGTGGCAGGGCAGGTTGAGAAAGCAGTTAAAAAAGCTTATGGGATCCTGGGCTTTATGAATAGAGGTATAGAGTACAAAAGCATTGAAATTATGATGAACCTTTATAAAACACTGGTTCGGCCTCAACTGGAGTATTGTGTCCAATTCTGGGCACTGCATTTTAAGAAGGATGTGAAGACCTTGGAGAGGGTGCAGAAAAGATTGATAAGAATGGTTACAGGGATGAGGGACTTCAGTTACATGGATAGACTGGAGAAGATGGGGTTGTTCTCCTTGGAGCAGAGAAGGTTGAGAGGAGATTTTATAGAGGTGTTCAAAATCATGAGGAGTCTAGACAGAGTAGATAGAGAGAAACTATTCCATTGCAATACTGAGGGAGCGCTGCACTGTCAGAGTTGCCATCTTTTGGATGAGACGTTAAACCGAGGCCCCGTCTGCTCTCTCAGATGGACGTAATTCCACCAGCCTGTCTATGTCCTCTTGAAGTCTATCACTAGCCTCCTCACTGTTCACTATACTTCCAAGTTTTGTGTCATCTGCAAATTTTGAAATTGTGCCCTGTACACCCACATCCAAGTCATTAATATATATCAAGAAAAGCAGTGGTCCTAGTACCAACCCCTGGGGAACAGCAACGTATACCTTCCTCCAGTCCGAAAAACAATTGTCAGTTAAACACGATTTGCCTTTAACAAATCCGTGCTGGCTTTCCTTAATTAATCCATACTTGTCCAAGTGACTGTTAATTTTGTCCCGGATTATCGTTTCTAAAAGCTTCTCCACTACCGAGGTTAAACTGACTGGCCTGTAGTTGCTGGGTTTATCCTTGCACCCTTTTTTGAACCAGGGGTGTAACATTTGCAATTCTTCAGTCCTCTGGCACCAGCCCAGAATCTTTGGAATTCTCTCCCCCAGAGGGCTGTGGATGCTCAGTCATTGAGTATATTCAAATGTGAGAAGTCGCACAACACCAGGTTATAGTCCAACAGCTTTATTTGAAATCACAAGCTTTCGGAGCGCTGCTCCTTCGTCAGGCACTATTCGAAGACGAGCAGGGGAGTTATCTCCGCTGTCTTGGCCAATATTTATCCCTCAACCAACCTCACTAAAGTATTATTTGGTTATTTATTTCATGGCTGTTGTGGGACCTTGCTGTGCACAAACTGGCTGCGGCGTTTCCATATATTCCAATGGTAACTACACTTCAAAAAGTATTCATTGGCTGTGAAGTGCGTTGGGACGTCCTGAGGTCCTGAAAGGCGCACTATAAATGCAAGTTATTTCCTTCATTTGTTTAATCTTACCTCCTTCCCATTTACTGTAACTCTTTTTTGAATAGCTTTCTTGTTTTTAGTTTTGTCCGTAACTTCCATTTGTTTTTGTAAGTCAGCATAATGTCATGTGGGCGGAAAACTGAGCACGAAAAATGAAAGGATTCGAGTATTTGTGGCTGAAATGGGAAAAACGTACGCTGCTGTGGGTCTGGATGGTGGAAGCGCCATAGCCACGAGCTGCAGAGCTGTCTGCCTGATCCCGAGCCAAAGGAATCCAGTTTTCAGAAACCCGCGGGTGGGCAGGAGGTGCTTCCGTTGGCTGCTGGTGCGTCTTTGGCAAGTGCTCACTGTGAAGACAATCCGCCGATGAGCGGAGAAAGGATCGAAGCCGGTAATACACAGACACAAATAAACCACTCAGACACCTCCCACAGGCAGCCTGCTGCTCCCAGAACAAGTTACCTCTTCATTCTAGGGGAGGGTGTTTTCTGTTCAGCGACGTGAGAGATGTCAGAGTTGTAACAACTTCAGACTCTGGCTATCTAAAATCAAAACAGGAAATTGTGGAATTACACATCAGGTGAGCCAGCGACTGAGAGAGAGAGAGCTTCATGCAATCTCCTGGACTGGTTTGTGATCTCCTGGTCTGGTTTCGATCACCTAAGGGAGTCGGAGAGGAGTTTTCCCAGACCAGATTATTTCTTCCCCTTATTGGTGCTAGGATTTTTTTCTCTGTTTCTTTTTGTCTCTCCCAGGAAGTCTGGCTGCGGGGAGGGACGGAGGGAGGAAGTGTTTAGTCATGATGCTCTGGCCGTCATGGAGTGTGAGGATAGGCTTGATGGACCAGCTGATCTTTTCCTGCTCATCAGTTTCGTATGCTATGGGGAAACTCTTCACCAGATCTGCTGCAGGACGTCACCCGAAACATTACAGTTTGCTGGTCGTTCAGTCCATTAACTCCCACCCCCTGATAGGGTCCCTGTTGTTTCTCCCCTTACCTTTCTTTTCTCTTTTTCTCCAGCTTAACTTCAGGTTGCCAACCCTCCAGGATTGTCCTGGAGTCTCCAGGAATTAAAGGTTAATTTCTCGGGCGCAGATTTGAACAACCCAAGAATAATTGTGTTTTTTTTTTGTCATTTTCTTTAAATTTGTTTATTAGTTGTAAATACATTGGAGGTGGAAGGGGGCAAACGGTTGTTTGACCGGGTGGGACAGTGGGAGGTCATGTGATGAAACCTCCAGGAATACGTCCAACCAGAGTTGGCAACCCTAGTTTAATTACCTTCCAGTTTTGACAAAGGGTTCTGCACTGGAAACGTCACCCTGTCATTTATCAGACGCTGACTGACCTGTGTATTTCCGGTCTTTTTATGCCCTAGTACTGAGGAAGGCAAGTATTTTTTTGCTGCTAATGTCAACAAGAACTACTTTTATTTATATAGCGCCTTTAATGTAGTAAAAAGTCCCAAGGGGCTTCACGGGAGCGTTATCAAACAAAATTTGACACCGAGCCACGTGAGATATTAGGGCAGAGGGTCATAGTGGTAGGTATTAATGAGCGTTTTAAAGGAGGAGAGAGAGGTACAGAGGCGGAGAGGTTTAGGGAGGGAATTCCAGAGCTTAGGGTCTTGGCAACAGAAGGCATGGCCACCAATGGTGGAGCGATTATAATTGGGGGTGCCCAAGAGGCCTGAATTGGAGGAGCGCAGATATCTCAATGTCCCCAACAAAGACTAAATAAACTGCTTTTATACTGAGTTTAATGCTGTGCTATTTCTGCAGCTACTGATACATGGGCATCAGGCAGCCTGCTGTAACACATTGCCTGTTCCCCAAGGCTGATGGCCAGGAAGGCCTGCTTTTATGCCGAGTCCTCCCAGCTGCCAGCTTTAGCAAATCTGGCAACTTTGCTTTGCTGATGCTAGCTGCACAAGGCCCCTGTACCAGCAGCAGGCAGCACTAAGGAAAGAAAGACTTGCATTTATATAGCACCTTTCACAACCTCAGGGTGTCCCAAAGCACTTTACAGCCAGTGAAGTACTGTGACTGCAATAATGACCAGATAATCTGTTTTTTAGTGATGTTGGTTAAGGGATAAATATTGGTCTGTACACCGGGGATAACTCCTGCTCTTCTTCAAAGCATGCCATGGGATCTTTTACGTCCACCTGAGAGGACAGACGGAGCTAAGATGCTGATGTGAGAATTGTTTCAGTGTAGAGTAACCAGCAGGACAGTGAGTTGAAGATTTAGAATAGGAAGAAAGCTCATCGAGCTCCAGTTGGTGCAGGAGATTGCGGCCACCGCTGTGAGGATTATGCTATTGTCTCTTCTCCTTCTGGCTGGGAATTAGATATTGCCAGCACCTGGTGCCTTGTAATTCCCAGTAGGTTGGAGAGGTACTGGAGTGTTCCCTTTGTTTTTTTTTAGCAAGTTGCGTGGCAGTATAATGGAGGGCGGTTTCCGAGAATCACGAATGTTGCAGCTTGCACGTCAAGGGATTTTTCTGAGTGTTCACAACGGAGACCCAAGAACATAGAACAGGAGGAGGCCATTCAGCCCCTCGAGCCTGTTCTGCCATTCAATGAGATCCTGGCTGATCTTTACCTTAACTCTATCTTACCCGCCTTGGTTCCATATTCCTTCATGCCCTTGCCTAACAAAAATCTTACCAATTTCGGTTCTGACCGTTTCAATTAACCCCTAGCCTCAACAGCTTTTTGGGGGAGAGAGTTCCAGATTTTCATTACCCCTTTAAGTGAAAGTGCTTCCTGAAGTCGCCCCTGAATGGCCTAGCTCTAATTTTAAGGTTATACCTCCTTGTTCTGGGCTCTCCCCATCAGAGGAAATAGTTTCTCATGTGACTAAAACGGTGTCACCATAACCACACCTGTGGCGCTAGTCAGCGATTTCTGTTGGACAACACTGCACTCGATTGTCAAATCGGATGTGACGTAACCACTGCACGTTGTCACCAATCACTCCTCCCTGTCTCCATGAATGTACAGTGAATCAGTATCCTGTAAATGGACGAGTGGTGCGATATTCCCAAATATGGTTTAAAATAAAAAGAAACCAACATCTGGAAGTATTTTGTTCATTCAGAAAGCAGCAGCTGGAACGACATAATTGTGCCTGAAGCGATCCACTTCCATGTGGCGGTCAGGCACTCTTTGTTTAAGAAAAAAAGCCCCACTTCTTCGATTTGAAACTGTGCCTAAGAGCTGACTCGCTTTTCCTAGAATAACAGTGTAAATGATCAATATAAGAGCTTGAAACAGACTGGGCCTGTGGGGCGTGGAAATTGGTACTTGCTTTAAGGAGGCTCCATCGGGATTTATGGGTTTCGTTCAGCTAAGAGCAGGCTGCGATTTAATAGTCATTTTTATCCTCTCGTGGATATTTTTCCATTCAGTTCTAGGCCCCTTCCAGTGGAATTAATAATTTTTTGTTATCAGCTACCATTTTGCCTGAAGCGTATATTGGAAATGAGCACTTATCTGCCAGTCTCTCCAGATTCAGTGTGTAATTTCGTCCCAGACAATTTAATAGCTCATTATTGACACTGCAAATGGGAATATTCCTCATTCACTACCTCCTCGCCCCCATTGCCTAGTAGGAAAAGTGTGGATTAGTCTGAAGCCCTGCAATGTGAGAGACAAGGGGGAATCACACAAGCCCTCTGAGGTCTTAAGGTGTTTGATTGCCCGCTTTGGAATGAGGGGCTGAATCCCAATGTACTATGGAGGGTAAGGTATACCTGGAGAAGGAGAAAGGTCATGAACAACATAGCGTTTTAACACAGATTAACTTTTACAACCGTAACCAATGAGCATACTAGTTAATGAGGGGAAAATATTTGGGACTGATGAAAACAAGGCGTTTGTAGGAGAGCTAAACCTATAAATGAAATCATTAGCAACGTTTTAATTGCATTACATTTCAAACTGAGTTTGAAAAAACATAACTTGAATTTATATAGTGCTTTTAATGTAAAATGTCCCAAGGCACTATATAAATGCAAGTTTATACATTTATAGGAGTGTTATCAAAAAATTTGACATGGAGCCACATAAGGAGATATTAGGACAGGTGACCAAAAGCTTGGTCAAAGAGGTAGGTGTTAGGAAGTTTCTTAAAGGAGGAGAGAGAGGTAGCGAGGCAGAGAGGTTTTGGGAGGGAATTCCAGAGCTTAGGGCCCAGACAGCTGAAGACACGGCCGCCAGTGGTGGAGCGATAGAAATCGGGGATGTGCAAGAGGCCAGAATTGGAGGAGTGCAGATTAGCGCAGAGTTCTCGGAGTAAGTTTGCACTGTTCCTGCGTTAATCTCTGTCATTATGAAATATTTGGAATTGGGCTGAACAGCATTCATACTGTTTTTTATATATATAATATATATATATATATATATATATATATATATAATGTGTGTAAATTGAGAAACCCAAGGGAAGGACCAGAGAGGTTGAAAAGAGTAGGAGAGGAGATAAGGTAAATCAAGAAGTAGCGGTTGAGGGAAACTAAATTTGGGATTTTAAAACCTGCAGGCTGTAGGAGGAAAGGAAGGCTCAGGAGTGGGGGGAGGGTGGTGTGCGGTGCGGGGAGCGAGGAAGTCATTCTACAGTTTTGAGGTCCCGTGAAAGAATAGGTGACGGTGTGATGAGTCCTGATTTCAACACGGTGCAGGTGTGGTATCCACACTATAGAGCTGCAAGTCTCTACTGCAGGCGGTGTTGCTCTGGACATCAGTGAACTCTTTAAAATTAATTTCCAGGATATGGGCGTCGCTGGCATTTATTGTCCATCCCTAGGTGACCTGGATACAACTGAGTGGCTTGCTAGGCCGTTGCTGTTTATTTTCTCCCCTTTAGTATTAAGACAGCAGCATTATTAGTGTTATCACCCTGCATCTCGGGGCAGAAGAATCATCCTTTGGGTTAAAATATTGCCGTGTGCAAGAAACGGCAAACCGTATATTGTACTCTGAAGTGATCACTCGAAAAATACCGAATCAATTATAGAATTAAATAGCAGCATGTGACGAAGGATGGTTCTCCTATATAGTTTTCTGGGGGGGTGTGTCTGTATTTTTGAAAGAATCTGGCTGCAGTTGCGTTGAAAATTGCAGAAAGAAAGAAAGACTTGCATTTATATAGCGCCTTTCATGACCACCGGACATCTCAAAGCGCTTTACAGCCAATTTTGAAGTGGAGTCACTGTTGTAATGTGGGAAACGCGGCAGCCAATTTGCGCACAGCAAGCTCCCACAAACAGCAATGTGATAATGACCAGATAATCTGTTTTTGTTATGTTGGTTGAGGGATAAATATTGGCCAGGACACTGGAGAGAACTCCCCTGCTCTTCGAAATAGTGCCATGGGATCTTTTACATCCACCTGAGAGAGCAGACGGGGCCTCGGTTTAACGCCTCATCCAAAAGACGGCACCTCCGACAGTGCAGTACTCCCTCAGCACTGCACTGGAGTGTCAGCCTAGATTTATGTGCTCAAGTCCCTGGAGTGGGACCTGAACCCACAACCTTCTGACTCAGAGGCAAGTGTGCTACCAACTGACACACAAAGTAAAGTGTGGGAGTATTGTGGTTATTTTATCTAATTTGAAACAACATTTTTTTCTTTTCAGTGAACTCTAGCTACCTGGTGATAGGGACATCATTATCTGTCCTGCCAGTGGCAGAATGCAGATACAGCATCCATCAATCTGGGCATGTGTGTGAGGGCAGTGTCTCCCAATTAATTACTCAGCCCATCCTAACAGATTTTGCTTTCAATTATTTAGATATTAATTATCATCTTGCTTTCTGTTAATCCTCATGCCTACCCCTGGACAGGTTTGCGATGCCCTGGACTGTTTTTTTTTTCATTTGTTTATGGGATCAGGGCGTCGCTGGCAAGGCCAGCATTTATTGCCCATCCCTAGTTGCCCTCGAGAAGGTGGTGGTGAGCCGCCTTCTTGAACCGCTGCAGTCCGTGTGGTGATGATACTCCCACAGTGCTGTTGGGGAGGGAGTTCCAGGATTTTGACCCAGCGACGATGAAGGATCGGCGATATACTTCTAAGTCAGAATGGTGTGTGACTTGGAGGGGAACTTGGAGGTGGTGATGTTCCCATGCACCTGCTGCCATTGTTCTTCTAGGTGGAAGAGGTCACGGGTTTGGGAGGTGCTGCCGAAGGAGCCTTGGCGAGTTGCTGCAGTGCATCTTGTTGATGGTACACACTGCAGCCACGGTACGCCGGTGGTGGAGGGAGTGAATGTTTAAGGTGGTGGATGGGGTGCCAATCAAGCGGGCTGCTTTGTCCTGGATGTTGTTGACCATCTTGAGTGTTGTTGGAGCTGCACTCATCCAGGCAAGTGGAGAGTATTCCATCACACTCCTTACTTGTGCCTTGTAGATGGTGGAAAGGCTTTGGGGAGTCAGGAGGTGAGACACTCGCCGCAGAATACCCTGCCTCTGACCTGCTCTTGTTGCCACAGTATTTATGTGGTTTGCGATCTCCTGGACAGGTTTACGATTCTCTGGACTGGTTTGCGATCTCCTGGACTGCCTCTCCCAGGAGATTACACGGTTGCGGGGAACAGGGAGGAGGGATGGAGGAAGTGTCTAGTCTTGATGCTCCAGCCATCATGGGGTGTGCGGCAGGCTTGATGGATTAGCTGCTCTTTACCTGCCCGTCAGTGTTTTATGTTCGTTCGTGCACCAGCCATCCTGTGTACCAACTGAGTGAAATTGCCAATTAGTGGTGAATTGGGGCAGTTAAATATTGTGGGCAACTAGATTCATACTACCCAAACATAATCATTTTCTTTCTAAATTGAGCACCTATGTTTATCTGATTGTTGAGAGTCAATTGGTGCGCTCAGGATTACATGCTGAGCTTGGTTTTCACTTTTGCTCACTGAACAGCTCACTGGACCTTGAAGTCTAATAATAAATAAACTGATGAGGACTCGAGGCAGCGACTGAAAACATCCTTGAGGGGTATATCCGCACCGCGTTGAAGGTGCAGAAACTCAATTATGTACAAAATGAACGATGGGAGCTGAGCAATGTTCCCCTGATTTTTTTTTTTGGGTGCGCACGGTCCCTTTAACGGGCTGCGCGGCCCATTCAAAATTTTGCGCATGCACAAACTCGCCCATTGACAAGCCGGTGAGCAGCCTGCGTGGGACCCCCAGACAGCTGTGCGGCCGTGCAGCTCAGCGGGAACGTTGGAGCTGTGTCAGCTGACCTGAGGCTGCAATTGACGTTAGTCCCTTAGGTGGGGAGGGAATTAGCCAATGTTCCTGTCCTCGATCATTATCGAGTGACCCCACCCCACCCCACCCACTGCAAACTGTGTATACGTGTTGAGGTGAGGAGAGGAGCAAAGGTGATGCCCTCACAGTTGACTATCCCGCGAGTACTTACCCGTGAAGATTTCGGCAAGGCGCCACAAGGTGCACGCCCAGAACCAGCATCTTCACGAGAAGGGGGCAGGAAGCAGAAGAGAATAACAGATAACTGGGCAATACTACGTCAATTTAGGAAGCAGAAATGTTGCGTTAAAGGGTCCCCTGAAGCAATATCCTTCCTTATTCAGACACGCTGTGCGCATCCAGCATTTGCTGTTGTTTTTAATTTGATTTGATTTAATTAAAAACGATTCCCTGCTCAGCAACTACACTACAAAAGTACTTCATTGGCTGTAAAGCACTTTGAGACGTCCTGAGGTCATGAAAGGCGCTGTATATAAGTGCATGTTCTTTCTTTGCTTTTAGAAAACTGTTTCGGCATCTTAATCCTGCAAAGGGCAGGGGTGAGGCTACAGTGACAGTGTGATGCTTGGGTAGCAATATAGTTGCAAATACAAAATGGCTTTCCAGTTAGCAAGATAACGCTGCACTCCTCTGGGAATTTGAAATTTCACTTCTGCTGCTGTTTAATTGTCGCTGCACAGAGCAGCGATGGAATTGTTTCTGGGAGATTGCTGGGTTCCCGTGGTCAGCTGGCTTGAGACGTGGTGTTATCAGACTGCTTCTGCTGTTTCAGTTGACACAATTAACCAGCAAAGGAGGGATGTGATTCCAGGCTGTTCCTGCCTAGCAGTGATGCAGTCTTTCCCTTTGTGCCATTTAGGGCAGCTTTTATTGAGTTATGTTTATTGCATTTGCTACAGTTTGCACATTGAGTCACATTTCAAACCTCCTCTCAGTTCACTGAGCTGTTACATGTGCCTGGAGCGGGGTGACGGGCAGCTTGTTATCTTGTCGCAGCCTGTTTTCAGCTCGCAAGCCGTGACACCCAAATAAACACGAACATTACAGTAATAAAGCTACTCAGGCATCAGCAGTAACTGCAATACTGTAATATTAATCCTGAACCGCTAAGCTAAACACCTTAAAAGCACAATTGAGCTGTTTAAGATGATTAAAGGAGTTGATAGGGTAGATAGAGAGAAACTATTTCCTTTGGTGTGGAGAGTCCAGAACAAGAGAGGGGCTGGACCTTAAAGTTAGAGCTAGGCCATTTGCGGATGATGTCAAGAAGCACCTCCAGCCATTGAAGTACTTTTGAAGTGTCGTCACTGTTATAGTGTAGGAAACATGGCAACGAAATTTTGACACAGAGCCACGAAAGGAGATATTCGGATGCTCCTTAAAACCTGCGTCTTTGACCTAATGTCTCCTTATGTGGCTCGGTGTCAAATTTCATTTGATAACGCTGCTGTGAAGCGCCTTGGGACGTTTTACTACGTTAAAGGTGCTATATAAATAAAAGTTGTTGTTGTTGAATCCAGCTGTTCTGTCTCTGGTCCTGGTTTTTCAGATTTCCATCATCCAGTTGTTTGCGTAAAACATCTCCAGCACCTTAATCCATTATCGGATGATTGATTGCTCCTGTAAAACAAATGCAAAGAAGTGTGATAACATTGAAGCTTCCAGTTGAAAAGGAATTGGCGTAGCTCTGCACTGTCATGCGATATATCTATCTGTACGTAAACAAGTCTTTTTCCCAAACCAACTTGCATAGAATTTACAGCACAGAAACAGGCCATTCGGCCCAACTGGTCCATGCCAGTGTTTATGCTCCACACGCGCCTCCTCCCACCCTTCTTCCTCGAACCCCATCAACATATCCCGATAATCATTTCTCCCTCGTGTTTATCTAGCTTCCCCTTAAATGCATCTGTGCTATTCACCTCAACCACTCCATATGGTAGTGAGTTCCACATTCTCACCACTCTCTGGGTAAAGAAGTTTCCCCTGAATTCCCTATTGGATTCATTAGTGACTATCTTATATTTATGACCTCTAGTTTTGGACACCCCAAAAGCGGAAATATTTTCTCTACATCTACCCTATTAAACCCTTTCATAATCATAAAGACCTCTATCAGGTCACCCCTCAGCCTTCTCTTTTGTAGAGAAAAGAGCCCCAGCCTGTTCAACCTTTTGTGATAGTTGTAACCTCTCAGTTCTAGTATCATCCTTGTGAATCTTTTTTGCACCTTAACCAGTGCCTCTATATAGACCAGAGCTGTGCACAGTACTCCAGTGTGGTCTAACCAAGGTACGAATATTGAAAAACAAGATGATGTGTCCCGAATGTAAGATTGAGTAATGTTGAGGGAGGATCGCTCTATTCCAGTCCGGAGTACGCAGCCCGATTGTAGGATTCCTGCCCCAGCAGAGAGCGTATGGTTTCTTCCAACAATAAAAAATAAATAGTTTAATAAACAGGGTACACTGGAACATATCTGCTTTACAAGAGAAGGGCCATGGTGCCTTCAGGGCTGCTTTGTGTTGTAATTTTGTGTAAATACTTTATGCCTTAGCATGAGCTGGAAGCTTATATAGTAATGAAAGCAGCAGGGTGCCTGACATATGCCGCTCGCTCGGCCTCCCCAGACTTTCATTCACAAGCGGCATCTGTAGGCAAGTCTTTAAATTTTTTAATGCTTTTTTTTTTGGTTCAGGATCCCTTATTAGAAGGTACGCGAGCGTGTCTGCCAGCACTTTACAAGGGTTGCAAAGTACCTTTTGGTCCCAGTGCCCATCTGCACATTTGTCTAATTGCCTGTAGGAGGTGGAGTGCCCGCCTGCCTTTCGGTGCCATGTGCGGATCTGCGTCCATTCGCTTTGGTCAGCGCGGCTGTTTGTTTGTTTGGATTGTGTTCCCTGGTCTATCAGCGGTAAACTTCGCACTGACTCTTCTGTGATGAATGTGTTCAAACCGCACCAATACATGTTAATAGGGGCACCGCAACTTGAGGGCTGTAATCAGACATTGAGGGGGTCATTTTAACATAAGTCGCCACGGGATCGGGTGCAGTGCCGGTTTTACACTCCGCCCCATATTACTCGGCTGTGACTTAAATGGAGAGTAAGATCGGTTGGGATATAAAAACCAGCGTTGCACCTGATCCTGTCAGTATCCTGACGGGCGGGTTAAGTTAAAATAGGCCCCAATGTATCCAAAGAGGGATAAAATAACCAGCGCCAAGAAACACTGCTGGTCAGAATAATAGTTAATTAAAATGCCCAACACCAAGGTATCCAATCACAGAATCCCATTTACTGAAAGTAATGAGAAGAGGAAGAAATTGGGAACTAACTTGGTTCAGCTGATGAAACTCTTGTCATTTCACCTCTTGAATCTCACTTTGAATGCAACTCAGGTTGATGGGGGGATCATACAGGGCTATGGGGAGAGAGAACAGGGCAGTGGGGTTAGTTTTAGTTTGATGCATTTCACAGAGGCATAATCAGACAAAAAAATGGCCACCGAGCCAAAGAAGGCGGTATTAGGAAGGATAACTTGGTCAGAGGAGGGTTTTAGGAAGGGTCTTAAAGGAGGAGAGGGAGGTGGACTGGCAGAGGTGTTTGTGGAGGAAATTCCAGAGAATAGGGCCTAGGTGGCTGAAGGCACGGCCGCCAATGGTGGAGCAAGGGAGGGGGAGGAACAGAGTGTTCTCGTAGGGTTGGAGGAGGTTACAGGGATATGGAGGGGAGAGTCTACAAGGGATTTAAACACAAGGATGAGAATTTTAAAATTGGAGGTGTTGGAGGACTGGGAGCCAATGTAGGTCAGTGAGCACAGAAAAGGAGATGAGTGAGCCGTACTTGGCATGGCCAGGAGAGTTTTAGATGAGTTGAAGTTTACGTAGTGTGAAAATTGGGAGGCGGGCCAGGAGAGCATAGAAAGTCCTCTGGAGGCAGCAAAGACAAGGATGAGCGTTTCAGCAGCAGATTGGATGAGATGGGCGATGTTACAGAGGTGGAAATAGGCAGTCTTTGAGATAGAGAGGATTATGGGGTAAGAAACTCAACTTGGGGTCGAATAGGACACTGAGGTGGCGAACAGTCTGGTTCAACCTGACAGTGGCCGGGGAGAGGGATGGAATCGGTGGTGGTGGTGGTACGGAGTTTGTGACGGGGGCCAAAGATGATGGCCTTGGTCTTTGCTCTGTGTATCTGGAGGGAATTGCAGCTTGTCCAAGACTGGGCGGTGGGCAGGGGAGGGGGTGGTTGATTTTAACCCCCAGTGAGTTTTGGGCATAGAGTGAATTCAAAACGTACTCACAGAACTAACTTTGAGGCCCGGGGTATTTAAACTGACGGACTGAATGCGGCAGCTGACCGGGGTGGGTGCGGGAGTGGAAGATTGGGTGGCTGTGGGCCCGTGGGGGGTGGGGGGGGGTGGCGTCAGGAGTGTCTCACAGAAGGGATGGGGGGAGTCCAGGGGCATAGCAGGCTTGATCTTTCCTTCACTCGCCTTGAAGGAAGTGCTCTGTGTCCTCCCGAAAGCTGCCAACCTGGTTTTACCTGGTTACAATGTTGGCGTCATGGGACCCCAATCAGCATTCATTCATCAGGCGCCCACCTGAGTCCAGCAGGGACCTCAGCCACCGCCAAACCAGTGGTGTTAAAATCCGGAATTGGCGGAAGCAGAGTAGGAAATGGAACCGCTCTATCCTCCGCTTCGTGGAACCAAGCGAGGGCAATTCCACTGAGCTGGACAACAAGACCTTGCATTTATATAGCGCCTTTAACATAGTAAAACATCCCAAAGCACTTCACAGGAGCGTAATCAGGCAAATCTTGACAGGTGACCAAAAGCTTGGTCAAAGAGCTAGGTTTTAAGGAGTGTTAGCAGATTTCCCGTGGATAGGGTCGCAACAAAGGGCCGTTAATCCTGCAACAATAGCCTCCACATGAATCAGGTCCGAGAGTGGTTTTAAACAACAAGCTGCTTTATACCCTATCACATATATATATATTTTTTTTATCCACACTTTTTGTTTGGCCTTTTTTTCTTCTCTCCCACATGGCAGCTGTCCTTCATTCTGCCAGCGCAATTCACACTTCATCTAGAGCCATCCTTTGTTCCTTAACCTATCCCATTACCACCTCCTCTTGCCTTGAATATCTCTCAATGTCTCTTAATCTCTCCTGCTTTCTATCCTATCACTGACCTTCCCCTCCCCCTTTTCCCAGCCTCTAAACTTGCTTTAAAATCTATTCCATTTCCTGCTTTTTTCCAGTTCTGACGAAAGGTCTTCGACCTGAAACGTTAACTCTGTTTCTCTCTCCACGGATGCTGCCTGGCCTGCTGAGTTTTTCCAGCGTTTTCTGTTGTTATTTAAGCTTTATTATACATTGACTAACAACAGTATTGGTTTTTATAGCATAAAAACAGCAGATACTAGAAATACTCAGCAGGTCAGGCAGCCTCTGTGGAGAGAGAGACAGAGTTAACATTTCAGGTCAATGACCTTTCGTCAGAACTGGAAAAAGTTAGAGATGTAACAGATTTTATGCAAGTGCAGGGGCAGGGAAAGGGGGGAGGGGAGGAATGAACAAAAGGGAAGGTCTGTGATAGGATGGAAGGCAGGAGAGATTAAATGACAAAAGGGATGATGGTGCAAGGCAAAAGGAGATGGTAATGGGACAAGTAAAGAAATAAAAGATGGGTCTAGAGGAGGTGTAAATGGGAATGTCAGAATCATCACCACCTGCCATCTGGAAAAGATAGGAAACATACATAGAATCTAGGAGCAGGAGTAGGCCATTCGGCCCGTCAAGCCTGCACCACCATTCAATACGATCATGGCTGATCATTCAAATCCAGTACCCTGTCCCTGCTTTAATCCCCACAGTACACATATCCCACCCGACCCCCGTAACCCCACGTATTTAATTCCCCCTAACATATCCCATCCTATCCCCATAACCCCACATATTTAATCCCCCCCTAACACTAAGGGTCAATTTATCATAGCCAAATCAACCTAACCCGCACATTAGGGGTAGAGGTTATGGTTTGAAATTGTCGAGCTCGGTGTTGAGTCCAGAAGGCAGTAAAGTGCCTAATCGAAAGATGAGGTGCTGTTCCTCGAGCTTATGTTGAGTTTCATTGGAACAGTGTAAGAGGCCATGGTGGGAGTGGAGTGGAGAATTAAAGTGACAGGCGACCGGAAGCTTGGGGTCACGCTTGCGGACTGAACGGAGGTTCACCCCCATCCTGACTCTGCGTTAACCATGGATGGGTTGTGCCACGTATTTCCAGACCTCATCTCTTACCTGGGCTCAAGAAGCAGCTTGTCCCTCTTAGGAATGCGTAAGCTTCTGTTATCAGAAAAGGAACTTGCCACTGGCCTTGCATGGTACCATCAAGTCTACTGCCCGAACAGTTTACAGTGTTATTGGGCCTTTAGATATCTGGGTCTCTTAGCAATCACCTCCCATATCTAGGTAAAGGTCGTCTCTCGACCTGTTTGTTTATCAGTTTCCAAACTGTCTTTTGTTCACATCGAGACAAGATTCAACTCCTCCTTTCCTCCTCATTCGCTCTCTGGCTAAAATGCTAAAACAAAGCACGCTGGGATTCCCTGGCCATTTGGGCCACTTTAAAATATTCTTAACAAGGAGCGACTTAAAGGAGGAGAGAGAGGTGGAGAGGTTTAAGGAGGGAATTCCAGAGCTTAGGGTCTGGGCCTAAGCAGCTGAAGGCATGGCCGCCATTAAAATCGGGGATGCGCAAGAGGCCAGAATTGGAGGAGCGCAATGAGGTGAATGACCGGTTTATCTTGGAAATACTCAGCCGGTCAAGCAGCATCTGTGGCGAGAGAAGCAGAGTTAATGTTTCAGGTCAATGACCGCATTGACCTGAAACGTTAACTCTGTTTCTCTCTCCACAGATGCTGTCTGACCTGCTGAATATTTCCAGCATTTTCTGTTTTTATTTCAGATTTCCAGCATCCGCAGTATTTTGCTTTTGGACCAGTTTATCTTATTAGCGGTGGTGTTGTTTGGGGGAAGGTTGTTGGACAGGGCACTGGGAGAACTCCCTGTTCCAGATCAAGCATGGGATCTTTAATATCTACCTGAACCAGTGGACCAGGCAGACAGTGCATGGATCTGAAGGACAACACCTGTGACAGCGTAGCACTCCCTCAGTATTGAGCTGCAAGAAATGGAAAAGGGAGGGGGGAATTACCAGTAAAGAAATGATTGAGTAGAACTAATAGGACAAAATGAAAGGAGGAGATTATGAAACGAGGTAGGCTGGAAGGAATAGAAATTTACCTATTTATATTTACTGGTTGCGTCAACAAGCTGCAACTAAAATATTCACCGTGTGTTCTGCAAATAAATTAAGAGGATATTTGATCATTTAATGTTAACAAAGTGACCTCTTGTTGCATTGTTTCCAAAGAAAGGCTCATTTTTGCCAGTGTAATAATTAAACAGAACTAACCCCTGCTCAAACACAGCATCTAATCTAAAGTAATCTTTTTTTATTTGAGTTAGAAGTCCCCAAGCGGCCAACGGTTCACACGCACAGTGTATCCCCTTGATCTCACTCGCTTAGTGTCACACCACCTGCTCGTAGTTAGGAGTTCGATTACACCACCAGGGATTAATCTGTATCCACCCCAGAGATAGGAAAAAAAACTGAACATGCTTAATGAACATGTAATGAAAATATAAGTTGACACTTCAAGTGGCGATCCACTGCTGAAGGTTAGGATATACAGCAGTGAGTGAGAACGTCAAATTTCACCGGATCCTTGTTCGTGTGAAGGTTTCTCATTACCATGTTATCGCCCTTCCACTCTTAGAGGCTTTTAGGATTTTGAAAGGAATTGATAGGGCAGATAGAGAGAAACTTTATCCGCTGGTGGGGGAGTCTCGGACAAGGGGACGTAACCTTGAAATCCGAGCCAGGCCATTCAGGAGAGAAGTTAGGGAACACTTTGTTACACAGAGGGTGGTAGAAATGTCAGCTGTGGCTCAGTGGGTAGTACCCTTGTCTGAGTCAGAAGGCTGCGGGTTCAAGCCCCACTCCAGGGACTTGAGAACAGAAATCTAGGCTGACACTCCAGTGCAATACTGAGGGAGTCTTTCGGATTAGACGTTAAACCGAGGGCCCCGTCTGCTCTCTCGGGTGGATGTAAAAGATCCTATGACACTATTTTGAAGAAGAGCAGGGTGTCCTGGCCAATATTTATCCCTCAACCACTATCACTAAAACAAATGATCTGGTCATTATCACATTGCTGTTTGTGGGAGCTTGCGGAGCGCAAATTGGCTTTCCTGCATTACAACAGTGACTACACTTCAAAAGTACATCATTGGCTGTAAAATGTTTTGAAACGGCCAGTGGTCGTGGAAAGCGCTGTAGAAATGCAAGTCTTTCTTTAAGTGTGGAACTCTCGCCCACAAAAAGCAGTAGATGCTAGCTTAATTAATTAATTATTTGAATCTGAGATCGATAGATTTTTGCGAGCCAAGGTTATTAAGGGATATGGAGCCAAGGCGGGTGGATGGAGTTAGGTAACAGATCAGCCATGATCTCATTGAATGGCGGAACAGGCTCGAGGGGCTGAATGGCCCACTCCTGTTCCTATGTTGCTCGAGGCGCTGACTTAAAACTGGGGTATGGTTCCATGGCAACAACAACAGCTTGCATTTATATAGCACCTTTAACGTAGTAAAGCGCCCCCAGGGCGCTTTCCGATGTCTCACTCAAGTGGCCAATCTTCATGTGTGAGCCGAGGCAGTGAGTGGCAGCAGGCATTTTAACCGTGGGGGGATTACAGCCACATCCAATCCTGCCCTCACCTGACTTACACACACACACGCACGCGTTATCCATTAAGAGTTTGCTAGATAGCAACGAGGAGTGGCTATTCTGGCTGGTCTTTTTTTCTTCTTAGATTATAGGTGCTGAGGCTGACAGAGTGTCTGGCGTGACCATAAACCGCCAATAGAAGCTGCCAGTGTCCTGCTGGCCCGTGCATTTACCCTCTGAGCCATTAGGGGGAGCTCTGAGGAAAGTTGACGTTTTTGCAGCAACCCCCTCCACTGTCTTGAGCCCGTGTACACATTAACGACCGTGAAAGAAAAGATTTAGTTTCTGCCCTGCGCACTTCGTGTGTTAAGGAAGCTCCGCACAACCCTTGCATCAACATTGTTGTGTGGAGCTGTTTTTTTTTAAAAAAAAGAAATTCTTAAGTAGCTGTCTCCTGGCAACGGTTGCTAATGCCAACAGTGCAGTGTTTTCCTGCACTGCTCTTGTTTGTTTTATACACAGAGCCAAACTTCAGGCATCGAGAACCAACAGCAAGGCTCCTTCCTAATGACAGACTGAGTTATAGAGTATTCTAATACGGGTGGGTGCCCTTTGCAGCCCCCTCCCCACCTAAGCAGACTTGCTGATTTGTGTGCCGCTGGGCCTCTATTCATTTCATAGAACTACTGACCCCTGATATTTTTCAATGTGTGGGGAAAATGCCTGGCCTTGCCATGGCCAGTGGTATTGACTGTCAGAGGTGCCGTCTTTCGGATGAGACGCTAAACTAAGTCTGCTCTCTCAGGTGGATGTAAAAGATCCCATGGCACTATTTCGAAGAAGAGCAGGGGAGTTATCCCCGGTGTCCTGGGCCAATATTTATCCCTCAACCAACATCACTAAAACAGATTATCTGGTCATTATCACATTGTTGTTCGTGGGAACTTGCTGTGTGCAAATTGGCTGCCGCGTTTCCTACATTTTTTAAATTATTTTTTTTAAATTTGTTTTTATGGGATCGGCGTCGCTGGCAATGCCAGCATTTATTGCCCATCCTTAGTTGCCCTTGAGAAGGTGGTGGTGAGCTGCCTTCTTGAACTGCTGCAGTCCGTGTGGTGATGGTACTCCCACAGAGCTGTTAGGTAGGGAGTTCCAGGATTTTGACCCAGCGACGATGAAGGATCGGCGATATACTTCTAAGTCAGGATGGTGTGTGACTTGGAGGGGAACTTGGAGATGGTGGTGATGATGGTGGCCTGCTGCCCTTGTCCTTCTAGGTGGAAGAGGTCGTGGGTTTGGGAGGTGCTGCCGAAGAAGCCTTGGCGAGTTGCTGCAGTGCATCTTGTAGATGGTACACACTGCAGCCATGATACGCCGGTGCTGGAGGGAGTGAATGTTTAAGGTGGTGGATGGGGTGCCAATCAAGCGGGCTGCTTTGTCCTGGATGGTGTCGAGCTTCTTGAGTGTTGTTGGAGCTGCACTCATCCAGGCAAATGGAGAGTATTCCATCACACTCCTTACTTGTGCCTTGTAGATGGTGGAAAGGCTTTGGGGAGTCAGGAGGTGAGACACTCGCCGCAGAATACCTAGCCTCTGACCTGCTCTTGTTGCCACAGTATTTACGTGGCTGGTCCAGTTAAGTTTCTGGTTAATGGTGACCCCCAGGACGTTGATAGTGGGGGATCTGGCGATGGTAATGCCATTGAATGTCATGGGGAGGTGGTTAGACTCTCGCTTGTTGGAGATGGTCATTGCCTGGCACTTCTGTGGCGCGAATGTTACCTGCCACTTATCAGCCCAAGCCTGGACGTTGTCCAGGTCTTGTTGCATGCGGGCATGGACTGCTTCATTATCTGTGGAGTTGCGAATGGTGCTGAACACTGTGCAGTGATCAGCGAACATCCCCATTTCTGACCTTATGTTGGAGGGAAGGTCATTGTTGATTACAACAGTGACTACACTTCAAAAGCACTTAAGTGGCTGTAAAGTGCTTTCGGCCATCCTGAGGTCATGAAAGGCGCTATATAAATGCAAGTCCTATTTTCTTTTTCTTTTTGAAGGGAGGAGCTCAGTCTGTGGAGAGTCACAGGCTCAGAACGCCCCAGCTTTCTGCCGCTCCAATGTGGTGCAGATTTCGTACTAGTAGCCCTGAAGCAACAGCTTCATTGGACTTGTGACCCTTGACAAGAAGTCGGTGGGGCCATCCCCTCTTTCCTTTCCTGTAGGAGAGTGGGATGGATCGAAGTATTAACCCAGTGGCTGCACCCAACCAACCCCCAGCAACATGCTACTGAACCATTCACCTCATGGAGATCCGAGGCTCAAACCCTGCTCTGTTTTTAGTTCGCTGGACTCATTAATGGTGGACATCAGGTCACAGCAATTGACTTCAGTGTCCCCCTGGGCTAAGCAGGAGAAAAATCATTTAAGATTCCTGCTCCTCATTGCTCTCCAGTAACCCCTTTTAGCAAGTGCATGTTTGCAGATGGTGGGTGAAAACAGAATTGTCCTCAGCTATGATGATTTGCTCATAGCCACACAAAAAAACGCTATCCAAACTCGTGCACGAAGACAGACCACAGTGAGGTACCAGAGGGCCAGTGGTACTGTCAATGACCAACTAATCTGTTTTGGTTATGGGACAAATGCGATCGTTTATGTCCACCTGAACAGGCAGACTGGCTCTCGGTTTAACGTTCAGTTTGAAAGTCGTCATCTCAGAAAATTACTCCCTCAGTCTTGACATCGTATTGCTCTGCACAGCCTAGATCACAAAATAATTATGGAGGAGGATGGCCATTTGGCCCATCTTAATTCATCCAGCCCAGAAGACCCTACAGTGCCCCATTGCAACATCTAATTTTTTCTTGTCGGTAACCAGTTGACACAGATTCAATAATAACTTTCAAAAGGGAATTGGATATATGCTTAAAAAGGAGAAATTTGCAGGGTTACGGGGGAAGAGCAGGGGAGTGAGATTAATTGGATAGCTCTTTCAAAGAGCCAGAATGGGCACAATGGGTCGAATTGCCTCCTTCTGTGCTGTTAAATTCTATGATACTCTATCCGGGAGTCATGTTTTGATCACTCTTTGCATGAAGAAAAGTTTTCGATATCAGTCCTAATTTTGCCTTTTACTAGTTTGAACCTGTGTCCCCTTGTCCTACTCTTAAAGCAATATTCCAGATTTACCTATTCCTTAACTATCTTGTATACCTCTCGGACACCTCCATTAAAGACTGAAAAGCCCACTTTTCCCCAGTCTTCCCTCAGACCTTTTAGCTCTAGGGATCAGCCATGTCGCTCTTTGAGCCGCTTCCGATGCTTGAATTGAGCGCTTACGTCCTGGAATGAGGTTTTAAACTCACTACCTTCTGACTCGGGCGAGATGCTACCACTGAGAAACATCAGGAGATAAGTGTTGTGAATAACGATTCTGGTTATTCAAGCCTCATTCTCTGTGCAACTTAAATTCGCTAAGCCTTGCACGGGTTCTGTCTAATTATTAACTCCACATCTAAATAATTAGCAGCAAAGGGAGAGCTTGGGGGAGATCAGAAGAGTAGCAATACATACAGTTATCGGAGACCTAGGCTCATTTCACTAAACTTATTTTGTGAGTATTGTTACAGAATCATAGAATAGTACAACACAGGAGGAGGCCATTCGGCCCATCGAGTCTGCGCCGGCTCTTTTGAAGAGCGATCCAGTTAGTCCCACTCGCCCCCCGGCTCTTTCCCCATATCCCTGCAATTTTTTTCTCCTTCAAGTATTTATCCAATTCCCTTTTGAAGGCGACTATTGAATCTGTTTCCACCACCCTATCAGGCAGTGCATTGCAAATCCTAACCACTCGTTGTGTAAAAAAAAGTTTTTCCTCATGTTGCATCTGGTTCTTTTGCCAATCACCTTAAATCTGTGCCCTCTGGTTATCGACCCTTCAGCCATTGGAAAAAGTTTCTAAACCCTTCATGTTTTTAAACATCTCTATCAAATCTCCTCTTCGCCTTCTCTGCTCTAAGGAGAACAACCCCAGTTTCTCCAATCTCTCCACATAACTGTAATCCCTCATCCCTGGAACCATTCTAGTAAATTTCTTCTGTACCCTCTCCAAATATAAGACCCGATTATAATGAAAACAGACCATATAATCACTGAGGTTTATTTCAGTTTTGAACCAAAACCGAACTAAAATCTTGAGTTAGACGTTTCCGCTGATGGCTCAGTTGGGAAAGGCACTACTCAATATGGAGCTGATCCACACAGACCGGGGAAGGGGCCAGGTCAATCCCCGGTCTGTGGTGAGCCAGCTCAACTCAACCTGGGGTGATGGCAATGCACGATAAATTGGTCTCGGCATCCTGGGAGAGAGGAAAGACGAGTTTAGCCAGGGTTTGAATAGCGACCTGGACATCGCCTAGACTTCACATGAAGAATGGGCACAGGATTGAGGCGCGGGGGTGGCAGGTGACAAAACAAAACAAATCTGAACCTTTAGTGGTAGAAGGGTCACTTAAAATGCTGCTTCACAACCCTGGCACAGTTGGATACATCAACATCCTCATTTTTAATGTAGCCTGAGGCGTTGTTCCATTTTACATTTGACTTCGATCAGAGTACTTGTCTGTGACTGCATGCAAACAAAGTGCCCTATGTTCATTTTTTTCCGCTACGAATCCATTGTGATCTGTCACAGACCTTCCTGACGTGGAATCTTTGTGTGTTTAATAAAAAGAGAATAACAAGCATTTATATCGCACCTATCACAACCTCAAGACGTCAGTAACTCTGAAATGCATCAAGGCGTTATTTCGAAGAAGAGAAGGTGAGTCTTGGCCAATATTTATCCCTCAACCAACATCACTAAAAAACAGATTATCTGGTCATTATCGCATTGCTGTTTGTGGGCCTTGCTGTGCGCAAATTGGTTGCCGGGTTTCCCTATATTATTAGTGACTACACTTCAAAAAGTACCTCATTGGCTGTAAAGCGCTTTGGGACATCCTGAGGTTCGGAAAGTTGCTATACTTCTTCCTAAAGAAAGTAGCTCCACTCAATCCATCTGCATAGAATACAGATCCTGGGTTAAGGCACCAGAACTCCACATAACCGAGCTGTAACACTGGGGATTTATTTGATATGATGCTGGGATTGTAAGAAGAATTTTGAAAACATTCAAGGATGAGAAAAGGTTTTTGCGCCCATTGAAGCTCATCCATCTGGTCCATTAACTCTCCTGTCATGGTATCCACTGTGCTGAAAAAATAATTCACTGTGAGATAGTTTGACTACGTGATCAGGCGATGTATAAATTCTAATTATTTTGAGCAACCCCAGTGCTTCACTTGAAAGATTATCCCACACACTCCTCACTCTAAGCAAAAGTTTATCCTGACATTGGTTCTAAATTGACTATTGATTAATTTCCATTTCTGATATTGTGCCACTGGAGAACTCTGTCATTAATATCTCCAGCCCACTGTTCTTGTGTGTAATGTGTAATATCAAGCATATCCCAAATATGGACACTTGTCTGTTTCTGTAAAGCACAAGATGGCATACAGCATAAGGCACAAAGGAACTCTGTGAGCAGGATATTTTGCCAAATGACTGTCTGAGCACTGGAGTTATATTGTGCAGTAACTGGAGATGAAGTAAAATACAAACTTTGAATAGAATTTAAGAAAAATTCTTTAGTCATCAATCAGACACATTTCATTTGAATTGAACCTGAGCCTTTTTAAAAATGTAAATAATTCAAGCTCAAAAGCAGATTGGTTTTGTAAATAATTTAAAATCATATAAGATTTGATATGGTTTGGACTAACTTGCAGCGCATTTGTTCCAGTGCGCATACCTGGGGTTCTAGTACCTACCTTGTGTTCTAGCGCGTGCTCTGTGTTCTAGTACCTACCTTGTGTTCTAGCACAGGCCTTGTGTTCTAGCGGGCGCCCAGTGTTCTAGCAGGCGCCCCGTGATCTTGTGCGCGCCCCGTGTTCTAGCGTGCGCCGCCTTCATCTTTTAAACAACTTTGTTGTTCAGATGGTGACTGCACTGAGTTGTACAGACTAGGAAGGTCCCAGCTTCAATCCCTGGTCTGCGCCGAGCTGACTGAGGTGGGCCAGGATAGTTGCAGCACCTCGGTGTGCTTATACTGGGGATAAGTCGGTCTTCTGCTCCTGATCGCTATTCAGTGATTTCTGCTGCAACCTGGAAGGAGGAAGACAAGATGAGGATTGGCTGGGATGTCCTTCGATGGTTGAATAGATGTCCAAGGTTTACAAATGAAACAAGATGCTGAATGTTTGCAAACATCCTTGGAAGAGCCTTCAGGGGTCAGCACCTTAAAGAGAGAGGGAAACTGGAGAGAAATGTCCTTCAGTCTCCTTGTACTGTGCGGCCTGCTAGATAGTGCTGTGCTAGTGTTGCCATGGCAACCATTGACTAAAATCATAATCATCTGGCACCAGCATGTCTCCAGAGAACCATTCAGAATGCCTAACATTTTTTAGGTAGTTAGTAACTACACCTTTAGGGAGAAGGAGAAAGAGTGAGAGGGAGGAAAAGGACGAAGGATAAGGCTGAGCTACTCTGAGAAGGAAAAAGAAGGTAGAAAACCTATGGTATTTTCAGTGCTTCTAGATTTCTTTTTTGACTTCATTCATCATGAACTCCGGGTTTAAATGATAGTCGATGCTTTGAATGCACGACGCAAGGGAGCGGTAAATTATGAGTGGCATTGTCTGAGACAGTGAACGCACGTTCAGCAGTTGGGCCAAACATGGTGCCGAGAAAGGGGGAATCACACCGGCTGCAGTTCCTCACACTACACCTGAGGGCAGAGAAACTTGACAGCAGTTCAGTCGGTAAAGGCAGTGACCGAGCCATTTGGACCAGGCGGAGCCAAGTTCGATTCCTGGTCTGTGCTGTGTCGACTGATCTGAGCCAGGGAACAGCAGAGGTGCTCCAGCTAATTGGGCTAGGGAGTGGACAACCAGGCAGAAGTCCTGCTCCTGATTATCATCTCCTGGTGGAAAGTCAGCACGCACAGGCATCATATGAGGAGGGGGCGGGGCAAGAGCAATGCTTCCACATGCTGCAAATTCATGAGCACACCGAGCAACCAGAGAATCGGCCTTGGACATGATGCCCTCAAATAGCCTGCCAGCTCTGACTGTATAGACCCACAGGTGAAGAATAAAACTGTACCCCAGCAAGGAGTCAACACCTTCGCAGGATGACGAGAGAAATTGAGAGGAGTAAGTAAAATTTCCCTCAATTGAAAAGCTGCTGCTTTGGTTTCCTGTGTCAGCCGTGGCTCGGTGGGTAGCACTAGCGCCTCTGAGTCAGAAGGTTGTGGGTTCAAGTCCCACTCCAGAGACTTGAGCACAAAATCTAGGCTGACACTCCAGTGCAGTACTGAGGGAGTGCTGCACTGTCGGAGGTGCAGTCCTTGAGATGAAACGTTAAACCGAGGCCCCGTCTTCCCTCTCAGGTGATGTAAAGGATCCCATAGCACTATTTAATGGAAGAGAATGGGCGTTCTCCCTGGTCTCCTAGAAAGAAAAAAAAACCTGTATTTATATAGCGCCTTTCACGATCACCGGACGTCTCAAAGCGCTTTACAGCCAATTAAGTACATTTGAAGTGTAGTCACTGTTGTAATGTAGGAAACGCGGCAGCCAATTTTGCGCACAGCAAGCTCCCACAAACAGCAATGTGATAATGACCAGATAATCTTTTTTTATGTTGTTAACTCCTCTGCTCTTCTTGGCCAATATTTATCCCTCAATCAACATCACTAAGATAGATTATCTGGTCATTATCTTATTTCTGTTTGTGGGACCTTGTTGTTCGCAAATTGGCTGCTGCGTTTCCCTACATTACAACAGTGTCTACTCTTCATAAGTATTTATTTGCTGTAAAATGCATTGGAACGTCCTGAGGTCATGAAAGGCACTATATGAATACAAGTCTTTCTTTTTAAAACAGGGATAGATGTAGTGGGAGGCCTTTGATGAAATGCTGCACTGTATTATTGCTCGTGAACAGTCTATTACGGATTGACAATAATACTTTTGAGTGTATTCTTCATATCTTCAATATTTGTCAAAAACATTCTGCAGTCAAGGACAGGGATAGAATAACATGCAGCCCACATAGCCTGTATCTGAGCTGCAGTAAAAAGGAACTTGTTCACGCTGCATCTGACACTGACGATTTCTGTTTAAAAGCCAATTACGTGCCACCCTTAAAGAGCAACGGTGCCTGTCTCTGATCTGTTCTTTACACGTCACTTTCTCAACTGAAAATGCATTGCCTTAATTGAGTAATAAATTGCCTTGCATTGTGCAAAATGTGAATTTGTTTTCATAACCTCTTTCTCTGAGCTCCTAATGCTCAGCCTTACAAATGACTAGATTCGGCAATGGTTAAACAATTAAATTGCATAGACTAGGCTTGTATTCCCTCGCATATATAAGATTAAGGGGTGATCTCATTGAAGTGTTCAAGATGATTAAAGGATTTGATAGGGTAGATATAGAAAAACTATTTCCTCTGGTGGGGGAGTCCAGAACAAGGGGGCGTAACCTTAAAATTAGTGCCAGGCCGTTCAGGGGTGATGTCAGGAAGCAATTCTTCACACAAAGGGGTAGTGGAAATCTGGAACTCTCTTCCTCAAAAAGCTATTGAGGCTGGGGGGCAATGGAAAATTTCAAAACTGAGATTGATAGTTTTTGTTAGAAAGAAAAAGAAAGCCTTGCATTTATATAGCGCCTTTCACAACCTCAGAGTGTCCCAAAGCACTTCACAGCCAATTAAGTGCTTTTTGAAGTGTAGTCACTGTTGTAATATAACGTTAGGCAAAGTTATTGGGGTTGCGGAACCAAGGCGGGTGGATGGAGTTAAGATACAGATCAGCCATGATCTCATTGAATGGCGGAACAGGCTTAAGGGGCTGAATGGCCTCCTGCTGTTCCCATGTTCCTATTAGTCTATGGATTCACAGGACTTCTCTTTACCTGCTGTACAAATTGCACCTCTTATCCGCCCTGCCTCCTCCCATTACCCCCAAAACTCCACAGCCTGCCGCAGTAGGAGGACGGGCCTAAATGAGAGGGCACTGCCACATCCACCTGGCAGACCAAAGGTGACCCAACAAAATGGCACCCCCAGATTGGGTAGGGTAGCCCCTGTGGATGTCTGACCAGGTACCCATGGCTACTACCAACAAGACATCCTAGTCCTTTCTTTTATTTGATCTCAGGACATGGGCAACGCTGGCAAGGCCACCTTTATTACCTGTCCTTAGTTGCCCTGGGAAGGTATCTGCTTGAACAGAAGTCTTGTTTGGGTGGGTCCAACATTTTTCAAACTCACCATCATATTTCACAGCAATGAGATGTAACTCCAAAGAAAACTCCCAAAGAAAACATAGATCTTCCCCCCGAAACCCATAAATATCTCAGTTTATTACTGGGCAATACACTGCCTGGTAAGGTACTGAGCCATACAGAGTAGGAAGATGCCAACGTCCATCCCTGGTCTGTGCTGAGTTAGCTGGTCTCCGCCACTGTCACCGTTGGGCTGCAGTTGGCCAGAGTCGATCTCAGTGGTTTCAGCTAGGTGGTGATGGGGGAGAGGGGAGGACAAACGGCCGAGCTCCCTGCTGCTGACTGCTCACCAGCTAGAATGTGCATGTTTCTGCGCACGTGCGTGCGTGTTGTCATTGGGTAAGGACAGGAATGGACTGAGCTCTGTGCACAATTGAATAGCTAGGCTTTTAGGAGAGTTACTGAAAGAGTGCTGGCACTCGTGGAACTGTACCCCAACAAAGGTCAGCACCTTCAGGAGAGCTGGGGTACCAAAAATCCACTCCACTGTTGCTAAAAAGCCAATCCCTGAAGAACAAATGACAATTTGGAGCTTTTTGGATTTGACGATCCCCATATTCTGCAGCTTTTTGTCACCACATCCCCGCTTTTTGTCCGTGACCCTGTAAGTTCCTCATCCTCAACCTGTCCAACTCCCTTTTTAAAATTATTTATGGAATCAGCTTCCACCACCTCAGGTAGAGCATTCCAGAGCCCGACAACTCTGAGTGAAAAAATTTCTCCTCAACTCCAGGGACTTGAGCACAGAAATCTAGGCTGACACTCCAGTGCAGTGCTGAGGGAGTGCTGCACTGTCGGAGGTGCCGTCTTTCGGATGAAACGTTAAACCGAGGCCCCGTCTGCTCTCGCAGGTGGATGTAAAAAATCCCACGGCCACTATTTCGAAGAAGAGCAGGGAGTTATCCCCGGTGTCCTGGCCAATATTTATTCCTCAACCAACATCACTAAAACAGATTATCTGGTCATTATCACATTGCTGTTTGTGGGAGCTTGCTGTGTGCAAATTGTCTATCGCATTTCCTACATTACAACAGTGACTCCACTCCAAAAACGTATTTCATTGGCTGTAATGCGCTTTGGGACGTCCGGTGGTCATGAAAGGCGCTATATAAATGCAAGTCTTTTTTTTTTCTTTTTCTCCCCGGTGTCCTGGGCCAATATTTATCCCTCAACCAACATCACTCAAAACAGATTATCTGGTCATTATCTCATTGCTGTTTTTGGGAGCTTGCTTTGCGCAAATTGGCTGCCGCGTTTCGTACGTTACAACAGTGACTGCACTTCAAAAGTACTTAATTGGCTGTAAAGTGCTTTGGGTCGTTCTGAGTTGTTGTGAAAGGCGCAATAGAAATGCAGGTTCTTTCTATCCTACTGATGGGACTACCAGCTTATACTGTTACGTTCCATTATTGGGGTTTGGGGGACCTTGGTTGGTTGTCAAGGCCCAATAGCAACTCAATGGGCCCTTGTTCTTGAATCTTAAATGGCAATGGAAAATGCACAGGAGGTCAGGCAGCGTCTGTAAAAGAAAAGATAGGCTTGTGTTTCGGATGGGACCCTTCGCTGGTTGTGATTAATGTTTTGTGTGGGACCCTACCTTTCTCTATCTGATGCTGCCCGACCTACTGTGCACTTCAGACATCCAACTTTCTCAGTGTTTCTTCTGATCTATAGTTGCCATGTGTGCTTCATGCCACTTTATAGCAGTAAGTAGGGTTAGACGAAGTAAGGTTGGGAGGAGGCTCGTGTGGAGCATAAACATCGGCATAGACCTGCTGGGCCGAATGGCCTGTTTCTGTTAATTCTATGTACTTACTGCTAATATTGCAGAAAATTTAGCTTTTTCTGTGCCTCTCCTCCTTGTTGTTGCTGTGATATTTCTGCATTATGCTTTACAGGATGATTACTTCAAGTAAAAGTGTGTTTAATTCTCCATGTGCACGTCAGTAAAAGTGCTGAGGTTATTTTTTGCTGTATCTAAATTCTCTGCTTGTCAAAATACTGTGTCAGTTTTTAGTGCTAAGGTCGGTATTCTGCATTTTCTGCCTGCGGTGGATAATTATGGTAGAACAGTAGAAGGCAGTGCTGCTTCAGAAGGTAAGCAATACAAGGTAGAGAACAAATTCTCCGACACTTTCCTTACCTCTGTTTTCCCCCCTCCCTCTTCCTCCTGGCATTGACTCCTGGGGTACAGTTTCACGAGCATCAGTACCTCGCCAAAGTGACGCCTCTTAGTCTTCATGTGTAATGCTAGACAGTGAATATTAATGGTCTATTCAAGCACACCTATAGCCCAATTTTGTCCTCACTCCACACATATAGGCACAGCATTGCTCCAACAACAACTTGCATTTATATAGTGCCTTTAACGTAGTAAAAAGTCCCAAGGCACTTCACAAACTTTGACACCGAGCCACATAAGGAGATATTAGGACAGGCTTGGTCAAAGAGGTAAGTTTTTAGGAGCCTCTTAAAGGAAGAGAGAGAGATGGAGAGGTTTAGGGAGACATTTCCAGAGCTTAGGGCCTAGGCAGCTGAAGGCACGGCCGCCAATGGTGGAGCGATTAAACGTATCCCTTTCTCCCTCATGTACTTATGTAGCTTTCCCTTAAAGATGTTTGCGATATGTGTTGTGATGACATCATTCATATCGCGGAATTATGTGACTCGTGCATGACGTCACAGCTTTTCCACTCTGTTCCGACCAAAACCAGCTCCACTTCCCCTCGAGCCCTCCAGCTGACCCTTTCGCTTGCGTTCGTTTGTGTCGTAAAGCCTATTATTATTATTTTGATCTCAGTAAAATGTTGGCAAAGCAGACCCATCAGCTCTCAAGCCCCTTCAACTCGGACAGATGAGTTTTATCTGCCTTGGTTCCCAGATGTAATTTGGTAAATTATACATGGTCTCTCTCGCATTAAAATTGCACAAAACGTATATCATTACTGAAAAAGAAACAGGCTGTCAACAAATTAGCAGAACAGTGTGTGGTGTTTTATTTCCAGCCTGATCCTGGCTTGCTTGAAGACACTCATCATCTCCATGTGTGTCTCTCTCTCTGCAGGCGGGGGCTGCGATTGTATTGCACTGTTGCAGAGGCAGACACACAAAGTGTCACGCGTTGTATAACTCCTGATTATTGTGTTCCATCAGAGATCCAGCTGCTCAGACTGCTCTCTGTGACCGGGCTTTCTGCATAACAGCATCCTTCTGTATTGATTCATTAGTGCAGATCAAAAGCTTTGATGTAACCTGGTTAATTATTGCAAGCCATCAAGGACTGATGATTTATTAATGTGTTTGCCGATCTTTCTTCAAGCACCCAGTGGAGCAAGCAGTGCCTGACCAGGGAATTGTGGGATTGATCTCTTATAACACTTTGCTGTATTGGCACTTGAATTTCATTGCATCTGTGGCTTAGTGGTTATAACCCAGTGTCGTTCCAAAGTCATCAGGGGCAGAAGATCCCAAGTTTGATTCCAAGCCTCTGGTTGAGTTATCTGACCCTGGCCAAGGCAGCAGTTTTGTGCCTCAGTGCCCCAGGCTTGCGGGGGGGGGGGGAAGGAAATCAGCCTAAATCCTTTTTCCTAATTGCTCCAGTGTCCCATGCTGCACAACGTGGACATCAAGTGAGAGCAGGATTAGGCTCACCTCTGATGCCCTCTGCAGTCACTCAGCCTGGCAACATGCACTGTAGACACATGCATGCAGAAGCACACATACACAAACGCACGCGCGTACACAAGCTTACTCGTACACATTCATGGACACGCCCACACATGCATGGCTCAATTCAAAGAAAGAAGGAACTAGCGCCTTTCATGAACTCAGGACGTCCCAAACTGCTTTACAGTCAATGAAGTACTTTTTGAAGTGTAGTTACTGTTGTAATGTGGGAAACGCGGCAGCCAATTTGCGCACAGCAAGCTCCCACAAACAGCAATGTGATAATGACCAGATAATCTGTTTTAGTGATGTTGATTGAGGGATAAATATTGGCCAGGACACCAGGGTGAACTCCCTTGCTCTTCTTCGAAATGGCGCCGTGGGAACTTTTACGTCCACCTGAGCGAACAGACGGGGCCTCAGTTTAACATCTCACCTGAAAGACGGCACCTCCGACAGTGCAGCGTTCCCTCAGTAATGCACTGGAGTGTCAGCCTGAAATTTTTGTGCTCAAATCTCTGGAGTGGGAATAGCATGAGGTGCATTTAAGGGGTAGCTTGATAAGTACATGTTATTGTTGTTGTTGTATACAATAATTATATATCTGGGTAGAAGGGTTGGAATTTTCTGTAAGTATCTAAGATTGATCATTGCAACACTCAATTTAATTCTGTGCACTAGGCTGCATACTCTAAATAAAAGTTTAAAAAAAATTAGAACCAAATCTTTTTCTAGTAACCCATTCCCCATCCTGTCATCAGCCCCTCTCTGTACAGTTACAGTTTTTGCTAAATTACATTTGAATGTGTTTCTTCTGCTCTCCGCACCCCCCTCCCCCAGTCATTTCTCTCCCCTCCTCTCTGGGATGTGTGGAGCTGACCCTTAAGACCAGGAGGATTCCAGGTGTCATCCCTGGTCTGTGCTCAGTTAGTCCAAGCATCGCTCGACTTCACTGGCCCTGAGCTGAAAGTCAGTTCCTGCTCCAAAGTGCCGGTGTCTGTGAATGTTAGGTGAGAACAGGATTGAGATTGTGCGTGCTGGCTCCTCCCATGGCCAAATAGCCAGTTGCCACCTTGTCTAGGTTCACGTGAAGAATGGCCACCTGGCTGAGGTAACCGAGGAACCTTTAAGACCATATCCCAGCAAGAGTGGTCACCTTCAAAAACAGAGGAGGGTCTAAAAAAGAAGAAATTTGTTAGTAGAATCTATATTTGTAATATTTGATAATACTTTTGTACTAGGCTTTGTCTCAAAAAGAGGAGTTTATAATGTAATTACATTTTGTGGAGGAGTGAAATGGCTATTACTTGCAGCATGCATTATCTCAGGTGCTGCAGTGCCTCCTTTGGGAGGAGGGTGTAATTACAGCGTGACTTGTTTACATCTGAAATTTCTATTATAAATGTGGAGTTTAGAATGAAAAAGTTGACAGGGAGTGTATGTAGACAAAAGGTTATTAGTACATAGATAGACTGAAAGTTTTGTGTATAACAATTCCGTTAAACTTACTTCCTGTAACACTTTCCCCATCACACTTTGTTGCTAACGTCCCTGTTATAAAACAGCTTATCTTCCAAATCACTGTGAGCAATGCCATGGGACATCTGCTAGAATATGGAGACCATTCAGTATTTCTATTGAAGCTTAGGTTTTGATGTATTTGTGTTCCAACATGGATACTGAGGTATAGCTTTCCGCCCACAATTCTCTGCATGGCTACATCCCATCCCTGTTGGATACTGAAACTTACAATTTAACCGATAATAAGTTACTTGAACAGCATAAGGTGCAAGCTGTTGATCCAGTATCTTTATTCCGGGCGAAGTGTGAAGTACACCGCAGTAGTGAGAGAGGGTCCAGAAACTATTGCTCCCACTCCTTACAAACCATATTAACCCGCCCCGAATCAGCAAACGGAGCGCTCCTTTTTTTTGATGCGCAGTCCCTTTAAATTTGCTGTGCGGTATCTTTTCCAGTGGCATCAGCTGGTGAGCGGCCTGCGCGGGACCTCCCGATTGGTGCGCAGCCATGCACCTTAGGGGGAACATTGCTAGTGAGTTTTCATCAATAAAAAGAGAGATGGCACTGTCTTGCCAAGGTTAACCTCTCCCGCCAGTGGACTTGCTGCTACTCAAGATCCATGGTGGCTTGTGTTACAGGTGCTGCATCGTGTCTGCATTATATTCAGACAGCAACTCAGGCAGAAAATAGGGCTTGTGAATTAATGATGATTATTTAGAAGCACACATTACTTAAAAGATCTCTTTTATTTAATAAATAAAACATGAAGTGTTTTTTAATCTTGCTGGAGCTTCGGAACACAGCATAGATGTTGAACTCAACATAGAAACATAGAAGAAACATAGAAAAATAGGAGCAGGAGTAGGCCATTCGGCCCTTCGAGCCTGCTCCGCCATTCAGTATGATCATGGCTGATCCTCTATCTCAATACCATATTCCCACTCTCTCCCCATACCCCTTGACACCTTTTGCGACTAGAAATCTATCTATCTATCTCCTTAAATATATTCAGTGACTTGGCCTCCACAGCCTTCTGTAGTAGAGAATTCCACAGGTTCACCATCCTCTGAGTGAATAAATTTCTCCTCATCTCAGTCCTAAATGTCCTACCCCGTATCCTGAGACTGTAACCCCTCGTTCTAGAGCCCACAGCCAGGGGAAGCATCCTCCCTGCATACAGTCTGTCTAGCCCTGTCAGAATTTTATACGTTTCAATGAGATCCCCTCTCATTCTTCTAAACTCTAGTGAATACAGGCCTAGTCGACCCAATCTCTCCTGATACAACAGTCCTGCCATCCCAGGAATCAGCCTGGTGAACCTTCGCTGCACTCCCTCTATGGCAAGTATATCCTTTCTTAGGTAAGGAGACCAAAACTGCACACAGTACTCCAGGTGTGGTCTCACCAAGGCCCTGTATAACTGTAGTAAGACATCCTTGCTCCTGTACTCAAATCCTCTTGCAATGAAGGCCAACATACCATTTGCCTTCCTAACTGCTTGCTGCACCTGCATGTTTGCTTTCAGTGACTGGTGTACAAGGACACCCAGGTCCCTTTGAATATCAACATTTCCCAATCTATCACCATTTAAATAATACTCTGCCTTTCTGTTTTTCCTACCAAAGTGGATAACTTCACATTTATCCACGTTATACTGCATCTGCCATGTATTTGCCCACTCACTCAACTTGTCTAAATCGCCTTGAAGCCTCTTTGCATCCTCCTCACAACTCACAATCCCACCTAGTTTCGTGTCGTCAGCAAACTTGGAAATATTACATTTGGTTCCCTCATCCAAATCATTGATATATATTGTGAATAGCTGGGGCCCAAGCACTGATCCCTGTGGTACCCCACTAGTCACTGCCTGCCACCCCGAAAAAGACCCATTTATTCCTACTCTCTGTTTCCTGTCTATTAACCAATTTTCAATTCATGCCAGTATATTACCCCCAATCCCATGTGCTTTAATTTTGCACACTAACCTCTTATGTGGGACTTTATCAAAGGCCTTCTGAAAATCCAAATACACCACATCCACTGATTCTCCCTTATCTATTCTACTAGTTACATCCTCAAAAAACTCCAGTAGGTTTGTCAAACACGATTTCCCTTTCATAAATCCATGTTGACTTTGTCTAATCCCGTTGATATTTTCTAAGTGTCCTGTTATCACATCCTTTATAATAGACTCTAGCATTTTCCCTACTACAGATGTTAGGCTAACCGGCTAACAGTAGAGCTGGTTGTAATTACATGACTTTTAAAGCTGCAATGTTGCTCCTCTGATGGTTCATTTGATTGATGCAATCCTTATCGTGGTTCTGAGCAGTTTCAGCTGGGGCTCTAGAGTTGGGCTCAGCAGTGCTGGGCGGAAGAGGAACAATATTGGCCAAATCCCACTCCCCATTGATATCCAGTGACCCCTGCTACAAAGTTAAAAGGAAAGAACTTACATTTTTATAGCGCCTTTCATGACCTCAGGACATCCCAAAGAGCTTTACAGCCAACAAAGTACTTTATTTTTTAAGTGCAGCCACTGTTGTTAATGTAGGAAGCGTGGCAGCCAATTTGCACACAGCAAGATCCCACAAACAGAAATGTGATAACATAAGAATTAGGATCAGGAGTAGGCCGTATGGCCCCTCGAGCCTGCTCCACCATTCAATAAGATCATGGCTGATCCACTTTCCTGCCCGATCCCCAAATCCCTTACCAGATAATCTGTTTTTATTGATGTTGGTTGAGGGATAAATATTGACCAGGACACCAGGGTGGGAGGAACTCCCCTGCTCTTCTTCGAAATAGTGGCCGTGTAATCTTTTATGTCTGCCTGAGAGGACAGACTGGGCCTCGGTTTAACGTCTCGTCCAAAAGACGTAAAGTACCCATGCGGACATGGGACAAGGGGCTGCCTCGGGCCCCACTGTGATCTCCTCTACTCTCACTGTCTGGGCTTGCACATGAAGAAGCCATTTTGGCACGATGCCAGATAGGATCTGATGGTAGTGGAGCCATTCCCCAGCAAAAGTCAAAACCTTCAGGAGAGTGAGGTGGAGAATACTGGAGGGAATCTCTCGTAGCAACCACTGCAGAACTTGTTGAGTTCAGAATCAGCCAGCTGTGACCTGTGTATACCAGGGTCTGATTTTTAATAGCAGGACTTGTCAATTGTCAGAATTACTGGGATCGAATTTGAATATATTTACAGTGAAATTGAAGTTTTTTTGTGTGGTTGGATAATTCTAGCATTTGAAGCTCAACTTAACATTCTTGTCAACATCCCATATTCAAATTCAGCCAACAAGATATTTCTGTCAACCTTTTTTTTCTCTACTAAATACAAGCTTCCAGAAACATCACTAGTTTATGTGTGCATAAATTATGTCATAGAATCATTGAAATTTACGGCACAGAAGGAGGCCATTCGGCCCATCGTGTCTGTGCTGGCCGAAAAAGAGCTATCCAGCCTAATCCCACTTTCCAGCTCTTGGTCCGTAGCCCTGTAGGTTACGGCACTTCAAGTGCATATCCAAGTACTTTTTAAATGTGATGAGCGTTTCTGCCTCTACCACCCTTTCAGGCAGTGAGTTCAGACCCCCCACCACCCTCTGGGTGAAAGAAGTTCTGAACTCCCCTCTAATCCTTCTGCCAATTACTTTAAATCTCTGCCCCCTGGTTATTGGCCTCTCTGCTAAGGGAACTAGGTCCTTCCTATCCACTCTATCTAGACCCCTCATGTTGCCAACAAGGTCCATTTGAAATGGTTTGGGCCATTTACATTTTTAATTTCCCATTTTTAGAACTGAGACCTGTCAAAGATCCAAGGACTCTGCAATCTGTGGAGCTTGCCGCCTTCACAAGAGATCTCGCCAGCGTCAAGTATCTCGCAGGAGCTTAGCTCGTAAAAACCAAGGATAATATGACATTGTGTCGTCCATCAAATCTGTCACAGCCAGTGTATTAGATTAACTGAGTTAAAAATTATTTTTAACTCATTTCGCAGGTTCCTGCACTGCAGCACTGACGTACCTCATCCAAGTGCTCCTCCTTGTGTGAGCCTAGACGGTGGTCGTGAGCAGAATATTTGACCATGGGGGGAGGATATAGGCAAGTCCAAACATCCAACATCCATACACACGCATACACATATCAGCCATGACTGATTCCTACCCTCCCTAGCCCAGAGGCATTCAAGCCAATTCACAGAATCAATCATACAGCATAGGAGAGGCCACTCGGCCCATTGTGCCTGTGCCACCTCTTTGAAAGAGCTATCCATTTAGTTCTCTGTTATTTCCCTATAGCCCTGCAAATTTTTCCTTTTCAAGTATATATCCAATTCCCTTTTGAAAGGTTTTATTAAATCTGCTTCCACCACCCTTTCAGGCAGTGCATTCCAGATCACAACGCTGCATTTAAAAAAAAAAAAATCTCCTCATCTCCCCTCTGGTTCTTTTGCCTATTGCCTTAAATCTGTCTCTTCTGGTTACCGACCCTTCTGACAGTGGAAACAGTTTCTCCCTATTTACTCTATCAAAATCTGTTATAGTTTTGAACCGTTTTTCAATCTCCTATTAACCTTCTCTGCTCTAAGGAGAACAACCCCAGCTTCTCCAGTCTCTCCACATAAATGAAGTCCCTCATCCCTGGTACAATTCTAGTAAATCTCTGCACCCTCTCCAATGACTTCCTAAAGTGTGGTGCCCAGAATTGGACAAAATACTCCAGCCGGGGCCTAACCGGTGATTTATAAATTGTGGTGCCCCTATGGTACAATGAAGGTTCACTGGATTGATTCCTGGGATGAGAGGGTTGTCCTATGAGGACAGATTGAGCCTATACTCCTCTGGAGTTTAGAAGAATGAGAAGTGATCTCATTGAAACAAGATTCTGAGGGGGATTGACAGGGTAGATGCTGAGAGGTTGTTTCCCCTGGCTGGAGAGTCTAGAACTAGGGGACATAGTCTCAGGATAAGGGGTAGGTCATTTAAGACTGAGATGAGAAGGAATTTCTTCATTCGGAGGGTTGTGAATCTTTAGAATTCTGTACCCCAAAGGGCTGTGGATGCTGAGTCATTGAGTATATTCAAGGCTGAGATAGATATTTTGACTCTAAAGGAATCAAGGAATATGGAGATCGAGCGGGAAAGTGGAGTTGAGGTCGAAGATCAGCCGTGATCTTATTGAATGGCGGAGCAGACTCAAAGGGCCATATGGCCTACTCCTGCTCCTAATTCTTATGTTGTTACGTACCTTGTCTGAATTCAGCTAACTCAGCACAGAACCGTGACTAATCTGAGGACCTTCCTGGCCTGGATGGTTCAGTATCATACTGAGCAGTGTATTTACTAATTAATGTCAGTGGGTTGGGGCAGGGGTTGGGGGTGGGGGGTAGCACTAATTAGTTTTATATTGCACTATAGGAAACTAATCTGTATATTTGTATGGGAGCGGCTCACCACCGTAAACATTAATAATTAAAGGGATGAATTGCAAAAAAACAAGTCAACTCCTGCAGCACCGTTGAATGTAAATATTTGGAGAACAGAAGTAATAAATGAGATTGAGCACTAGGCAAAGAGAAACACTTGGCGCAACACCGAGAAGACCATAGTTCAATGTGCAGCGGGATTTAATTTCTAGAGTTATTAATCAGATCTGTTGGCACTGGACGCATCCTCACTGAGCAGCTGAGCTGTTTACCTGAGCCATCCCTGAAATGTAAAGCTCCAACTTTACCGTGTCCTGTGCAATGTTCCCTTTAAGCTGCGCGGCCGTGCAGCGCACTAGGGGTCCCGTGAGTCGGCTTTTAAATTGGAAAAAAACGCGCATGCGCGGAAGTTTGAATGGGCCGTGCGGCCCAAAACAAAATTAGAGGGAACATTGGTTCTGTGCTCTCTCAACTAATTTCCTTACCATTTCCTTTTCTCTCTTTTATTTCTTTCTCCTCCTTCTCTGCTTCCTTTTCTCTTTCCTGCTCTCTCTCTCTCTCTCTCTGTCACAGCCCACTTAACTGTGGGATTTGTGACCATTCTCTCTTACTGGATTGCAAGAGAGAGGACGAGGATACAGCAACAGCAGGAGTCCTCTAGCGAAACTACTTTTCCTTTTTTTTCATCTCTCCTTGAAGCCATTAGCTCCTTGTTGCTATTTGATATCTGGCCCATGCTTGTAGTTTTAATAGAGAGCTTCCATTGTTGCTATGGATGCTGGGACAGGCCTGCCCCCATAGCTGATTCTCTTGCTTGCTCCCATTTTCCAGTTAAAAAGAAAAAAAATGGGAATCACCAGCACAATGTGTGATCACAGTCCAAGGTCAAGAGATCACAGACTCATCTGTGCGCATCCTGCTGAGTGTAGAAGTGTTGGTAAGCTTATTGTAGAGTTTGCAAGCACCTCAGTTTCTGACTCTTTTGTTGCCACGGTTTGTTTTCTGTACAAGTCATGCACTTTAGTATTGCAGACAATTAAACCACTGGGAATATTTTAAGGAGTAAACTGTTACTGTTTCCACGTCTACACTGTCAATGAAAGGTGTCAGCTGTGGCTCAGTGAGTAGCACTCTAAGCCAGAAGGTTGTGGGTTCAAATCGCACTCCAGGGACTCGAGCACAAAATCTAGGCTGACACTCCCAGTGCAGTACTGAGGGAGTGTTGCAATGTCGAGCACCGTCTTTCAGATAAGATGTTAAACTGAGGCCCCGTTTTCCCCCTCAGGTATCCACGGCACTATTTTGAACAAGACATGGAGAGTTCGCCCCGGTGTCCTGGCCAATATTTGTCCCTCAACCAACACCTAAAACAGATTATCTGATCTTTTTAGCTCATCGCTATCTGAGGGAGCTTGCTGTGCACAAATTGGCTGCCACGTTTCCTACATTACAACAGTGACTACACTTCAAAAAGTACTTCATTGGCTGCAAAGTGCTTTAGGACGTCCTGAAGTTGTGAAAGGCGCTATATAAATGCAAGTCTTTCTTTTCGGATGTATGGCTCAGTGCTGGGTTGAGTGATTTCTAATGTATCGTAAGCTGCACCGAGACTGCTTACCGACTGCGGGCGCTGCCTCACACAGTCTGTATGTAACAGCACACAAGCATACAATCAGCTTTACTCAGCATCAGCAGGTCGCTGCGGCTTGTTGTCAGTATGATTCAGCCCTCAGTGCATTGGTTGGCTGGTGGCGACGGCCTTTAATTTTGCTTCTCCACTGTAGCGCAGGCTCATAGGATTAGACAGAAATATTTTTGTAAATTAAAAATGAAAAAAAAGCTGCTAATGCAGATCAGTCAACCTGTCATCTAAAGCTTAATTATTTTTATTTTTGCTACACGCAGATGTGGACAATAAGCCTCTGACAGGCATGTTCCAGCTACCAGCCTGATCCGGCTAAATCAAGGGTACCTGGAGCAGGATCTTGCCAAATGTAGCTTGTCCATCATTGCAGCCAGTTGTATCAGAAGCAGGGAGAGGCAAACTATTAGCAATCAATCAGAGTGTCAGGAGTTAGGTATGGGGTGGGTGAGGATAGCAAAGATAATGAAGCAGTCCGTGCCCGCATGCAGCAAGACCTGGACAACATTCAGGCTTGGGCTGATAAGTGGCAAGTAACATTTGCGCCACACAAGTGCCAGGCAATGACTATCTCCAACACAAGAGAGTCAAACCATCTACACTTGACATTCATCAGCATCACCATTGCCGAATCCCCCACTTTCAACATCCTGGGGGGGGTTACCATTGACCAGAAACTTAACTGGACCAGCCACATAAATACCGTGGCTACAAGAGCAGGTCAGAGGCCGGGTGTTCTGTGGCGAGTGACTCTCCTCCTGACTCCTCAAAGCCTTTCCACCATCTACAAGGCACAAGTCTGGAGTGTGCTGGAATACTCTCCACTTGCCTCCCAAACCCCCGACCTCTACCGCCTAGAAAAACAAGGGCAGCAGGCGCATGGGAACACCATCACCTCCAAGTTCCCCTCCAGGTCCCCCTCCAAGTCACAAACTATCCTGGCTTGGAAATATATAGCCGTTCCTTCATCGTCACTGGGTCAAAAACCTGGAACTCCCTACCTAACAGCACTGTGGGAGTACCTTCACCACAAGGACTGCAGCGGTTCAAGTAGGTTCAAAAAGAGGGAGCTATTCCGTTGGGACGGGCTCCACTTAAACCGGGCTGGGACCAGTGTCCTGGCAAATCGAATAACTAGGGCTGTAGATAGGGCTTTAAATTAAAAAGTTGGGGGGGAGGGGGCAGGTGAGGGGAAATTTAGTAATCTAAAGAGAAAAGTCAAGGCAATAGAGCAGTGTAGTAAATTGGGTAAAGATAAGCAGTGTGTGACAGGAAGGGAAAGAGAGTTTAAAGATAATAGTGCATCAGCGAATAAGGTGAAAACAGGGAATAATGGAAAAAAGCTCAAACTAAAGACTCTTTACCTGAATGCACAAAGCATCGTAACAAGATAAACGAATTAGTGGCACAAATAGTGATAAATGGGTATGATCTAATAGCCATTACAGAGACATGGTTGCAAGGTGACCAGGGTTGGGAACTAAATATTCCAGGGTACTTGACGTTTCGAAAAGACAGGCAGACTGGAACAGGAGGGAGGGTAGCCCTGATAATTAAGGACGACATAAGGACAGTAGTGAGAAAGGATCTTGGCTCAGAAGATCAGGAAATAGAATCAGTATGGGTGGTGATAAGAAATAACGAGGGGCAGAAAACAGTGGTGGGAGTAGTTTATAGGGCCCCTAACAGTAGCTATACCATTGGACAGAGTATTAATCAAGAAATAATTGGAGCTTGTAACAAAGGTAATGCAATAATCGTGGGGACTTTAATCTTCATATAGATTCGGAAAATCAAATGGGCAAGGGTAGTCTGGAGGACAAGTTCACGGAATACATTCGAGACAGTTTCCTAGAACAATACATCATGGAACCAACCAGGGAACAAGATATTTTAGATCTTGTTTTGTGTAATGAGACAGGGTTAATTAGTAATCTTATAGTAAGGGGTCCTCTAGGGAAGAGTGACCATAATATGATAGAATTTTGTATTGAGTTTGAGAGTGGCATTCTTAAGTCCAGAACTAAAGTTTTAAACTTAAACAACCAATTACATAGGTATGAGGGGCAAGTTGGCTAAGGTAGATTGGGAAATTAGATTAAATGGTTTGACGGTATGTAAGCAGTGGTGAACATTTAAAGAAATATTCCAAAATTCTCAACGAATATACATTCAATTGAGAAATAAAAACTTCACGGGAAAAGTAATACATCCGTGGCTAACTAAAGAAGTTAAGGATAGTATTAGAATGAAAGAAGAGGCTTATAATGTTGCAAAGAATAGTAGTAATCCTGATGATTGGGAGAGCTTTAGAAACCAGCAAAGGATAACCAAAAAACTGGTAAAAAGGGAGAAAATAGAATGAGAGTAAATTAGCAAGCAATATAAAACCAGATTGTAAGAGCTTCTACAAGTATGCAAAAAGGAAGAGAGTAGGAAAAGTAAGCGTTGGTCCCTTAGAGGCTGAGACAGGATACATTTTATTGGGGAACAAGGAAATGGCTGAGTTTAAACAAATATTTTGTATCTGTCTTCACAGTAGAAGACACCAAAAGTATACCAAAAGGTTTGAGGCGCCGTATGGCCTACTCCTCCTAATTCTTATGTTCTTAAGGCAGCTCACCAGCACCTTCTCAAAGGCAGTTAGGGATGGGCAACAAATGCTGGTCTTGCCGGCAACACCCACATCCCATGAATGAATTTAAAAAAGAGTATTGGGAATGAGGCAAATGGATGGGTGAGGAGAGCAGAGTATTGGGAATGAGGCGAGCGGACAGGGAGAGGTAAATTCCGAGCCAACTGATGCATGTACACAGTGCACTGCCAGTGTTTCACACAAGTTGGCGTCGATGGCCACATTGATTTGGGAAAGCCAGCAACCTAAAAACTTTTACGGGCAATCTTTAAGTCATAAATATCTTTCTATTGTCTGCCATTTGAACTGTCCTTTTACACCGGAGGCTTTCCAAGTAGAATGTGCAGGTTCTGATTTGGGTACTTATTCCCCTCTTGAAAGGAGCGTTCCTGTTGGAGAGAGCCCATCAACTGCTGCATACCGACCCTGAATCTCAGCAGCAACACAATTGCAGACCTTGGAGAATTCAGTAGTTTCTCTTGATGTCTGTTGCCCCTGTTGTAATGAGCGTGCATGTGGACATTACATGAGAATAGGATTGGCCTTAAAATTCTCATCCTTGTTTTCAAATCCCTCCATGGCCCCGCCCCACCCTATCTCTGTAACCTCCTTCAGCCCTACAACCCTCCGAGAACTCTGCGTTCCTCCAACTCTGGCCTCTTGTCCATCCCCAACTTCCTTCACACCACCATTGGCGGCTGTCTCTTCAATTGCCTGGGCCCTAAGCTCTGGAATTCCCTCCCTAAACCTCTCCGTCTTCCTTTGAGATGCTTCTTAAAACCAACCTCTTTTACCAAGCTTTTGGTCACATCACCTTCTTTGGCTCGGTGTCGCATTGTTTCTGATAACGCTCCTGCGAAGTGCCTTGGGATGTTTTAATACATTAAAGGCGCTATATAAATGCAAGTTGTTGTTGTTGACGTGATTCCATAGTCAACACCTAACTGCCAAGGCTCACACACGAATAGGCACTTGGCTGAGGTACTAGAGGATGACTGGCGCCTGCGCAGCCAAGGCCAATTCTCTTCTCACTTGACGCCCTACTAACACTTTCCAACAGGCACCGGTGATTAGCAGGATCCCTGGCCAAGGACCCCTCTCCATTCGTAGCACCTCCACCCTCAGAACAACAGAGGAGCAAATTGAATTTTTAAAAATATATAGAGTTAGCAATAGAGAGAACGCAGGAAAATATTCCCCTTCCACCACCCCAATAACAATCCCCACAACACAGTATCATGGCACAGTGTAATGTATTAATTGTATTCTTTAAGGATTTAATTCCTACCACCAAATGGCAGGTCTGTGAAGAGGTGAAAGTAGTAATTTTGTTTGAATCTCAAATGTTATTTTCTTGTCAGCTAACAGCAGTGAACGGAAAGTTGCTGAAGTGAAGGCTGGAAAGCTAATTACAAAGACGCACTCTGTCATGGTGAAGAGGGAAGTAGCTTTTTATAGGTCTGCTGTGTGGGAACAAAATTTCCCTTAACCCTATAAGCCCTGCGAACCTATTTGCTCGTCCAGTCGCTGTCAGACTGGGGGGGGTGCGACAGGGAACAAGGTGACCCGACTGGATCAGTGTTCCCTTTATTTTGGGTGCACAGCCTTTAAGGGGTTGCACAGCCTATTGAAAATGCCACCATGCGCGGTTTTTCATATTGAAAAGCCGTCTTCGCAGGAGGTCCCGAGAGCTGTGCAGCTCTAAAGGGAACATTGGTCTGGATGCTGTCTGACTGTGGGGGGGGATCAAGGTGACTCGTCTGGACGCTGTCAGACTGGGGGGGATCAAGTGACTCCTCTGGACGCTGTCTGACTGTGGGGGGATCAAGGTGACTTGTCTGGACGCTGTCAGACTGGGGGTTAATTCGATGCTTTACTTGGATGGGGTATCTTGTCCAACGGCAGCAGCTGGTGAGCGGCCTGCGCGGGACCTCCCGATCGATGCGCGGCCGCGCACCTTAGGGGGAACTTTGAAGCTGACTAGATTAACCATTCTGGTCCTGGTGGGATGTTTGAGTTACTGGTAAGTTTGTTCGCCCAGGCCGCATGAACTACTGATGGGTTTACTGGTCAGCGGCAAGTAATTTGTAGTTTTGACCCGATTTTCCACATCAAAACACCGACAACCTGCACCATCCATGCTTATCGTTTGCTGCAAAACTGGTCATTAAAGCTCCTTTTCAGTCACCATGCTTCCAACTCAAAAATGGATGGTTGGAGCAGGGAGGCAGGAGAGAAAAAGAGTTAAGTAAAAAAACAAAAAATAATCGTAAAACTTTTGAATAAGTAGAAAAAAATATATTAGTTGGAGAAAGGGTCAAATTAAAATTACATTAAAAAAGGAGAGAGATTAGGAATAAGAGAATTGAAGTATTAGGGTGAACGCATGCAAAATGTTGGTTTTTATTTGTATATATAAATAGTGTTAGGTGTTTAGTTTTATATTACAGTTTATTGTTTCCGATGTTTGAATAGCATATTTTAGCTTACCTCATTGTACACGTTAGCCTTTCCAATAACCAGCTCTCTGCTGCCTCGACCAGTCTGCTTAACCCTTCCAGAGAGTAACGTAAAATAAATAAAAATATTGCAAACCCATTACTTCATGTTGTTTCTTTAAAATGGATTTACTCTCTTCTTGTAGATTGGCTCACCTTCTAACTTTGAAGGTGAAGCTCTTTGTCCTGTGTACACCGTCAGTACTGGTTCAGGAGTTGCAATGCAAGTAACTACAAGCAATGGATTGAGATTTATGTCTGTGTGTAGGGTTACCTTGTGATATCTAATTTGGCTCTTCCTTGAACTTTGTTGTACATAAACCAATTCAGTTAAAAGGAATCATTTAACTCTTGGCTTCACCATAGATATCTGGGACTGAACAGGGCATAGGTCGAAGCACAACCAATAGCCACCTTATTGCTTTACCTCTGTATAGTCAATGTTAACCCACACAAACAAGACAATAAACTGGCTTAGGAATTACAATAACTCACAAACTATGTTCAGTGTAATGTCGCGTTACACTTCAGAACCCTTAACTGGGTTCATCTTAATGCACCACATCAACAATGTTCACCTTAAAAGATTACTCTCTATGCTTGGCCAAGTTAACACTTGTTTAGTTTATATAGTGAAGAAGCAGGTAAAGTTTGTGCTCTTGTTTAAGACTGTACCTTGGATGATGTTGGCCTTCAGCAGGTCATCGGCAGTCGTCTTCCTTCCAGCTTCAGTTAATATGTTATGCTATACTTTCACTGATCACAACCACTGGGACGCATCGCTGAGGTGTGTTACGAACACGCTCTAACTCTCCTCTCTTCCTCAACCTGCTTCTGAATTAAAAACGGTTTATGACTAAAACCTCAAATTTAGACAAGAACCTCCTTCTTTTCGACTTGTCTAAAGATTAGAAACATGACATTACATTAGGCAATCTGACCCTTTCATTAAAACTATATACATTTTATTTATCTTAGCTCAGGTACAATATTCAAACCTTGGTTAAGGTCAGCAAGATTTAATCAAGGTTCAGGGCTCTATAAATTCTAAATCAGCCGATGCTTTTTCTTTTAACTCTTTTTCCTCTCTACCTTTGCAAAGGGTTTCTCCAGAGTCAATAAAAGGTCAACTGTTTTCAGAAAAATATTTGTAGAGAAATTAATCCTATATTGGCAGATTGACCACAGCTGCTTCTTCACAGGGAAAATCAAATGCAGTTATTACCTTCATTCTCTTCCCCCCTCTCTCCAGCCAACTATGTGCAACAGACAGAAGTGCTCAGCTGAAAGCACATAAACCTCTCCCCAACCCAATAATCCGATTGAATGGTGGAACAGGCTCGACGGGCTGACTGGCCTACTCCTGTTCCTATATTCATCGCCAGGAAAGAACAGGAGGAGGCCATTCAGTCCTTCGAGCCTGTTCCGCCATTCAATCAGATTATGGCTGATCTGTACCTCAACTCCATTTACCCACCTTTGCTCCATATCCCTTGATACCCTTACCCAAGAAAAAAAATCTGTCGATCTCGGTCTTGAAAATTTCAATTGATCCACAGCCTTTTGGGAGAGAGAGTTCCCGATTTCCACTATCCTTTGTGTGAGGAAAGTGCTTCCTGATTACACTCCAGAACGGCCTAGCTTTAATTTTAAGGTTATGTCCCCTTGTTCTGGACTCCCCCACCAGAGCAAATAGCTCTCCGTATCTACCCTATCGAATCCTTTTATTTTAAACACCTCAATTAGATCATCCCTCAGCCTTCTATACTCAAGGGAATACAACCTAAGTTTATGCAACCTGTTCTCATAATTAAATCTTTCAGCCCAATATACCCTTCCTGAGGTGCATTGCCCAGAATTGAACATTATACTCCTGATGGGGTCTGATCAAGGCTCTGTACAACTGAAGCATCACTTCCACACTTTTGTATTGCAGGCCTCTTGAGATAAAGGCCAACATTCCATCAGCACAGCAAGTGCAGTTTAATTGCAGATTTTTGCATCACCTCACTTTCCAGGTAGCCTTTTTGCATGAAACAAAAACCTCTCTCACAAGATAGGTCATGCTGATTGTGTGGCTCCCATGGCGTTTAGACTTCATAGGACTAAACGTACTTTGATCTGCTCCCTCCTCTCCCACCCCTTGCCTGTACGCTATCATCTCATGTTGAGCTGATGAGGTGGCCCATCTGCAGACTATGCTGCGTTCGTTGCTCAACGGCTAGAAAAGTCTGGGGGGAGCAGGTGGGGTCTTTTTTTAATTTAAAATACTCCCCTATTGTCTATACAAAAGCAATATATGTGTGTAATTTTTTTCCCCCCAGGGTCAGGCTGCCCTGAATCATCTGCTGAGCCAGTCCGAAGTTGTGGCCCCAGTGCAATCACTGGAGCTGCTGCAGTGCACACAGCACTCCTCCCGTTCAGTAAAATCTGGAGGCGAGGAGACCTAAAATGGCGGGTCTCTGGAAATAAAACATCACTGCATATTTTTAAAAACCTATTAACCTGTAAGTTACTGGTGCCAGAATTAACAGATGAAAGCTTAACCTGTTCATATGACATTTCCCCTGGTCCACTATTTTAGTGGAGACCGTGGAAGTTTACAGCACAGAAGGAGGCCATTCAGCCCATTGTGTTAATGCCAGCACTTTGCTGGAAGACGAAACAAAGAGAGACTTGCATTTATACAGCGCTTTTCACGACCTCAGGACATCCCAAAGCGCTTTACAGCCAATGAAGTACCTTTTTTGAAGTGTAGTCACTGTTGTAATGTAGGAAATGCAGCAGCCAATTTGTGCACAGCAAGCTCCCACAAACAGCAGTGCAATAAATGACTGCATAATCATTTTTAGTGCTGTTGGTTATGGGATAATGCAATACTAATCCCCACTGCCCTGCTCTCTCCCATAGTCCTGCTCTGCTTCAAATATTTATCCAATTTTCTCTTAAAAGACGCTGCCCGTGGCAACACTTTGCATCTCTCCGCACTCTCTCTTAATTTACAATTTTAAATTGACCCCCCCCTTGTCACCGACTCTCCAACCAAAGGAGACGTTAACCCATTTAAGAAAAATGATAAAACAACGAACAGAAAGGTGCGTTGCGTGTTCCTTCGCTAATGCCTTGGAGTCGGTGCAGAGAAGATTTATTAGAATGGTAACAGGGATGAGGGACTTCAGTTCTGTGGAACGACTGGAGAAGCTGGGATTGCTCTCCTTAGAGCAGAGAAGGTTAAGGGGAGATTTAACAGGTGTTCAAAATCATGAGGGGTTTTGATAGAGTAACTAGGGAGAAACTGTTTCCACTGGCAGAAGGGTCGGTCACCAGAGGACGCAGGTTTAAGATAATTGTCAAAAGAACCAGAGGGGGAGATGAGAATTTTTTTTAACACAGCGAGTTGTTATGCACTGCTTGAAAGAGTGGTAGAAGATGATTCAATAGTAACTTTCAAAATGGAATTGGATAAATATTTGAAAAGGAAATATTTACAGGGCTGTAGTGAAAGAGCAGGGAAGGAGTGGGACAAATTGGATAGCTCTTTCAAAGAGGTGGCACAGGCAGGATGGGCCGAATGACCACCTCCTGTGCTGTAAGATTCTATGAATATCACTAACTAGGCTGTTTTAAAAGGGATTGGAGGAAAGGGAGCAATTTTGAACAACAAGTGCTCCCTAAGAATTTTCCTCCGTTTTGATATAGGAGATGGGCTTGGAGAGGGCTCCAATTATGGTTGCCAACCCTCCAGGATTACCCTGGAGTCTCCAGGAATAAACACTTCTGTTCATTAATTATAAAAATACCAGAGATGGGGAAAAACAGCTGTTTGACCAAGAGTCAAGGATATTCTAATCAGGTAATGAAGAGTCTGTTTGCTTTCCGATTGGCCGTCGGAAGGCGGGACGCGATGAGGATGGGCATGCCAGGTGGCCAATGGCGGGGTTGGGGCGGGGCGGTTGGAGGCAGGATGTCATGTGATGAAACCTCCAGGAAGACATTCGACCAGGGTTGGCGACCCTAGCTCCAATGAATAGTGCCAGTTTACTGTCCTCCCCCCCCCAAGTTGCTGTTCTCCTAAACACAACAACAACTTGTATTTATATAGCGCTTTTAACGTAGTAAAACATCCCAAGGTGCTTCACAGGAGTATTATAAGACAAAACATTTGACACCGAGCCACATAAGGAGAAATTAGGGCAGGTGACCAAAAGCTTGGTCAAAGAGGTAGGTTTTAAGGAGCGTCTTAAAGGAGGACAGAGAGGTAGCGAGGCGGAGAGGTTTAGGCAGGGAATTCCAGAGCTTAGGGCCTCTGCAACAGAAGGCACAACCACCAATGGTTAAGCGATTATAATCAGGAATGCTGATTAAGGTAGGTCAGCGAGCACAGGGGTGATGGGTGAGCCGAACTTGGTGCAAGTTAGGACACGGGCAGCCGAGTTTTGGATCACCTCAAGTTTACGTAGGGTAGAATGTGGGAGGCCAGCCAGGAGTGCGTTGGAACTTTGGTAAAAAAGGCATGGATGAGGGTTTCAGCAGCGGATGGGCTGAGGCAAGGGCGGAGACGGGCAGTGTTACGGAGGTGGAAATAGGCGGTCTTAGTTATGCTGCGGATATGTGGTCGGAAGCTCATTTCAGGGTCAAATATGACACCAAGGTTGGGAACAGTCTGGTTCAGCCTCAGACAGATGTTAGGGAGAGGGATGGAGTCAGTGGCTAGGGAACGGAGTTTGTGGCGGAGACCGAAAACAATGGCTTCGGTCTTCCCAATATTTAATTGGAGAAAATTTCTGCTCATCCAGAACTGGATGTCACCTATATATAGCAGCCAAATCCACAGGAATACATTTTCAGATACTGCAGGAGGGGTGAAACTGTAATCTGATCGATTAAAGACCCCCCCACCCTGATAATCACCTTCCCACTTGCTCCAGGTCTGCTTCTTTTCCAGTTTTTACTGACGCCACCCCATCACAATTAGAACCATCCCTTTAAACTGGCTCGATTGGATGGTGATTTAAGCTGTTGCCACGCAACGGATTGCATCCTAGCAACCTGTCTGCAGATCTCTCTGCAATGGTTAGGGAAAGGTGTTTATTTGGCGTGGGTGGGTTATAAAAGATCTTGGCTTGACAGCTCTCACACATAACTGTTTGTGTGCGCTCTGTCAGTTCGGAGTAAACTGAAGAACAAGTGAGAGGTGGGATTGCAAATAAATGTTTACACTGGGAGAGGGGGACGTGTTAGACTCCCAGTGTACTGTACACAAGGCATTTCAACCTGTGCTGGTATTTGCTGTACAGCCTTAAGCTAAGGTTTAGTATTTAGGTTAAGTGGTGTTTGTTTGGTTAATGATGCTGTTTAACCATCATTTTCAGGCTTAAAATCTTTGTATGTTTTGTGTGTGTCGGTTCTGATCCCTCAACACCTCGAATTTTAAATTCTCATCCTCACCCTTATGTCATGGCCTCGCCCCTCCCTATCTCTGCAACCTCCGCTACCCCTGAACTCACCATTCCTCTGACTCGAGTCTCCTGTGCATTCCCCTTCCCTTTGTTTGCCACCAGTGGCCGTGCCTTCACCCACCTAGGCCTCATGATTTGGCATTTATCTCCCATCTTTCCACCTCGTTCTCCTTTAAACTGTTAACCAAGACTTTATCAACCCCCCCCCAGTGCTCCTTTATCTCTATGTCCCTTTCCCTCCCACCTCCATGAAGCGCCTTGGGACATTTTCTCTGCGTTAAAGGCGCTATATAAATGCAAGTTGCTGTTATTTTGAGTTTTGTATCCCATGTGTGTTCCACCTTCCCCTGCTGAAGATACTGACTCAGGATGGGCCTATGGTTCCATGGGCATCAAGTTACACCCCCCCTCCCCCAGTACCACTCACAAGTAGCCATTCTTCATTTTTAAGCCTGGTGAAACATCTCAGCGGACTATTCCACTGTGAGCTGCATCACAGCATAATCCTGGCCCCATCTCTTGCCATCCGTGGGCACTTTCCAGCAGGGTGCGCTGGATATCGATTGGGGGCACGAATCCTGGTCTGCCTTCTTTCCCCTTTTCTTAATAATGGCAATGGAGTGCATGTTACTTTGGAGTAAAATTAATTTGCTCACGTTGTACATAGTCAGGTCTACATTTGCTTCTTCTGCCCCCAATTCCACGTAGATAAAGATAATGCACAAAGATGTATACAGATGAGGAAGGCCATTCAGCCCATCCATCTACAAATAAACTACATCTTAACAGCTAGCCATTTCTCAAATGATCCCACTACTCTAGCTAGATGTCCATTCCAAGTGTTGTTCACTCTGTGTGAACAAAATCTTCCCGATATTAGTCCTAATATCCTTGGGACACTAGAATTTGTCCCTATAAGAGAAGGAGCATTCCTGCAGTCTGCCCTCTATCAACTTGTGTAAATGCTATAGGAGCAGTACAAGGCTAGTATCCCATTTTGAGATCAGTGATCTCATTCATGGAGGGAAATTAGCATCGCTCCCAGCACTGGCTCTCGCCATCGCTCCCCTCTCCTACCTGATGATCCAAGTGATGGAATTCACCTGCACACTATGAGCGGGAATTCCTGACCTTGAATAAATATTGCAGGATCAGGGATTCTTGCCCACAGCTGCGGCAGAGTGTCATCCCCCAGAGTAGGTGCGGCAGTGAGGGTGGAGGGGAGGGGGTAGGGAAGTGTGCCGATTGAACTGGAAGGGGAGATGGGAGGAGAGAGGCAGCAGGAATGGGCGGGTAAATGGGAGGAGAGTGACAGTGTGAATGGGCAGGGTGATTTCTCTAAGCATGAGTAGGAGGGGAGGTGGGACCAAAGTGATGGCATGAAATGGGGGAGAAGATCGCCAGAGTGAATTGAGAGAGAAGGGGGAGCAGCATGCTTGTATGAAGTGGGATGTGAGGTGGAAGAAGTGTGCCTCTATGTCACTCTGGTAATTGGATAAACAATTTTAAAACAATTTAGCATTCAGATGTAGTAACAGGCTTGGGGCTCTTTTCTCTAGAAAAGTGAAGGCTGAGGGATGACCTGATAGAGATCCTTAAAATTATGAAGGGGTTTGATAGGGTAGATGTAGAGAAGATGTTTCCACTTATAGGGGACTCCAAAACTAGTGGCCATAAATGTAAGATATTCACTAATAAATCCAATAAGGGATTCAGGAGAAACTCTTTGACCAGAGAGTGGTTAAATTGTGGAACTTGCTACCACAGGGAGTAGTTGAGGTGAACAGCATAGATGCATTCAAGGAGAAGCTAGATACATACACGAGGGAGAAAGGAATAGAAGGATATGTTGATGGGGTGAGATGAAGTAGGGTAGGAGGAGGGTTGGGTGGAGCATAAATACCGGCAAAGAATGGCCTCTTTCTGTGCTGTAAATTCTATGTAAGAGTATCAATACATATCTACAACAGCCCATAATACCTCCACAAGCAAATAGGGACAATCCCAGCAACATCTGCCAAAACGTCCGCTGTGCAAGATTTTTTTTTAACAAGTGTTACCAGCTGTTTTTGAAACCGTTGGTCACATTTTTCCAATTTTCCAGGGTGTGCGTTGGGAAGGGAAACGCCTCTCATCAAAACACTGAAAAAAATAACTCTGCAAAATGCTGACACTAAATTGGAGGGAAAGATATGAAGCCGCATTGTTAAATGCCAGAGCTGTTTGCTTTGCTGAAGTTTCCCCCCCCAGAGGCCGGGAGGTCAGAGGGTTGATCCCCCCCCGGGAGCTTTACATTCTGAGTTATTTTTTCCAGCTACAAAACGAGAATGATCCACTGCACCGCTGCAAATGTCTGGATACCAAGTGGGAAATGTATTGCTCATTTTATAGATGCCGCTCCCTTTATAAACACAGTACATTTCGTACAATCATACAGCACAGAAGGAGACCATCGTTCCTGTGCTGGCTCTGTAACTTTTAAAAGGGAATTGGATATATATACTTGGCTACAGGGGAGAAAGCGGCTGAGTGGGACTAATTGGATAGCTCTTTCAAAGAGCCGGCATGGGCACAATGGGCCAAATGGCCTCTTTCTGAATGGTGTCAGCTGCAACTCAGTGGTAGCACTCTCCCCTCGGAGTCAGAAGATTGAGAGTCCAAATCCTACAAACATTTAGGTTGACACTCCCAGTGCTGTACTGAGGGAGCGCTGCACTGAGGGAGTGCTGCACTGTCGGCGGTGCCGTCTTTCGGATGAGGCGTCAAACCGAGGCCCCTGTCTGCCCGCACAGGTGAACGTAAAAGATCCCATGGCACTATTTTGAAGAAGAGCAGGGGAGTTCTCCCCGCTGTCCTGGCCAATGTTTATCCCTCAACCAAAATCACAAAAAAAACAGATTATTTGCTCATTTATCTCATTGTTGTTTGTGGGAGCTTGCTGTGCGCAAATTGGCTGCCGTGTTTCCTACATTACAACAGTGACTACACTTCAAAAGTACTTAATTGGCTGAGAAGTACACTGGGACATCCTGAGGTTTTGAAAGGCGCGATATAAATGCAAGTCTTTTCTGTTTGATTCTATGAATGACATACATTTTCTTGTGATTGAGTCGGTAAACACATTGCCTAATGTTAAAAATGAAGTCTTGAGGGTTTTTTTGCACTTATAAACCTATCCCTCTCTTTCTTCTTCTATTGCAGGGGCTGGTCCTTCACCAGCTGGGACGCTACAGCCTGGCCGAGAAGATCCTCCGCGACGCTGTGCAGGTCAACTCCACCGCCCACGAGGTGTGGAACAACCTGGGGGAGGTGCTGCAGGCCCAGGGCAGCAACGATGCGGCGACAGAATGTTTCCTTACCGCGCTGGAGCTGGAAGCCAGCAGCCCCATCGTCCCCTTCACCGTCATCCCCAGGATACTCTGAGCCGTTGGCGCAGGTGTGTGGTTCCAGTGGGGTACCTCTCGCTGCCCCGTAGAGGTCAGGCAGTGCTGCCACCTGGGAGAGGAAAACCACGCACTAAATACACGCACAATCCCTTCGGTCCTCCCGGGCTCATTCTGTTACTTTACAGGTGTGTTTTACTGTGGATTGAAGCATCCCATGGACCAATTTATTTGATCTTTATCACCTCTCCGCCCCCCCCAAACCCTCACTCTTTTTATTTCTTCCAGATCTCACCCATCCCCCTCCTCCTACGAAGGTGACAGTTCCGCAGGTGCCTCTGGTATCTCACCCATTCTTCACGCGTCACCCTGCTGAGGGCTATTGGACCGTGGAATGGGGTGGGGGAATGAGCTGGGATCGCACCCGAGTCTGACCCTATTTCAACTCGATGCTCCTCTCTGTGCACTTTCCAGCATCGAGTCACTGGCTCATTTTACATCTCCCCGAACCCAGGAGATCGGAGGCCAACCTGAGACCTTCCCCGCCTGCGTGCCTCAGTACCACGCGGCACCTATATTAATGGAGCTTTATTTTATGTTCTGCCTCTTCCTTTTCCCAATCTGCCAACCCGGCTCTGTCAGCATGACAACCCCCCTCTCTCTCGTGGAGTTATGGATCTTCAGTGCAATAAGTGCTGAGTGATGAGTATCCACAACACAAAATTTGCCCCCTGAATTTGGCACTGAACCATCCCCGTGTCCTGGGTGAGATTGAGCTAAGAAAACCTGGTGGTGCAGTAGGGAAGCTCTGCTGGGAATCAGCTATTTAACCAGGTGAGGGATGTTTGGAAACTGAACATGGTTGGTGCAGTGTAAAGGGAGTTTTACTCTGCGTCTAATCCAGGAGTGTCCGAACTTTCTGCTCCTGTGAGCCGCATAGTTGGTGTCTCAGAGACCACATCTCAAGTTTCGATCCCAGTTCCCATTCATTTCCGTAGATCTCACGGTGCTGGTTCTAACAGATCTTGGTGTTGCGATGTAGGATTGATCCACCAATGAGGCAACAGCACCAAGAACAGCCCTTTCCAAATCTCTAGGCCCATAAAATTCAAATGGGGCAAATCAGCGAGTGAGAAATCTATGGGCAAACTGAGGAGGCTGGGTTCGAACTCCCCTGGTCCAACCCTTGCTGTGCCTGAGCTGGGAGTGCAGCATGTTTAGACTGGGTTCAGGGAGAAGAAAACAGTTCCACTTCCTAGCATCTGCCTCCCTTAGCCAATCAGTGGGAAAATGCTGCACATAAATTAATAGCTGCTCCACTTACATAATCTGTACCCCTCCCTCTCCCGGTGCCTTCGTATCGAGGTTCGCTCTGTGCTGTAAGATTCACCCTAATCCACACCTTTAACTAAATTGTTACAGATTTACCTTCTCTTTCGAGATTTGTAACCCACGCCATAAGCCATTATGAATTTTAGAAAGTGGTCAATCTCTATATATGGGTCATATAGATATATATATATATATATGTGTGTATTTATGTACAGCAGTGTAAGGATATTATATTTATGTATTGGGAGTTTATTCAGTAAGAGATGGTGTCTAACCCCAAATCACTTCTTTGCACTGAACTTTGCACCCCATATTCGACTGGGTTTCAGGGCCAGTGTGTTGTAATACCGTCCTTTCACCTTTGAACTCTCACCTGCATTCAAATTGTGGGACCATATAGCGAAAACGATCAACCAATGATAAATGGAAGAGTGCTCTTTAAATGGAAAACAAACCCACACAGATTAATTGTCACAGAGTTATTTCCAGTACACACTAACTGCCCAGTTGTATGGTTAAATCCTTATACGGGACTAAAGAAGTTGAAAGCTCTCAAACGTCCTTTGACAAAAGATAATTGAGGCCCGTTGGTGTAAAGAAGCCTTGAGTTGGGCTGTGGGAGCAGGGATAGAATAAAGCCACTTACTCAATATTCACTCCCATAAGCATCTGCTTTGTGCTGATTTATTACAGTTTAGCCTGAGGACACCTCTCCCCGCCCCCACTTTAAATCCAACCCTGAGCATATAAAACTACTGGGTTGTGTTCGCCTCTGCCATTTTGAAATCAGACTCTTGGCTCAATGCGCAATTACGCATTCTGACAGCTGAAAAACCGCATCACTGGCCGTTACAGGCGAGCTCTCAGCCCACCCATAGGCACAAGACCGGTCGCCTCACCTTGACGGTAGCACTATTTCTGTTTACCACTGAGGACGCTGCTGTGTCCAGCAGCATCGCCGACTGTTCCCCCAGGTTTGTATCATTGATTTTACAGCCTTGTCGCTAAAGTCAGGTGATGCTGCTGGGGGCAGGAGTGGTATAAAAAAAAAACCATAACCTCGTAGGTAGAAGAGAGCAAGGATGGGAAACGCATCCCTATATAACTGCAGCACTCTAGATATTTGCTGGGGGGTGCACAGGATTGTGACTCCGTGTTTGCTGGGAGTATGTCAGTATTTACTGGGGGTCCCCAGGATCTTACATTACAACAGTGACTACTTCATTGGCTGTAAAGCACTTTGGGACGTCCTGAGGTCGTGAAAAGCACTATAAAATGCAAGTCTTTTTTCTCTCTCATTCTTCTCTCTTTCTCCTTTCTTTCTCTCCTTTCTTTCTTTCTCCCCTCTTTTTATTTCTTTCTTCCTTTCTCTCTCTCATTCTTTCTTTCGCTGCCGGTCAGTTTATAGAGGGAGCAGCACCAGGCTGTTCTGAATGGTGCTCTTCAGTAGGTTGGGGAAAAGGGGCAGTAGTTTCTGACCTTTTTATCGTAAAATCTGGAAGATCCATTATAGAATACGAGCGCCGATTTCAAGCAAATCAACCCTCTCTAAGTTCCCGTGTGAGAGCGGTCCCCTTTCATCTGCTTTCCCTTCCGTGCCTGATGGTCGTCAGTGAGCAGCAGGTTCAGGTTGAGTCTGAGCTGCGCACTAGCCCTGTGCACGCTACGAAGCACTGTTACAAGGTCAGCCATTGCCAGTAATCACATTGCAAACTCTGCTTATCTAGGTGATTTCTGTTGAGTAGGGCCCTGCAGTGGGAGGGTGCAGCTTTCATTTCCAACCGACTCCCAGCTCAGCTGGAATTGGAAGGACTCATTCTGAGCCGCTCTCCCTGCACCTCCGAGCAGCGTTGCTGGAAACCGTTGCCCAGAAACCCGGGGACTTGCTCCTTAGATCATTTAACGAGATTGGAGATCGAAGCTGGCACCTTCCTGGTCTTTGTGGCTCAGTGTTGCACTAGGCGATGCCTTTAGTCACTGAAGCTGTTGCGACATGTACGTCAGAAAACTATGTACATCAGTGGTTTTCAGACTGTTCTGTGTTGGCAATCCCCCAGCAGTTTCTGACACACCCTTGGAGACCTCAAAATATACTGACACACTTCCAGCAAATACTGACGCATACTCCTCCTGGGTTCACCCAGTAAGTGCTACTGCACTCCCAGGGATTCCCAACAAAATCCAGGACACACTCCCAGGGACTCCCAACAAACTCCGTGACACACTCCCAGGGACTCCCAACAAACACCGTGACACACTCCCAGGGACTCCCAACAAACACCGTGACACACTCACAGACTCCCAACAAACACCGTGACACACTCACAGACTCCCAACAAACACCGTGACACACTCACAGACTCCCAACAAACTCCGTGACACACTCACAGACTCCCAACAAACTCCGTGACACACTCACAGACTCCCAACAAACACCGTGACACACTCACAGACTCCCAACAAACTCCGTGACACACTCACAGACTCCCAACAAACTCCGTGACACACTCACAGACTCCCAACAAACTCCGTGACACACTCAGTGGCTCTCAATAAAAATATTGACACATCCCTCACCTGTATCTATCACCCATCACCTGTATTCAGACCCTCATCTTTATCCAATATCCCCTCACTTGTATTCACCACCCTGCACCTGTATTCACCATCCCCTCACCTGTATCTATCACCCCTCATCTGTATTCAGGGAAAGAGAGAGATTTTTAAAATGGCATTTCAAAAGAGAAACTTTTAAAAATAAGTAGCTGGAGTAATTTTAGGGGCTCTGTGTGAGAGTGACCCTGGAGCACGTCACTGTTCAGGACTGTGGCCCTCAACTCACATCACAGTGTGGAGATAAGATATCTACCCATGGAGGCTCCACTACAGGCTGAAGAGATGGATAGCCTGTGTCTCAGGTCATTAAAGGCCAACATTAGAAACGGGCTTTGAAAGCACACACGCACACTCTTGTTCAAAATTCCACTTGAACGTAAATGTTAATTTTTTTCTGGATTCGCTGATCAGTTTACTGACCGAACATCTGAAAACCAATCTGTCAGAGTGTAAGATGGTTGATTTTTATAAAGTATCAAACTGACAAGGCCGTCAGTTAGCACTTCCTGAGCTGTGCTGTAGAATGTTGATCAGTATTCGAGCGGTGTATCCAGAGAATTCTTTCAGAAACTCAACCTGGTGCAATGTGATAATGTTTGGAACTGAGCCCTTCTTGCAATCACTGGATAAGGCTGCACAGTCCAAATGGAGGTTAAGGAAAAAGAACAATAATCCAGGCCAAGTTCTTCACATACAAGGACTGTGTAGTGTTTCGAGCAGGCGCGTTAACAGATACTGATATCTCTCTGGGATTGCAAACCATTGTGCTATCCTGTGAAACGTTTTCTTGCAGTGATGCTAAGGTCACTGTGTCTTAATCCCTTTGACCGAGTGTGCAGCCAGACCCTGAAGCCATGGAGTGAACGCTATGTTTGAACAGCGGTCCGTGCTTTCTCCCTCCCCTTAGTAGGTACAGTGCACTGCCCGCTGAGCAGCCCAGCCACACAGACCAGGACACAAATGAACACAGCTGGAGGTGGGATCAGGATCGAGTCGGGCTTGGGTGCGATGCCCCACATGGTGGAATAGCCCATTGTTTGTGTAGGCCAAGACACGAGAGGTGGAGGCTACCAGAGGGCCGTGAGTGTCCCCCTCTTCCCCGCCCCCGAGGAACCGTACTCCAGGAAGCATCAGCACCTTGAGCGGAGGGAGAATGAAAGAGCAAAGCTCTGTGACATTGATCACTGAACGCTGAGTCAGATATAGTCTGGGGAAAAAATATATAACTGGATCCTTTATAAAAAAAAAAGGCACATTAAAAATTAAAACTATGTAAAAATATCTGTTGTGTTGGTTCTAATTAGGGGAACTGCCAAGTCTGTGTTCTGGGTTAATCTCAAATTGACTTTAACACTGTGCTGTGTACATCAGGGTTTCACTGCACTGTAGCTGCAGGTTTCATGTATATCTGTCACGTATTGAGCTCAAGTCTGCTGCGCTCAATGCATTGTCAGTACAACAGATGTATAAAGACGACATTGTTAATTAAGTGTGACTGCGGTGTTGTCCCACAGTGTAATAGGTATTTTTTTCCCGCAGGTCAATATTTATTGATATTAAATTTATTTTCAATCGGATCTTGTGTGCTCATTTCTGTCTCCCTTGTTTGTGGCGCAGTTAATCAAGTTTCAACCACCTGTGGTCCTTTTCTCTGCATTTCCTTTTCACTTCAAAGGGAATTTTGGGTGTGGAACCGAGCCACGCGAAACCAGGAAGATGCTCGATTGGAGCACTGGTCCATGCTGAGTTAGCCAAGCCCAGGGCTGCGGGGTGTCGGGGGCTGTGATTGGCCTCGTCGCCAAAGGTGAGGGAACAATCAGCCAGGGTTCCTTCACCTGGTTCCCATCCAGTGACCCCCCCGCTCCCCCCACTCCTACAAGGTGCCTGTGTAGGTGACGGACGACGACAGCATTGGGCTTCAGCTGTGATGACCTCCTTTGGTCCAATACTGGTCACCTGTGTTCACACAGAAGGAATAACAAGGTACCAGTGGGCCGGGATACCTATGGTACAGCATCACCTTCGGGAGAGGAGAAAATCAGAATAAATGCAATGTCAGCCTTGGCTCAGAGGGCAGCACTCTCGCCTCTGAGTCAGAAGGACATGGGTTCAAGTCCCACTCCAGGGACTTGAGCATATAATCTAGGCTGACGCTGCAGTGCAGCGTGAGGGGGTGCTGCACTGTCAGAGGTGCCGTCTTTCAGATAAGACATTAAACCGAGGCCCCGTCTGCCCTTTCAGGTGGGCATAAAAGATCCCACGGCACTATTTCAAAGAAGAGCAGGGGAGTTATCCCCAGTGTCCTGACCAATATTTATCCCTCAACCAACATCACTAAAACAGATTATCTGGTCTTTATCACTGCTGTTTGTGTGACCTTGCTCTCTGCAAATTGGCTGCCACGTTTCCCATATTACAACAGTGACTACACTCCAAAAAAACGTATTTCATTGGTTGTAAAGTGCTTTGGGACGTCCTGAGGTCATGGAAGGCGCTATATAAATGCAAGTTCTTTGTATTACGTAAGTTGGTGTATAGCGCACTCTAACATCTCTCCCATTTGAATTGATTTTCCAGGCCATTGGTTATCCCTCCCAAGCCACAAGTGCAGAGTAATGAACAATTAGCGAGCCAATCACTTTTAAGAATAGCAGCACAAAACTAGGGGCCATAAATATAAGATAGTCACTAATAAATCCAATAGGGAATTCAGAAGAAACGTCTTTACCCAGAGAGTGGTGAGAAGGTGGAACTTGCTACCACAGGGAGTAGTTGAGACGAATAGTATTGATGCATTTAATGGGAAGCTAGATAAACACGAGGGAAAAAGGAATAGAATGATATGTTGATGGGGTTAGATGGAGAAGGCTCGTGTGGAGCATAAACACTGGCTTGGACCGAATGGCTTATTTCTGTGCTGTACATTCCATGTGCCACTTTAAACTCGTGCTGAGAGTTTGTCCCCTGTCCCCAATCTTCTCCTCTTAGGCAGTCCCTTGGAACCGAGGCTGACTTGCTTCCACGCTAAAAATGAGTTCTCAGGTGACTGATGAGTCCAATGCGGGACCTACAGTCTCTGTCACAGGTGGGGCAGACGGTGGTTGAAGGAGCGGGTGGGTGGTGTGCTTGGGTTGACGTGCGCTCCTTCCGCTGTTTGCGCTTGGCTTCCGCTTGCTCCCGGCGAAGAGACTCGAGGTGTTCAGCGCCTTCCCGGATGCTTCTCCTCCACTTTGTGCAGTGTTGGCCAGGGATTCCCAGGTGTCGGTGGAGATGTTGCACTTTTTCAAGGCGGCTTTGAGGGTGTCCTTGAAGCGTTTCCTCTGTCCACCTGGGGCTCTCTCTGCCGTGTCGGAACTCCCGAGTAGAGCGCTTGTTTTGGGAGTGTCGTATCGGGCATGTGGACGGCAATAGCTAGGTCATGAAGTGCAGTCCCTGGCCAGCCAGTGTCTCTGGCCAGCCTGTCCTGGTTCAGAAGGCTGGCTCGAACATGAATTGTACACCGTACCGTGGGGTAAGGCTGATATCCGACCCACTGTGGGAAATGTTTTCTGCCATCTCCAGTTCTACCCCCTCAGCATTTTAAACAGCCTAGGCCTAGTTCCCCTGTTCCATTTTGCAAGGCATTCAATTTTAGCTCTGTCGCAGTCTCCCTCAGTATTTGCATCACAGTAGGTTTTATTTTCTGTGCTCCCCAGGCTTCGCGGGGAGGGCCTCACGTTGTGGGGAAAATTTCCTGAGCATTAATCTAGCGAGAGCGAGTCACCCGCCCGTTGTAGAAGCCGCCCGATTTTAATTCAACTGATTTCAACTGAACAGCGATCATTTGGACTCCACAAAAAGAAGGACTTGCATTTCTATGGTGCCTTTCATGACCTTTGGATGTCCCAAAATGCTTTACAGCCATTGAAGTACTTTTTTTTTTGAAGTGCTGCCACTGTTGTAGTGTTGGAAACGCAACAATTTGTGCACAGCAAGATCCCACAAACAGCAATGTGGTAATAAGCAGATCATTTGTTTTTAGGTGTTGGTAGAGAGATAAATATCGGCCAGGACACCAGGGAGAACTCCCCTGCTCTTCTTCGAAATGTTGCCGTGGGATCTTTTACGTCCACCTGAGAAGGTTCAATAATAACTTTCAAAAAAGGAATACTTGAAAAGGAAAAATTTGCTGGATTACGGGGAAAGAGCAGAGGAGTGGGACTAACTGGATAGCTCTTTTATAGAGCTGGCACAGGCACGATGGGCCAAATGGGCTCCTTCTGTGCTGTAAGATTCTATGATAGGTTACACACTCAAGTCCGTTGGGTGTCTTAAACCCCCAATGTTCTGTCTCGGAAGCAGGATAATAACTGAGCTCAGTTGACCCAAGGTTAGGACTTGTAGGTTTTAAGTGGCAGAAAATCTGTGCATATACAATGAGAGCAGAAAGAGCGAGCCTGAGGGGAAACCGTGTGAGGGGAGAACCGGCGGCACAGAGTCAGTGATAGCAGGGAGAGAGTGAGCCTGAGGGGAAACCGTGCAAGAGGACAGAGTCAGAGCACGAGCTGAACATGGAAAACCGAGAAAGAAGTTCAAGTGATGTCACTGCTGCGGAGGGAGCGGATTGGTGGCTAACCGGTAAGTGTTAGTTTGTTTTATTAAATTGTTGTTAGTTTCCATTGTGATTTAGATTTATAGATATAATTTCCAGTGCCTTTAGTTAATGTTTTACTATTTTAGTATCTCAGTCTTTCAGAGGTTAGTTTCTTAGAGTTATATAGATCAATGTCTTAGACGTCAGTCTCTTAGATTTTTAGAGTTCAGTGTTAAGTATTTTAGTCATCATGCGGAGATGCGCAGTGTTGGACTGGGGTGGACAAAAGTGAGAAGTCGCACAACACCAGGTTATAGTCCAACAGTTTTATTTGAAATCACAAGCTTTCGGAGCGCTGCTCCTTCGTCAGGTGAGGTCACCTGACGAAGGAGCAGCGCTCCGAAAGCTTGTGATTTCAAATAAAACTGTTGGACTATAACCTGGTGTTGTGCAACTTCTCAAGTATTTTAGTGGTCAGGGTCTCAGTTATTTAGAGGTCAGTGGATTGACTACCATGGCAGACCAGCATGCGCATCCTGTTCTATGTGGGAACTCCAGGACACTTCATGCATCCTGTACAACCACGTGTGCAGGAAGTGCTGCCAGTTGCTCGAGCTCAAGCTCGAGACAGCTGCCCGGCCGCGTGCCTCAAAGGGAACATTGCCAAGATCTCTGTGCTCCTCCAATTCTGGCCTCTTGCGCAACCCCGATTTTCATCGCTCCACCATTGGCGGCCATGTCTTCAGCTGTCTAGGCCCTAAGCTCTGGAATTCCCTCCTTAAATCTCTCCGCCTCTCCCTCCTCCTTTAACACGCTGCTTAAAACTTACCTCTTTGACCGAGCTTTATGTCACCGGTCCTAATATCTCCTTATGCGACTTGGTGTCAAATTTTGTTTGATTACGCTCCTGTGAAGCGCTTTGGGATGTTTTACAATGTTAAAGGCGCTATATAAATGTAAGATGTTGTTGTGTGATTGAGGTCACCCGGCGAGATCTCTTATCCGGAGAGCGGGGCCAGACGAAACCTGCAGACGTGATCCCTCTGCATGTTCTACAGAACCCTGTGTATCATAGAATCATACAAACTTACAGCACAGAAGGAGGCCATTCGGTCCGTCGTGCCTGTGCTGGCTCTTTGAAAGAGCTGTCGTGCTTCGTCCCACATCCCCACAGTCAGCCTGTAGTGGTGGGAAGGTTATTGGACACTATTATCGGGGACAAAATAAACCTTCATTTGGAAATGATGCGGAGATGCCGGTGTTGGACTGGGGTGGACAAAAATGAGGAGTCGCACAACACCAGGTTATAGTCCAACAGTTTTATTTAAAATTACGAGCTTTCGGAGCTGTTGCCCCTTCGTCAGGTAAAGGTAACAAGGGGCAACAGCTCCGAAAGCTCGTAATTTTAAATAAAACTGTTGGACTATAACCTGGTGTTGTGCGACTCCTCATTTTCATTTGGAAAGGCATGGGTTAATCAAGGAGAGCCAGCATGGATTTTTTAAAGGCAAATCGTATCTGCCTAACTTGATTGAATTACATAGGATATACGGCACAGAAACAGGCCATTCGGCCCAACCAGTCGATGCCGGCGTTTATGCTCCACACGAGCCTCCTCCCGTCTTTCCTCATCTAAATCTATCAGCATAACCCTCTATTCCCTTCTCCCTCATATGTTTATCTAGCCTCCCCTTAAATGCATCTACACTATTCGCTTCAACCACTCCCTGTGGTAGCGAGTTCCACATTCTCACCACTCTGGGTAAAGAAGTTTCTGCTGAATTCCCTGTTGGATTTCTTGGTGACTATCGTATATTGATGGCCTCTAGTTATGCTCCTCCCCACAAGTGGAAACATTCTCTCTGTATCCACTCTATCAAAACCTTTCATAATTTTAAAGACCTCTATTAGGTCTCCCCTCAGCCTTTTTTCAAGAGAAAGGAGACCCATCCTGTTCATCCTTTCCTGATAGGTATACCCTCGCATTTCTGGTATCATCCTTGTAAATCTTCTCTGCACCCTCTCCAGTGCCTCTATATCCTTTTTATAATATGGCAACCAGAACTGTACGCAGTACTGCAAGTGTGGTCTAACCAAGGTTTGATACAGGTTTAGCATAACTTCCCTACTTTTCAATTCTATCCCTCTAGAAATAAACCCGAGAGCTTGGTTTGCATTTTTTTATGGCCTTGCTAACCTGCATCGCAACTTTTAGTGATTTGTGTATTTGTACTCCTAGATCACTTGATCTACTCCTGATCTACCCCACCCAGACTCGCACCCTCCAAGTAATAACTGTGAGAAGTCGCACAACACCAGGTTATAGTCCAACAGTTTTATTTGAAATCACAAGCTTTCGGAAAGCTTGTGATTTCAAATAAAACTGTTGGACTATAACCTGGTGTTGTGCGACTTCTCACTTTTGTCCACCCCAGTCCAACACCGGCATCTCCGCAACAAGTAATAACTGACCTCCCTATTCTTCCTACCAAAAATGTAATACCTCACATTTATCTGTGTTGAACTTCATTTGCCATTTATATGCCCATTCTTTGATGAAGTTACAGAGAAAGTTGGTCGAGGTGGAGCTGGCGAGTTTGGGAGGTGCTGCCGGAGGAAGTGTCAGAATGCGCCCTGAGGTAAGTGTCAACGGCAGGTCAAATAAAAGCAAACAAGCCTATTTTCTGCTCCTCTGCCTCCATGCAATACACTATTGAACATTCCAGCCCAGTTCCAAGGAAGCAATCTTGTCACATCACGCACACGAGGAATGCAGATGGACGATGACTTTTTGCATTGGCACATATTTTTGTTTTTGTCATGGCAACACTTGGCACTGTGAGTTTAACAAATTAAAAATAACAGATCATTCTTGCAGGTCGAGCTTCAATTACATTATCGCAATCAGATTATGATGTTGACTGATGTTTGCATTTTAGGTCATTGGGAAAAAAAACAATGTCATTCAATCTCTATTTGCAAATGATACATTGATCCCTGTGTTTGTTTTGAAGCCAAACCAGGTTCCAGGTCTGTGCTGGGGGTAGTTGACCTCAGCTGTGGCAGCAGTAGGGGACGCTACAGTTGGCCTCGGTGTTTATGGTCTGAGGTGGGGTGGGTAAGAACATAAGAAATAGGAGCAGGAGTAGGCCATTCGGCCCTTCGAGCCTGCTCCGCCATTCAATAAGATCATGGCTGATCTTCGACCTCAACTCCACTTTCCCGCCCGATTCCCATATCCCTATATTCCCCTGGAGTCCAAAAATCTATCTATCTCAGCCTTGAATATACTCAACGATTAATCATCCACAGCCCTATGGGTAGAGAATTCCAAAGATTCACAACCGTCTGAGTGAGGAAATTCCTCCTCATCTCAGTCTTAAATGGCCGACCCCTTATCCTGAGACTATGACCCCTAGTTCTAGACTCCCCAGCCATGGGAACCATCTACCCTGTCAATCCAACTCAGAATCTTATATGTTTCAATGAGATCACCTCTCATTCTTCTAAACTCCATAGAGTATAGCCCAAGTGTGTGTGTTTATACTCATTCTTGGGATGTGGGCATCACTGGCAAGGCCAGCATTTATTGCCCATCCCTAGCTGCCCAAGAAGGTGGTGGTGAGCCTTCTTGAACCACTGCGGTCCGTGTGGTGAAGGTACTCCCACAGTGCTGTTAGGTAGGAGTTCCAGGATTTTGACCCAGCAATGATGAAGGAACAGCCGATTTATGTCCAAGACAGAATGATATGTGACTTGGAGAGGAGCTTGGATGTGATGGTGTTCCCATGGACCTGCTGCCCTTGACCTTCTAGGTGGTAGAGGCCACAGGTTTGGGAGGTGCTGTCGAAGAAGCCTTGGCGAGTTGCTACAGTGCATCCTATAGATAGCACACACTGCAGTCACGGTGCGCCGGTGGTGGAGGGAGCGGATTTTCAAAGTGGTGGATGAAATGACTGCTTTGTCCTAGGTGGTTGACAAGCTTCTTGAGTGTTGTTTGAGCTGCACCCATCCAAGCAAGTGGAGAGTATTCCATCACACTCCTGACTTGTGCCTTGTAGGAAGTGGAGAGGCTTTGGGGAGTCGGAAGATGAGCCACTTGCCGCAGAATACCTAGCCTCTGACCTGCTCTAGTAGCCATGGCGTTTGTGGCTAGTCCAGTGTGTGCTGGATGACAGACAGCGCCAGGATCAGGTTCGGCTGTGATGCCCTTCAGTCAAATAGGCTGGCGACACTCACTGTCTCAGCTCACAAGTGAATAATGGCCTCTTGAGGAAAGTACTGGAGGGCTCATCACCTAGGGAGCTGTAACCCAGCATGAGTCAGTACTTGCAGAAGAGGTGGGTAGGGTAGTGGTTTGGTACAAGACCGATAACCCAGAGAGAGTGAATTCAAATCCAAGCATATGACATCAAATTCAATAAAACTGGTTATGGGCTGGCAACAGAGGGGGGTGTGGGGGAGACCATTACAAGTGTTGGATTGTCATACAAACCCAACTGCCAACTGTACCTGATCTGGTCAACACGTACTTCCAGTCCACACTATATGGTTGATCATAATGCCCTTCTGAGGTGGCCTAGCAAACCTCTCAGTTGTATAAACAATCACTGCTTCAAGGAACATGTCCACCACCATCTTCTCAGGACTTGGGATGGGCAATAAATGCAGTGCTACACTTAGAAAAAAGAACTTGCATTTATATAGCATCTTTCACAACCTCAGGACGTCCCAAAGCGCTTTACAGCCAATGAAGTACTTTTGAAGTGTAGTCACTGTTATAAAGTAGGAAATGCGGCAACCAATTTGCACACAGCAAGCTCCCATAAACAGCAGTGTTATAATGATTAGATAGTCTGTTTTTAGTGATGTTGATTGAGGGATAAATAGTGGCCCAGGACACTGGGGAGATAGCCGCTGCTCTTCTTCGAAATAGTGTCATGGGATCTTTTACGTTCACCTGAGAAGACAGATGGGTCCTCGATTTAATGTCTCATCCAAAAGATGGCACCTCCGACAGTGCAGCACTCCCTCAGTACTGCACTGAAGTGTCAGCCTAGATTATGTGCTCAAATCTCTAGAGTGGGACTTGAACCCACAACCTTGTGACTCAGAGGCAAGTGTGCGACCCGCTGAGCCCTGGCTATGTCCTGAGAACAAGAAACTAGCTTAATTTTTTAATGGTTTCTTGGAGTACTATGAAGTAATAGTTTGGAATAGAGGGGGGTGGGGGGGGGAGAAAGAAATGTAAATAAAATCCTGGTTTTGGAAAGCATTAAACACACGCACACAGGATGAGGCTCAGAGGAAGAACCTTCTAGAACTCTGACTGAGGAGATTACATAACATGCTGACAGCCAAACATCAGGTACAGGATGCCAGCTTTAAAACAAAGAGCCAGAGTTTCATTTGTGACTGAATAATTTACACTGAGGCCGGGAGTGGAGAGATGTTCTGTGGGCTCGATATCCATCTGGAGCTTGGTCTAATCTTACTGCAGGTGGACAAGGGGATTCCATCAATGCCGCTGATTGAATCATGAAACCTCTCTTTCTTTGCCATATACCTCTGCGAGGGCCTTAAATGTTTAATTTGTTTTGCATACGATCTTATTTAATTAATGCACTTGGCCTTTTGTTTGGGAATCAGACCCAGGCTTATATGTTTCCAAGGACTGCTCAAAGGTTGTGGACTGGAGTGGGTAACTGTGCTGTACCGGGCGCAGTCCTGGGACCTTAAGACAGTCCAACTTAAAATGCAACGAAACAGGTGTGGGTGGCTCTGGCACCAAAAACTATTTCCAGATGGTTTAACATATATATAAGTCAATGGGAATCAGGGAGCAACTCTCCACTGGCTGCAGTCATACCTAGCACAAAGGTTGTGGTTGTTGGTCAATCATTTCAGTCCCAGGACATCGCTGCAGGAGTTCCTCAGGGCAGTGTCCGAGGCCCAACCCTCTTCAGCTGCTTCATCAATGACCTTCCCTCCATCATAAGGTCAGAAATGGGGATGTTTGCTGATGATTGCACAGTGTTCAGTTCCATTCGCAACTCCTCAGATAATGAAGCAGTCCGTGCCCGCATGCAGCAAGACCTGGACAACATTCAGGCATGGGCTGATAAGTGACAAGTAACATTCGCCACACAAGTGCCAGGCAATGACCATCTCCAAAAAGTGAGCGTCTAGCCACCTCCCCATGACATTCAACGAGATTATCATCGCTGATTCACCCCACTATCAACATCCTAGGGGTCACCATTAACCAGAAACTTAACTGGACCAGCCACATAAATACTGTAGCTACAAGAGCAGGTCAGAGGCTAGGTATTCTGCAGCAAGTGTCTCACCTCCTGACTCCCCAAAGCCGCTGCAACAACACTCAAAAAGCTCGACACCGTCCAGGACAAAGCAGCCCGCTTGATTGGTACCCCATCCACCACCTTAAATATTCACTCCCTCCACCACCAGCGCACCGTGGCTGCAGTGTGTACCATCTACAAGATGCACTGCAGCAACTCACCAAGGCTTCTTCGACAGCACCTCCCAAACCCGCGACCTCTACTGCCTAGAAGGACAAGGGCAGCAGGTGCATGGGAACACCACCACCTCCATGTTCCCCTCCAAGTCACACACCATCCTGACTTGGATATACATCGTCGTTCCTTCAGCGTCGCTGGGTCAAAATCCTGGAACTCACTCCCTAATACCACTATGGGAATACTTTCACCTCACGAACTGCAGCAGTTCAAGAAGGCGGCTCACCACCACCTTCTCGAGGGCAATTAGGGATGGGCAATAAATGCTGGCCTTGCCAGGGACGCCCACATCCCATGAACGAATAAAAAAAAACACAAATTATTCAGGATCACCTGCAAAAGAACAACCAAAAGAGAGGTTAGGAGAATTTGTAACACATAGGAAGGACCAAAGGAACAGGAGTAGGCTATTCAACCCCTCAAGCCTGTTCCACCATTCAGTTAGATCATGGCTGATCTGTATCTTAACCCACCTTGGTTCTGTAACCCTTAATATGTTTAAAATCCTTCAATCTCAGTTTTGAAATTTTCAATTGACCACCAGCCTGAACAGCTTTTTGTTCCAGATTTCCACCACCCTTTGTGTGAAGAAGTATATCCGGACACCACCCCTGAACGGCCCGGCTCTAATTTGAAGGTTATGCCCCCTTGTTCTGGACTCCCCCCACCAGAGGAAATAGCTTCTCTCTATCCACCCTATCAAATCCTTTAATCATCTTAAACACCTCGATTAGATCTTCTGTATTCAAGGGAATATAGAACGCTTATGGTTGTTAGGATTTGGAATGCCCGACCAGAAACTGCTGTGGGGGGAAGCAGAATCCATAATAGCTTTTAAAAGGGAAGAGGATAAATACTTGAAAAAGTTTATTTTTTAAAGTATGGGGAAAAAAGGCAGAGGAGGGGGATTAAGTTGGATAGCTCTAGCAGAGAGCCAGCACAGGTGCGATAGGCTGAATGGCCACCTTCTGTGCTGTAAAATTCTATTAATTTATGATGCAATCAACGATAATAAAAATTGCTAATTGTATATTGCCCTCCCCTCCTGAGGTCACTGACTTGCTGCGTGCAGCATCTTAAAGGAGGAAAGAGAGGTGGAGAGGTTTAGGGAGTGAATTCCAGAGCTTAGGGCCCAGGCAACTGAAGGCACAGCTACCAATGGTGGGGCAGTTAAAATCGGGGATGCGCAAGAGGCCAGAATTGGAGGAACGCTGAGAGCTCAGAGGATTGAAGGGCTGGAGGAGGTTACAGAGATAGGGAGGGGCGAGGCCATGGAGAGATTGGAAAACAAGGATGAGAATTTTAAAATCGAGACGTTTCCAGACCAGGAGCCAATATAGGTCAGCGAGCACAGGGGTGATGGGTGAACAAAATGGCCGACATGCTTAATACAGCTTAAGCAGCATCTTTATAATTGATGCCTATAGTAATGACAAATGGTTGGCACCATTTGCTTGATATATAGGTGGCTGCCCGTGATAAGTGAGGACGGTGTAAGTGGTGGGACTGTATTCTGTGGTTCCTTTCTATTATTCAAAAAAACAATATCTGGCCTTTTCCCTTTCTTTACCTCTTAAAATAGACAGGAGCATATACAACATAATGACGTTATAGAGTTGGTTACACTCATTGGGCCCTTCAGCCAAGGATACCAAATTGACATGCTTAGAATAAATCACCCCGTCTCATAGCTTCAATGTATTCCAAGCACATAAGCAATCTTTAGCAGTCTAGACAGCAGAAACGTTCCGGGACTTGTTGCTGTAGATAAGGCATCCTAAGCCTTACGTGGAGTGCATGCTTGACGTGACAATGTAGATATCGTGGGATTTCTGCTGAGGAATAGGATATCGCTGATGAGTTGAAGGTTAATAGAAACCGAACTACAGTATGAGAAGCTGCTGTACACCGTCAAAGGGAATCAAAGAGATCTCCTCCAGTCGGGGAGAATGTATTGGTTGAAGTAGAGAAGGGCCAAGACCCATGATGTAGGATACAACCCGTGTTTAAAAGAATACGAGGCAAATCATGTTGTAGTGGTTCGGTGAAGCCAAGCTTGAGTTTTAAGATCCTGTATATTGTAGGAGGAAGGGAAGGTGAGGAGTTCCATAGTTTTGAGGTTCCATGGGTACAATGAGTCGCTATACATTCCCCACCGCTTGGTGATAACGCGATTTTCCCGCAATAGGTGGTGGACGGTTTGACAGGTGGCGGGAAGACTTGAGGCAGGTGTGCTGCTAACTACACCTGTCCTCTGATTGTAACTGCTGGGAAAATTAGACTCAAGTGAATGCCACAAGTCCTTCTGTGATAGAAATGAAGAGGAATTTCAATAAGACCGCTGTGGAGAGGAGCTGTCAGCGTAAGAACATAAGAAATAGGAGCAGGAGTAGGCCATATGGCCCCTCGAGCCTGCTCCGCTATTCAATAAGATCATGGCTGATCATCGACCTCAACTCCACTTTCCCGCCCGATCTCCATATCCCTGGATTCCCCTAGAGTCCAAAAATCTATCGATCTCAGCCTTGAATATACTCAACGATTCAGCATTCACAGCCCTCTGGGGCAGAGAATTCTAAAGATTCACAACCCTCTGAGTGAAGAAATTCCTCCTCATCTCGGTCTTAAATGGTTGACCCCTTATCCTGAGACTGTGCCCCCTAGTTCTAGACACTCCAGCCAGGGGAAACAACCTCTCAGCATCTACCCTGTCAATCCCCTTCAGAATCTTGTAACCATTACACAGTTTGAACGTTTCTGTTTGCTCGCCACCTTAAACTTCCCCACTCCTGACTTCAATCGTGCAACTGTAGGGGCTTTAAGACCAAGAGAGCCATTGAAGTTCTACTTTAATAGAGCTATTTTAACAACAACTTGCATTTATATAGCACCTTTAATATAGCAAAACATCCCAAGGTGCTTCACAGGGCCGTTATCAGACACAATTTGACACCGAGACACATAAAGAGATAACAGGACGGGAGACCAAAAGCTTGGTCAAAGAAGTAGGTTTTAAGGAGCGTCTTCAAGGAAGAGAGAGAGTTGGAGAAGCTTGGGAAGGAATTCCAGAGCTTAGGGCCTCGGCAGCTAAAGGCGCGGTCGCCAATGGTGGGCGAAGAAAATCGGGGATGCGCAAGAGGCCAGAATTGGAGGATTGGGAGCAGTTTAGGATTCAACAAAGGAGGACAAAGGGATTAATTAAGAAGGGGAAAATAGAATATGAAGGTAAGCTTGCAGGGAACATAAAAGAGCTTTTATAGATATGTGAAGAGAAAAAGATTAGTGAAATCAAGTGTAGGTCCCTTGCAGTCAGAAGCGGGGGAAGTTATAATGGGGAACAAAGAAATGGCAGACCAATTAAATGCATATTTTGGTTCTGTCTTCACAAAGGAGGACACAAATAACCTCCCAGAGATGTTGGAGAACATAGGGTCTGATGAAAGGGAGGAACTGAAAGAAATCAGTATTTGCAGGGAAATGGTGTTAGGGAAATTGATGGGATTGAAGGCCGATAAATCCCCAGGGCCTGATAATCTACATCCTAGGGTACTTAAGGAAGTGGCCCTAGAAATAGTAGATGCATTGCTGATCATCTTCCAACATTCGATGGAATCTGGAACTGTACCCATGGATTGGAGGGTAGCTAATGTTACCCCACTATTCAAAAAGGGTGGTAGAGAGAAAACGGGGAATTACAGACCGGTAAGCCTGACATCGGTAGTGGGGAAAATGCTAGAGTCCATTATAAAGGATGTAATAGCTGAGCACTTGAAAAACAGTGACAGGATCGGACAAAGTCAACATGGATTTACAAAACGTAAATCGTGCTTGACTAATCTACTGGAATTTTTTGAGGATGTAACTGGGAAAATAGATAAGGGAGAACCAGTAGATGTGGTGTATTTGGACTTTCAAAAGACTTTCGATAAGGTCCCGCATAAGAGATTAGCGTGTAAAGTTAAGGCACATGGGATTGGGGGCAAGGTATTGACTTGGATAGAGAACTGGTTGGCGGACAGAAAGCAGAGAGTAGGAATTAATGGGTCTTTTTCCGAGTCGCAGGCAGTGACTAGTGGGTACCGCAGGGATCGGTCCTTGGACCCCAGCTATTCACAATATACATTAATGATCTAGATAAGGGAACTAAATGTAATATCTCCAAGTTTGCAGATGACACAAAGCTGGGTGGGCGTGTGTGCTGCGAGGAGGATACCAAGACACTCCAGTATGATTTGGACAGGTTGGGTGAGTGGGCAGAAGCGTGGCAGATGCAATATAACGTGGATAAATGCGAGGTTATCCACTTTGATGTCAAAAACAGAAAGGCAGACTATTATCTGAATGGCAATAGATTGGGAGAAGGGGAAGTACAACGAGACCTGGGTGTCCTTGTGCACCAGTCGCTGAAGGTAAGCATGCAGGTGCAGCAGGCGGTGAAGAAGGCAAATGGTATGTTGCCCTTCATAGCGAAAGGGTTTGAGTATAGGAACAGGGATGTCCTGCTGCAGTTGTACAGGGCCTTGGTGAGACCACACCTTGAGTACTGTGTACAGTTTTGGTCGCCTTATCTGAGGAAGGATGTTCTTGCCATGGAAGGAGTTCAGCGAAGATTCACAAGGCTGATACCTGGGATGGCAGGAATGACATATGAGGAGAGATTGGGTCGATTGGGCTTATACTTGCTGGAGTATAGAAGAATGAGAGGGGATCTCATCGAAACATATAAAATTCTGACAGGTCTGGACAAACTAGATGCAGGAAGAATGTTCCCGATGATCGGAGAGTCCAGAACCAGGGGTCATAATCTAAGGATAAGGGGTAAGCCATTTAGGACAGAAATGAGGAGGAATTTCTTCACCCAGAGAGTGGTGAACCTGTGGAATTCTCTACCACAGAAGGTAGTTGAGGCCAAGTCATTAAATATATTCAAGAATGAATTAGATATATTTCTTAAAGCCAGAGGTATCAAGGGATATGGGGAGAAGGCAAGTACAGGGTACTGAGTTTGGATGATCAGCCATGATCTCATCGAATGGCGGAGCAGGCTCGAGGGGCCGAATGGCCTACTCCTGCTCCTATCTTCTATGTTTCTATGAGTGCAGAGATCTCGGGGGTGGGGGGAGGGGTGTTGTAGGGCTGGAGAAGGTTACAGAGATATGAAGGGGACAGGCCATGGAGGGAATTGAAAACAAGGATGAGAGTTTTAAAATCGAGGTGTAGATGGACCAGGAGCCAATGTAGGTCAGCGAGCACAGTTTTCACTGGACGATGCCTTATATCCAATCAAGCGGGAGAGGACTGAAGTGACACGACAAAATATGCCCGAAATAGTCGGCACCCTCAATGTGTTCTAAACGGTGCCTTTGCAATTGACTTCAGTGGTAATGGTTAGCGCTGTTTGCCTGAATTACGTGGTTGCCCGTGATCCAACAAGGAGTGAAGTATGCGGCAGGTGAGAAAAGTAAGAGGAAGAAAGAAAGAACTTGCGCCTTACACGGCCTCAGAATGTTCCAAAGCGCTTCTCGGCCGATGAAGTACTTTTGAAGCATAGTCAGTGTTGTAATCTAAGGAAACGCGGCAGTCAATTTGTGCACAGTAAGATACCATCAGGAGTAGGAGCCATGGACAAGGTTTTACTCCCCTAGGAGCCCGAGGAAGCTGAGGCCAATTGTAGGATCTGTCTCATTACCCAAATTGAGATGAGCTCACTCAATGGAGAGGAATTTTAAAGAGTAATGTTTCCCTTATTGGCCCTGGGTTTTTTCCTCTGGTTTTTTTGCCTCTCCCAGGAGATTAGATGGCTGCGGGGGTGGGCGAGGGGGGGAGGTCGGGGGAGGGAAGAAGTGTTTAGCCATCATGGTCCGGCCACCGTGGTGTTGGGGACAAGCTTGATGGACCAGCTGGTCTTTTCCTGCCCGTCAATCTCATATGTTCGTATTTAACACAGAACTGAGCCTCGCATCCCTCAGTCAGTATAGCTCAGTATTAGAGAACCTCCTGGTCAGTATAACTCAGTATTACAGGACCTCCTGGTCAGTATAACTCAGTATTAGAGAACCTCCTGCTCAGTATAACTCAGTATTACAGAACCTCCTGCTCAGTATAACTCAGTATTACAGGACCTCCTGGTCAGTATAGCTCAGTATTACAGGACCTCCTGGTCAGTATAACTCAGTATTACAGAACCTCCTGCTCAGTATAACTCAGTATTACAGGACCTCCTGGTCAGTATAGCTCAGTATTACAGGACCTCCTGGTCAGTATAACTCAGTATTACAGAACCTCCTGGTCAGTATAGCTCAGTATTACAGGGTCTCCTGGTCAGTATAGCTCAGTATTACAGGACCTCCTGGTCAGTATAGCTCAGTATTACAGAACCTCCTGGTCAGTATAACTCAGTATTACAGGACCTCCTGGTCAGTATAGCTCAGTATTACAGGACCTCCTGGTCAGTATAACTCAGTATTACAGAACCTCCTGGTCAGTATAGCTCAGTATTACAGAACCTCCTGGTCAGTATAGCTCAGTATTACAGGGTCTCCTGGTCAGTATAACTCAGTATTACAGGGTCTCCTGGTCAGTATAACTCAGTATTACAGGGTCTCCTGGTCAGTATAACTCAGTATTACAGGGTCTCCTGGTCAGTATAACTCAGTATTACAGGACCTCCTGGTCAGTGTAGCTCAGTATTACAGGACCTCCTGGTCAGTATAACTCAGTATTACAGAACCTCCTGGTCAGTATAACTCAGTATTACAGGACCTCCTGGTCAGTGTAGCTCAGTATTACAGAACCTCCTGGTCAGTGTAGCTCAGTATTACAGGACCTCCTGGTCAGTATAGCTCAGTATTACAGGACCTCCTGGTCAGTATAACTCAGTATTACAGGACCTCCTGGTGAGTATAACTCAGTATTACAGAACCTCCTGGTCAGTATAACTCAGTATTACAGGACCTCCTGGTCAGTGTAGCTCAGTATTACAGAACCTCCTGGTCAGTATAACTCAGTATTACAGGACCTCCTGGTCAGTGTAGCTCAGTATTACAGAACCTCCTGGTCAGTATAACTCAGTATTACAGGGTCTCCTGGTCAGTATAGCTCAGTATTACAGGACCTCCTGGTCAGTATAACTCAGTATTACAGAACCTCCTGGTCAGTATAACTCAGTATTACAGGGTCTCCTGGTCAGTATAGCTCAGTATTACAGGGTCTCCTGGTCAGTATAGCTCAGTATTACAGGGTCTCCTGGTCAGTATAGCTCAGTATTACAGGGTCTCCTGGTCAGTATAGCTCAGTATTACAGGGTCTCCTGGTCAGTATAACTCAGTATTACAGGACCTCCTGGTCAGTATAGCTCAGTATTACAGGACCTCCTGGTCAGTATAGCTCAGTGTTAAACTGGATGATGCATTTACCTACCGAGGCATGGGGTGATTATACCAGTGAGTTAATCAACAGCATTTTTACCTCAGGAACAGATACGTGAGATGCACAAAGATCATAAAGAGAGGCCCACTGTCGAAGATTTACAGTTAATATATAAAGCAGACAGAGGCACTAAATGTATTGAAATGATTCTGTGTACATAGATAGATTCCCTCTCTCAATGATAATTACAGCCCACATACGTGTCTTATCTATCTAAACCCTTCACTACATGGATGAGAGCCAAAACCTGAGCAGAAACCAGTCAGTAATACCATCTATATTGTGGTGCCATTTAATTGGTCGAACAGTCTCACGTAACCTCTACTTTAAAGCACTTTCTGCTTACAAAACTGTTTTTATTTATTTTAAGGGATCTTTATATGCAGGCGTATCTTTTGGGAATCATTGTACGTGCGCATTGCTGTTTTAAATTCATTATTTTAGTGACAAGATTCAGCTTCTCCAAATAGCTGTGTATTTTTCAGACTTCCAAAATGGCTGCCTCACCTGACCAACACTCAAAGACCAGGCCTCTCTGGGCGGCCATGTTTTAGAGCAGAACTAGGAGCTCAGTGTCGCCCCCGATTGGTACCGATACCTAATTTAAATAAGTATCCTTTCATCACGAAACTAGAAAACTCATCAAAAGCTTGAACAGAAAAAAAATCTCAAGAATTTAAACTTGAGCACAAAATCCAGGCTGACGCTCCAGTGCAGTGCTGAGGGGAGTGCTGCACTGTCGGAGGTGCCGTCTTTTGGATGGGACGTTAAACCGAGGCCCCGTCAGCTCTCTCAGGTGGACGTAAAAGATCCCATGGAAACTATTTCGAAGAAGAGCAGGAGAGTTATCCCCAGTGTCCTTCCCAATACTTATCCCTCAATCAACATCACTAGGAACGTAGGAACAGGAGGAGGCTATTCAGCCCCTCAAGCCTGTTCCGCCATTCAATGAGATCGTGGCTGATCTGTGACCCAATTCCATATACCCTCCTTTGGCCCATATCCCTTAATACCTTTGGTTAACAAAAAGCTATCACCTCCGATTTAAAATTAACAATTGATCTAGCGTCAATTGCCGTTTGCGGAACAGAGTTCCAAACTTCTACCACCCTTTGTGTGTAGAAGTGTTTCCTAAATTCACTCCTGAAAGGTCTGGCTCTAATTTTTTAGACTATGACCCCTAGTCCTAGACTCCCCAACCAGCGGAATATAATTTCTCTCTATCTACCCCATCTGTTCCCCTTTATATCTTGAAAACATTGATCAGATCACCCCTCAAACTTCTAAATTGTAGGGAATACTAAAAACAGATTATCTGGTCATTATCACGTTGCTGTTTGTGGGAGCTTGCTGTGCACAAATTGGCTGCCGCGTTTCCTACATTACAACAGTGACTACACTTCAAAAGTATTTATTTGGCTGTAAAGTGCTTTGGGACGTCCTGAGGTTGTTGAGGCTGCCGCGAAACACGAATTAAGACTGAATCCACGTGTGGAAAACAAAGGCTTTTTAATACAACTGCATGGTCCAAAATGGCTGAAAACCCCAGCTCCCAGAATTCTCTGGAAAAACCCTGAGGCCCCGCCCACTCCTTTTCTCCTGCCTTAAAGGCAAGGTGCCCGATATTTTGTCCACGGACGGAAAAGTGGATAATGCCCGTTTAGGTGGCGATCCGCCACACAGCTCCCCCCAGAATCCGCTTAGGAGGTGTGGACGAGACGGTGCGGCGGTCTGATGGGCTGGCCGGAGCGGCTCTTGTAGGACGCCGGTGGACGTGGAACAGCCGGGCATGGAGCAGCCGGGTGAACCGGCTTGAGGGCAGGTCGGCCGCGTGGTGGTGGACGAGCTACAGGGACCTGCTCACCGGGCTCCGAGTGTGCTGGCTTGAGTCGGTCAACCGACACTTTTTCGGTCCTGTCGCCCACTTGCAGGGTGAAAAATTTGTCCCCAGCCTGTAGCACCTTGTAGGGCCCGTCGTACGGGGGTTGAAGGGGTCCGCGGTGGGCGTCGTGCCGGACGAAAACGAACTGTGCCTGGTGCAGGCTTAGTGGGACGTGTGAGGTGGATTCGCTGTGTCGGGCAATGGGCACCGGGGCGAACTGCAGCGCCGGTGAGGCGAAGTTGTGGCGTTGCTGGTCGGCTGACCAGGGTGTCGTGGCGGTGGGCAGGAACTCGCCGGGTACGCGCCGCGGCTGACCGTACACGAGCTCTGCTGCCGATGCGTGGAGGTCTTCTTTAACCGCGGTGCGCAGGCCCAGGAGGACCCACGGAAGTCGGTCGGTCCAGGCGCCGTCCTGGAGGCTGGCTCGAAGAGATGCCTTCAAGGATCTGTGGAACCACTCACACAGTCCGTTGGCTTGGGGGTGGTACGCTGTGGTGCGGTGAATGGTCACCCCGAGATTGCGTGCGACAGCGGGCCAGAGTTCAGAGGTAAATTGCGGACCTCTGTCCGACGTCATGTCGGAGGGGATGCCGAACCGTGCGACCCAGGTGCTGACGAAGGCTCTGGTGATGTCGACGGTGGTGGTAGAGGTCAGTGGAATTGCCTCGGGCCAGCGCGTGGTGCGGTCAACAATCGTCAGCAAGTGCGTGTGGCCTTGCGACGGTGGCAGGGGCCCGACGATGTCCACGTGGATGTGGTCGAATCTACGCGAGGGGATGGTAAACTCCTCGAGGGGAGCTTTCGTGTGTTGCTGTACCTTGGCCCGTTGGCAGGCTAGGCAGGAGTTGGCCCAAGTACGCACATCCTTGCGAAGGCCGCGCCAGACAAAGCGGTTGGCTACCAATTTAATGGATGCGCGGGCGCCGGGGTGGGAGAGGTTGTGGAGAATGTCGAATACCCGGCGGCGTCAGGACGCTGGGACGACGGGCCGAGGTTGACATAGGGATATGTCGCACTTGACCGTGACTGCGGTCGGGCCACAGGCGACGTCGGCCAGGCGTAGCCCTGGTAGGTTGGTAGGTGCGGAGAGCAGATCAGGGTCGGTGATCTGGTCTGCTGCAAGTTGAGCGTAGTCGACTGCCAGGTGTGCGGCGTGGATGGCGGGGCGGGAGAGGCAGTCGGCTACCACATTGTCTCGGCCGGAGACGTGTTGGATGTCCGTGGTGAACTCGGACACTGCCGCGAGCTGGTGCTGCTGCCTGGCGGACCAGGGGTTGGTTGTCTTTGCCATTGCGAATGTCAGGGGCTTGTGGTCGACAAACGCAGTGAAGGGGTGGCCCTCAAGCAAAAAACGAAAATGGCGGACCGCCAGGAACAGCGCGAGGAGCTCGCGGTCGAAGGTGCTGTACTTGACCTCCGGGGGGCGTAGTTGGCGGCTGAAGAAGGCAAGTGGTTGCCAGGCGCCGTCGACCCACTGCTCATACATGGCGCCGACCGCATGGTCGGAGGCGTCCGTGGTGAGCGCTACCCTGGCATTGGGCCGTGGGTGCACGAGCAGGGTGGCGTTGGCGAGCGCGGTCTTGGTGGAGTCGAAGGCGGCGGACGCGTCTGCCGTCCATTCGACCGCCATCTTGCTGCTCCTGCCCCGGAGGGCTTCATACAGGGGCCTCATGAGGGATGCCGCTTTGGGGATGAAGCGGTTATAGAAATTCACCATCCCGAGGAACTCCTGGAGGCCTTTGATGGTGGTGGGGCGGGGAAATTGTTGGACGGCCTGCACCTTGGTGGGCAGGGGAATGGCCCCAGCATGGGTGATGTGGTGGCCGAGGAAGTCGATCTAGTCCAGGCCGAACTGGCATTTGGCTGGGCTGAGGATGAGCCCGTGGTCGCTGAGGCGCCCGAACAGGATGCGAAGGTGTTCGAGGTGTTCCTGCTTGGAGGAACTGGCTACCAGGATGTCGTCCAGGTAGACGAACAGGAACTTCAGGTCCTGAAGGACCGAGTCCATGAGCCGTTGGAATGCCTGGGCCGCGTTTTTGAGGCCGAAGGGCATCCGCAGGAACTCGAACAGGCCAAAGGGGGTGATTACGGCCGTCTTGGGGACGTCCGCGGGGTGGACGGGGACTTGGTGGTAGCCGCGTACCAGGTCGACCTTGGAAAAGACTGAGCGACCGGCCAGTCTAGCCGAGAAGTCCTGAATGTGCGGCACGGGGTACCGATCAGGGGTGGTGGCGTCGTTGAGGTGGCGGTAATCCCCGCAGGGGCGCCAACCCCCGCCTGGTTTGGGGGCGATGTGGAGTGGGGAGGCCCAGGGACTGTTGGAGCGGCGGATGATGCCGAGCTGTTCCATGGTGGCAAACTCGGTCCGCGCGATCTCCAGTTTGGCCGGGTCCAGCCTGCGGGCGTGGGCGTACACTGGGGGGCCTGTGGTGGGGATGAAGTGTTCCACCCCGTGTTTGGCGGCCTCCGCGGAGAAGGTCGGATTGGTAAGGGCCGGGAATTCGGCCAGGAGTGCTGAGTAGTCATCCGTGGCCCGGGCGTGGCACTGTGACGCCATGTCGGCAGGTTGACGGGGGGCCATGGCGCCCAGGATGGGGGACATGGTGTTCATGTCCACGAGGCGGTGACGAGGGATGTCTACTAGTAGGCTGTGGGCGCACAGGAAATCTGCGCCGATGAGAGGGGAGAGCACCTTGGCAGTGATGAACTCCCATCGGTAGCGGCGACCAGCGAGGTCGAGGGTGACTGTCCGTGTGCCGTACGTCCGGATTTCCGAGCCGTTAGCAGCAGCCAGCGCCGGTCCTCGTTCGCCCTTTTGGATGTCGAGGGAGGAGGCCGGGATGATGCTGTGCTAAGCTCCAGTGTCGCACAGGAACCGGCGGCCGGTTTTGTCATCCGTGACGTACAGCAGGGAGCCCGCGTGGCCCACGGCCATCGCGGGGGCTGGTACGGGGGCGGACTTGAAAGAGCAGGGAGGTGTGCACCGTTGTGCCCTGGCGCCGAACCGTGCGTGGTAGTAACAGTGGCCCGGGTTAGTGAGGCGCGAAGGCCCCGTGGGCCTGGTGGCTGGTCCTTGTGGCCGCGTGGTGGCCGGTGAGAGGCGCGCCCAGGCATTGGCTGCCAGGTCCAGAGTGACGTCGCGGCTGGAGTGAGCGGACAGCAGCTTGTCGGCCTCATCGGCCAGGGCTTCCAGGTTCGTGAGGCCGGACGCCACGATCGCTGGGCAGATGCTGAGAGGGAGCTGGCGGATGAACAGCGTGCGGAAGAGGGATCCGGGTGGGCTCTCGTCAGTGAGGGAGAGCATGTGGGAGAGGAGGTCTGACGGTGAGGCCTGGAAGGTCGAGGAGGTGGCAGTTTCGCTGATATGCAGAGGCCGTAAAATTTTTAAGGAGCGCTGCCTTAGGATGTGCGTACTTGCCTTCCTCTGGTGGGTTCTGCAGCGCTGGCCAAACCTTCGAAACTGTGGCGCTACCGAGTGATGTGACGAGGTAGTCGTACTGCGTCCCATCTGTGGTGATGTTTCGCAGCCGGAAGCGGGATTCAGCTTGGAGAAACCAGGCTTCGGGCTGGTTTTCCCAAAACTCCGGCAGTTTCACGGAAACTGCGTTCGTGTCCGCCATTGCAGTGCTCGGAATACGTTCTGAGCGTCGGGGTCACCAATGTTGAGGCTGCCGCGAAACACGAATTAAGACTGAATCCATGTGTGGAAAACAAAGGCTTTTTAATACAACTGCATGGTCCAAAATGGCTGAAAACCCCTGCTCCCAGAATTCTCTGGAAAAATCCTGAGGCCCCGCCCACTCCTTTTCTCCTGCCTTAAAGGCAAGGTGCCTTAAAGACAAGGTGCCCGATATTTTGTTCACGGACGGAAAAGTGGATAATGCCCGTTTAGGTGGCGATCCGCCACAAGGTCATGAAAGGCGCTGTATAAATACAAGTCTCTCTTTTTCTTTAACTGAAAAACAGCCCTGAAGGTTGGCCTATTACCAGAGTCTATTGCTTTATGGAGACTAATTTTGTTCTATTGCATATAGGGTTGCCAACCTTCCAGGATTACCCTGGAGTCTCCAGGAAATGAAGATTCATCTCCAGGACACTGCTGCGCGCAAAATCCCGGGAAAGAAATCACAGGGGCATTACAAAAAAATTGATTTTTTTTTTCATTTTCTTTGTACACTTTCATTTATTAGTTATAAAAAATATTGGAGAAAAAAAAGGCTGTTTCACTAACCGTCAAGATGAATCCAATTGTGTAAGAAAGAGTCCATTCCTTTTACAGTTGGCCGTGGGAATGAAGTGCGCCTGGAGGATGGACCAATGGCGGGAGGGGTGGTTCGAGGTGAGAGGTCAAGTGATGCAACCTCCAGGAATACACCCGACCAGAGTTGGCGACCCTAATTGCACAGGACCATGGGGATTTCCCCCAGCGTTTCCCCAGCGATCACATTACACAATTGGTCCCTTTATCTGTGAAAAGCAAGAGCTTCAGGCCTTGACTGCAACGTGAAAAGAAACAGTTATACTGAGAGTGCTGTGGGACGCGAGCTCGGTGTAACTTTAGTTGCGGGAAAACTCGGAATGTCCAGGGAAAATCTGAAGAACATACGAAATAGGAGCAGGAGTCGGCCATTTAGCCCCTCGAGCCCGCTCCGCCATTCAGTAAGATCATGGCTGATCTTCTACTTCAACTCCACTTTCCCGCCCGATCCCCATATCCCTTGGTTCCCCCAGAGTCTAAAAATCTATCAATCTCTGTCTTGAATATACTCAACGACTGAGCCTCCACAGCCCTCTGGGGTAGAGAATTCCAAAGATTCACCACCCTCTGTGTGAAGAAATTTCTCCTCATCTCAGTCCTAAATGGCCGACCCCTTATTCTGAGACTATGACCCCTGGTTCTAGACTCCCCAGCCAGGGGAAACATCCTCCCTGCATCTACCCTCTCAAGCCCTGTAAGAATTTTGTATGTTTCAATGAGATCACCTCTCATTCCTTTAAACTCGAGAGAATATCGGCCGAGTCTACTCAATCTCTCCTCACAGGACAATCCCCCCCATCCCAGGAATCAGTCTGGTGAACCTTCGTTGCACTCCCGCTAAGGCAAGTATATCCTTCTTTAGGTAAAGAGACCAAAACTATGCACAATACTCTAGGTGTGGTCTCACCAGGGCCCTATATAAGTAAGTACATAAAAATGCATCTTTGTTATCCTGTCAGTTAAATCAGTATCTTTACTCCTGCAATATTAGGGTAACGATGCGCCAGCTAAAAGCTTGAAATAATGACCCACCCAGGAAGCACAAAATCCCCTTGCCGTTTCCAACGGTCTAACGGTTAATCGGCTAGGCCGGCCACTAACTGAGTCCTATCCTGTTAGTTAACAAGATAAACTACTTTATCAATTGCAGGCAAATTAAATAAAGATCTCATTCTAATAAGGGTGGGATTAGGAACGAGAGATTGCTGTTTAGTTGCGGGACAGCTGGAACAGATGAATGGCCCCATTGAGAAAAAAGATTCACAATATATATTAATGATCTAGACGAGGGAACTAGATGTAATATCTCCAAGTTTGCAGACGACACAAAGCTGAGTGGGCGTGTGTGCTGTGAGGAGGATGCAGAGAAACTCCAGTATGATTCGGACAGGTTGGGTGATTGGGCAGATGCATGGCAGATGCAGTATAATGTGGATAAATGCGAGGTTATCCACTTTGGTGGCAAAAACAGGAAGACAGATTATTATCAACGGCAAGAGATTGGGAAAAGGGGAAGTGCAACGAAACCTGGGTGTCCTTGTGCACCAGTCGCTGAAGGTAAGCATGCAGGTGCAGCAGGCGGTTAAGAAGACAAATGGTATGTTGGCCTTCATAGCGAGAGGATTCGAGTACAGGAGCAAGGATGTCTTGCTGCAGTTGTACAGGGCCTTGGTGAGACCACACCTTGAGTATTGTGTGCAGTTTTGGTCGCCTTATCTGAGAAAGGATGTTCTTGCCATGGAGGGAGTGCAGCGAAGATTCACCAGACTGATACCTGGGATGGCAGGAATGACGTATGAAGAGAGATTGAGTCGATTAGGCTTATATTCGCTAGAGTTTAGAAGAATGAGAGGGGATCTCATTGAAACTTATAAAATTCTAACAGGACTAGACAGACTAGATGCAGGAAGGATGTTCCCGATGGTCGGGGAGTCCAGAACCAGGGGTCACAGTCTTAGGATAAGGGGTAAGCCATTTAGGACAGAGATGAGGAGGAATTTCTTCACCCAGAGAGTGGTGAACCTGTGGAATTCTCTACCACAGAAGGCAGTTGAGGCCAATTCATTAAATATATTCAAGAAGGAGTTAGATATATTTCTTAAGGCTAAAGGGACTAAGGGATATGGGGAGAAAGCAGGGACAGGGTACTGAGTTTGGATGATCAGCCATGATCTCATTAAATGGTGGAGCAGGCTCGAGGGGCCGAATGGCCTACTCCTGCTCCTATCTTCTATGTTTCTATGTTAAGATTGATCTCTTTTAAAAGGAAGAACCAAACTGTGAAATATCAGAAAGTCGGTAACCAACAAAATGAGTCAAATGATTAAAAATGCAACCTATTTTTCAAGGGAGTATTCTGCAGATCTAGATTGAACCTTGTGTGTATCTCTCAGCCATCGTTCCCACAGCAACAACTTGCAAGTCTATCCTGCTGCTCACTTTAAGAAACGTGTCAGAGAGTCTAACTAGACCTACATTGACCCCCGGTCCGGCAACGCCTCGAATTTAAAATTCTCATCTTTATCTTCAAATCCCTCCATGGCCTCACCCCTCCCTATCTCTGCAACCTCCTCCAGCCCCGCAACCCCCCCCCCCCCCCCCCCCCGAGATCTCAGCGTCCTTCCAATTCTGGCCTCTTGCGCATCCCCGATTTTAATCAGCCCCAACATTGGTGGCCGTGCTTTCAGCTGCCTGGGTCCCAAGCTCTGGAATTCCCTCCCTAAACCTCCCCACCTCTCTGCCTCACTTTCCTCCAAGTTGTTGTTGTTGATGATGGGCACTGACCAGAAGAAAAGTAGGGTGAACCTGAAGGCCTCCGTCAAAGACAGGGGTGATCAGGAAGGTTTTGAAGAATGGAAGGAGGTAGCAAGGCAAATCATTTTGGGAGAGAGAATTACAGAGGCCAGGAACGCTAGGGTGGTGGAACATAAAAACATAAGGACATAAGAAATAGAAGCTGGAGTAGGCCATACGGCCCATCGAGCCTGCTCCGCAATTCAATAAGATCATGGGTGATCTTCGACCTCAACTCCACCTTCCCACCCGATCCCCATGTCCCTTGTTTTCCTTAGTATCCAAAAATCTATCGATCTCAGTCTTGAATATACTCGATGACTAAGCCTCCACAGCCCTCTGGGGTAGAGAATTCCAAAGATTCACCACCCTCTGAGTGAAGAAATTTCTTCTCATCTCAGTCCTAAATGGCCGACCCCTTATTCTGGGACTGTGACCCTTGGTTCTAGACTTTCCAGCCAGGGGAAACATCCTCCCTGCATCTACCCTGTCAAGCACTCTAAGAATTTTAAATGTTTCAATGAGATAACCTCTCATTCTTCTAAACTCCAGGGAAGTTAGGCCCATTTTAGCCAATATTTTAGAGCAGAGGGAGTGGGGAGCAAGCAGCAACCCAGAGAGCAAGAGGCAGATAGCGTAGGAACAGCTGGCGAAGATCCATGGAGGGGTTCGAAGCCCAACAGGAGGATCAGTCAATTGGCTGAGGCAGGAAGAGCCAGTGGGGCTTGGCAAGAACGGGGCAGCGGCGGGGGGGGGGAGGGGGAGGGGGAGGCATGAAGGGTGGGCAGGACTTTGTTTTGGGCGAGGATTCAAGCCCTGAGGTCCTGGATTAGCTGTAGGTTGAGGGTCGGGGGAAGTCTACGAGGAGATGATTGGGGAGGTCAATACCTCCAGCTAATGAAGACGGGTGGTGGGGTGGTGGTGGGTGGAACCAGAGGCAGCCTTGCGGATGACATCATCAAAAACCCCGTAGTTTGAAACAAGCCACTTATGGGGTACCTGCTGACTTAATGTTTTCATTTACTTTCATCAGTTAGTTCAGTAATAATGGTTATGGTTTCCAACTTGCAAAATAGTAGACACAAGAGATCAATACGCCAGTCAATACTCAAAGTCCATCCAGTGACTACTGCATCTTTTATCAATGAATAAACCCAAATCCGGAAATAAAATCCTTTGATGCATTTAAGGGGAAGAAGAACAACAACAACTTGCATTTATATAGCGCCTTTAACGTAGTAAAATGTCCCAAGGTGTTTCACAGGAGCGATGATCAAACAAAATCTGTCACCGAGCCACATAAGGAGATATTAGGGCAGGTGACCAAAAGCTTGGTCAAAGAGGTAGGTTTTAAAGAGCGTCTTAAAGGAGGAAAGAGAGATAGAGAGGTTTAAGGAGGGACTTCCAGAGCTTAGGGCCTAGGCAACAGAAGGCACGGCCACCAGTGGTTGAGCAATTAACATCAGGGATGCTCAAGAGGCCAGAATTGGAGGAGCGCAGATATCTCGGGGGGGCTGTAGGGCCGGAGGAGGTTACAGAGATAGGGAGGGGGGCCATGGAGGGATTTGATTTGAAGTTAGGTAACTACATGAGGGAGAAAGGAATAGAAGGATAGGGTGGGATGAAGTAAGGTGGGAGGAGGCTCACGTCAGCAGAAACACTGGGCATATACCAATAGGGCCGAATGGCCTGTTTCTGTGCTGTAAATTCTATGTGAAGGAAGTCCCAAAGTGAGGACGCCACCAAGGTTGCAAAAAGAATAGACAGAAGGAAAAATCTATCAATGGTTAGGTTGCACCAAGTTTGAGTTTTAAAAGCTCGTGGAATGTAGGGAGAGGAGACCCAGTTCGGAAAGAATGAGAATGGGGGGAATTCTCAGCTTCACTGCCTGGCCTGTAATCTGGTGGAACGATTCATCCGCCCGTCATAGAAACCCGCACGATTTTCATGTTATATCGATTTCAATGAAAATCGGGCCCCTCCCTATCTCTGTAACTCCACCAGCCCTATAACCCTCCAAGATCTCTGTAACCCCCTCCAGCCCGACAACCCTCCCTGTCTCTGTAACCCCCTCCAGCCCTACAACCCTCCCTGTCTCTGTAACCCCCTCCAGCCCTACAACCCTCCCTGTCTCTGTAACCCCCTCCAGCCCTACAACCCTCCCTGTCTCTGTAACCCCCTCCAGCCCTACAACCCTCCCTGTCTCTGTAACCCCCTCCAGCCCTACAACCCTCCCTGTCTCTGTAACCCCCTCCAGCCCTACAACCCTCCCTGTCTCTGTAACCCCCTCCAGCCCTACAACCCTCCCTGTCTCTGTAACCCCCTCCAGCCCTACAACCCTCCCTGTCTCTGTAACCTCCTCCAGCCCTACAACCCTCCGAGACCTCTGCGCACCTCCAATTCTGGCCTCTTGCACGTCCCCGATTCCTATTGCCCCACCATTGGCAGCTGTGCCTTCAGCTGTCTGGGCCCGAAGCTCTGGACTTCCCTCCCTAAACCTCTCCGCCTCTCCCTCCTTCTTTAAGACGCTGCTTAAAATCTTTTGGTCAACTGCCCTAAAATCCCCTGTCCTTATGTGGCTCGGTATCAAATTTTGTTTGGCCAAGAATAAATCTGTTGTCTAGGATGCTTCTGTTGCATTATCACATCATGAAAGGACCAGGTTACAAGGAAGGTCTATGACCTTATGAATGAGGCTAGGGACCATTTGAAATGGACTGTGCTGGGCGAACACATAGTGGATAGCAACACTCTGACAGGGAGACAATCACTAGAACGTTGCTGGTTCAAAGTAGTTTCCCCATGTTTAGTTCTTCTTCTTAGGCAGTCCCTCGGAGCCGAGGATGACTTGCTTCCACATTAAAAATGAGTTTGCAGGTGACTGATGAGTCCAATGCAGGACCTACAGTCTCTGTCACAGGTGGGCCAGACGGTGGTTGAAGGGGTGGGTGGGTGGGGTGCTTGGGTTGACGTGCGCTCCTTGCGCTGCTTGCGCTTGGCTTCCGCTTGCTCCCGGCGAAGAGACTCGAGGTGTTCGGCGCCTTCCCGGATACTTCTCCTCCACTTTGTGCGGTCTTGGGCCAGGGATTCCCAGGTGTCGGTGGGGATGTTACACTTTTTCAAGGAGGCTTTGAGGGTGTCCTTGAAGCGTTTCCTCTGCCCACCTGGGGCTCTCTTGCCGTGCCGGAGCTTCGAGTAGAGCGCTTATTTTGGGAGTCTCGTATTGGGCATGCGGACAATGTGACCTGTCCATCGGAGCTGATCAAGCGTGGTAAAAGCTTCGATGCTGGGGATGTTGGCCTGAGCAAGAACACTGACGTTGGTGCGCCTATCCTGCCGATGGATTTGCAGGATCTTGCGGAGGCAGCGTTGGTGGTACCTCTCCAGTGCTTTGAGGTGCCTGCTGTACATGGTCCATGTCTCTGAGGCATACAGCAGGGCGGGTATCACTGCTGCTCTGTAGACCATGAGCTTAGTGCCGGGTTTGAGGTCCTGGTCTTCAAACACTCTCTTCTTCAGGCGACCGAAGGTTGCACTGGCACACTGAAGGCGGTGTTGGACTTCGTCATCGACGTCTGCCCTTGTTGACAGTAGGCTCCCGAGGTATGGAAAGTGGTCCACGTTGTCCAAGGCCTTGTCGTGGATTTTGATAATCGGGGGGCAGTACTGTGTGGCGGGAGCAGGTTGGTAGAGGACCTTTGTCTTACGGATGTTTAGTGTAAGGCCCATGCTCTCGTACGCTTCGGTGAAGGTGTTGACAATGGTTTGGAGTTCGACCTCCGAGTGAGCGCAGACGCAAGCGTCGTCTGCATATTGTAATTCGACGACAGTGGATGGGACGACCTTGGATCTGGACTGCAGGCGACGGAGGTTGAACAGTTTCCCGTTTGTTCTGTAAATTAGCTCCACTCCAGTGGGGAGCTTACTGAGGGTGAGATTGCAGCAAGGAAGATTGAGAAGAGCGTTGGTGCCATGACACAGCCTTGCTTGACTCTGGTTCGTACGTGAATTGGGTCTGTGGTGGAACCGTTGGTCAGGATCTCGGCTTGCATGTCATCGTGAAGCAGGCGGAGGATGGTGACAAACTTTTGAGGGCAGCCGAATTTGAGGAGGACACTCCATAATCCTCACGGTTGACAGTGTCGAAGGCCTTTGTGAGATCAAAGAAGGCCATGTACAGTGGTTGGTGCTGTTCCCTGCATTTCTCTTGTAATTGACGCGCGGTGAAGATCATGTCCATTGTGCCCCTTAGTGGGCGGAATCCGCATTGCGACTCTGGGAGGAGCTCTTCGGCCACTGGGAGAAGGCGATTGAGGAGGATTCTTGCGATGACTTTCCCTGTGGCAGACAGCAGGGAAACTCCTCTGTAATTACCGCAATCGGACTTGTCACCTTTCTTGAAGATGGTCACAATTACAGCGTCTCTGAGATCCCCTGGCATGCTCTCCTCCTTCCAGATAAGAGAAATTAGTTCATGAATTCGCGCCAGTAGTGCTTCTCCGCCATGCTTTAGTGCCTCGGTGGGGATTCCATCTGCTCCTGAGGCCTTGTTGTTCTTCAGTTGTCGGATGGCCTTTTCAACCTCATGCCGGCCTGGGGCTGTGCTGAGATGGTGGCGGGTAGCATGCTGCGGGATGGAGTTGAGGACACTCGCGTCGAAGACAGAGTCTCGGTTAAGGAGATCTTCGAAGTGCTACTTCCAGCGGGCACTGACTGCCTCTCTGTCCTTGATGAGTACCTCTCCGTTCTTGTCCCACAGTGGGATAGGGCCTTGGGTGCTTGGGCCGTAGATGGTCTTGACTGCGCTAAAGAATCCACGCACGTCATGGTTGCCGGCTAACTGCTGGATCTCCTGCGCTTTCTCCACCCACCATCTGTTCTTTAGGTCACGAGTTTTTTGTTGGACCTCGGCCTTCAGGCGTCTTTCGAGCTGCTTTCTTGCTCTTGAGTTCTGTTGCTGTTTCCAGATCAGGAATGCCTTGCGCTTGTGGCTTATTAGCTCCTGGATCTCCTGGTCATTCTCATCGTTTAGTGACATGGAAAGAGCACGCGGGGAGAGGTGACAGTCCATGCAGTGAGAGGGCTCTCCACTTGCCTGGATGAGTGCAGCTCCAATAACACTCAAAAAGTTTGACACCATCCAGGACAAAGCAGCCCGCTTGATTGGCACCCCATCCACCACCTTAAACATCCACTCCCTCCACCACCGGCGTACCGTGGCTGCAGTGTGTACCATCTACAAGATGCACTGCAGCAACTCGCCAAGGCTTCTTCAGCAGTACCTCCCAAACCCACGACCTCTAGAAGGACAAGGGCAGCAGGCGCTTGGGAACGCCGCCACCTCCAAGTTCCCCTCCAAGTCACACACTATCCTGACTGGGAAATATATCGCCTGTTCCTTTATCGTCACTGGGTCAAAATCCAGGAACTCCCTCCCTAACAGCACTGTGGGAGCACCTTCACCACATGGACTGCAGCGGTTTAAGAAGGTGGCTCACCACCACCTTCTCAAGGGCAATTAGGGACGGGCAATAAATGCTGGCCTTGCCAGCGACGCCCACATCCTGCGAATGAATAAAAAAAACTCTGAGTCAGCGCCAGAGTTGCTTTGCCAAGTGTGACAAGGATTTAAATTTGTGCTGATGGAAAGCTAACTCAATGATTTTTGCTAGTTTCTGCTGTGCTCTGCAGAATACTTCAAGCTGGATTTCTCTGCACTTTATCATAGATTCAGAAAATGATACAGCACAGAGGAGGCCATTCAGCCCATCGTGCCGGCTCTTTGAAAGAGCTCTCCAATTAGTCCCGCTCCCCTGCTCTTTCTCAATAGCCCTGCTAATTTTTCCACTTTAAGTTTTTATCCAATTCCCTTTTGAAACTTACTGTTGAATCTGCTTCCACCGCCCTTTCAGGCAGCGCGTTCCAGATCACAGCAACTCGCTGCATAAACATTTTTTTCCTCATGTCACCGCTGGTTCTTTTGCCAATCACCTTAAATCTGTATCCTCTGGTTACCGAGCCTTCTGCCTGTAGAAATACTTATCCTAGAACATAGATGCATTTGAAGGGAAGTTAGGTAAGTGCAGGAAGGAGAAAGGAATGGAAGGTTATGGTGATAGGGTGAGATGAAGAGAGGTGGGAGAACCTCTTTTTGTTTAAAATCCAAATTGCTCATTCAATAATTTCTAATTCACTCAATATCGTGATGCCTGCTCCAGTCATCAAAGCCGGTTAGGTTAGGTGGGCAGATGGTGCCAACTCATCTTCCCCCAGTCTCTGCTCTAGGAAGTTGCCTTTCCTCCTCTCTCCCCTTTGTTTTATTTTGTATGCAGGGTAGGTGGGGGGTGGTTGAGGGGGGTTGAGGGGGTGGTTGAGGGGGGATGAGGGGGAGAGGGTGGTGGTTGAGGAGGGGTTGAGTTGGGGTTGAGGGGGGTTGAGGGGCAGTGGTTGGGAGGGGTGGGGGTGGTTGAGGGAGGGGTTGAGGGGGGTTGAGGGGCAGTGGTTGGGAGGGGTGGGGGTGGTTGAGGGAGGGGTTGAGGGGAGGGTTGAGGGGGTGGTTTGGGGGGTTGAGGGGGGGGTGGGGGGGTTGAGGGGGGTTGAGGGAGTTGAGGGGAGGGTTGAGGGGGGTGGTTGAGGGGGGAGGAGGGTCAGTGAATATGTAACTATAGCATATCTATTGGCTACATGAGAAACTTGTTCGATCGAATGACCAATCAGCAGTTAGGGGTGCCATCTCATAATTGAACAATCGCAGAAAGTGCACATTTTGGAGCAGTTACTGAATTGGGCCAGAAATTCGGCTTTCTGGCTTCCTGCGGGTGCAAGCATCGCGCGCGTACTTGCCTACCGCGCCTGTAGTTGTGCTTTGGGCCCACGAGGACTTCGGGTCCTGGGCCTCCTCCAGCTGCCGGCGCGCAAGTGCTTGTGTATCCCAGGGGCGCAGTTAGTTCGAAGCGTCCCCTGGGATCACGTGGGCCATGAAGAGCCAATCCTAGCAGGGCATTTTCATTCATAGATTTGACAGGAATCTTGTACCTTGCGCCTCCTTTTTAAAAGCGCAGCTTCTTCATACTTACCTTCCCGGAGAAACCTGAAAAAAAAATCGAAGTTCGCTGCGTGCTGAACCCCTCCCTTCAGGGGAACGGAAGTTCCGGTTTCCCGCGCATGCGCAGTGCATGCAGGAAACCGGCACTTCAGATGGCCTTACGGGTGAGTACACAGCGCGTAATCACCCGACAACAGCCGAATATCTGGCCCAATAATTTTAATTAATGTGCTGGTGCCTTATCAAATTGGAGAGGTTGTTATTAGCCATTGCCAGGGTGAGACGCAGGAGATGCTAGAAGCTGCAAAGCAAAGTTTCCAAGATGAGATCCAGGCTTTACAGACTCTCGTGTGGAGGCCATTCAGCAGGTGTGATCCGATCTTATAGTTCAGCTCTTTGCCAAATTCAGAAACAGCATTAACCTTGAAGCAGATGGCAACTGAGCTGTTTATTCCCAACAGTCACATCTCATTCAATTGAATGGGTAACTTTCCAAGTTGGACAGCTATTGCAGTTCACCAGGTGAAACAGCGATTTACTTGTACTTCTTGCAATTTAGTATACTGTATTCGCTGCTCACGATGTGGTCTCCTCTACACTGGGGAGACCAAACGCAGATTGGGTGATCTCTTTGCAGAACACCTCCATTCAGTCCGTAAGGGTAACCCTGAGCTTCCGGTCGCCTGTCACTTTAATTCACTGCTCCACTCCCACTCTGACCTCTCTGTCCTCAGTCTCCTACAATGTTCCAACGAAGCTAAATGTAAGCTCGAGGAACAGCACCTCATCTTTCGATTAGGCACTTTACAGCCTTCCGGACTCAACATCGAGTTCAACAATTTCAGACCATAACCTCTGCCCCTATCTTTTCACATGGCAGCTGTTGATGATTCTGCTGTTCCCATTTACACCTCTCTAGACCCATCTTTTGTTTCTTAACTAGTCCCATTACCATCTCCTTTTGCCTTGCACCATCATCCCTTTTGTCATTTAATCTCTCCTGCCTTCCACCCGATCACAGACCTTCCCTTTTGTTCTTTCCTCCCCTCCCCCCTCTCCCTGCCTCTGTATTTGCTTAAAACCTGTTACATCTCTAACTTTTTCCAGTTCTGACGAAAGGTCATTGACCTGAAATGTTAACTCTGTTTCTCTCTCCACAGATGCTGCCTGACCTGCTGAGTATTTCCAGCATTTTCTGTTTTCATTTCAGATTTCCAGCATCCACAGTATTTTGCTTTTGTATTAGCCCCTTTGTATATACATTTGTTAAAGGAGGACTCATCTAAACAAGCAACTGCCCCATCTATCTATACGTGACCCTCCTGGTGGTCTGGAATGCTCCCTGTGTGCATTGCAGGGCACTTAAGCTATGTAAAAACAGCAAGGTGACACCACTTGGCCTTTTCAACTAACCCAGTAGAAATTGAAATTCCCAAGTGGTCTGGAGCTTGACTTAGTAAATGTCACCCACGATCAACGTCACGACCCAGTCAGTGCCACAGAGAAGACACGAGAGGCAGCTTTGAGCTCGACTTGGCAACGGGAAATGACCCTGATAGTGTGCAGAAAAGTGATGTCCTAGCACTCCTTGCTGGCAGCAATCTCAATATGATTACGTTTGATGTGATGTGGGATTTGGAGGACCAACACTCACATGTACATTTTTAGAAAAAGTCAACTTCAAGGGTATAGTGAAGAGCTTCAACAGATTGACTGGTGGAAAGTGTTTGTTAACAACTCAGCTGAGGACAAATGGAATCTTTCAAAGATAACAGCAACAACAGTTTGGATCTCTATAGCACCTTTAATGCAGTAAAACATCCCAAGGCGCTTCACAGGAGCGTTATCGAACAAATAGTGATTGTCTCCCTGTCAGAGTGTTGCTATCCACTATGTGTTCGCCCAGCACCAGTGATCCCTAGCCTCAGTTATAAGGTCATAGACCTTTCTTGTAACCTGGTCCTTTCATGATGTGATAATGCAACAGAAGCATCCTAGACAACAGATTTATTCTCGGCCAAACAAAATTTGACACCGAGCCACATAGGAGATATTAGGACAGGTGATCGAAAGCTTGGTCAAAGAGAGAGAGAGAGGCGGAGAGGTTTAGGGAGGGAATTCCAGAGCTTAGGGCCCAGGCAGGTGAAGGCACGGCCACCAATGGTGGAGCGATGAAAATCAGGAATGCTCAAGAGGTCAGAATTGGAGGAGCGCAGAGATTCATGGTAGGGTTGAAGGGCTGGAGGAGATTACAGAGATATTGGGGGGAGGGGCAGGGGGGGGGGTGGCGGTGAGGCCATGGAGAGATTTGAACACAAGGATGAGGAATTTAAAATCAAGGTGTTGCCAGACCAGGGGTCAATGTAGGTCAGTGAGCACAAGGGCGAGCTGGACTTTGTGTGCGTTAGGATACGGGCAGCAGAACTTTGGATGAGCTCAGGTTTACGGAGGGTGCAAGGTGGAAGGCCGGCCACCAGAGCATCGGAATAGTCGAATCTGAAATTGTCATGGCAGCTGCCGGGTAAGTGGGCGCACAGCTGCATGATTGTCCGCTGGTGATCACACAGCAGCTGCACATTAAAGGAGTGGGAGCCCTTGTTACGCATGCAAGCAGAGGGGTCATCTGAAGGAACCCACAGTGGGTGCAGTCAATGAGGCCCTGGACCGGGGGAGAGCCTGCAATCTGTGCAAGCCCCACAGCCTTCTCCCACTGCTTCCAGTTGTTCTTGGGGGTTCTTGATTAAATGGCATTGGTCGCCTTAACGCAAACATGAACTGCAGACCGACTGATGTCCCCCTGTTGCAGCCTGGAAGGAGCTGGAGGTTACGGAGCCGTAGAGACCAGCCAGATTAGCAGTACGGGAATGGTAGCATAGTGGTCATGTTACTGGACTAGTAATGCAGAGTGCTTGGACTAAAGAGCCAAGGACAAGTAGTTCATAATCCCATCACAGCAGCTGGAGAATTTACAATTCAGTTAAATAAATATGGAATTTAAAAGCTACTATCAGTAATAGAAAGCCATGAAACTGCCAGATTGTCATAATAAACCCAGGCTAGTTCACTAATGTCCTTTGGGGAAGGAAACCTGCCGTCCTTACCTGGTCTGTGGTTGACTCTTGACTGCCCTCTGAAATGGCCGAGCAAGCCATTCAGTTGTCAAGAAGGTGGCTCACCATCAGCAGCAATTGCTTGCCAGCGACGGCCACATCCTGTGAATTAATTAATAAGGAAGTATGGTTGCTACATTTGGCTTCAGTGCCATGTGCTAGGGTTAGGAAAACCAGTCTCAGTCCACCTACTGGAAAGTGTGTAGGAGTCATTGAGTGAGGACAGAATCAAGCTTCGCTGTTGACTGCCTTGATGATCCTTACTATTCAGGCTCGTACTTGAAGAATAACCCAGATCAGGGGCCACTACACCAGCATGGGGAACAGGGAAGACACATTTACAGCAGTTACTTGGGCTCCAAAGAAAACTGACCATTTCTCTTTTTTTTGCACATTAATATAGAAAAGTTTATGACATTATTATATAGTTAACATTGTCAGCCGTGGCTCACTGGGTAACTCTCTCGCCTGTACGTCAGAAGGTTGTGGGTTCAAGTCCTACTCCAGAGACTTGAGCACATAAAGCTAGGCTGACACTGCAGTGCAGTGCTGAGGGAGTGCCGCACTGTCGGAGATGCCAACTTTCAGATGAGACGTTAAATCGAGGCGTTGTCTGCCCTCTCAGGTGGATGTAAAAGATCCCATGGCACTATTTCAAAGAAGAGCAGGGATGTTATCCCCGGTGTCCTGGCCAACATTTATCCCTCAATCAGCAAAAAAATCACTAAAACAGATTATCTGGTCATTATCACATTGCTGTTTGTGGGAGCTTGCTGTGCGCAAATTGGCTGCCGCGTTTCCTACATTACAACAGTGACTACACTTCAAAAAAGTACTTTATTGGGTGTAAAGCACTTTGGGACATCCTGAGGTCATGACAGATGCTACAGAAAGTTAAGTCTTTCTTTCTATTATATAACATTATACATAACACACAAGGACATTACATCGACAGATCCATTGGCAGAGCCATCAGAGTTGTGCCACCGATACAAGGCTGGACAGGAAATCATTTTGCTAATCTCACACTACATAAGTCTAGGGCCTGGAGAGATTTTGGATGCGTGGGGGGCACGGGTATTAATCCCTGCACCTGAATGGTGAGGCCCGAGACACACCCGATCTCAGGCCTCGTTGCCATCGAGACGGCGAGGTGAGGACAGTAACAGGCAGCTCGCTGGCGAAGCGCGAATGAAGACTAGGCCCTCAGGTAAGTGATGAAGGGGGAGGGAGGGGTGTCCGGGGGTCGTGCGGCCACATTTCCAGGCCAAATGCGGCAGCGCTCTCGCCTCGGAGTCAGAAGGTCGTGGGATCAAGTCCTACTCCAGGCTGACACTCCCAGCGCAGTGCTGAGGGAGCGCTGCACTGTCGGAGGTGCCGTCTTTCGGATGAGACATTAAACCGAGGCCCCGTCTGCCCACTTGGGTGGATGTAAAAGATCCCGTGGCGCTATTTCAAAGAAGAGCAGGGGAGTTTTCACTAGTATCCTGGGCCAATATTTATCCCTCAACCAACATCACTAAAAACAGATTATCTGGTCATTATCTCATTCCTGCTTGTGGGAGCTTGCTGTGCGCAAATTGGCTGCCGCGTTTCCTACATTACAACAGCGACTACACTTTAAAAAGCACTTCATTGGCTTTAAAGCGCTTTGGAACGACCTGAGGTTGTGAAAGGCGCTGTAGAAATGCAAGTTCTTTCTTTTTACTTTGTAGCAGGGGTCACTGGAGGTCAATCAGGAGTGGAATTTGGCTCATTATTTTGCCCTCACTGAGCCCCAGCTGAACGGGCTCAGAGCCACGATAAGTGACGCATCAATCAAATGATGCTTGCACTGATAGCAGCGAATGGAAATCCGATGCTGAAAGCACTGACGGGAAAATCCGAGTATTAAAACTTCGCAAAAGTGTCAAGACCAGCGCGAGGCAGAGCTGTGGCTTAAACCCTCGTGCAGTTATTGATCTGCAGGAGAACGAGCCTGGGCAGTCTAGTCTTGTCGACCCGCGATTGGCTGCGGAACTTGGACTGCGGACTGCACAGAAGAACGCTGCCGAATGTCACTGCAGCAGAGGATGACCTTGGCAAGGGGGCATGTAGGCACGACCAGAGGACAACACAAAGCTGGAAGCCCTTCCCACACACTGATAGTACAGCGCTGCCCTGCGCCAGTACTCTGATGCATTCAGGGCGGATGCCTTTGCAGTGTGGGTGCAAACTCATTTTAAAGGCTCAGCCCTGTCTACCAGTGGACACCGCTATGTTATGCAGATTATGTGGTACATTTGCTGAGACCCTCATACAGTTCGATACATTTGGATGAAAGAAAGAACTTGCATTTCTATAGCGCCTTTCACAACCTCAGGACGTCCCAAAGCGTTTTACAGCCAATTAAGTGCTTTTTGACGCGTAGTCACTGTTGTAATGTAGGAAACGTGGCAGCCAATTTGCGCACAGCAAGCTCCCACAAACAGCAATGTGATAATGACCAGATTATCTGTTTTAGTGATGTTGATTGAGGGATAAATATTGGGCCAGGACACCGGGGAGAACTCCCCTGCTCTTTTTCAAATTCAAGAAGCATTTAGATGAGCACTTGAAACGCCATAGCATACAAGGCTACGGACCAAGTGCTGGAAAATGGGATTAAAATAGACAGGGCTTGATGGCTGGCGCGGACACGATGGGCTGGAGGGCCTCATTCTGTGCTGTATAACTCTATGACTCTATGAGTGCCCTGGGATCCTTTACGTCCACCTGAGAGGGCAGACAGGGCCTCATCTAAAAGACGGCACCTCCGACAGTGCAGCGCTCCCTCAGTACTGCGCTGGGAGCGTCGGCCTCGATTTGTGCTCAAGTCTCTGGCTTGGGACTCGAACCCAAAACGTTTTGACCTTCAACCTTCGGTAAGCTAAATGGGGGCACTGTCTGTTTCTTCAAACCCTTTTGACGGATCCATCCTGTCTAGAGGAACAAGAGCAAGGCACAGGTGGAGGAACCACTTGGAGCAGCAGCGGCAGCGGCAGGGAGACCACAGAGGAAGGAGGAGAGATCGCAGATATCGCTACCCTCCCCACAGAGCGTCGCGACCCAGAGTTACATACATACGCATTGCAGGGGGGAGCCGTGCATAAGGAGGCTGGGCTTCTTCAGGGTGGCTGCCACATGTCTGTGTCACCTTCCACGATCAGACCTGCAGCCCACTGTCACCGCTGGCATTGCATTGGCTGCATCCTGGCTGGTCTCTATGGCTCAGTAACTTACAAGGCAGATCACTGACCCACTGGGCTGTGAAGGGAGTTCTTTAGGGTCTAATAGTGCATTTTAAAAATTCATTCGCTTGATGGAGGCGTCGCTGGCAAGGCCAGCATTTATTGCCCGTCCTAGTTGTCCCTTGAGAAGGTGGTGGTGAGCCGCCTTCTTGAACCGCTGCAGTCCATGTGGTGAAGGTACTCCCACAGTGCTGTTAGGAAGGGTTGGAGTTCTTCTTCTTAGGCAGTCCCTCGGAACCGAGGATGACTTGCTTCCACATTAAAAATGAGTTCTCAGGTGACTGATGAGTCCAATGCGGGACCGACAGTCTCTGTCACAGGTGGGGCAGACGGTGGTTGAAGGGGCGGGTGGGTGGGGTGCTTAGGTTGACGTGCGCTCCTTCCGCTTGCTCCCGGCGAAGAGACTCGAGGTGTTCGGCGCCTTCCCGGATGCTTCTCTTCCACTTTGTGCGGTCTTGGACCAGGGATTCCCAGGTGTCGGTGGGGATGTTACACTTTTTCAAGGAGGCTTTGAGGGTGTCCTTGAAGCATTTCCTCTGCCCACCTGGGGCTCTCTTGCCGTGTCGGAGCTCCGAGTAGAGCGCTTGTTTTGGGAGTCTCGTATCGGGCATGCGGACAATGTGACCCGTCCATCGGAGCTGATTGAGCGTGGTCAAAACTTCGATGCTGGGCATGTTGGCCTGAGCGAGAACACTGACGTTGGTGCGCCTATCCTGCCAATGGATAAGAAGGAGAAGAGGAAGGGTTGGAGTTCCAGGATTTCTTTTTAATTCGTTCATGGGATGTGGGCATCGCTGGCAAGGCCGGCATTTATTGCCCATCCCTAATTGCCCTTGAGAGTAGCAGTGAGCCACCTTCTTGAACCACAGAGGGCAGTTAAGAGTCAACCAACATTGCTGTGGGTCTGGAGTCACATATAGGCCAGACCAGCAGATTTCCTTCCCTAAAGGATATTAGTGAACAAGATGGGTTTTTACGACAATCCGGTAGTTTCATGGCCACCATTACTGACACTAGCTTTTTATTCCAGATTTAAAAAATTTTTAATTAACTGAATTTAAATTCCCCAGCTGCTGTGGTGGGATTTGAACTCTTATCTCATGAATCATTCGTCCAGGTCTCGGGATTACTAGTCCAGTAACATACCCACTATGCTACCGTTCCCTGTTTTTCGTGGTGGCCGTCTTGTATGTTCCTCAGAGATGGCTGAGGCTGAAAGGAGGAATGATGAAAGCCAATGTAACATTGTCCTTAACCTCCCACTACATTGTAAAAGCACCGTGGAGGGTCCCAGCCTGTCTGTTTGAACACGCTGCGACACCAGTCAGTGTAGTCCGTGGTGAATGTCACAGCAGCTGGTGGAGTAATCAGTATATTAGTAAATGGATTTGGATGCCTTCTTGCTAAGCAGCCTCTTTCATTTACTGATCTGCTGCTGTTCTCTATTTTCACAAAGCTCTTTTGGATTAACTTGTTTTAAAAAAAAAATTACATGATCTACGGATCAGTTAAAAGCCGAAGGAATGAGTAAAGGCTGTTCGGCCCATCAAACTTACTGCATCCACACAAGGTCACTCTACCCGATTGTGGACTCTACCCACCCATTTAATCTCCTCCCACAGCCCCTGTACAATCACCCCTATCATGGACTCAACCCACCCATTCAATCTCCTCCCACAGCCCGTGTACAATCGCCCCTATCATGGACTCAACCCACCCATTCAATCTCCTCCCACACAAGATCACTCTCCCCTATAATGGACTCTACCCACCCATTTAATCTCCTTCCACAGCCCATGTACACTCTACCCTATCATGGACTCTACCCACCCATTTAATCTCCTTCCACAGTCCATGTACACTCTACCCTATCGTGGACTCTACCCACCCATTTAATCTTCTTCCACAGTCCATGTACACTCTACCCTATCATGGACTCTACCCACCCATTTAATCTCCTTCCACAGTCCATGTACACTCTACCCTATCGTGGACTCTACCCACCCATTTAATCTTCTTCCGCAGTCCATGTACACTCTACCCTATCATGGACTCTACCCACCCATTTAATCTCCTCCCACAGCCCATGTACACTCTCCCCTATCGTGGGCTCTACCCACTCATTTACCTCCCTCCAGTGTAGGCATAGAGTTGCCAACCCTCCAGGGTTGCCCTGGAGTCTCCAGGAATCAACGATTAATCTCCAGGACACTGCCGCGAGCAAAATCCGGGAGAAAAAAATCATAGGGGGCATTAAAAGAAACATCTATTTTTAATGTTCTTTGAACACTTTCATTAATTGTTTATAAAAAATATTGGAAATTGAGAGGGGGGGGGCGGGGGGACCGGGGTGGTGGGGAAGAGGTTGTTTGACCGGGCGGGAGGTCATGTGATGAAACCTCCAGGAATAGGGCCAACCCGAGTTGGCGACTCGATGTAGGCAGCTGGTTCTACAGGAGGGAAAGGAGGGTGTGAGGCGAGTCACACCATACTCTTGCCATCCTGCCAGTACTTAATGGCACCAATCCATTGGCAGGAGGCCCAGTAAAGGTACCTGGGTGACCTCTCTGCTGCGGAACAGAGCGTGGAACGGGGTGGGGGTGGGGGGAGGAGAATGAAAAGATGGGAAAAAATCAAATACTTTTTAAAAAATGAGTCAACAAAACAAATCCTGAAAAAAAAACCCGTGCTTTAATTGGGAAATCGCAGGCATAACAAATGTGATTTCCTTTTCCTGAATAAATTATATATTAATAAAAAACAGTTCAGGCACTTTTTCACGGCATCTGTGAATCTGTTAAGCTCAGTGCGGATGTGAGCAGAGCCTTGAATATATTATAACGCGAGTTACAAGCAGGTGGCATTATATAGATCTGTTGCTATCAGAAAACAGACTGGCTCATTTCACAGAACACACCAACATCCTAAACGTTTCATTAAAGCTCCTCAGTCAGTTAATACACAAAGCGTTGTGACACTGAGGCATGCCGATCTGGAAGGCGCTCGGTTTGACACACACAGTGGGTGCTGGGTCAGATGATCTTGATTGGGCCGCACTGTCCCGAGATCAAGACAAGAAACAAGAAAGAACTTTCATTTATATAGAACCCTTCAAGACCTCAGGACGTCTCAAAGCGCTTCACAGCCAACGGTGTACCATTGAAGTTGTAATGTAGGGAAACGCAGCAGCCAATTTGCGCACAGCAAGCTCCCACAAACAGCAATTAGATCAATGACCAGATAATCTGTTTTAGTAATGTTGGTTGAGGGAGAAATATTGGCCGGGACACCGGGGAGAAGTCCCCTGCTCTTCTTCGAAATAGTGGCCATGGGATTTTTTACATCCACCTGAGAGAGCAGACAGGCCCTCGGTTTAACGTCTCATCCAACTAAATGTTGGGAAGACCGAAGCCATTGTTTTCGGTCCCCACCACAAACTCCGTCCCCTAGCCACTGACTCCATTCCTCTGACTGGCCACTGTCTGAGGCTGAACCAGACTGTTCGCAACCTTGGTGTTGTGTTTGACCCTGAGATGAGCTTCCGACCACATATCAGCGGCCATCACAAAGGCCGCCTACTTCCACCTCCATAACATTGCACGATTCTGCCCCGTCTCAGCTCATCTGCTGCTGAAACCATCATCCATGCCTTTGTTACCCCTAGACTTGACTATTCCAACGCTCTCCTGACCGGCCTCCCATCTTCCACCCTCCATAAACTTGAGGTCATCCAAATCTCTGCTGCCTGTGTCCTAACTCGCACCAAGTCCCGTTCACTCATCACGCGTGTGCTCGCTGACCTACATTGGCTCCCAGACCAGGCAACGCTTCGATTTTAAAATTATCATCATTGTTTTCAAATCCCTCAATGGCCTCGATCCTCCCTATCTCTGAAACCTCCTACAGCCGTACAACCCTCCGAGATCTCTGCACTCCTTCAATGCTGCCTCTTGCGCACCCTGATTTAATCGCTTCACCTTTGGCGGCCGTAACTTCAGCTGCCTCGGCCCCGAGCTCTGGAATTCCCTCCCTAAACCCCTCTACCTCTCTCTCCTCCTTTAAGACGCTCCTTAAAACCTACCTCTGTCCCAATATCTCCTTATGTGGCTCGGTGTCAAATTTTGCTTGGTAACGCTCCTGTGAAGTGCCTTAGAATCATAGAATCATAGAATGGTTGCAGCACGGAAGGCCATTCGGCCCGTCGAGCCTGTGCCGGCTCTCTGCAAGAGCACTTCAGCTAGTCCCACTCCCCCGCCCTATCTCCAGAGCCCTGCAAATGTTTTTCCTTCAGATACTTATCCAGCTCCCTTTTGAAAGCCATGATTGAGTCTGCCTCCACCACCCTCTCAGGCAGTGCATTCCAGATCATAACCACTTGCTGCGCAAAAAAGTTTTTTCTTACGTCGCCTTTGGTTCTTCTGCCAATCACCTTAAATCTGTGTCCTCTGATTCTCAACCCCTCTGCCAATGGGAATAGTTTCTCCCCATCTACTCTGTCCAGACTCCTCATGATTTTGAATACCTCTATCAAATCTCCTCTCAATCTTCACTGCTCTAAGGAGAACAACTCCAGCCTCTCCAGTCTATCCACGTAACTGAAGTCCCTCATCCCTGGAACCATTCTTGGAAATCCTTTCTGCACCCTCTCTAAGGCCTTCACATCCTTTCTAAAGTGCGGTGCCCAGAATTGGACACAATACTCCAGTTGAGGCTGAACCAGTGTTTTATACAGGTTCATCATAATTTCAACGCTTTTGTACTCTATACCTCCATTCATGAAGCCCAGGATCCCATAAGCTTTTTTAACCGCTTTCTCAACCTGCCCTGTCACCTTCAACGATTTGTGCACATATACCCCAAGGTCTCTCTGTTCGTGCACCCCCTTTCGGATTGTACCCTTTAGTTTATATTTCCTCTCCTCATTCTTTCTACCAAAATGTATCACTTCACATTTTTCTGCGTTAAATTTCATCTGCCACGTGTCTGCCCATTCCACCAGCCTGTCTATGTCTTCCTGAAGTCTATCACTTTCCTCCTCACTGTTCACTATACCTCCAAGTTTTGTGTCATCTGCAAATTTTGAAATTATTCCCTGTACACCCACATCCAAGTCATTAATATATATCAAGAAAAGCAGTGGTCCTAGAACCGACCCCTGGGGAACACCACTGTATACCTTCCTCCAGTCCGAAAAACAACCTGTTCACCACTACTCTCTGTTTCCTGTCACTTAGCCAATTTTGTATCCATGCTGCCACTGTCCCTTTTATTCCATGGGCTTCAACTTTGCTGGTAAGACTATTATGTGGCACTTTATCAAACGCCTTTTGGAAGTCAATGTACACCACATCAACCGCATTGCTCTCATCAACCCGCTCTGTTACCTCATCAAAAACCTCAATCAAGTTAGTTAAACACGATTTGCTTTTAACAAATCTGTGCTGGCTTTCCTTAATTATTCCACAATTGTCCAAGTGACTGTTAATTTTGTCCCTGATTATTGTTTCTAAAAGCTTCCCCACTACCGAGGTTAAACTGACTAGCCTGTAGTTGCTGGGTTTATCTTTACACCCTATTTTGAACAAGGGTGTAACATTTTCAATTCTCCAGTCCTCTGGCACCACCCCCGTTTCTAAGGAGGATTGGAAGATTGTGGCCAGTACCTCCGCGATTTCTTCCTTCACTTCCCTCAGTGTCCTAGGATGCATCCTTTCCGGTCCTGGTAACTTATCTACTTTAAGTACAGCCAGCCTTTCTAGTACCTCCTCTTTATCAATTTTTATCCCATCCAGTATCTCCTCTACCTCCTCCTTCACTATGTCTATGACAGCATCCTCTTCCTTGATGAAGACAGATGCAAAGTACTCATTTAACACCTCAGCCATACCTTCTGCCTCCATGCGTAGGTCTCCTTTTTGGTCCCTAATCGGCCCCACCCCTCCTCCTACTACCCGTTTACTATTTATATGCTGAGAGAAGACTTTTGGATTACCTTTTATGTTTGGATTCCCTTTTATGTTAGCTGCCATTCTATTCTCATACCCTCTCTTTGCCCCTCTTATTTTCTTTTTCACTTCTCCTCTGAACTTTCTATATTTAGCCTGATTCTCAGATGTATTCTCAACCTGACACCTGTCATATGCGCTCTTTTTCTGCTTCATCTCACTCTCTATCTCTTTTGTCATCCAGGGAGCTCTGACTTTAGTTGTCCTACCTTTCCCCTAGTGGGAATGTACCTCGACTGCACCCGAACTATTTCCTCCTTTAAGGCAGTCCATTGTTCCACTACAGTTTTGCCTGCCAATCTTTGATTCCAATTTATCCGGGCCAGATCCGTTCTCATCCCACTGAAATTGGCTTTCCCCCAGTTAAACATTTTTACTCTAGATTGCTCCCTGTCCTTTTCCATAGCTAATCTAAATCTTATGATACTATGACCACTGTTCCTTAAATGTTCACCTACTGACACTTGCTCCACTTGACCCACCTCATTCCCCAGAACCAGATCCAGCAATGCCTCCTTCCTCGTTGGGCTGGAAACATACTGATCAAGTAAGTTCTCCTGAACACACTTCAGAAATTCTTCCCCCTCCCTGCCCTTAACACTATTGCTATCTCAGTCTATATTAGGATAGTTGAAGTCCCCCATTATCACTACTCTATAGTTCTTGCATCTCTCTGTAATTTCTCTGCAAATTTGCTCCTCCATATTTTTCCCACTAGTTGGTGGCCTATAGAATACACCTAGTCGTGTAATGGCACCTCTATTATTTCTTAACTCTAGCCATATAGATTCTGTCCTTGACCCCTCCAGGACATCCTCTCTCTCCAGCACTGTAACATTCTCCTTAACCAATACTGCCACCCCACCTCCTTTCTTTCCTTCCCTATCTTTGTTGAACACCTTATATCCAGTAATATTTAATACCCAATCCTGCCCTTTTTTGAGCCAGGTCTCCGTTATTGCCACGACATCATATTCCCATGTGGCTATTTGCATCTGCAGCTCACCAACCTTGTTTACCACAGCTTCGTGCGTTCACACACATACACTGTAAACCTACCTTAGACCCTCCTGTGTTCTCTCTTAGTCTGACCCCACCTTACTATTTCTTAATTTAGTGCTATCTGTCTCTCCCAATCTTTGGTGCCCATTGTTTCTCCTTTCGAATGCTGCATCCTGGTGCCCATCCCCCAGCCAACTTAGTTTAAACCCTCTCCAACAGCACTAGCAAACCTCCCCGTGAGGATATTGGTCCCGGCTCTGTTGAGGTGCAACCCGTCCGGCCTGTACAGGTCCCACCTCCCCCAGAACCGGTCCCAATGTCCCAGTAATCTAAAGCCCTCCCTCCTGCACCATCTCTCCAGCCACGTATTCATCTGCTCTATCCTCCTATTTCTATACTCAGTCACGCGTGGCACCGGGAGTAATCCGGAGATTACTGCCTTTGAGGTCCTTCTTTTTAATCTCTTTCCTAGCTCCCTAAAATCTGCCTGCAGGACTTCATCCCTCTTTCTACCTATGTCGTTGGTACCGATGTGGACCACGACCTCTGGCTGTTCACCCTCCCGGCTCAGAATGTTTTGCCGCCGCTCAGTGATATCCTTGACCCTGGCACCAGGGAGTCACGTCTGCGGCCGCAGAAACGCCTGTCTGCTCCCCTAACTATCGAATCCCCTACTACTATTGCTTTTCCTATCTTCCTCCTCTCCCTTGTACAGCTGAGCCACACGTGGTGCCGTGGACTTGGCTCTGGCTGCACTCCCCAGAGGAACCATTGCCCTCGCCAGTACTCAAAACAGAATACTGGTTGGAGAGCGAGATGCTCTCAGGGGACTCCTGCACTACCTGCCTGATCCTCCTCTTCTGTCTGGCGGTCACTCATTCCCTCTTTGCCTGCACACTCTTACGCTGCGGGGTGACCACCTCCTGAAACGTGCTATCCACGTAGCTCTCAGCATCACGGATGCACCGCAGTGATGCCGGCTGCTGTTCAACCTCCGAAACCTGGAGCTCGAGCTCCTCCAGCTGACGACACCTCCTGCACATGTGGTTGTCCAGGACATGGGAAGCGTCCTGGAGTTCCCACATGGCACAGGATGTGCATTCCGCTGGACCGAGCTGCCCTGCCATGCCTTTATTTATTTGACGTTTGGGACGTTTTACTACGTTAAAGGTGCTATATAAATGCAAGTTGTTGTTGTTGTTCATCCGAAGGCAGCACCTCCGACAGTGCAGAGCTCCCTCAGTACTAATTGGATAGCGTGACCAAAGAGCCGGCACAGGCACAATGGGCCGAATGGCCTCCTTCTGTGCTGTATCATTCGATGATTTGGTTACCAATAAACCAATGGTTCCGCCAATGACCATTAGGTGAGTTGGGGAGGATTGGATGGCGGCGGTGAGAGAGGAGACACAAAGAGACAAAAATGGAGAAAAGGAAATCTTATTTTAAAAAAACGAAAACAATTTCTCGTTCAAACCAACCCTTCATGAAAAATAGAAGAGCAATTACTCATAAACCATCTGGTGCTTAGTAGACCTCTTCTGTTTTTAAGCCACTTGACTGAGTACAATCCCCAGCTGTAAATGGGAAGTGGTGGGTGAATGGATTGAGAGACAATGGCGCCAATGAATCTTTAATGAGCAATTTACAAAGCGAATGGAACCGTGAAGCTAAATACTTCACACAGAGCCCACTTTGCCTCAGCAATGTGATTTCACCTTCGACAGTTGTGACAGGAGCTGCAAGGCCACTGGGCATTACCTTTCTACAAACATGGCTGGGTCGATCGGGCCCAAGCATCAACTCCGCTTCATCCCAGCTCACTTCGGCTTTCTTGGAACCCAACCGCTTTCAGCCAATGTCAAGAAAGTTTAACTCACAATTGCTCAATAGGTTGGCGGTTAAAGCGAATGAACAGCATGCGATCAGGAATGAAAGAAAGAAAAGGAAAGTAAAGAAAGAAAGAAAGGAAGAAAAGGAGAGAGGGAAGGGAGGGAGGGAGGAAGGAAAGAAATCTTTCAATTAAATATTGGGAAGACCGAAGTCATTGTCTTCGGTCCCCGCCACAAACTCTGTTCCCTAGCCATCGACTCCAACCCTCTCCCTGGCATCTGTCTGAGGCTGAGCCACACTGTTCCCAACCTTGGTGTCATATTTGACCCTGAGATGAGCTTCCAACCACATATCCGCAGCATAACAAAGACCTCCGTAACATCGCCCGTCTCCGCCCCTTGCCTCAACTCACCTGCTGCTGAAACCCTCATCCAGGCCTTTGTTACCTCTAGACTTGACTATTCCAACGCACTCCTGGCTGGCCTCCCACGTTCTACCCTATGTAAACTTGAGGTCATCCAAAACTCGGCTGCCCATGTCCTAACTCGCACCAAGTCCCGTTCGCCCATCACCCCCTGTGCTCGCTGACCTTCATTGGTTCCCGGTCTGGCAACGCCTCGATTTTAAAATTATCATCCTTGTTTTCGAATCCCTCCATGGCCTCACCCCTCATTTCCCACGTTACAACAGTGACTCCATTTCAAAAGTACTTCATTGGCCGTGAAGCGCCTTGGGACGTTAAAGGTGCTGTAGAAATACAAGCTGTTGTTATGGTTTGTATGGCACCTTTCACGACCTCAGGACGTCCCAAAGTGCTTTACAGCCAATGAATCCTGTCCTACCGCTGCCCCCAAAACCCCCTCCGCTTGTCCGGATTCCGGATATGATCACGGTATGGTCAATCTCTTGGTATCTGCCAACATTGTGACAAGGCGGTGGGAGCAGTGCTAGGGACAGATGCGGGCCATTCAGCCCCTCGAGCCTTGTGCTGTAAGGGAGGCAACCGCAGGGGGAACAGTCTCCACCACCCGCAGGCTTTGAAGACAATCTTTATTAGGCCGATTCGAACTGGAGCAGAACAAGTTAAAAAGTCACCCAGGATCTCTGCAGCACTGAAGTCACTCAGCATTCAGCATGTCGGTTCGCTTCGAGTCAGTCTGGAGGTTATTGTGTTTATACTGTTGAGGTCTGCAGTGCCGCAGCTTTTGATGCATGCCTGCCTGTGAACGTGTACGTGGGCAGGCAAGAGACACTTTTTATGACTACTAACTCCTCAGCGCAATGCAGCACCGGCTGATTAGCAGTTTGATGTTTCTGCAGATATGGGAGCCCTTCCCTCAAGCAGATAAAAGAGCCGCGCCTGCCTCAGGTGCTTTGTTAGCCCCTGGCCTCTCCTGAACAGCGGCGGAGCAGGTCTGCAGACTCCACCTAGATCTTTGGATCTGTTATTTAAGACGTAACATTTTTTTATGTACAACTCTGCTAAGCCTATCTGCTCCTTTCAACACAGACCCTTCCTTTTCAGTCATTGATGAAAGGTTAGTGAACACAAATACACTCATAAACACAAGTGCACATATGCACAAACACTCACCCATACACAGAAACACACACACAAACACACACGCACACACACACACCCATACACACCCATACACACACACACATGCACACACACACACCCATACACACACACGCACACATACACACACACACACCCATACACACACACATGTACACACACACATACACACACGTACACATACACACGTGCACACACACATACACACGTACACACACACACATACACACACACATACACACACACACACACATACACCCATACACACGTACACACACACACACATACACACACACATACACACGTACACACACACATACACACACACACATACACACACACACACACATACACACGTACACACACACACACATATACACACACATACACACACATACACACGTACACACACACACATACACACGTACACACACACACACACACACACGTACACACACACACATACACACACACACACATGCACACACACACCCATACACACACACACGTACACACACAAGTACACACCCATACACACACACACATACACACACACACACACATACACACACACATACATGCACACACACACACATACACACACGTACACACACACCCATACACACACATACACACACACACACACACACATACACACACACACACATACACACACACATACACACACACACACATACACATGCACACACACACACATACACATACACACACACGTACACACATACACACACACACACACATACACATGCACACACACACACATACACATACACACACGTACACACACATACACAAACACACACGTACACACACACATGCACACATACAAACATACGCACACACATATGCACACACACATACACGCACGCATACACACAGTAAAGCTAATACAGTCCCACGTTGATTAGTAAAATGAAAGTCTAGGTTTGTGACAATTAAATAAAAACAGAAAATGTTGGAAACACTCAGCAGGTCAGGCAGCAACTGTAGAGAGAGAAACAGAGTTAACGTTTCAGGTCTTTGACCTATCAGAACTGCCGAAAGTTCATCGACCTGAAACGTTAACTCTGTTTTTCTCTCTCCACAGATGCTGCCTGACCTGCTGAGTATTTCCAGCATTTTCTGTTTTTATTTCAGATTTCCAGCATCCGCAGTATTTTGCTGTTGTAATTGTGAGGATTAAAGCTGTCACGTGTTCATGACAAAGCATCTGGTGAGCCTGTTCTCACTTGTTTAAAGAGAGTGAGCTTCTCCTGATTCCCGGTCCATGCTTAGTTAGCTGGTCTCACCCAGGGTACCTGCAGGCTTGGCTAGGATTCGTCCCCATTTGCTTTGGACTGCTATCGAGTGACCCCTTTACTATGTGTTGGGTGAGAACAAGAGTGAGTCCATCTGAAAGGACAATATCTCCCTCCGTGGCTCAGTGGGTAGCACTCTCGCCTCTGATGTCAGCAGGTTGTAGATTCAAGTCCCACTCCAGAGAGTTGAGCACAAAAATCTAGGCTGACACTCCAGTACAGTGCTGAGGGAGTGCTGCACTGTCGGAGGTGCCGTCTTTCGGATGAGATGTTAAACCGAGGCCCCTGTCTGCCCTCTCAGGTGGACGTAAAAGATCCCTTAGCACTACTTCGAAGAAGAGCAGGGGCGTTCGTCTGTTTTAGTGATGTTGATTGCGGGATAAATATTGGCCAGGCCACCAGGGATAACTCCCCTGCTCTTCTGTTGAAGTAGTGCCAGGAGGATCTTTTGCATCCACCTGAGAGAGCAGACTGGGCCTCGGTTTAACATCTCATCTGAAAGACGGCACCTCCGACAGTGCAGCACTCCCTCAGTACTGCACTGCAAGCCTAGATTTATGTGCTGCAAGTCTCATGGAGTGAGACTTGAACCCACAACCTTCTGACTCAGAGACGAGGGTGCTACCCACTTTTTAAAAATTATTTATGAAACATTAAAAACATTTACAACATCGTGATCATTCCATTGTATCATACAAATCCATTCCGCCGCTCTGCACAGCCATTCCTCCACCACATATTAACATCAAAACCTGTCTCCCATAACATATACTAATCTATTGTACTTTAAAAATTGATCAGTAATCATGGCTCCAAACAAGGGAAGTGTGCCTGATAATCCCCCCATCATTTAACCTCCGGCCCTTCCCTTCTCTCATGCTCCTTCCCAACTTTTCGGGCAGCCGTTGCTTTCTCCTGTAGCCTCCGGCTCTTTTTCACCTCCTATTTGAACCTTCCCTGCAGTTTCAGCCTCTTCCTTACATTAGGTTTGGGCCGAGGAGCTGCCCCTTCTCCCTCCTTCTGCCCCTCACTAACCTTTCCCTTTCCACACGATGCCACCCCACCCCTCACTTCCATATCTCTGTCCCCCTCTGACTCCTCACTCTCGAGCTCGTCTGTAACCTCCCGTCCCTGCTCCCCGTCAGGTACATAATCTCCCTTAGAGAGTCTTCCTGCTATCGTGGTTTCTCCAACAGTGCCAATCCCGTCGGCCTCATCTCCACCGCTGACCCTTGCTCCCCATTTCTTCTCTCTCTGGGGCAATGGCGCATCTGCACCTATCTTGCTCCCTTCTGGCGTCTTTGTCTCCTGTAAGACGTGTGGAATTACCCCTCGCCCCGTCCAACAGGTTCTAGAGTTCGGACTTGAGACTTATGAGAAATTACACCAGACACTCGGGTTCTGCCTTTAACCTTTTATTGTTCCTGAGACAGATTCAAAACCCCAGCCACTATTCGAGCAGTTCACCAATAATATTACAGGAAATCATACGTACAACCACCCGCCGATGATCAGTCCAGCATTGATTGGAGGTCCTCGTAAGCGAAAGGACTGGCCAGGCCCCTCCTTCCCACTGCAGCCTGATCCTCGTAGGCGAGATGACTGACCAGGCCACCTTCTTCTGACTGCAGTGCTGATTTTCTTTAGCCACTGTGTTTATACAGTTTTCATTGCCTTTTGCAGTAAATCAATCATTCAGAGATAGTGAAACGTTCCTTTAATGTTGGTCTGAGCTGTTTGAGCTGTCAAACATTCACATTAACTCATCCCGTGTCGCTATCCATTAGTTGTCTTTATCACAGCCCAAAATTGTTCATTCACTCCTAAAGTTTACAAAAGTGGCAGAAAACCATTTGGTTACGGTTCACGAGTTACGTCGTATTCTGTATTTCAAAACTTCAGAGGTTTGACTTCTCTCCTTTAACCTCCGAAAAGTCATCAGAGGCACCATGTCTGCAAAACTAAGGGGTTTGTTTATCTCTGTTGTCTATCAAAGCAAATCCCATATCACCTTATCAGTGAGAACTCTATATTTCACTTTGAAAAAAATCTTTTGGCCTGGCAAAGCATTTCAATATATATCGAAATTAAGAATTAAGGGTCTTTGTATGTCTACACTCCCCACTCCCATCCTACTGACCCTTTAAGGCTCCTGCCTCTTGCACTCTCTCCTTGTCTTGCCCTCTCCTGCTCCCAGAGATGTCCGACTCCCCGTCTTTCTTTGGAGTACTTACACTTACCCCGCACCCTGCTCCTGCCTCCTCTCCCCCCGCGGACACCAGATTCTTTAGGGAGAGCCGAGCCATATTATGGATCGACTCTGCCCTCGACCCGTTCTGCCCACTGCTGTCCTTGTCCTTTTCCACTGTACTTGTTGTGTTTTCCACCATCTCCATCCTGTTCTCTTCTCCGCAATTTGCTGCCTCTTCCTGCGCTCTTTTCTCCTTCCATTCATCAGCTGTGTCCTCCACCTGCTCCGCTCCTCCGGCCGCTCCACTCACACCTCCTGCTCCTTCTCCTTCTCCCATCTCCTCATCACTCAAGGGGCTTCCCTCTGCCACACACTCACAGCAGGTGGGGCCTTTGTGACACACCCCACAGCTCTCCGCCTTGCTGCTCCGTGCGATGTGTCCAGACTCACCGCAGTTATAACAGTACACGTCTAGACAGCTTCTTACAAGATGGTCGTATCCAAGACAATAGCCCAGAAATTAAACATCGATGGTTCCCGCGGGGGTAAGGATTCCCCGCGATATCGCACTCCGTGCCTACCTTTCTGTTTGGGGCCCACACGAACTTTAGTTTCAGAGCCTCTCCCTGTTGCAACCGTGCAGTGCTTGCGTATCCCAGAGGCGCAATTAGTTCGTGCGAGCTCTGGGATCACGTGATTCAGTTAGAGCCAATGGCAGCACACCATCTTTCATTCATAGTTTTGACAGCAAGGGCTGTCAAAGCTATGAATACTACAAGCCCCCAAAAGAACAGCTAAACCTCAATTAAATTTTTAAAAAAAGCCATCACTTTAATAAAATAAGTATAGTTAAATAAATTAACCACTTTAAACAAAAAATTAAATTTTTGAAAAAATTTAAAATCTTTTTAAAAGTTATAAAAATAAACTTACCTTTCTTTAAAGTCTCTAAAAAAGATAAACCTGTTGAAAAAATTTAAAATAACACTTAATTAACTACTTACCTTGTTAAAAGGGGGTCCTACGCCTGCTTTCTTTATGTGTAAAATCTTCACCACTTACCTGCGCGTTCAAACCTGAAAAAAAAACTAAGTGCACTATGTGCGCACAACCTGTAGCGCGCACACGGTTCACTTAGGAACTGCCCCTTTTGCAATTCACGAAGTGCCGGTTTCCCACGCATGCGCAGTGCATGCAGGAAACCAGCAATTCGGGACCTAATACGCGAGAGTACACAGTGCGTACTCTCGCGTATTAGGTTTAATTTTCGGGCCATTAATAACAAACCTTCACCTGGTTATCATGCAGTACCCAGAAGTACTGCACCCCTTCCAGTGTCTCGAATTTCATGCTATACAGCAATGACTTCACCCCCTCTGGGAACCGCACCTTTACATAATAGCAGAGGCCCTGACCATCATTTTTCAATCCTCTCTGGCTTCAGGTGTGGTGCCGGAGGACTGGAGGATTGCTAATGTGGTACCCTTGTTTAAAAAGGGAGAAAAGGATAGACCGTGTAGTTACAGGCCAGTCAGCCTAACCTCGGTGGTGGGAAAATTATTGGAAAGAATTCTGAAGGACAGGATAAATCTTCATTTAGAAAGACACGGATTAATCAAGGATAGTCAGCACGGATTTGTTAAGGGAAGGTCGCGTCTGACAAACTTGATTGAATTTTTGAGGAGGTAACAAGGAGGGTAGATGAGGGTAGTGCGTTTGATGTAGTTTATATGGACTTTAGCAAGGCTTTTGATAAGGTTCCACATGGCAGACTGGTCATGAAGTTAAAAGCCCATGGGATCCAGGGCAAAGTGTCAAGCTGGATACAAAACTGTCTTGGAGACAGGAAGCAGAGGGTAATGGTTGATGGGTGTTTTTGTGACTGGAAGGCTGTTTCCAGTGGGGTTCCGCAGGGCTCAGTACTAGGTCCCTTGCTTTTTGTGGTATACATCAATGATCTAGACTTGAATATAGGGGGTATGATTAAGAAGTTTGCAGATGATACTTAAATCGGCTGTGTGGTTGGTACTGAAGAAGGAAGCTGTAGACTGCTGGAAGATATCAATAAATTGGTCAGGTAGGCAGAACAGTGGCAAATGGAATTCAATCCGGAGAAGTGTGAGGTAATACATTTGGGGAGGGCTAACAAGGAAAGGGAATACACATTAAATGGTAGGACACTGAATAGTGTAGAGGAACAAAGGGACCTTGGAGTGCAGGTCCACAGATCCCTGAAGGTAGCAGGCCAGGTAGATAAGGTGGTTAAGAAGGCATACGGAATGCTTGCCTTTATTAACCGTGGCATAGAATACAAGAGCAGGGGGGTTTGCTTCAACTGTATCAAACACTAGTTAGGCCTCAGCTAGAGTACTGCGTGCAGTTCTGGTCACCACATTACAGGAAAGATGTGATTGCACTAGAGAGGGTACAGAGGAGATTTACAAGGATGTTGCCGGGAGTAGAGAATCTTAGCTATGAGGAAAGACTGGATAGACTGGGTCTGTTTTCCTTGGAACAGCGGAGGCTGAGGGGAGACCTTATTGAGGTGTATAAAATTATGAGGGTCCTAGATAAAGTGGATAGAAAGGACCTATTTCCCTTAGCAGAGGGGTCAAAAACCAGGGGGCACAGATTTAAAGTAATTGGTGGAAGGTTTAGAGGGGATTTGAGGGGAAATTTCTTCACCCAGAGGGTTGTGGGGGTCTGGAACTCACTGCCTGAAAGGGTGGTAGAGGCAGGAACCCTAACCACATTTTAAAAGTCCTTGGATGTGCACTTGGGATGCTGTAACCTGCAGGGCTATGGACCAAGAGCTGGGAAGTGGGATTAGGCTGGATAGCTCTTTGTTGGCCGGCGTGGAGACGATGGGCCGAAATGGCCTCCTTCCGTGCTGTAACTTTCTATGATTCTATGATTCTATAACAGGTTCCATCTGCTACCCGCATCCCTGGATAGTATCTCCTCTTTATTGCTGAGCAAATTTTATGTCCCATGACTCCAACTTTTTTATTAACACATCGTCCTCAATGTAAACCGGCAGGTTTAAGAATGAGACCAGCACCTCTTCAGAATATAGCAGAGTTACCTCCAAGAACTTATCTCCAATCTTCAAATTCAGTAAAAGTCTTTCCACCTCCTGACGGCCACTGACCGTCACCTCGAACCCAACATTCGGCTTTGGTCGGCAGGCAAAGCAGCTTCCCTCGCCGCAGTCCTCATGTACCACCTGGATAATATCCCAAGCTCGTATCTCCTTATCCTCGCACTGAACCCCCACCGTGTTTTCTTTTCCAAACCTCCTGGGGTCCCGGCCCAAATCTTTGGGCTTTTTTTTCTCCCTTCCCCCAACATTTTCTCCCCTGATTAAATTCATCCTGGGAACATTGTCCGGGCCCCTCAGCAGCTGTTTAAGGACCAAAAAGGCCCTAAAACCTGCAACACCGCCCCCCCCCCCAACCCCCCCGCAAAAAAAATCCACCGGCAACTTTTTACAAACTCACGCCAACTTCCTGCAGCAATCAAGCGCCCAGCAGCACCTGCTCACTCCCACCAAGAGAGTGCGACCCACTGAGCCACAGCTGACACTGATTAGAGATCTGAAGAAGCTTATAGCACAGAAGGAGGTCATTCGGCCCACGGGGTATAAGTTTGCCTTGGGCGATAGCGCGAAACGGGCGACATGGAATCGACAGCCCGCTTCCCACCCTGCCTGACAAAATCAATAAAAAAGGAAATCGGGCAGAGCTAAACGCGCTAGAGGGATAGAATTGAAAAGCAGAGAAGTTATGTTAAACTTGTGTAGAATCTTGCTTGGACCACACTTGGAGCACTGTGCACTGTACTGGTCTCCATATTATAGAAAGAATATAGAGGCACTGGAGAAGGTGCAAAAATGATTCACAAGAATGATACCAGAACTGAGAGGTAGTAACCATCAGGAAAGACTGAACAGGCTGGGGCGCTTTTCTCTAGAAAAGAAAAGGCTGAGGGGTGACCTGATAGAAGTCTTTAAAATTATGAAGGGGTTCGATAGGGTAGACGCAGAGAAGATGTTTCCACTTGCGAGGGAGACCAGAACTAAGGGCCTTAAATATAAGAGAGTTACTAATAAATCCAATTGGGAATTCAGGAGAAACTTCTTTACCCAGAGAGTGGTTAGAATGTGGAACTCGCTACCACATGGTGTATTTGAGGCGAATAGTATAGATGCATTTAAGGGGAAGCTAGATAAACACACGAGAAAGGAATAGAAGGATATGTTGATGAGGATAGATGTAGAGGGGTGGGAGGAGGCTTGAGTGGAGCATAAACGCCGGCATAGACCAGTTAGGCCGAATAGCCTGTTTCTCAGCTGTAAATTCCATGTAATTCTCTATGTGTCTGTACCAGCAATCCAACACTAACCCCACTGCCCTGCTCTTTCCCTGTGTTCCTGTATAGAAGAAAGAAAGACTTGCATTTATATAGTGCCTTTCACGGCCACCGGACGTCTCAAAGCGCTTTACAGCCAATGAAGTACTTTTTTTGAAGTGTAGTCACTGTTGTAATGTGGGAAACGTGGCAGCCAATTTGCGCACAGCAAGCTCCCACAAACAGCAATGTGATAATGACCAGATCATCTGTTGTTGTGTTATGTTGGTTGAGGGATAAGTATTGGCCCCAGGACACCGGGGATAACTCCCCTGCTCTTCTTCGAAATAGTTCTGCGGGATCTTTTACATCCACCTGAGAGAGCAGACGGGGCCTCGGTTTAACGTCTCATCCGAAAGACGACACCTCTGACAGTGCAGCACTCCCTCAGCACTGCACCGGAGTGGAGTGTTGCCCATAGAGGAACAGCTTACAGTAAAGTCCTAACTTTCTTTGGAAACTGAAGAAATAATTTTATTATTAGACTTTCCCTCAGCTGTACCGGCTGTACACTTCTAATGATGAACATTCCAGAGCTTTTAATTTTAATTTTATAATTAGCTTGGAGTATAGTTGCTATGGTGATGCACGGCTGCAAGGTGTGAAGGTATGTCCCAGTAACGGCAGATGACACTACAGAATCTCTGACTTCACTCTATTGACAACACGGCGGTTTTAAGAATTTAGATTCAATTTAAAAACCAATCAGGAAATAAAAAGCCGACTTGAGCAGATAATCTAGGCTGACACTCCCAGTGCAGTGCTGAGGGAGTGCTGCACTGTCGGAGGTGCAGTCTTTCGGATGAGATGTTAAACTGAGGCCCCTGTGTGCTCTCTTAGGCGGACGTAAAAGATCCCGTGGCAATATTTCGAAGAAGAGCAGGGAGAGTTATCCCCAGTGTTCTGGCCAATATTTATCCCTTACGTGTACACAAACAGATTATCTGGTAATTGTCAGATTGCTGCCAATTTTGGGATGATATTACTGCCAGATGTGGGGTGATATTACTGCCAGATTTAGGCAATATTTTGGCCAGTTTTGGGGTGATATTACTTACAGTTTTGGGGTTATATTACTGACAGTTCTGGGGTGATATTACTTACAGTTTTGGGGTGATATTACTGCCAGTTTTGGGGTGATATTACTGCCAGTGTGGGTTGATATTACAGCTAAAAGTGGCCATAATATAACCACAAAACTGGCAGTAATATCATCAAAAACTGGCAGTAATATCACCTCAAACTGGCAGTAATATCACACCGAAACTGGCAGTAATATCCCAAAACTTGCCAAAATATCATCCCAAATCTGGCCACAATATCACCTGAAAATTGGCGGTAATATCAACCCAAACTGACCAAAATATCACCTCAAAACTGGCAGTAATATCACTTCAAAACTGGCAGTAACATCAACTCAAACCTGGCCAAATTATTGGCAGTACTATCACCCCAAATCTGGCGGTAATATCACCCCAAAATTGGCAGTAATATCACCCCCAAAACTGGCAGTAATATCACCTCAAAACTGGCAATAATATCACCCCAAAACTGGCAGTAATATCACCCCAAAACTGGCTGTAATATCACTGCCAAAACTGGCAGTAATATCACCCCAAAACTGGCAGTAATATCACCTCAAAATTGGCAGCAATATCACCCCAAAACTGGCAGTAATATCACCCCAAAACTGGCAGTAATATCACCCCCAAAACTGGCAGTAATATCACCCCAAAACTGGCAGTAATATCACCCCCAAAACTGGCAGTAATATCACCCCAAAACTGGCAGTAATATCACCTCAAAACTGGCAGTAATATCACCCCAAAACTGGCAGTAATATCACCCCAAAACTGGCAGTAATATCACCCCAAAACTGGCAGTAATATCACCCCAAAACTGGCAGTAATATCACCCCCAAAACTGGCAGTAATATCACCTCAAAACTGGCAGTAATATCACCCCAAAACTGGCAGTAATATCACCTCAAAACTGGCAGTAATATCACCCCAAAACTGGCAGTAATATCACCCCAAAACTGGCAGTAATATCACCCCAAAACTGGCAGTAATATCACCCCAAAACTGGCAGTAATATCACCTCAAAACTGGCAGTAATATCACCCCAAAACTGGCAGTAATATCACCCCCAAAACTGGCAGTAACATCACCTCAAAACTGGCAGTAATATCACCCCAAAACTGGCAGTAATATCACCCCAAAACTGGCAGTAATATCACCCCAAAACTGGAAGTAACATCACCCCAAAACTGGCAGTAATATCACCCCCAAAACTGGCAGTAATAGCACCCCAAAACTGGCAGTAATATCACCCCCAAAACTGGCAGTAAAAGCACCCCCAAAACTGGCAGTAACATCAACTCAAAGCTGGCCAAATTATTGTCCCAAAACTGGCCATATATAACCCCAAAACTGGCAGTAATATCACACTAAATCTGGCAGTAATATCACCCCAAAACTGGCAGTAATATCACCCCAAAACTGGCAGTAATATCACCCCAAAACTGGCAGTAATATCACCCCAAAACTGGCAGTAATATCACCCCAAAACTGGCAGTAATAAGCACCCCAAAACTGGCAGTAACATCAACTCAAAGCTGTCCAAATTATTGTCCCAAAACTGGCCATAATATAACCCCAAAACTGGCAGTAATATCACACTAAATCTGGCAGTAATATCACCCCAAAACTTGCAGTAATATCACCCCAAATCTGGCCATAATATCACCTGAAAACTGGCAGTAATATAACCCCAAATCTGGCCAAAATACCATCCCTAAACTGGCTGTAATGTCACCCCAAAACAGGCCAAAATAGCTCATGAAAATCTGGCCGTACTATCACCCCAAAACTGGCCATAATATCATCCCATAACTGGCCGTAATATCAGCCCCAAAATAGGCAGTAATATCATCTCAAAACTGGCAGTACTATCTCCCCAAATCTTGCGAAAATATCACCCCAAAATTGGCAGTAATACCAACCCAGAACTGGCAGTAATATCATCCCAAAACTGGCCAGGTTACCACACCAATACTGGCCATAATATCACCTCAAAACTGGCAGTAACATCAACCCAAAGCTGGCCCAATTATTGTCCCAAAACTGGCCATAATGGCCCAAAAATTAGTGCCGCTACGCGAGAGTACGCATTGTGTACTCTCGCGTATTCTGTCTCCAATTGCCGGTTTTCTGCATGCACTGCGCATGCGCTGAAAACCGGCACTTGGTGAATTCAAAAGGGGGCGGTTCCTAGGTGAACCGCGTGCGCGCTACAGGCTGCGCGCACGCAGTGCACTTAGTGCTTTGGACGCGCAGGTAAGCATGGAAGATTTTAGACATAAAGAAAGGAGGTGTAAGACCCTCTTTTAACAAGGTAAGTACTTAATTAAGTATTATTTTGAATTTTTTTTAACAGGTATATCTTTTTTAGAGACTTTAAAGACAGGTAAGTTTATTTTTATAACTTTTTAAAAGATTTTAAATTTTTTCAAAAATTAAATGTTTTGTTTAAAATGGTTAATTTATTTAACTATACTTATTTTATTAATGTGATGGTTTTAAAAAAAAATTTAATGAGGTTTAGCTGTTCTTTTGGGGGGGTATAGTATTCATAGCTTTCACAGCCGTGCTGTGAAAGCTATGAATGAAAGATGGTGTGCTGCCATTGGCTCTAACTGAGTCACGTGATCCCACAGCTCGCACGAATTAACTACGCCTGTGGGATACGAAAGCCCTGCACAGCTGCTGTCCAGAACATCAAGTTCGTGCGAGCTCGGACTGAAAAAGCCAGCGCGCAGTGAGAGATCGTGGGAAGGCCTTACCCTCGCACGAAGGCTCACTCACTAATTTTTGGGCCAATATAACCCCAAAACTGGCAGTAATATCATCCCAAAACTGGCAGTAATATCACCCAAATCTGGCATTAATATCACCTCAAAACTGGCAGTAATATCATCTCAAAACTGGCTGTAACAGCACCCCAGAATTGGCCAAAATATCATCCCAAAATTGAACATAATATAAGCCAAAACTGGCAGTAATATCACAAAAAAAACGGCAGTAATATCACGCAAAACTAGCAGGAATATCATCCCAAAACTGTCAGTAATACCACCCCAAAATTGACTGTAGTATCACCCCAAAAACTGGCAGTAATATCACCCCAAAACTGGCACTAATATCACCTCAAAATTGACGGTAATATCACCCCAAAAACTGGCAGTAATATCACACCAAAACTGGCAGTAATAGCACCCCAGAACTGGCAGTAACATCAACTCAAAGCTGGCCAAATTATTGTCCCAAAACTGGCCATAATATAACCCCAAAACTGGCAGTAATATCATCCCAAAACTGGCAGGAATATCACCCCAAACCTGGCATAATATCACACTAAATCTGGCAGTAATATCATACCAAACTTGCCAAAATATCAGCCCAAATCTGGCCATAATATCACCTGCAAACTGGCTGTAATATCACCCCAAACTGGCCAAAAAAGCGACTGAAAATCTGGCCGTACTATCACCCCAAATCTGGCAGTAATATCACACCAAAACTGGCAGTAATATCACCCCAAAACTGGCCATAATATCACCCCAAAACTGGCAGTAATATCACCCCAAAACTGGTCATAATATCACCCCAAAACTGGCATAATATCACCCCAAAACTGGCAGTAATATCACCCCAAAACTGGCCATAATATCACCCCAAAACTGGCCATAATATCATCCGATAACTGCCCGTAATATCAGCCCCAAAAGAGGCAGTAAGAACATCTCAAAACAGGCAGTACTATCTCCCTAAATCTGGCAGTATTATCACCCCAAAATTGGCAGTAATACCACCCCAGAACTGGCAGTTATATCATCCCAAAACTGGCCAAGTTATCACACCAATACTGGCCATAATATCACCTCAAAACTGGCAGTAATATTAACCCAACTGGCAGTAACATCAACCCAAAGCTGGCCAAATTATTGTCCCAAAACTGGCCATAATATAACCCCAAAACTGGCAGTAATATCATCCCAAAACTGGCAGTAATATCACCCAAATCTGGCAGTACTATCACCCTCAAAACTGGCAGTAATATCACCCCAAAACTGGACAAAATATCACCTCAAAACTGGCAGTAATATCATCCCAAAACTGGCTGTAACAGCACCTCAAAATTGGCCAAAATATCATCCCAAAATTGAACATAATATAACCCAAAACTGGCAGTAATATCATCTCAAAACCGGCAGTAATATCACCCCAAAATTGACTGTAATATCACCCCAAAACTGGCAGTAATATCACCCCAAAACTGGCAGTAATATCACCCCAAAACTGGCAGTAATATCACCCCAAAACTGGCAGTAATATCACCCCAAAACTGGCAGTAATATCACCCCAAAACTGGCAGTAATATCACCCCAAAACTGGCAGTAATATCACCCAAAACTGGCAGTAATATCACCCCAAAACTGGCAGTAATATCACCCCAAATCTGGCAGTAATATCACCCAAAACTGGCAGTAATATCACCCAAAACTGGCAGTAATATCACCCCAAAACTGGCAGTAATATCACCCAAAACTGGCAGTAATATCACCCAAAACTGGCAGTAATATCACCCCAAAACTGGCAGTAATATCATCCCAAAACTGGCAGTAATATCACCCCAAAACTGGCAGTAATATCACCCCAAAACTGGCAGTAATATCACCCCAAAACTGGCAGTAATATCATCCCAAAACTGGCAGTAATATCACCCAAAACTGGCAGTAATATCACCCCAAAACTGGCAGTAATATCACCCCAAATCTGGCAGTAATATCACCCAAAACTGGCCAAGTTATCACACCAATACTGGCCATAATATCACCCAAAACTGGCAGTAATATCATCCCAAATCTGGCAGTAATATCACCC